>JARGXW010000021.1:0-656636 GCA_029204085.1 Mycena sp. CBHHK59/15
TTTTTCACCATTGTTTACGCCAAAAAATCAGTATGAAATGAGGTTTCTTTTGCCATCTTTTTTTGGTGAAAAATAAGAAATAAATGACTCTGAAAAATGTTGAAAAAAGTGCTATCTGCTTTTCTAATTTTTTACCATCTTTCATCAAACTTTTTTCAGACATTTGATTGTATTTTTGTAGGTGGAACCTGTGGTGAAAAACTTGAAAGTTCAGGTTTCAAGTTTTTCACCACAGTTTCTGCCTGCAAATGTGTATGAATTAGTGGTGAAACTTTTTCAAAAGAAACTAAGAAATTTATTTCACATTTTTCACGGTGATTCCAAGTTGAAAAGGTCCTGAAAAAGTTTTAAGTTTTTCACCTGTTTTTTCGGTGAAAAACTTCTGTAACATCGAGAATATTAGTGGTGAAATTCTTTCAAAAGAAACTATGAATTTTGTTTCTCATTTTTCATGGTGATTCCAAGTCCAAAAAGTCCTGAAAAACTTTTAAATTTTTCACCCGCTTTTTAGGCGAAAAAGTTCTGTAACATCGAAAATATTAGTGGTGAAATTCTTTCAAAAGAAATTATGGATTTTGTTTCTCATTTTTCATGGTGATTCCAAGTCAAAAAGGTCCTGAAAAACTTTTAAATTTTTCACCTGCTTTTTGGGCAAAAAAGTTCTGTAATATCCGAAATATTAGTGGTGAAATTCTTTGAAAAGAAACCATGAATTTTATTTCTCATTTTTCACGGTGATTCCAAGTTGAAAAGGTCCTGAAAAACTTTCAAGTTTTTCACCTGTTTTTTCGGCGAAAAACTTCTGCAAAATTCTAAATATTTTTCACCAGTTTTTTCACTCAAAAACTTGAAACCTTCAACCAGTGACTGAAATCAAGAACTTCAGCTATGTTTTCAACAGACCTGAAAATTGCCTTTTTCCACTGTGAAGCGAGCTGCACCAGATGTTTGGGTGTGGGTTAGGGTTAGGCTTTGCAGTCTCGTCTCACCTCATAAGCTTGACTGCATGTTTGACTGCATGCACCACATGCAATGGCACCAGTTGTGCAAGCCAGAAAATGTCTGTGCACCGAGGGCCATTGAATACATTGCAAGCCATGCCTGTGGTTGCCCACTGATACACCATGAATATGCTATACCCTAAAAACATGCTTTTTGCGAATTAAACATACAAACATTTCACACTTTGATACCTAACAGATCAGTATTACTCTGAAATGCTGATTCTATAATCATGCCTCACTTATATGAGGCTGAGCAGATTTGTCTAGAATTGTACCTTTATACAAAGGTGGTCTAGAAACGGGTCTGTGTTGAGATATATTTATCTGGATGGACTACACCACACAGAGTAGCATCTAAGAGGTATGGTTTGCTGGAAGGACTCGAATGAAATCAAAAATAATTTGGGCCACTGGCGAGCCACCGTCCACATCTGCTTCGGGAAATTGATTGATTGATGGCACTGCCTCCAAACCACTGCCACCCTTTGACGTGTCCCGATGCCCATCCTGCTCGTCCGATCCAGCACCATCATCTAGCCCGGCATAATCGAGACGTTGACAATGAGTAGGGGGTCGTTTGTCTCAGTAGGGCCGCCTCCCCCACACCTCTGGTACACCACCGCTTACCCTGCACCAGATACCTGCTTGTCACCCGCCACGATTGATGGAGTAAGTGCCTCATCACAGTGCTGTTCAACAACTGTTCTACAGCTTAGCACTACAGCTTTACATACAGCTTATTACAGCTTTCTATACAGTTTCTATACAGCCTTACTTACATACTTATAGCTACAATTTTCGTCTTCCCTCCTCAGTCTTTCCCCCTATGGTGACTGAGGAGGTATGTCCCTATTCTGTTTTTCTTCCTGACACAGTACTCATATTAGTTTGGTGTTTGTTTTATCAGGTATATAATAGGAGTCTTTCCCCCTATGGTGACTGAGGAGTGTTGGTCTTATCAACGATGCCACTGCACTGATTGTGTTCAGCACTGCAAAGTTTGCGCTCAATGGTGCCGAAGAAGAGGAGAGGACTCTGGATCTCGGTATTTCACACTCCCTTTCTTCTTGTCCCTGCTAATCCTTTTTAGAACCCTCACTCACTGCCTCTCACAGCACCAGTGTTCCCTACCCCATCCCGATGGTCCCAAGTCTGCACGCTGCCACTTCTTGGTCAGTTCAGCCCTTCCCCCTGGGCCTACTAACTCCTCACTCAAGATTCCAGCTACCACACCGCCACATTGCTATGCTGTGCCCGACATCGCGCTCAAAAAAGGACAATGGCCAGAGGTCCATTGGACTCACCACTCCCAGATTTCTGCAGTGCATGTTGCCGGCAGGTTCGATCTGAAGGCAACCGGCTATCCTTCCTTCTTCTACGAGGATGGCTCGTAGGATCTGGAGAATTTAGACAACAGGCTTCTGTGCAGCCACTTTTCATTGCAAGTGGTATATTTTTCTCTGTCCACCGTTGCTTTTGCAGGAGAGTCTTCGAGGATTCTGCATCGCCCAATGTGGGGTCTGACATAACATCCTTGCACAGCACGGCACTTGCCATGCTGGTGCACGAGCCGCCTCCGAGTTGGTGAGCTGCGGTGTTAATCTGAAGTTTCATTGCTGATGCATTCAATCCCCAGGGTCCTTCTCAAGAGTACGAATTATCAGTACGTGCATCCATGGTAGCTCGAGTGAGTCAATAATTGTCTACAGCTTATCAACACTCTTTTGCATGCCGAAATTGCAATGGTATGCATGCATCTCCAACGTCTATGTCACTGCTAACTTCTATTTTGTCTCAGATTACTCACCTCCGTAACTCGCATTCAACCGTATGTACGTACTTTCATTATATCTTGGCGCATCGCTGGTTCGTCCGCGCACAGATATTCTCTGTACTACTTTCTCTGAGCATTCCTTTGACGTTTCCATTCCACTCACACTATCCATCCAGATTTCATATCAGCAACGCTAATGCCACTCACTGACTTGGCTCCTTTTGCAGCGTATCAGTTCCTGTGCCCTCTCGCATGTTCCCGTGTGTCGTTCCTTTGTATGTGTACGATATTAATGATCCTCATGTCGTTCTCTTCACTTTGTTAGCGGGTTTCAGCAAGATTGTATCCCGTAGCTCTGTTCCCACTTCGCAATGGAAACCATTTTATTCTCAGTATTATTTGGCCTTGTCTGTAAGTTATATACAATGGGATGGCAGGCCTAGAGCGCCCTTGTAAGGGTGTCGAGCCTTGGACACCCTCGCAAGGCTTTTTTTAATTCATTGGCCGTTTGCTTGTTTGTTGTTGCATCTTGTAAACCATTCTGGCTCTTGCTCAACCACACCTGTGCAGATTTTTTATCCAGGATTAATCTGAGCTCGAAATACATCTATATAGCCCCCTAGGGTAGAATTTGAGGCATCATCAATACAAACAATTCGGGACATCGTTAATGAAACTCCGGTCGGGGGTGCTTTACTCAGATCTCATAGGGATTGAAGTACACAATATACATCAATACTAACTCATTAAACCTGTCAATATGTACGGTGAGCTCGTTTCTGAACCACAATGTGAGGAACTCTGGTTGCGCACACGGCTTGGGTTATCCTATGGCAAACATGGCACTGAGCCCAGATTCAATTCCAAAACAGTTGCAGGAGGATATCAGAGAGAGATGATTCCCCAGACGGAGCCTTCAGTTGACGAGTTAAAAGTTATAGTAACCTGCGTTGGTGAACTACCCACTGTTGGGTAGTTCGACACGAGCAGTCACAGACTGCCGTGACATCCACATGAACGTGATTCCCCATCTTCCTCGGGCTTGCGCCGCATCGCATCCAACAGACCCAGACATGTTTCCAGTCTAAACAGTCACTCAAGGCTTCAAGTCAAGCGAAGGACAGACATGGAGAACAGGGGGAAATATTTATTGAAAAGAACCGGATGAGGGGAAAGTATAAACATAAATTTGTGGCTAACTGTGGCTACTCTTTGTTGTCGTCAGAGGACGCAACTTCCAGATCAAGGTGTTTGCAGAAGATATCACAATTGTGCTGATCATGCCATCTCTCAATGCCTTCCACATCGCGGTCTCTGACTCCAGAATCCCTGGAAACAATAAGTAAAGCATCAAACAGAATGGAAAATTAGAAAACGTACCCCTCAGATGTGTGGGACATAATGTCGAAGATGATGATTCCCATGTGGTTCGTGCTAAGTCTTCTGGGAGAGCCTGAAAGAGGGGCATCCATCCAAAGTAATCAAAATGGAAGGAGAACATACCTTGAATTAAGGCATGGCACGAGTGTGGGTAACTTGGGGGTCATTATGAGTTGATCCGTGGGAAAACCCACGAGTTTACCTACTCGTGGGTTTGGGTACCCGTTCTCATGGGTCATCAAGGATCTGGGCTTGGCTTTTGGTAATTTTTTCACCAAACTTGTGGGTACTTGACTACATTTTGACCTAGCCGACAGCCTCAAACTGTCTTTGGAACCCTTTCTAAGGCTATCCTGTACTTAGAGAGTGATTGTATAACCATTGCAGTGATGTACTATAGGTATAACATTTGTTTTTGCTGCTGTGCATACAAAATATGAGTAAAACTCGCAGGTACTCATAGGTACTTGTGAGTTTTAGGAAACCCACAAGTACTCGTACAACTTGCAGGCCAAATCACCACGAATCCGAATTCAGCATTTTTGGATGTGGATACCCATGGTCACAGGTCCAAGTCACCCACGAGTTAACTTGTGCTATGCCTTACCTTGAATGTCGGCAAAAAATAATACCACCACTACTCCATTGGAATACACAGTGAACAAAAGCAGAGAGGGTCTGTGCCAGCTGTCCTGTGCCAGCTGGGTGTTCCATTGTGCCGGTATAATGAGTGACCAAAGCATTGTGAAGCGGCTCAAGCAACCAGCAGATATTACTATCTTCGGACTCAAATACCTCGGGAATGATGCAAGAAGCAGGGGATGGTTTTCCGCCAGCTTTAACCACCTCAAAAGCAAGGTGACACTGGGTCAGTTTGAAGCCTGCAGCATGCATCAGGAATGTGCAATTATTCATCTAAAATGAAGACTTACTTTTCTCGACTTCAAGATTGATTTCCTCAGCATCAGCATGAAAATGTTTCAAAAACCAGCATGCCATTTCACAGCAGATAATGTCAAACTCGAGATTGTGGTGGTTCTCGGACGAGGTGACTTCATCCCTACCTCGACCAATCTCGAAAAAGCACTTGGCGACATACTGCTCGCCACCAATGGAAAGCTAGGCATGTTGTGTATCAGTGAGAAAGACACCGATTCAAGAAGAACAAAGTACCTTGTAGCAGTGCTTCATCTTGCCACTTCGGAAGATATCATCGGCAATTAAGGCCTTTGTGGTATTGGTGGTCCTGTCAGGCCAGGAGATTTTAACTTTGCAGTTCTTGGTCTCGACAAAAATCTTATCAAAAACAAGTCCAACTTCAGTGGATTTGGCAGGATCGGGACGAGAAAGGTGATTTTCAGGTTGCGATGCTGCCTGAAACTGGAGGAGCTCAAGTAGATTAGAGCCAGGCTGAAATGATGACGAAAAAAAATGCACTGCAGGCATGCTTGGATGGAACTTCCTCTTCTTCTGCATGGCTACTAGGGCTGGATTTGCATTTCTTGACAGCTGAGCCCTTGTTCTATTTCGATGGCGAGGCCAACAAGGTGGGTGTAGGCTAGACATAGAAGGATCTAATGAGCCATGACCAAACATATATGGTAGATGTGGCAATTACCTTAGGCTCTGAGGGGTGTATCCAAAGTTCTATGGCAATGACTTTACCCTTCATTGCAGCGGCATACTTTGGCATCTTGTTGAAGTAGGCCTTTTGATTCCCAGAAGGTTTGTGTGCTTGATAGAAGTCGAGGATGGGCAAATATTCGGTGTTTGGAAGAGGGTTCTGATTGCCGTGGAAGCAGAGCTCAGTATTCCCCTGGATCAAATATCAATGGGGGAACACATCTGGGAAAAGGAAGGGATGGAACGCACTTGACCAAGGGAAAGAGGTAGGTTTTGAGCCAGGTAATGTTCCACCCATTCAGAAGATCCACTTCCACCTCTAGATGCCGAGGGTCAGTTGGATCTCTACGCTGCATACACAAAGTCAGTTACCGTCCATCAGTGTCTGGGGCAGGTATGATCGCAATGTGCAATCCAGCCCGTGGTCAATTTGTTAACAATGCAGGGTTCAGCATAAACCTTGACGTAGTCCACATTGTTGAAACCGACATTCTGAAACTGGTCAAGGGCAGCAGTATTGAGTTCTACAGTAGGTTGTGGAGGATTACTGGCAAGTTGTTTGGCTTGGGCTGGCGGTGCGTGCAGATATTGAATGTGTTGCTATGTGCAGTAAGCACCATGTCCAAGCCATGATTGATGAGTCCCACGGCAGTCAATGCGACATGATGGTGCAGTGTCAACTTTCAGAATGCTGCCACAAATCAGCATTTACATTTTTGGTGGCAAGAGCCACATTGATCAGGATAAGGCAGGTGCTTCCAGGCAACCCCACACATCATACACTGCAGGTATGCCTAAGAAGAAATGGTTAATTTCAATCACAGAAAGAGGAATATAGATGAGAAACTTACCGATGCTTGCAGGAACTTCTTGGAATTCGGGTCTAGGATATCGAGCAAGGTGCACTTCTGGCATAGGCCTGGGGCAGTTGTCCCAGAACGTGATACCACAGCCATTGCCGTAATTATTGTTACAGCATTGAGAGTGTGAATTCTCTGGAGGGGGATGGGGAGGAGGAGCGGTAGACATCGGATGAGAGGTGAAAGAATTGGATTGAAAGTGCTGAAGCAAAGCTGAATTTATCCTCCATTGATGCCAGTGTCCCACCCGCCGGTTTCCATACTTGGTGTGCAGCTCCACCGCAATGACATGTCCAGTTCAGGTTAGCTGAATCAAATGCGGAGGCACTCCAATTGACGTGCTGGGCTCAGGACACCAAAAACAATGATGATCGCACCTTGAGGGAGAGCCACAGTAGTCCGAGCCAGGAATGTTGCATTGCATCGGTTGGGCAGAACAGTTTAACAATGAGGATTGCACTTTGAGGTATCAAAGCCATAGCGTCTGAATTTGAAGGTGTGGCCTCATTCAATGACATGCAACACAGTCATGTGATGTTGGACACCTCTGCCATCTCTCCCTTTCCACCGACCAGGATTGAGTCCCATACACCGAACCTGCTGGAAATCCCCTTCTGAAAGGGAAGAAGAGGAATGCTAAAATTCTAAAGGCACTACTGGTGCAGATAACAGAACATGTAAGATCCAGTTCTCGTTCTCCACAGTAGCATCCTAGTGACACTGTTTTTGTATGCAGGACCTGAAGAAAATGTTCTGAGTGAGTCACTGATGAAATATACTCGCACCTCTAACTCTCTTGATGTCAGAATACGAAAGTTGTTCAAGGAACATGGTTTAGACATTGGGTGTGCACAGCCCTATGTTTAGATTTCATGCCACCATCTAAAGTTCAAATTCCAAGGAAAACACTGCTGAAAAAGCTCAACAAACGTTTCAATGTTCCATCTGTGTGCAAACCAATTCCATGGGACCTCGCGGACCAGCAAATACTCAACGAGATGGCTGATGACACCAACAAATATTGCAGTGCAGAAACTGTCCAACACAATCTTGTGATGGCTGGGTACGATGTACCTCAGTGAGTTCATGAAGCTTATAGATGTGCAGATCTGGGTTTTATTATTTTGCACAGGCGAATTGTTTGAGAAACAATGCTTTTCAATGATCCCGACACTGTTGATGCCCAGTATCCTGGGAGGAAGAAAATAAAATGCGTGCAACTCAAGGCACACAGTACATGGCAAGAAATACACTGTGATGGCCACCAAAAACCTGGTGCTCTATGCCGCTTTGCTATCCCTGTTCCAAAGGACACTATCAATGCATTACGGGGAAGCATCAGACTTACACAGAGCATGGCGTTGAGGTGGGTGCCCGATGAATTTGACACTATAGTGGGCCAGGTTCATGAGTTGCTGGGTTCTCTGTCATGTTCAGCTGAGACAGCTTGGGACCTTTTCTCGAAAATGTCATCCATAATGTGTTGATGTAATTAGACCAGATAATTATGCTTAATTTATTCACTGCCCACACATACTCCCCCGAGACTCACCCCGTCCTTTGGACTAACATTTTCTGCACGAAGCTGCATTGCAAAATTCCATTTTTTAAATCCGTGTCTACCCAATTAGACTAGCAGCTGCACCAGCAGCAGCCCTGGTCCGCCCGCCCACCTCACCGTGATTTCTGCACCCTATGCCTCACTCCCCTCTCACAGCCTGAAAGACAATACAGCACATTAGTAAGAGTATATATGGACAGAGATACACTCACTTTGCCAGGGTGGAATCAGCCTGCAGTCCGAGGGATAGCAACTTCTATCCCATGTGTCATCGGTATGTGTGTGTTAGCAAAGGAAAAAGAGGCCGCATGCACACTCACATTGTTCACAAACCACACAATGACCCTTGGCGCCTGCAACCCCTCGTCTGTCCGGTCCATTGGCTCATCGGTGTTCCCAAGGTGGAGCGTGGTGAGCAGGCCCAGGGAGAGCCCAGCTTGTGCACGACAGATCTTCTGTGCGAGGTTGTGGACGCAGTTGAGAAGAGCAGAGGGTGGAGGATATGCAGTTAGCACATCACAACAATGTAATGAAAGAGGGGAAAGATGACCTGCATCTGCTTGAGCAAAAGCTTCGAGTGCTTTGAAACAAGTATATAACAGAATATAAAACTCACCAGATAACCCTTCATTGGATGATTGCGAAGATTGCCATGACACCAACACACTCAAAGCCCGGCACATACTGGGGGTGGAAAAAATTGACAATGTTGTGGTGCCACGAGATGAGAGACCACCTGGTCTCGGAGTCCAATTTAATCTACTGCATTAAGGTAAGTAGACTATTGGAAGCCGCCGCCCATCCATACAGAGGCAGTAGGCACGCAGACAAGCGCACCCAACGGGAAAGCATTGTATCCCACGGCACCGTGTGTGAGCACACAGATCCCTCCAGGCCGCTCGAGGGACCAACCCTAGCAGTCCGAGGGAAATAGTGACTACCCAACATCACACCCCACCTGCGACAGCTGCAAACAAGCAAGCATCGTGATGGCGACCCACAGAGGCGCTGTATAGCAACACTTTGGATGAGAGGAGGATCTACATAGAAGGAAGGAAGGCATGCCTCACATCCTCCCTTCCATAGCGAGCCAGTCCCAGTCCCTGCCCATCGCTGACTGTATTCCCCAGCGAGTATGTAGACACAGCCTGCGATGAAGGATCAGTCTGAAGAGAGGGGGTCAGTGTGAATAAGAGGAAGAGGAAGGGCAGAGATGGGCGAGGACACCGAATCGGCGATGAGTGCAGGCCCGGACATATTGGACTCCCTCACCCTGACCTTGAACAGTGTCGATGCAGGGCAGTCCAGCATGTCTTTATTCCTGTGGCGGCAGAGAAATGGTGTCAGATCATCAAACTGAAGGCATTTCAGGGCCAGTGGTGCTGGATTGGACGAGCGGGATGGGTGTTGGGATGTGTCAAAGGGTGGTGGTGGTTCGGAGGCAGCACCATCAATCAATCAATTTCCCAAAGCGGATGTGGACAGTGGCCCAAATTATTTTTGATTTCATCTCAGTCCTTCCAGCAAACTGTACACAGTACCCCATGCATTCTTTCTTTGTTACAGGATGCCCTTGAACGTTGCCACAAGAATAAGGAAATTTTCGTCGATCTTGGCATCCACGCTGACTTCAATTTCCCCAAGCTTCACAACCTTCGACACTATCCCTTGACTATTAAACTCCTCGGTTCAACAGATAATTATAACACCGAGTACACTGAGCAGCTACATATTGACCTTGCTAAAGATGCCTACCAAGCCACCAATCGCAAGGACAAGTACACCCAGATGACTCTGTGGCTAGAGAGGAAGGAAAAGATATTGCGGCATGAAAAATTCATCCTTTGGTGCATTGCAGGGAGTCCAGGGCCAAGCGAAACAGAAAGTCTTTGGCATCCTCTGACAATTGTTTGACATCGTCATGTTCAAATGCCGCATCATCCATCAGTGATAGGTGTTTCACTGACAACAATCAAGAATAATTATGGTGCTATATACTTTCAGGATTCTTTTGCCCGATATGCTGTCTCGTTCAGCCACCCAGGTCTCACCAAATGCCAAATTGAACATCTGGCCAGGGACTTCTACACTCCATTCCAAACGCTTCCTGTCTACCACAGAATAAAGTCTTGGAACAGTGATGCATTGGGTCAGGAAAGCACCATTGATATTCTTGAAACCGTCCATGTCAAGCCAGGACATCAAAACAAACAGGGCCACCAGGTATGAGGCCAATTCAACACCGTTCTGGCTAGCGATGGAACAGGGGGGAACACTGGTGTCTCAGGCATGTTTGAATCCATACTTTTTTTGTCACATCATTTGATATATTCTTTGAGGTTATCGTGTCGGTCGAGTTCGAGTGGTGTTCCAACTGCTGTGCAAAGTTTCAAAATCTTTGTTTCCACTCGGACATCTGGTGTATGTGGAGTGGTTCTCAGCATTCCCGAGACAGCCAGAACCAAACCATCTGATGTACAAGATTTCACGACCTGCAGAAAGATTGGCCAGCATTATATCTGTCCAGGATATCCAGCATAGCATTCACCTTTTCTCGCAGTTTGGTCCAGTAGTTCTGCATGCTCAGATGAGCCAGAACATGTTGGATCTCACTACAAAATTCTATGTTAGTCTGTGGTCGGATAGGCATGCATATATCACTGTGAAATAGCTTGGAATATCAACTACTAGGATTGAAGTTGGAAGCATGGGTCAGCTAGAGCATGCAATGAGAGGCCGAGGTGTTCCAACTTTTTGCAGCAGCCAAGTGCAAGACTTCTGCCACACGAGGTCTGCTGGGGCTCAGTCCGATGTGTACAGCCACTGATTCGGATCATTGGCAACATTTGTCAAACATTTGTTGCCAAATGGCTCAGCATTTGTTGCCAATTGCTGTTGAATTGTTGCCATTCCAGGATTTTTAACAATTGATAATTATTTTCCAAGAATTGTCCATGGGGGAGTTTCCTGATGTCGAAAGCATTGAGACACTGTTTGCAGGGCAGCTTGAAGTTAGGTTCTCAAGAGATCCTCGAACCCCGAACGCGAACAGTGTAGCCTTCATTCTAAATAAGAAAATGTTGAAAGTGGATGATGTGAGAACAAGAGAAGTCATACCCAGGAGAGCACTGCTGCTAGAGATGAAACAATGTGATGGAGAACTGCTCTCCATCCTGGGAGTTTATGCCCCCAATCCTCCTGGCGAAAACACAGACTTCTGGGAAGAAATCCAGAGGTTCTTCAAGACACACCCCAATGTCCGCAAGCCGGACGTAATGGGCGGAGATACGGATGTTGTCAAAGATGCAATAGACCGCCTCCCAGCAAGGCTAGATCCAGACACACCCGTCTCAGTGCTAGATGAGCTGAAGTCCTTCCTACAGATAATGGACAGCTGGAGGGAAACCTTCCCCGTGACCAGGACATGCACTTTCCACCAACCCCACACCAGCTCTCAATCTAGAATTGACCGCATATACGTAAAACACAATATTTTTGAACACACTTATGAGTGGGACATATGCACTGTTGGGGACAAAACGGATCACAGACTAGTATTGGTGGAAATAACATCAGAGGCAGCACCCACAATTGGCCACAGGAGATGGGTATGGCTGGCTCATATTACCAAAGACAAGATAGTCACCAAAATTATCCACGATAAAGGGCTCACTCTGCTGACAGACCTTGATGCCGTACTAGGATGGGAGGATTGAGATCCTGAGTATAATTTACAGACCCTGTGGAAAAAATTCAAAGATGAAATAATACAAAAACCCTGTGAGTGCGCAAAAATTGTGGTACCCAAGATGACCAAAGAAATTACAGAACTTGAGCAACAGCTTGAGCTGATACTTGCCGATGAGACACTGTCTGAGGAAGAGAGGAAGCTGTCTGGGGCAGTCTTGACTGAAAAACTTGCAAAATTACAACAAAAGAAATTCCGCAATGCAAGGATGAGCGCACAGATCCGGAATCAGCTAGAAGGAGAAGTAATCAGCCGGTATTGGTCCCAGATAAACAATCCCCGCAAAGCCAGAGACATAATCCATAGACTGCTCAGAGACCCAGTGACCGAGGGTGTGATGGAGTATGAAACGAGCTCAAGGAAGTTGGCAACAATCATCAGGAAAACCCTCTTTCCTGAATCTGGTCCAATTCGGCTGAATTGGCAAAATTTGGTTCAATTCTGCAAAATTTTGACCAAATGGTTCACAAATTGAATTCTGAGAATCCTATCATGCATTTGCCAATTTTGCAGAATTTGGGCAAATTCACACCGATTCGCAAGCACTTCCCCCTCATTTATATTCCATTTGGTTCACAAAAGATGTTATTGAGGCAACAAAAATCCATTCCATCTTAAGTACACACAAGATGAAGAAAACTACTAGGTTATGATACAGCAATATAATGTCTGAGGTACTTTCCCTCCCAAACAATATACACCAATTATGCACTTACAAAGAGGCTAATGTGCCACCAGCCATAGCTCCGATCAATCTGGGTCGGAGTTTCAATTGTCTCCTAACTCCAGCTGTCATCCCTCAGTAAGTCTCATGTTTATCAATGGCTCACCGAATGACTTTTATATCCTAGAATGTCTGCCAAAACTCCGTTGAAGCAAGTCAATGGGTTGTGGTTCTTGGATGGTAACATTATACTACATGCAGAAGATAACATCTTTCATGTGGACTGCACTGTTCTCACCAAAAAATCCTCAGTATTTGAGACAATGTTTTAAATACCTCAGCCACCCACATCATGTGGAGACTCAGAGTATACCCTGATTGAGGGCAATCCTGTCGTCTGTCTGTATGACTCGGCAACAGATATTGAGACACTTCTTCGAGCTCTGTTTGACTCCAGGTATGCACTTAGTAGAGCCCATATTCAAATCATTTGCGGTAAACTTATTTATCACCAGTTATTTTATGCCAACACCTGCTGCAGCGGACTTCCACACCGCGTTAGTGATCCTGCGCATCTCAGACAAATATGATGTAGATTCCCTCTGCAAATGCGCACTTCTGCATCTGGAAACAGTTTATCCTGTTGACCTCATGGGCTACCACAACATTGCTGCCAACACTCTCCAATACAAGAGCAGAACAGAATCACTGGTTCTCGACCTCAAGGCGATCTCCACTCTGCTGGAAGTGGGGGCAACCTGGCTCCTCCCAGTGGTATACTACAGCATCGGCGCTGTCCCTGCACTGCAGCTGATTTCCGCCGGCAAAAGCTGGGACAACCTTTCCGTCACAATAGTTAATTAAACCACAGACTTCCCCAGGTTGCAGCACGACAACCACTTCGCCGTGCACCCCCAACCATGCACCAGAGGAAAACGGGTCGGTTGGATCAGCGAGCCCTGGGATGGATTAGCGCAGTACGGAGGTATGGGGAGCAGCAATTAGGGGACAATGACAACTAGCTCGCACAATATCCTCCTTGCAGATTCATCATCACCATGCTCCCATCCCCACCCGCCACGTTCTTGTTCCTCCCACTCCCACTCCCACTCCCACTCCCACTCCCACTCCCACTTCCACCGCTCTCATTGCTCACAGCCACAGCAGGATTATGCTTCTTAATGACAAGATAAAATACACCAGCAGGTAGGCTCGTTTCAGCCTCTATAGTACACCCTAAGTGATTTTCTGAAGATAGTTGTTCAGAATCACTAATACTATAGAGGCTGGAGTTTACAAGTACAGCTTAGTACGAAGTGCCTCGGAGTTTGAAAAAAAGATGGCCGTTGGCAGGCAGCACATGCTGCAGAGGTCTGAAACATTGCAATGATTTGCCTGAATTGGCCGAGCTCCGAAGCAAACATGCAGCCACAATGCACCAATTAAGCAGTCCACTTCAGTATTGCACCTCATGTGTGCTGTTCTGCCTATGAATGTACATCAGTAAAACTACATGTTTGTCTTTGGCATCTTTGACGTCTTGGGAAAGACACCAAAGACACCAAAGATGTGTTTTTCTCAAAGATGTGCATCTTTTGCTAGACAGATTCATTTGTCTTGGACAAAACTCGACATCTTGGACAAGACACCAAAGACACAATTTGGCTTTCCCAAGACATGTGCCAAGACATGTCAAGACTCTCATAAAATACATAAAAGATCATATATTAGACACTGTATGTACCACATAAACTACACTACTAGGTCGAATCAACACCTTTGTTACTAGTAACAGACTCTGGGGCTTCCAAGCATGACCCACAACATGCCACAGAGGAGCACAGGCACAAGTGGGCCTCAGGCAGGACGTGCACTGATGCTGTGGGCACCCCGTGCAGAATCAGCTGGGATGTGTACGTGTGGGGGAGTCACGTCATACACAGTGCGAGCAAGTCGAGACACACACCCAATTGGGAGGCGGGGTATGCAGTGCCACATGTTGGCATTTGTGTGACACGGGGGTGGAAGACGCCAGGGGACCTGTGCGGGGTGTGAGAAATGCTTGTCAAGGGCGGATGCGACAGGGGAGCGGAGGGAAGGGGACGTAGCAGGTGTGGATGTGGGTGTGGGGCGTCAAGTCATAGAGGCAAGTGTGAGGGGTCTTCAATCAATCTATCAGGAAGTAAGTAATAAGTAAGCTGGGCAAGGAATTTTACTCTGCATAATTTGTGTCAACTGTAACATGGCGAGTGAAAAAATGGGAGGGAAAGCCACATGCAGCAAAACAGCAAACATTGCCCCAGAAATGAGGCCACAGACAGCATGGGAGAGCAACACAGCGCAGAAAATGGAAGGGGAAGTGCTGCCACAAGTGGCAGGAAAGCGACGTAGCGCCATGAGTCACAGAGCAAGCCTTGTTCTAGAGGGAGGAGCCGTGCAGCCAAGAAGACTGCTGGCACGGTATACGAGCCATAGGAGAGACACCAGAGGGATTGTGAGGGGACTTGGGAGAGGTGACACTGACAGTCTTGAGGAGATGGGCGGACAGGGAGAGCAACGCAGGGCAACACCAGCAACGAATCATTTGGTTACCATCAAATCACACCATCCTGTATATACTTGATCGGATCAGGAGGAGTTTAAACGACTTGTGTCTTTCCCGTCAGCTTGAGCCAAGAGGACATATAGTTCCCCTTCTGCTCTTCACCCACTCCTCTGGCAATGGGCATCTAGTATCCAATTATCACAAGATAGATCATGTCCTTTCCCATTGAAATTTAAGCATGATTTCTGGGTCCCTAGCTAGTATGTACCCTCTACTCAGAGTCTACTGTGGCCCGAGTCAAAATACTACTTCAGCCTCACACCTACGAATTCAGTAGAAAAGGTATAGAAAGCATGCTGAATCCCAATGAAACACTGAAATGTGAGTTCTAAACTTGAAATTTAATTTATGGGAAAGACACTGGCCTAAGATATAAGATGTTGCCTCTTAAGACAAAGATGCTCTAAGATGTGGTGTCCAAGATGAAAGATGTTGCCCCAAAGACGAAGATGCCCAAAGAAGTGTCACAAAGACCAGTCAGTGCAATTGACCCAGCAGGTTTTCACCAGTCACCTGACCTGCAGACTCAGCAATCCTGATATGGTTTTTGGGTGATGGTTGGGCCTGGTTGGGCACCTTCTTGCTCTTGAATGGCCTCAAAAACATAAGAAAATGTGGGAAAGTATCAACATACAATTCCCAGAGTTATTCATTTTTTTCCCAGACCCCAAGTGGAGTGTCAATGAAATAGCAGCAGAAAATAAATGTGTGTAGCTTCTGAACAATAATATAATGTGATTATGAATCAAGGTTGTGTGGTGTAATTGGTAGTGTGCAGCTTTCCTTACTGCAGTTGGTGTGGGTTCGAACCTCAGGTGTAGCGGTATTCAATGTTTTCTTTTTCCGGTCCTTCCCCTTTGCTCACTTCCTTCATATCCTTCAATTTTGCTCTGGTACAGTTTTTTTCTTTTCTGGTCATACTTGACATCCTATAGCCAATGTTTAACATGATAGTGTTCCTCAGTCAGCCATCCCTTGGTAAATATTTAGCTCAAGAACTCTGATTGTCTGGATGTCCAAAATATCATGTTAATTTCTAATCAGAGAATGAGTACCATAGTATTTTGCATGCAAGTTGAAGAGTCACATTTTTGTCGTGTAAGTAGAACCTTGTGACATCACTCGCTATCCTGCAGATGTTCGTTCCGATGTTCTGCTTCACACCAGATGTGGAAGAAGGTACTATATTAAGGAACATTGGCCAGCAGATCATGTGACCCATGACAACCTGCTGGATCCTAGTCACAAGGACCAAAGATGCCAAAGACAAATGTATAGTTTTACTGATGTATTACTATACATCTCCTGCCACTCCTTCCCCCCCCCCTCAACACAAGCCAACGTGACTTATGAAGCCCGATTCTCAGCAGGGGTCTTTGACGAAGTGTTCAATGTCCCTGAGCTAGCTCCAGGCGAAAAGCCACCATGGTCCACACTGATCGCGGGCACGATTTGCATGGCCCACGGAAGCCACCCAGGAGGATCGCCTTCTGGCTGCCTGTCACTGCATGCAACAAGCTGGGTTCGAGACAGTTGGAGACTACTTCGCGGCTGTCTTGGACAATTTTCTGTCTCAATTGCTCGACGTGTCGACATGTTTGGCTCAAAGGGGAAGTGTGATGTATCACGTGTGTTGCCGCATAGCTCGGCCATCTTTTTTTTCAAACTCCGAGGCACTTCGTACTACTGTAGTAATCTGACCAAGTGTTCAGGTGACGGGTGACAGCCACCTGTGAACTGAACACTTGGGACATAGGTGACGGTGACAGGAGCATTTTTCGGCCCAAATAGGTTCAAAAATGCCAAAATTTTCGGTTCGGCATTCACCGGACTGCTATTTATGGTAGTGTTGCCACGGCTTGGCTACAGCTGGCTTGGCTCGGCTTTTGATGGCTCCGCAGCCATCACTGCTTAAAGCCAAGCTGTTTATGGATGGCTGGCTTGGGCAGCTTGCGGCTGAGCCACAGCTCAGCCGTGGCTCAGGCAGCATTTGTGGCCCTACAAATCTGGACGACCCCTATGACATTCTAGGCTCCCCTTTCACCTCTGAACACCTTCGACACTGGACGAAATCAGTGTGGACGATGTCAATTGCACCATGATGTGCCACATCGTTATCTGATCTGCTGTATTCGACTCATCTTGGTTTCCCCCTCTGGCCCACATGCCCTCGAGGACCTCTAACACTGTTTTCAAGTCCTCAAGATGTCTCCCAACCCGTTCCTCGTATCCCTTGTCTCTTATGCGCATCCCGCTGGCTTTTTTGGCTCCTTCTTTGGCTCTGGATCTTGACGACCGACTCGTGGTGTTTGCACACTGAGGACGTGCTAAAAACACTCACAACATGTAGATGGATGCCCGCTATTCCTTCTGCGAGGCTCTGGGACGACGCCTACCGCCAATTCTTCAGTGTTTTGCCAGCACAATGTCTGTTCATGGCAGTCTGGATCAATTCATGCAGAAATTTGTGTGTCAGAGTGTTTCCTTTTTTTCCCCTTTGCTAACAATGACCTGCAACTGCACCTCCCACGTCTTGGCATCCTCCCAGCACTGCTGCTTGTTGCCAAACCCCTCGATGCCTCGATCTCGCCCGCCGCCCGCCAGCATCCGTCATCTCTATTTCAACGATGTGCATGCGCCCCAAGCGTGCAGCAGCTGCTGCCACGCCTTCAGCGGCGACCTCAATTCCCCAAAGCCTCGTCTTGTTCCGGGTGTGCTGCTGCCCATGGAGGACATCTTGTTACTGCTGTGCATCCAGTATGTGCAGCTGTATGTGTTTTATCTGGAGACATGGCAGTGCGGCGGGCTCATGGAGGCCAAAGGGGGTGAAGGCAGCTCAATACTAGGTGAGCACAAGGCCTGCCATGGGAGCTAAGTATTCATCTACACAGTACTTACAGCTTAATTCAATTTGTCACTGGTGTGAGCTTCAAGGAGTATGTAGGTCCGCATGCACTAAGTAGGGAAAAGATTAGACTAAAACTACTCTAAGTCGTATTCGGTATCAAGCAACGATTGAATGAAAGAACTATAGCCCATTGGGTCCTCCAGTACCAAACCCTGCTCCTCTGTCTCAGCCTTCATCAAGGCAATCTCCTCGTCTCTTGATGTACCCACCATAAAATTCAACCCGCGGCCTTTTTTGACAGAAAACTTCAGCATTTGGAGGGCTTCCTTCAGATCAGGCGCTGTATGATTGTGCCTGATGGTGTCGGTCTCGGCGCTGGAAGAGAAGATGCACTCGGATGGGACAGCTGACCCTTGGATGGGCAAGATGTCGATGGCAAGCACAAATATAGTGGGGTGCCGTAGCTGGTTTTCCTGACGAATACTGAGTCAGGTCCAACTTGGAGAAGAAATGAAGTGCACTGGACATACCTGCCAGTAGCGCACAGACCTGAAGCTGTATGGGGGTTCCATGAAATATGCATGGACCTTGTCTTCCAAACTCTGGCGACATGTTGGGCGGCTCAGCGTATCCATGCCAAGGATTTCATCAGCCCAATTGGCCCGTGAAGGTTGAGCGGAGGTATTGCTGGGGTCGGTTCGGTAGCCTTCAAGCTTGATGTGAATGAGTTATGAGATTGTTGGGGAAAGATTGAAGGGCCGGACATACCTCGCACAAGAATAGGTCCTTGACTGATTCAACTCGGTCAGGCTGGAATCTTTCAAACCAGCTTAGCTTGATGCCTGGGTTAATGACTGGAAATTGAGTCAGCAGTGGCGCAGCAACAAGATGATTGAACTCACGCATAGATAAGATGTAGGCCGTCACATCCTCAACCCATTCCCGGTAGGATTCCAACTTGTCAATCCCTTGCTGCACAATGTGCATGGTCTCCAGATGTTGAGCTTGCTGTTTTTCCCACTGCGAGATCATCACCTTGAACGCGGGAAGCGTGTCTCCGAGGGTGGGTGTCTTTGCTGCCGAGAGCCTTTGTTGAAAGGCATGAGGTACCTAGATATATTGCCGCTCTGAATGTAATTACACGCAAAATCATGAAAGAAACCTACCGCCAGTATGCATTTGAACACCTCCAAAGCCTCCCACTCTTTGTTGCTCAGCTTGTATTTTTTAGGTCTTGAAACTGGGTGTCGGAGAGGAACTTGTCGATGGCCTATACAATTTGAGAACAAACCTGTAAAAAGATGAATGAATTACCTCATGAAGAAGGATCGCACGGTCAATCATGATGAGTGTTGATGACCACCGCGTATCGACATCCCGCAGCAGCTGAAGGTCTTTCATCTGCAGTGCTTTGAGTACTTCAGAGAAATATTGGTGACATAAAGAAGATGTGCAAATCTAGGAAAAAACTCTTATTCAGTTGCACTAAGCACATGTGAGATTACTTACCACATGAACACTCGTCCGGGCCGTGGTGACAGGATCATGAGCAATTGTGTTCAAAAATGTCTGCAGTTGAGCAGCAGGACCAGGGACAAAGTCGGTAGCCCCCGATGCAGCAAAATCCATGTCGGTGATTGCACCCAATACACTAAATTGACGATGTGAGGGAAACATCTAGGACATTGATTAGGTTTGACCCCAAATGGAAAATAAGACTCACCGAATATGCCAGTGCAATTTTCGAAACGGTATCTTGCACTTGCGAAGCTCTATCTCCAAAAATGTCATGAAGGTGTCGTTGTTGGTCGCGTTGTCGAGAGTGACCCATCCAAGCTAGAAGGATGTGTCAGATGAAACAAGATGTCATGATAAAGTGATAGGCATACCCTGGAAGCAATGTCGATGCGATCAATTATATGCAGAAAAGCAGTGGCTAGATTCTCCCTGTCGTGATGGCCAGGTACACGCAGAAATCCGATTAAATCTGTGCAGAGCGTAAGTATATACTGAGGCCCAGCCAGCGTATCGATAAGCATTGCCTGGAGCCAATGACTGGTGGCGGCCATGAACGGGGTCTTCTGCCTGTCGCTCCAGAGATCCATGGTGGTTGAAATCTTGCTGATCGCAGTCTATGTTGAATGTGATACGCACGTTACAAAAAGAAAAAAACATACCGCCATCTCGGATTCCAGATGAGCGAGATGCTTGTCCCAGACCTCGATGAGCCGCTTGCGTATTTTCGTTCGATGCAGGATGTTGGAGTCCTTGAGTTCAGACCATAACATCAAGAAGATGTTGCAGAGTTGTTGGTTCTCGACAACATTGATCGACTGAAAATACATTGTAGATTTCAAAGCAAAAAAGTAAAAGAAAAGCTTACCTGATCATCGCCAACAATCCATTCAACGATGGCATCGACAAAGGCCTCCTGTGAAAACTGTGCTCTCTTCTTTCCCGGTTCCAAAGTCGATGTGCTGCCGGTCGTCTGATGCTTATGCACACAATACTCGTCAACATATTTTGCAGCTTCCTTCGCCTTGACCGGGATCTTCAGCTGATCGCAGCCCTCAACCCACACATCTACATGGTGTTCGCAAAGATGTCGGCGCAGGACACCGCTACTGGTGTTGGTGGAGAACTTAATCGTCCCTGTGTGTGGGTTGGCTGCATGACACTGTCTGCAGATTGTTAATCAAGGGAGAATAAAGAAAATGTTGGCATGGTACGCACTTGCAAAATAGGCACTCTTGTTTCTGTGCCCCTTGTGGATCCTTCAGTTCAAAGAAGGTCTACACATCTTTCATGGACCCAGATCGGTCAGTCCCTTTGCTGTGGTGCGGTGGGGGCAATGGGGAGGCATGTGGACCAGCCCGAGGCAATTGTCAGTGTTGGTGACGCTGGGACGAGGATTGACGGGTTGGTGAAGGGCTTGGAGAAGGTGATGCGGGTGGGTCTGGGAAATATATCCTGTCGTCTCTGTCACGGCCAGCAAAATGTACGTACAGACAAGGTGCCACACCAGCAGCAGCAGCGTCAGGGTTGTCATCATCGAAGATATCATGAGGGCGGGCTGAAACCCACCTTCAACAGACACTAGATAAAGTAAGACATATGGACGCACCAGCAGCACGACCATCGCCATCTCCAACATGGTCAAGCTCAACAGGTGGACTTTCGGGTCCAGCGGGGATTGGTGCAGGCTCGACTGGTGGAGCAGGAACAGGCTCAGCTGGTGGAGTGGGCAGGGGCCGCTGCTGTCTGGTTTTGGTTTGGGCAGGAGGGGGAGGTGGAGGTGGGGTTTTGTCTAGTGCAGTAGGAGCTCGACGTGCCCGCTGACTATGCTTCGGAGTCTGGGCCAGAGTTTGGGCTGGAGCTGGTTTCATGGTCAAAAAAAGCTGAACAATTGATGAAAGTGTGGAAAAAATACTGTCTGCTACAGCCGCAGGAGCTGGCTGTTGGCGGGGAGGCATCGGTGTGGGCACATTCTGTGTGCAACCCAGCCATGATACTTATAAAAGGTCATGGAACCTTCATTTCAAACTCGAGCAGCATCAGGCAAGGTCCCAACTCTGAATTTTTTCCCTGAAAAGCATCGTAGCATTTGATCCATAGACGTCTAGGCAAGGCGATAGGAAAGGGACCCTTGCATACCTGACATACCCCCATGGCCTTCATCTAAAGCAGTAGTGTCTGTACTCGATACAGCGCGAGGATGACGATGAGAGAGGGCGAACAAAGGATGAGTGATTGCCTCGTGTCAGTCGCCTAGCCCACAGCCTCGGGCGATATGAGAGATTTACGCCAGAGTTAAATGGCAGAGGGCAAGGGAGTGCTAGGGAACATGTAGAGCAATGACGAGAGGAGAGGGAAGCAGCGCGTTGGCGCATGGTTGGGGCATGGCAAAATTCAGGATGGACGAGATGGAGTGTGCACATAAGTTTGATGTGCGACACATAGAGATGATTTGCGACACATCGCGCAAACACGACACATTCCGGTTGTAGTGTTGTACTGCACTTCGACTGGAAGTGGAGTGCGACACATCCAACTAATTATAATAAATCATCTCGCTTGAGTCATACACACCTTAGCCCACACTAGAGTCGCAATTTTTTCTTAAGTGTACAGGGAATAATCATTCAAGTAGCAATATAATTTCAGTGAAGGATACATTATAAGCACCAGGCTAGTAGCTATATGGCCCTCATATTGTCAGGGCGGCTTCCGCAGCGGTTGCAGCCTGCGGGCTGCTACCCGCTCGCACCATGTCCGTGCTGCCCTCCGATGCGACAACTCAGTGCCTGTCCTGTTCTGCAGCGTGCGAGTACAGGGAACGCGGCACGCCACGATGCACCACACAGTGCTTGCAGGTAGCAAGCCGCATCGGCACACCACACGACATGGCGCACGCGCAACTCCCATTGTTCCTCGCTAGTGCGAACACTTGTTCGAGGACGAAGTGGTGCGGGTGGAAGTGAGGGAAGGGGGACAGAAGAGCAGGCACGTACCGGTGCACCTCTGCGCATACATCGGGGACTTGGGATGCACCTGAGCGCATCGCATCCCGATACACAGGCAGCTCTTCGCTCGCGTGGTGCATGCGCGGTTGGAGGAAGCCGAAAAAACGGAGTTAGCAGGCGAAGCGGGGGGGTTGGTGCGTACCTGCTGCTGTGTCTTCCCCTCGCACTGCCGCATTGCTACAAAGATGCCCGTGAGCCACGCAGCCGACACACCTTCTCTGCACGCTAGCAGCAAACCCATGCGGCATTCGAGGGAGAGCATCCTCATGGAGCGGCGCACACATGGGGATCACCTGTGAGGTCGGTAGCTGCGCGTCGCATAGGGGGCTGGTGCGGGGTGGTGGTGGTAAGAGGAACAGTGACGTTGTTTGCACCGGTTGGCACGTGCTACGGTGATCTGAGCTTACGTCACATGCGGCACATCAAGAGGTGCTTGATCTCTGGATCATGGACCTCTTCCCACGACCCCCCCCCAGAAAAGGCAGTTGCCATCAGTTCATCAAATCCCACTACGAATGTTTCTACCAAACCCAGGCTCAACTACCTGGGTAAGATACCTGGCTCACTATCTGTGACTGTTATAATGTGAAAAGAATATATGCAGTGTGCTGAATTGCGCCTGGAGGGCTGCTGAGCAAGTGTCGGCCATCATCGGCTGAACCATCAGCTGACATAATCGAAGTCCAAGATCCAGAGATCAAGCACCTCTTGCGGCACATAGCCAAAATGGGAAGCGTGTACCATTAATGTCCTGTGACATAACCTTTCTGTCCTGGAGTATCCTTTTGTGTCACCTCTGACAGGCCCTCTTGTCAACTCGAGTTACTGTTTATGTCCCCCGATCGTGACTTTTATGTCCCCCAGAATACGTATTACGGCCCCATTTCCAAACTATATCTGTCATTTTGACAACAATATTATGTCCATCAGTTATCATCTTTCGGCCCACCCATGCTCACTTTCTGGTCCTCTCACTAACAGCTTTCTGTCTTCGCGACATCACCTTGTTGTCTTGGCATCAACCCCTTTTGGTCCGGCCATCAACCCCTTTTGGTCCGGCCATCAGATCTTTTTGGTCCAGCCGTCCAACCTTTTGGGTCCAGACTTTATGTATCTCCACAACCACTGGGCCAATTTCCTTGAACTTCAGGAGGATTATGATCGTACAGATCAGTATTGTTCAGCAAAAATAGAGGAATGGTCAATATTGCAGTATTTCCTTCAATACTGTAAATACTTGAACCAAGGCAACCGGCCCATCAGACTTTTGACACATCAGCTTGTGACCTTGTACAAGGTCAAACAAGGCCAAAAAAGGCCAAAAAAGCTCGCAAGCTTGCAAGGTCACAAACCATGTCCCGATTTTGACAAGGTCAAAATTTTGGCCAATTTTCTTTTTGGGGGGGGAGTGCATTGGGCTTTATCCCCCCATTTCAGTAGGGGTATTTTTTGACTTTCTCAACTTTTTGACCTTGTGAGACCTTGTGAGCTTGTCGACAAGCTCACAAGGCCAAACAAGCCACAAGTTATTTGTGAAATGGCTGATGCCAACCCACCATGACATGGGCAACGGGTTTGGGCAACGCAACCACCCGTATTTTCACCGTGACCATTCAAATTTCGGCAACCAACAACATTGAACCTGGCCCTAATTCTGCCTCAAAATGGGGTTTGAACAGCTCCTTCTGAACAGAAACAATGGAAGAAGGAGTACAGTGATTTTTCGTGGTTTTCAAAGTGGGATTTTGGACCAATATATATATATATTCCGGATGTCACGGTGTCGAGCAAGGCAACCAACCCCATCGTGACCGTGACCGGAGGAGGTTTGGGCAACGCAACCGGCCCCTTCGTGACCATGATGGTTGCCTCGCTTCAAGTATTTACAGTATTGGCCCTTTCTCTATTTCTCTTCACTTCGGTGTTCATTGTCCTATTAAAATGTATGGGAATGACTATTCAAACTTCAAACACATTATTATTCCAGTTCAAGTGCTTTTGTGGGGGATAAATATGGCAGTCCAAACGCACATTTAATATTTCCCTATATATATATTTCAACTTTTCCACTTTCCGCTATCTAAACCAGTCCTTTGAGCCATTTCCCACTACTTTTAAGTCCTAAGAATGTTCAATATATGTAGCAGGAAAAGCAAGATTTCTGCTAAATACATTCAGAGTTTCTGCTACTAATATTGTGAGAATTGAGGGTATTCAACGAGAGGGGAAGAGGAAGGGGGAAAGCGAGACCAAGATAATTTATTCCAAGATGTACGAGGGCTTTTATACCTCAGAGAACAATGCAGTATACAATCACAAATAGAAACATTGAACAATGGAGCGTACAATGTTTCAGACCAGCTGAGACGTGTTTCGCAACATTGCTGTGCATCTCCATGCCAGCATTCCAAACAGCCACATAGGTAAACAAGTACGCAACGTGTCGGCTTGCTGAATTATTCCAACAAATATAGCTGTTCAGCTAACTTCTGCTACTTGAAAGTTGTGGCATGTTTGATCGCGGGCCAGAGGGTGAGAACATCATTTTCTTAACCCCGAGCAACCATCTCGCCCATTTCTCCGCCAATTCCTGGTCAATCCTGGACATCGGTGGCTCGTTCTTCTCGCCTGATCGAAGGCTTTCTCTCGGGCATAAAAAATCCTCCGGGAATGTCCTCCTTCTGGTCCAAACTCCGGCAAATGATTGTGATACGACCTTGAGTATGACAACCTGATGACCCGCATATCAAATGATCCTTCGACACCATGAGTCTAGCACTTGGCATGGGTCATACTGACGATAGAAGGTTTAGTTGAATAGGTGCTATGTAATTCTATATGTCTTGTGTGTCTCTTAATGTCGTCCGATAGATAAATCACCCTAACACAAGTAGCACTTGGTCACTGTGAAGAGTGAGGGAGGAAGCCAGGTGCGACGAACGATCAATCCGAACCAGATCATGTGTCGTCATGTGACCGCGATCGTGCTTGGCAAAGCTTGGCGCACCCAATGATTGTCTCAGCAAAGACCGAAAGTGGCCCCGAAGCTATTGTTTGTTAATTTTACTGGAAAGTAGACCACAATGCAGTCAGGCTGCACTGCAACTTGAAAGAATTTGGCCCACAGGTTGAGGAGATCCATAAACTCTGGACAGAAAAGCATTGATGGCAGGACCAAAAACGGTTGATGGTCAACATGGGCTGGTTATGCCCAGTGTTCAAAAAAGGAGACACAGGCCTTACTAGCAACTACAGGCCAATTACGCTCTTAAACACAGACTACAAGCTTATTACAAAGGCCTATTCTATGCGCTTAATGGATGTTGCCCCATCTCTGATAAGACCTGACCAAGCTGGCTTCATGAAAGGGAGGAAAATTGAGGACCAAGTCAAATTAGCGAAATTCCTGCTTAACTATGCTGAAGTCGCAGAAGAAGATGGGGTACTTATCGCCCTCGATCAAGAGAAGGCATATGATCGAATTAACCATAACTACCTTCTCCGTGTTCTAGACCATATGAGATTCCCTCCCAAATTTTCAAAGACAATCAAAAGCTTATATACTGATGCCAAAAACGTAGTTATGATCAACGGTGAAGTTAGCAAACCATATGTTGTGACCAGGGGAGTGAGACAAGGTGACCCCCTCTCCTGTTTATTATTCAATCTGGCTATTGAGCCTCTTGCATGTCTACTGCGGAAATCTGATATTGAGGGAGTCATCATTCCTGGAACAAATAAAAATCTCGTGGTCTCACTTTTTGCTGATGACACAACAATCTACTTGAAATCCACTGACTCCATGAAGACTCTGTGGGGTATTCTATGCCTCTGGTGTGGTGCCTCTACCACAAAATTCAACGAACATAAAACTGTGCTTCTCCCCTTTGGGAGGGCCTCCTATCGCCAGAAAGTCATCACAGAAAGACGAATTAAAAATCAGTCCCCGATCGGCGACATTGACCGAACTGTTAGAATTGTACCTGATGGCGAAAGCTGCCGGATGTTAGGTGCTTGGATCGGAAATGACATCCCTTATACCACACCATGGCCTTGAGTCCTTGAAAAAATTAATGCAGACCTCATGTGTTGGCAAGCAACAAACCCTTCTCTAGAAGGGAAGCGCAACATCATCAGTATGGTGATTGGAGGTCGAACACAATATCTCACCAGAGTCCAAGGAATGCCAAAAGACATTGAGGACACACTTTAAAACTTGATACGCTCCTTCCTATGGGATGGAAAAACAGCCAGAGTTTCACTGGAAGAAATGATCCTACCAGTCAATCGAGGAGGCAAAGCAATTTTGGACATCGCCTCTCGTAACAAAGCCATTGATCTTTGGAATCTTCAATGCTACCTTGTGCAAGGAGAGGATCGAGCACTGTGGTGCTATTTTGTTGACTACATACTCCGAAAATACTTGGAGACTAGCTACCTAAACATTAGGCCCGGTCTGTCACGATTAGATAAGATCTATCGTTCCAACGCCTATCTAAGCGCCCGAGATCTAAGCGCTGGATGACAAAGAGGCTATGACTAAGACCAGCCCGACCCAAGGGATGATGTCATGATGATGTCAGAGATGACATCAGGACATGAGGATGAAGCAAGGACACTGAGAACATGTGGTTAAGGGTAGTTGTAGTATATATAGATTAGTTCACACGGTTCCCTAGACAGTATAAGTAGAGTAGCTATTACGCTGTTGTAGTTAACCTTTTATTCCATCATCTTTCGAGATCTACCACGAGCACCACCCAATCCCTCTCATCTTACCGAGAGTGGACGCTTAAGGTCTTGACTGTGACATAATAAAAGGTTACCCCTCATACCCTCGTACCGCCACTTCCGACCTCCTTTCCCTTTCTCCCCACCTACCCACTCTACCTCTTACCCTTTCTGCCGTTGCGGCAGCCTCTTACCCGAAGACTCATTTCCCCTACCACCATTCACGTCGTCCACACCGACGTTAAACAATTGCAGTGCCCATCGTGCACGGTTCACTTGAACAGACGTCGCTACACGCTACGGGAAACGTTGAGACCGTCCCCGCGTAAAGCAGACAAAGGAGCACTAGCCTAATCCTCGGAGAGGGCTATCTCGCAGCTGCGGGGAGAGTCGTAGAAGACCCCAGACTGTTCTGTCAGCAAAAGACCGCCTCGACCTCACCACCTGCCCTAGTGGCATACCGAACCCCTGCCCGGCTTTAACGCCGCGATTCCTACCAGGACGTCTTGCCGTGTTCCCCCATCCGACTCAGAAGACGAGTCTGAGCTATTCCACTCGGCCGTTTCTCTTCCACCCCCGACCAGACCACTCCCACCCAGCCTCCCTCCATCGGCATTACTGTCGATAACCCGCCACACCAGTCGCCCGCCTCCTCCTCACCGCGCAGTATTAGCGCCCAGACCTACGCAGCTAATCGCAGCTGTGTCCCCACCGACACTCCCGAAACCCATATCACCAGCGCCGATTGAGATGTCGCGCCCCCAGACCCCCGTTCACCCAATGGAGGAGGAAGCCCCTCCCCGAGTCAGAGAAGATCAACCCCCGCGTTCGGGATACTCGAGGATCTCTTATGCAAAAACCCCGCCAATGTTCAACGGGAATGACAAATCCAAGTTTGAAACTTGGTGCGACACCCTGGACAACTACGTCTGGGCCTACGCCTTGGAATTCAACACCGAGAAGAAGAAAATTGCCTTCACAGTGTCCTTACTGGGCCGAGAAGACGGAGCCAGGTGTCCGGCGTCCAACTGGGTGCGGAATTGGAAGAAGAAGGCTCGAAGACAGAATGCCTTCGAGGAGAATTGCGACTCTCAAGATTTCATGGAGAGTTTAGCAGAGACGTTCGCTGATGGAAACGGCACCCAAACGGCGCACATGCGCCTGACGACCACCCACCAGGGCAAGACTGCCTTGGTGGATTTCATTCAAGCTTTCGAGCTGAATGCGGAAGAGGCAGGGTACGACCTGTCGGACAGAACAGGGGCTCACGACACCTTCATGGTGGAGACCCTGGAGAACCTCGTCTCGGACGAGGTGAGGAGTCAGCTCAATGTCGGACTGATGGAAGCCCCACGACCTACCGGGAGCTGAGAGAAGGCTGATGATAGTCAGCCGGAACATGGAGCAACAGACGCTCAGGAAGGCCCAACAGGCCAGGATGTTCTGGGTACCAGCCCAGAGGAACGCCGCTACACCAGTAGCACAGATGACCCCACCCCGGGGATATCAGAGGACAGCGCCAAACTTGGCAAAGAAGATTGGGGCCGGCGAGACCGCCCCCATGGACGTGGACAGGAACAAGGCAAAAGGCACGCCCTTCCTGTGCTACAACTGTGGCAAGGATGGCCACATGAAGCGGGATTGTCCTGAACCCCGCAAGGGGAAATTCAACATCAGGGCTCTCAAGCCCGATGACTACTCCCAGGAGGAGTTGACGGCTCTGGCCACGATGTTGAGAGAGAAGGGTTTTTAAAGGGGCCCCCGCTTGCGGCCAAAGCGGCGCCCCTCTGGTTACGAAATGCTCCCCGGTTCCAGTAAATACTATTAGATCGAAGACTTAGTTACGGTTACAGATGTGAATGAACCTACTCCAGTAGTAGAAGGACTGGACTCAGCAGGAGCTGAGGAGAAAATAGCTAGTGTAGAAAAACAAAAAATATGTATCCTGGAGAATCAGAATCGGTTACGTAACTTAAAGAATCAATCAGAAAATGGACAAGAAGAATAAACTCTGGAGCGAGTTTAAGATTCAATTCAAAAAGGCCCCTGGAACCCAAACCAGTGCAACAAATAGTGCGACGAAAAAGGGTGACAATGTCACGGAGGCTCAATCCTCGAAAGAGGAGGTAGCGCCTATGGAGAAGACGGGGAAGCCGATTGATGTGCCGGCCGGCCTGACAGGACTGAAGGCGGCCAAGTGGTTATCCCACAAGGCAATCAAAGAGCAGAAGGGAGACAGGCTGCAAGGAGATGAAGGAAGTCCAGAGGCAGCGGAAGCATCATGAGATGCTGGTTCCAGTCACGTTGACAACGTTGGACACAGGGAAGACGCGCGCAGTCAAGGCTCTTCTTGATAATGGATGCACAGCTACCTGCATGATCGAGACTACGCCAAGGCTGAAGACTTCGAGCTACACGAGCTTGAAGCGCATATCGTCGCCCGGAATGCCGATGGAACCGAGAACGCACAGGGAAAGATCACTCATTATGTAGAGTTGATCATGTCCGTCGGACCCCATTCGGAGAAGCAGAGATTCCTGTCACAGGACTCGGCAAAGCCCGGATATTCATTGGGTACGACTGGTTGTTCAAACACAACCCTGTGATAGACTGGAGCGCACAGACTTTGCTCTTTAGTCGGTGCCCGCCGGAGTGCAACATGATTGGGACGGAATTCGGACGAGGAGACGGTGGAAGAACGAGTTGGAAGAAGGAGAATCCCTTCTACTCGTGGACTTTGGAGAAGCGATCGACTTGAGGTTGAAAGAGACCCAGTCACAGAAATGGCTGAAGAAGCCAATCGCGGAAAAGAGCGGATGACGGAGGAGAAGATTCCTGAGGAGTACCGGGAATTCGTAAGGTCTTTGCCAAGGAGTCGTTGACTCGTTACCCAGAGAAGAGACTATGGGATCACGCGATCGAGCTCAAGCCAAATTCAAAGGCTGTAGATTGCAAGATATACCCGCTCTCGGTGACGGAGCAAGAGAAACTGAACGAGTTCCTGGAGGAGAATTTGAAGAGCGGAGGATCCGCCCAGCAAATCCCAATGGCTTCGGCGTTCTTTTCATAAAGAAGAAAGATGGCACTTTGCGGCCTGTGCAAGATTACCGGAAGCTTAATGAGATGACAATTAAAAACCGCTATCCGCTTCTGCTAATTTCGGAGTTAGTCAATAAGCTCCGAGGTGCCCGGTACTTTACGAAGCTAGACGTGCGATGGGGGTACAACAATGTACGGATCAAGGAGGGAGACGAGTGGAAGGCGGCATTCCGCACAAATCGAGGGCTGTTCGAGCCGCTGTGATGTTCTTCGGGCTCACCAATTCGCCCGCGACATTCCAGACCATGATGAACGATCTGCTCAGAGATCTCATCAACGAAGGAAAGGTCGTCGTCTATCTGGACGATATCCTCATCTTCTCGGACAATCTGGAAGAACATTGTGCGTTGACGAAGCGAGTCCTGAAAGTACTACAGGACAACAACTGTTCCTCAAACCGGAGAAGTGCGAGTTCGAACGCACGGAGATCGAATTCCTAGGAGTCATCATCTCCTACAACTCGATGAGGATGGACCCTGCCAAGATTAAGGGTGTAATGGAGTGGCCAGAACCAAAGAACCTGAAACAAACACAGTGTTCTTAGGGTTCACCAATTCTATCGCCGCTTCGTCCGGGGATACAGCAAGTCGCCAAGCCGCTCACACGGTTGATGGGAAGGAAGGTTCCGGTGGGAACAGGAGCAGAAGGACGCATTCCAGAAGCTGAAGGACCGCATTGCCGAGACGTGGTATTAGCATTACCCACGGACAATGGCAAGTTCCGTTAGAGCAGATGCGTCGGACAGAGCGACAGGAGCAATCCTGTCACAGGAGCAGGAGGGCGAATGGCGCCCTGTAGCATTCATGTCACATGGACTGAACGAGACCGAGAGGAATTATGAGATCTATGACAAAGAGATGCTCGCGATAATGCTCGCCTTGGAGGAGTACAGGCAGATGCTGATGGGAGCGCGAGAGACGTTTGAGATTCTGACAGACCATCAGAATCTAGAATATTTCAAGAAGCCTCAGAAGCTGAACAGGAGACAGGCCCGATGGATACTGGAGTTAGCAGAATATGACTTCACCCTTCACCATCGGCCCGGAGCGTTGAACAAGAAGGCAGATCTCTTATCTCGGAGATCGGATCATGACCAAGGAAAAAACGACAACGATGACGTCGTTCTTTTGAAACCGGAGCACTTTCGTGCGCAAGAAATTGTGCTCGACGGACCGGAGACAGAGATCCTGGAAGCGATCAAGAAGGAGAAAAGAATAGATCAGAGCGTCAAGCAGGCGCTCTCGAAGAAGCTCCCCGGGTGGGAAAAGAGGGAAGACATCATTTATTACAACAACTTAATCTATGTCCCACGAGACGAAGAGCTACGAGACAGAATCATTGGGCTACACCATGATAACCCCTTGCTCGGCCATCCAGGAGAGAACCGAACACAGGAAATGGTAGAACGTAACTATTGGTGGCCGCGACTAGGGAATCAAGTCGGGAAATACCTGAAGGCCTGCGAGGCATGCCAGAGAACTAGGGTTCACCGCTATCAACAAGGAAAGCTGAACCCGCACCAGATTGCCGAAGACCTTGGCAGATTATTTCCATGGACCTTATCGGTCCACTGCCAGTCAGCAACGGGTTCGACGCCATACAGGTATGGGTTGACACCTTTTCGAAGATGATCCACTGCGAGCCCACAAGCATGGAGCAAACCAGTGAGGGACGGCTCGGTTGACTCGAGACAGGGTGATTAGATATCACGGAGTGCCACGGAAGATTATCTCGGATCGGGATCCGAGATACGTATCGGGGTTCATGAAGGAACTGAACCGGCTGATGGGGTTGAGATGAACCCAAGCACAGTGTTTCACCCGATCACGGACGGGCAGATGGAGAGGATGAACCAGGAGATCGAAAAATATCTCAGGGTTTTCATAAACTATCGACAATCGGACTGGTCCGACTGGCTGTCGCTGGCAGAATTCACACACAACGACAAGACGAGCTCGTCGACGAGCATGTCGCCGTTTTTCATAAACACGGGAATGCACCCCTGGAAGGGGATAGAAAACGCAGTCGAGTCGCGCAATGAAGCCGCAAACGACTTAGCAGAGAAAATGAAGAAGATTCGAGAGGAAGCAGCAGCGGCGCTGGAGAAAACCCAGAAAACCATGAAAAAATACTACGACGCTAAGCGTCGGGATGCGCCGGAGTTCAAGGTCGGCGATCGGGTTTGGCTAGAGGGAAAGAACATAGCCACAGATCGGCCGACAGGGAAGCTGGAGGATAGAAGGCTGGGGCCTTACGAGATCCTGGAGAAGGTTGGCACATCGGCATACAAGCTTAAATTGCCGGAGACGGACAAGTCACATCCGGTCTTCAATGAGGCACTGCTTACGCCATACGTGGAACCCCCCGTGGGAAGGAGAGAAGAACGACCACCACCGAACATTGTTGGTGGAGAAGAAGAGTATGAGGTGGAGGAAGTCCTCAACCACAGAAAACGTGGGAGAGGATACCAGTACCTCATAAAGTGGAAGAATTTCCCACTTTCGGAACGGACCTGGGAACCGACGAGACATTTGTCGAACGCGAAGAAGCTCTTGAACAGATATAATGTCGAGCACGGGATCGCGGTTCGAGAATTGTCGGTAGAGTCCAAACTGGAAGGGATGACCATGGAGGAGAAGACGGCGCTGGCCGCAGAATTACGAAAAAGAGGCTTGATGCCACCAAAAACGGAGGAGTCCGCAAACTCGACGACGAAGCAGACGGTCCCTGTCTTTAAGCAGGGACACTGGGATTATTTAATTCATCGTTTCGAGCCGAAGCAGGAGATGATGCCATACCTGGAACGACGGTTATACGACCCAGAAACAGGCAGATTCAACGAAGCAGCCAAGTTTCCTCCGTTACCAGGAATCGAAGCCTACGAATGTTAAATCGTCGGGACGACGATCCTAGGGGGGGGTAATGTCACGATTAGATAAGATCTATTGTTCCAACGCCTATCTAAGCGCCCGAGATCTAAGCGCTGGATGACAAAGAGGCTATGACTAAGACCGGCCCGACCCAAGGGATGACGTCATGATGATGTCAGAGATGACATCAGGACATGAGGATGAAGCAAGGACACTGAGAACATGTGGTTAAGGGTAGTTGTAGTATATATAGATTAGTTCACACGGTTCCCTAGACAGTATAAGTAGAGTAGCTATTACGCTGTTGTAGTTAACCTTTTATTCCATCATCTTTCGAGATCTACCACGAGCACCACCCAATCCCTCTCATCTTACCGACAGTGGACGCTTAAGGTCTTGACTGTGACACGGTCAAATCATGAACATTTTTGCGAATGATATACATTTCCCGATACCTAGATCAAACAAATTTCCTGAAGACCTCAAGCGCATGATCTCTGCAGCTCAGGAATTCAACCTGAAATTTACAGCACTCTCGATTGACTGTGAAGTGCAACTCGACATGCTGATATGGAAACACCCTGCTGTACGGGATCCAACTTACAGAAATGCCTGCCTTCGTGGTGCTGCAACCTGCCTCCGAAATATTCACGGAGTTCGCATGCTTCGGGATGCATTGCTAATTGCAAACAGGAAATCTACGGTGCCTAGGCGGCCACACACTATAAGCCCTAGTGGCATTGGACGGAAAAATTGTGGATGTCCACCTTGTAATAGGGATCGAAATGAACTTGGTTGCGAACACCCAGGCAAATGCATTGACACTGCACAGATATTGATAGACTGTATTATGCCAAAGTGGAATCCACTCGCTCCTATGACTGACCTTTGTGATGATATCAAACTGACAGCAGTGGAATTGGATGCAAATCTGCGACAAGTTGAAATTGATGAACCAATGACCTACGATCCGAACTTCAGAGTGTCTAGTGCCGAAAATGGCTTCCACATCTTTGCTGGGGATGATTCAATGCATGAGATTGCTGCAAGACGACAAGGCCAACTTGAACCACCCCTGAATTTAACAACCGCTTTTGTGCATATCAAGGTCATGCGGGCTGGTCAGTATGACCCTCAAATTATGGCAAGATTCAAAATTGTTTCAGATGACTTCGAGGAAGACACAACTGTACATCTCACATTTGACAACCCAACGATAAAAATGAACTTTAAATCCGGAATATTGGGAGCTGCACTCTCCTTGTTCCAGAAAATTCCAAATAATGCCCCGTTACTACTATGTTCCCCATCTGACTTTTTGCTCAAAACACTGATTAAGGAGCGAACAAAATCTGAAAACAACATGTTAGACCCTAATTTACCCCCTCTTTAAAGCGGTTTTTGCAGCGCTGAACGAGCGGGTTGCACGAACACAGTTCAAGCAAACAACAGACACTTTTCCTGTCACCTTCAATTTGGACACTGATCTATGCCCTCCACTCGAGGTTGATACCCAAATCGATTTAATGTTCAGCTGTCCTGGAATTCTAATCTCACAAGGCTCACAATGGATCTTTACAAAAATTATCAAAAGCAACCACTCTGAACCTTTTAGAAAGGCAACTTTCATCAACCTAGACCGCATCCGATGCTCCGTATATGAAATTTCTGAGTACACTCCAACAGACGAAATGATTTGGAACTCTATACGTTCCACAAATTTGAGATGAACCCACCGTGAATTATTCTGGAAGTCGATTCACAACATTTTCAGAGTCGGTGACTTTTGGACACACATGAATAATCTTGAGGAATTTTCTGTTTGTTACACATGTGGTGTCCCCGAAAACCTTGACCACATAGCAATGGAGTGTGATGCCTCGGGCCCAAAATTAATTTGGGGACTGACCAAGAAACTCTGGGCCACGAAATACCCCATGTGGCCCTCCCTCAGCTGGGGCCTCGCCTCGGTTGTAATTCAAACACTCAAATGGGAAATTATCCCTGCTATGGGACGATTATTTGCCATTCTGGTATCTACGGCCTGGCACACAATCTGGAACATCCGGAATGATAAGGTTCTGAAGAACCAACACCGTAACATTACAGACATTGAGATTCACAACAGATGGCTGAAATCCGTGAATTCAGCACTGGGACAAGATCGAATCCTCACCAATAAAATGAAATTTGGTAATCTTGCGCTGAAAAAAGATCTTGTCCTAAGAACATGGAGTGGTCTACTAATGAACAAAGACACTCTGCTGGATGATTGGACCTGCACAGTGGGGTTTTAGTGGGTATACAGCCATTGAAATAGAATGACTCAAGAAATGGGATAGGATAAATTTACTAGGCTGGAGTCCCACACTCTGGTAATTGTGTGTAATGGCATTTCCTCCCTGGACAACTTTCCCAGCATTAACTAGAACTTCCTAATAGACCCAGCAGATGACTTTTGGAATGCTTCTGCAGACTGAATTTCATTATCCCAAACACTCCAAAAAAAAAACACTCCAAAAAAAAAAAAAAAAAAACGGTTGATGGCGGACAACAAATGCTTGATTGCGGATCAGGAAATCAATGTCACGGGACACTACAATGACAAGTGTACGGGCTGACCCAGGTCTGTCTCATTCTAATCACCCTGATGCCTCACTCACTTACCTGTAGGCTGTGGGGTGGTCTAACAATCACAGCTTGAGGGTACACTGGAGTCTATGTGCTAAATATGTCGCTCCACCATTCATAGGCTGAAGTCAGAATATATTTCATGGGGAATGTTGTGTTTGAGACAAGCTACAGAATTAACACAGATAGTGGGATCTGCACCTACCTGAAATTCTCTCCCAGAAGCAGCTTTGTCTATCCATACCTGAACCTGCCCACCCCAACACAGCCACAACCCAAAACGGGATTCCAGAGTCGGAAACTTCCGACAGAACTCACCTTTGGTTCAGCTGACCCCGACCATATAGGAATCTGAGAAATTGAAACAAGATGAACCACACACCAAACACTAGAAACCCAATCAACAGAAATACCAGCTCACCAATCCAACTTTCCAGAGACCCCTCTGCTCCCGAAGCTCGATGCTCTCGTGCATCAACTTTCTAGCTGGTTTTAAGCTGGAAATTTACGAATGTTGTACGAAATCCTGCTTTTGCCATGCTGGCTCACATAAAGATTTGGATACCTGTCCTCATTGTGACGACCCTCACCGGTGTTCGAACGGAAAACCGCGCAAAAAATTCACTTATATATAATTACATTCCCATCGTTCCCGAACTTGTTGCTTTTGATGCCAATTGAGATATGGCAGAGAAGCACAAATTGTTGAAGTGGGGTTTGGTAGTGTTTGGTTCAGACAGGTCCGCCTTCCTTATTTGTACTCTGTCACATATTTAGTCATGGTGTGACAATGTGACAGGGCTTTTCGCCTTCCATCTGGTGCTATATCTGCCTTTTCGGCTTCCATCTGGTGATCTCATTACAACACAAATATTGCGCAGAGTATCAGGAGCAGGATGGGATCACTCCCGATGTTTTCAATAGTTCGCATTATCGTTCTCTCCGAGGGAAGACTGTAGAGATTAATGGCCGGAGCTGCAAACACAAATACTTCTCGGACCCTCGTGATGTCACGTTGGGAGCTTCGTGGGACGGATTCTCCCCTTTTAAACATCGCAAAAAAACAGAATGGCCTCTCATCCTTGATGACTACAATCTCCCCACCGATCTTCGGTTCCTTCTGGAGTATATCCTTGCGTTGGGGGTCATCCCAGGCCCAAAGAAGCCGAAAGATTCTGACTTGTTTTTATATCCCTTGGCACAGGAATTGATTAAACTTGTGCATGGTGTTGTCAGGGAAGTTGTTCTCCAAGCCTACCTCATCCTTGTCTTTGGCGATATCCCAGCGGTATCCATGTCTATTCTATGCGAATGAAGGACCATAATGGCATCTCACCTTGCCGCATGTGCAAGATTATTGGGTTGCATGTACCAGGCTCAAAGGCGACCACGTACTATATTCCATTGGATCATTCTTGCCATCCAGCTGTTAACGCGGACCCTACTGCTGTCCAGGCTTATGATCCTGAGAACCTACTGCTTCGTACCCATAACAAGATTGTCTCACAAGGATGTGAGGTCCAGGCTGCGGTGGCCACGGTGGAAGCTGAGAGGTTGGGAAAGAAGTACGGTGTAAAGGGTGTTCCACTGTTATCTTACCTTGGTTCCATCTCCTTTCTGCGATTGTTCCCCTCCGACTTTATGCACCTCATCTGGGAGAACCTCATCAAAAATCTAAGTGTTCTATGGATGGGCACATTTAAAGGGCTGGATGCAGGTCGAGAAGAGTATGAGCTGGTGAACACTGTGTTGGAGGCTATTGCATCTCGTACCGCTTGGGTGGCAGATACTATTCCCTCAGTGTATGGCAGTTGGATCCCAAACATTGACAAGGATCATCCCAAGGTCTCTGCAGAAATGTGGTCTTTCTGGACCCTCTACCTGGGACTTGTCTTACTTCGCCGCTGTTTTGCTCATGAAAAGTACTACCAACATTTCATCCAGCTTGTCCGACTCCTGAACATATGTCTGCAATTCAAAATCAGCAATGACAAAGTAGAGGAAATTCAGGTGGGATCTATTGACTGGGTGCGAGTATATGATGAGTAAGTCTTCCTCAATGTTAGTTTCATGTGGCTAATTTTTCTTTCACAGTTTATATTTCCAGCACAAGGTCGATAGACTATCTGTCTGTCCTCTGACCATTCACAGACTACTGCATATCATCCCTGGGATTAAATTCACGGTGCTATTGGGCATTTCCGACCGAGTGTTACTGTGGCAGTATTCAGCTCGGCATCTGTTGCCGCAGATTTCGATGGGCCTCAATGGATTGACATGTGCTCAAGACTGCCCAGCTCGCTCAGATCAAGATGGTCTATGATGTCATCCAAGACCTGTCACTCAGGGATCCTCCTGCTGAAGTTCAAGGGGCGTACTCTGACCCTTCCTGTGAGTCTATTATATATCGGGTTGATATTCATGCCTCCTACTGGAGAAGACTTACAGTGCTTCTCTCCGTGCCTTGACAGGCAAGCAACTAGCAGAAACATCGAAAAGGATAGGTTGATTGTGTCCCCCATGGCCCCCTTGCGAAAGTAAACCATGTACAGGTTGATTTACATAGGCTGATACCCATCCTATGATATAGGTTAGTCGAAATCAACCTACCATCAACCGATAATAGGTTGAAGTGTGATCATCAACCTAACACTTGTTGAAATTCAACCTGCTGTGGCTCCATAGTGCCTACAGATCGAGGTTGTTGTTGCGCATCAATGACACTTCTACATCGGGTCGGAAGTGGCAGCAGGACCCAGTGGGACCAAAGTTGACATAAATTATAATTTATATGAGGCCTCTGGCACTCATGGAGTCTATGAATGAGAGGTCTGGGCTAGGGGAGGGGAGCTACGAGATGCCGATAAAGGGGGGACCGAACGATGAAGTCCAGGACAGGGCTGGAATCACCGGGACCGAAAGAGGAAATCAGATGACATCATTCAGTTTTGCAAATGGGAATGTGTCGTGTTTGCGCAATGTGTTGCAAATCATCTCTATGTGCTGCACATCAAATCTATGTGCGCACTCCATCTTGTATATCCTCGGCAAAATTTGGGCAAAATAGTGCCAAGCCGCAGCTGACTGCACTCAAACCGGCTCCAGTCGGAGCCGAGCCACTTGGAGCCGCCTTGGCTAGGCTTGGCTTAATATCGGCTCGGCTCGATCGGCTAGCCGAGCCGCGGCAACACTAATTTATGGTAATCTCTGATGGGATTTCTCAGAATGAACACCTGAAAAAGTGAACACTTTAGAGTTACTCCAGGAGTGGATTTGGATTTGGATTTGATGTGGATCTGGGTTTGATGTGCTTACGTGATGTGTTTGGATTTGTACATCTGGTTCGGACTTCGCATTTTTCTCGTTCCTCCCTTCCCCTTTGCCCCCGGACTTTTTCGGGATGCATGCATGTACTAGTAGGCTACTCCTCTGCGAAGTAACTAAGAGGTACACTGAGAGGAAGGTATTGAAAAGGACTTGCCGGTCCATCAAAGTCAGTGATACCAAGGGAGTTGTCTATGTTCTGACCCTACAGCTTACCCAAAAGTTCTGGGAAAATTTGACGACCCTTGAGTATTATATTTAACACTCTCTGGCTCCTCAGATTCTTTTTCTGGGACCTGGTCGTTGTATTTTGCAGGCCAGACTTCGGTTGTCACAGGGTGTCACAACATGTCACAAACGCATTTCCCCTCAAACACAACTCAAGCGTGCCGGCAAGAGAATATGAAGACGCTGAAAGCATAACATATCATACAGAAGGCCTCTCAAATTTTTCTGGGAGTGCGTGGTGAGCGGCGAGGTCAGTACATGGACAACTCCCTTGGTATCACTGACTTTGATGGACCGGCAAGTCCTTTTCAATACCTTCCTCTTGATGTATCTCTTAGTTACTTCGCAGAGGGGTAGCATACTAGTACATGCATGCATCCCGAAAAAGTCCGGGGGCAAAGGGGAAGGGAGGAAAGAGAAAAATGTGAAGTCCGAACCAGATGTACAAATCCAAACACTCATCACGTAAGCACATCAAACCCAGATCCACATCAAATCCAAATCCAAATCCACTCCCGGAGTAACTCTTAGGTGACGGGTGACACCCCATGAACACTTGGTCGGATTACTACAGTAAGCTGTACGTATACAGTACTCGTACGTCCAAGCCTAACCGGTAGCAGGACCGCCGCCACCAGCACCAGCACCGCCGCGCCCGAACACTGGCAGCTGGACGCCCCCGCTCAACGTCTCGCTGGGCTGGAGCACGGACAAGATGTACGGCGTGAACAGTGGGTTGTTTGTGTTGGACCCTGGTGCGTGCTTTTTCGTTGCGTTTTTCTTTTGGTTTGAGGCTATTTTTTCGGGGGGGCTTGGGATTTGGAGACAGCGCGTTGGGTGACTGACGCGCATAAATGACCGATGTGGCAACGCTGCTTTTCGCGCCAGTAGGGCTTGGCAGACGCGCATATGTACTCGGCAGTACTCGGCCCGTATATCGCCCCCAGCCCTCGCTGCAGTAGCTGACGACTTCGGCGCAAGCCAGGACCCCTGATAGTTCCGCCAAAGGCCTGTTCCCCATGGAGGTCAGTTTGTCGGGACTGGAAATCACCGATTCGACGTGATTTTGTCGGGATTTGCACCGGCCTAGCGCCTAAAATAGGCCAAAAATCCGTCAACATCCTTCAAAGTTGTCAAAATTTTCTTCCCACATCGCCAATTCGCGAAAATTTTCCTCCGCTCGGGGGATTTTGTCGGGATCTGGAACAGGCCTGCGCGCAATTTTGGGCCAAAAGTCGGGATTTGACACAGGCTAAACCCAAAAAAATTGCCCAATTTGTCGGGATTGGGATCAGGCATTTCGCCCTATTATCAGGGGTCCTCGCAAGCCATGCCTAGCCATAGGCCCTTCTATCTTCCTCTCCGTGCCTCCTCCGCGCCCGCCCCCCCTTCTTCCATGCATATTCATTCTCCCATTCTTCCCGCCCTCGTCCCACGCGTCCTAGTCCCTCTCTTGCTTCCCGCTCGCACATCCATTATGCCCCTATATCCCCGCCCGGCGTCTCTCCACGTCGCTCTCGTCTGTCTCTGCACGCCGTCCTCGCCTCCTTTGTGTCCTTCCCTTCCTTCCCTCCCACCGCCATCTCCGTGCTCTCCCCCCGGTTTGGCGTTGTCACTCAGGACGCGCTCCGCGTGCCTGCTTGCGACGACCTTGCCGTACTCTTCGCTTTGCTCCTCCACGTGTACGCGTAGTCTCGCGCGCGCTCCGCCCTCCCCTCCCCATCCGCGCGCTCCAATCACCAGGATGCCCTAACTCAGGTCGTCACAGCAGGATTCGCCATGACGGCTGCCACGCAACTCTTGGTCACCACACTTCTCGCCGTTAGGATATACACTGCTGCACGTTTGATCTGGCAACTCTCCAACGGGTCTAACTTAGACCCGTTGTCTAAGAAGCGAGAGTCGGTTTACCCCGGCGTGATGTGGATGCTTGTAGAGTCCGGTACGTCAAGCATGTTGTCTTTTCTCTTGACCTGAGTTGAATCGACAATATTCAGGCGCCGCGATATCGGCGGTGGAGATTATATTCTTGGCTGTATGGAGAAATGGCAGTCTCTCAGGCCTATCTCAGCTCACTCTCGCCGTGCTCGGCCAGCTCTGCGTGAGTTTCTCAATTCCTCTCTGCACTTCCCAGTCGTTGACCGCAGTCCGTCAGGCCACGATCCCTCTGTTGATCGTTGCTCGTGTCGGTCTTCGCCTGGCATTCGACAGTACCGGCCAAACCTCTGTGCTTCAAATTTCAGCATCCTCGCCGAGTGGTTCAGGGAGCTCTTTACCCACTGTTCGATTCGCTCAGGCCCCCGGAAATGCCTCAAAATCCGACGATGAAGCAACATTGAACTTGTCTGAGATGAAGGGTGGTGTTTGGTCGCCAGGGAGTGAAGGGGAATTTGGCACCGCTTCAGTCTAATGGAAAAATCGAATTATCTCTCATGATGTTGTATGTATGTGTTGTTTATTTATAAGATGCCCGTGTGCTAAGTCAATTTCACTCGTTACGCCGAGTCCTATCGACTAGCTGCTCACACCTACAAGCCTCTAAGGTTTTGATACAAAAGCAACATGGGTCAATCAACAAAACCCACAACAATATCGAATGGCTAACATACTCGCGGCCGCTCACAACCACTCGCGTTCTGTCCTACACTTCGATCCAACTTCTTTCAAATTCTGCACAGTACTAGTAGATGAGGGCACGAGAAGTTGCCTTTGACTCGGGCGACTTAGATCGAAGTTGGTTTCGCAGTGGACGAGATCGAGTTGATATTGAGATACGATGATCTCGAAGAAGTAATATAATGCGAGGAGGAAGGTCATAATGTACTATTTTGGTGAAGGACGCAGAATGATGTGTCCTTGTTTGTGTCGAATCTGGGATGCGCGGAGATCACGTGTCACCACTGTTCACCAGACGTTACTGAGTTATTCAGGGGTAAAACTGCATGTTCATGGCCTTCGCTAAATAGCTTTTCCGTATAATTCAACAACTCTGAACAAGGTTCTGAATGACTCGGCGACTCGAGCGCCTCCAAGTTGGACGGGTCGTCACACGCGCTACTTTCAAGGTTCCTCCCAATTTTTCTGGAGAGCTCCTTGGCTTGCTCTAGGATCGCTACGACCACCGCCTGATCTTATATGCTCCCAAAATCCACTAGAAACAACGAAGGTATGAATGATACGACCGACTACGCTAACTATAGCTCAGCCACCTCGATGGCTCGGCGAGCTCGGGTCGAGCACTGCCGTTATACGCCGTGCGAGTTGTGGGCTTCTCCCGCTCCTCCTAGTATATACACAGTCCATCGAGCACTGTTCACTCACCCCTCTTCAACATCATGGTACTCAAAATTCACGGAGTGCGTCTCATTCGGACCCGGAATTGACCTTGTAACTCATGCGCATCATTCAGGATGCCAGGTCTAGCTGCACCAAGCGTGTCGCTGTTGTTCTCATGGAGAAGGCCGTGCCCTTTGAGCTCGTCCCCGTCACGATGGCCGGGATGAAGATCGCAGAGTACAAAGCTGGTATGCAGCCCTTTGGCCAGATCCCCGTGCTCGAAGATGATGGTTACTTTCTCTACGGTCCGTATCTACTTCGATCTTCCGTTTTCCCGTTCATACATGTCAATGTCCCTCAGAATCGCGTGCAATAGGCCGCTACGTCGCGCAAAAGTACGCCAATCAAGGAACCCCCAATCTCATCCCTCTCAGCGGAGACGTGAAAGAGATGGGAACCTTTGAGAAGGCCATGTCGATCGAGGCGACCCAGTTCCTCGCTGCGGAACAGCTAGTTTCCGAGGTCCTCTTCAAACCGTGGGTTCTAATCTGAAAACTCTTTCTGTCCACTAGTCTTACAGGCGATATACCTAATAGGTACATGGGAGGAACAACCAACCCCGACGAGGTTACCAGCCTTGCCGCACAGCTCGCGGGAAAGATGGACGCGTACGAGCAGATCCTCAGCAAGACCAAGTATCTTGCAGGCGATGTACGTGCCCGTAGCTTCTCTCCCTTCGTTCTCCCACTTACCCACTCATAGCACATCACACTCGCCGACCTGTACCACCTCCCGTACGCAGAGATGATCACCAACCGTCTCAAGAGTGATGTCATAACGGCCAGGCCAAACGTCGCACGCTGGTTCCAGGACATTAGCACCCGCCCTAGCTGGATTGCGGTCAAGGACAGTGTCAATTCCACCGCTTGAGAGGATGAGTATGTACGATAAATGTAAAACACATGGATGATATTACGTGCCGTGTGTATGTAAATAGATTACTTTCCATTTCCGTACGTGAAAATACAATAACTGCCTCTACTCCACTCGCTTCACGCGCATAGGCAGTTGACCCCCAGGTTCACCCGCAACCTTGGGATGCGGGCCCAAAAAGAATGCCTTTTCATACTTGGTCTCCTTCCCATCCCTCGAAGAAAACACGAACATGCGTATGAGCAAGGACAGCACGATCTGGGGTACCCAAGGTCAGCTCGTGTATCCGTATACTCGAGCAATTTGAATACCTTCATCTCAGCAATAGCGAAACCCTTGCCCAAGCACGTCTTCGGTCCCTCAAGAAAGGTCATGGTATGATAATACCCCGGATACTCCTTCGCAGAAGCCGGTACACCCTCCGAGTCGTTCAACCACCTCTCGGGATTGAAGTCGGCCGCATCCTCACCCCATATCGTCTTCGACAGATTCGTATACAGTATCGAGGTCGTAAGCACTGCGCCTTTTCGAATAGGGAGTTTATCGATGAGCGTGCCCGACGCCGTTCGGACCGGTTTCGAGAGGGGGAGTATGTCGTCTTCGAGGGCCTGGTGTGTGCGTACGGAATCAGTCTTGCGAATTTTGGAGTTGAGGATACGTACCACACGGGTGGACTCACTCAGTACCGGGTGTAGACGCAGAGTCTCGCGCACGATGGCGTCGAGGTAGGTTAGTCCCTTCGTGAGATCGTCATACGAGGGGTCTGTTGTCGTGAACGACGAGAGTTCTGCCCTGAGTCGGTCCTGCTTCTCTGGCTGCATGGAAAGCTCCACGAGGGCCCACTAACCTCGGGAGGTCAGCGACGGTGGTATAGCTTCAAGTTGGACATATCACTCGCCTTGATACTGCCTGGATGTGGCTATCAGTTTGCGTATCAAGTTGAAAACAAGGGACGCACTGGAAGTCGTAGCGAAGCCTGCCAATAGCGTGGATTTGGCCTTGCGTAGCAGTTATAAATAGGCCAAAGATACGTCAAGGGACTTTACGCACATGCACACGAACTTGTGCGGCGGATAGTTCCTTCGCGTTCACTAGTGTGCGGCATCAGTATCAACGTGCATACATACCCACAACCCGCTCACACAAAACACCCAACGCAGACTTGGAGTTGTCTGCGTTCTTAGTAGACTTTGCTGACTCTGTGAGTCCATCCACAACCGCATCCATCGCGTTCGAAAGATCTGCGACGAGGGCGCTGCGTGGAAGAGGAAGTTTCAACAGTATAGGGTACGCTTGCGAAAGAAGCAATATCTTGGCGACCTTAGGTGAAGGTTTGGAGTGACCTAGAGCGGTGAGCGCGGTGGCTACGGACGACTTCTCGCCGTCGAGAGATTTGAAATCGTGCGAAAAGGCGGCGAGTCCGATGACGTCGAATCTGCGTCGGGGAGAGTCCAGGGTGTGTACTCGGGGCATAATTAGGGAACGTACGACACATTGTTGATCCTGTTGGGTTGTCAGAGTTGTGTTTGGATATCAAGAGGACATGCTTGCCATTCGGAGATGTCTACGATGATCTCGTTCGCTGTACTGGCCTGCAACTCCGATTCCCAAGCCGTGAATACCTTTTGAATCCGGTGCTTAGTAGGGCGGGGCACATCGACCCAGACATGCCTTGTATGCTGAGTCGTACATGATTGAAGAGTAAGTCTTGAGGGCTGCTGATCCAAAGACCGGATTGAGGATCTTTCTTTGTCTGTTCATGAGTCAGTGTCGTATATATGCGAGGAACGCGCAGACGAACCGACTGTGCGCTTCTCCGAGAGCGATCAAAAGGCTGTTCGGGCCCGTCTGGGCGATGTAAGCACATCGAATGGATGGATACGCGCACGCAACGCACCAAGCTAGACAACTGCTGCCGCGCAAGTGGAGTATGGCAGTATTTCCACGAGTCGAGCGCGTACACATGCGCGATGGCCTTCGGATCACAGACAACGAAACGGTCGGTTCCCAGAGGCCCTCGCACTTGATATACGGACCCATACGTCTGCGCCCAGCCACCATAGAGATCTGCGGGGTTCCGGGAACCCATTATTTCCTTTGTGTGGCCAAAAACAAAGCTGGGGGAAGGCGGGCCTTGTAGGCGAGCTGTCCGCAGGTACTTGATGAGCCAGTACGCCACAACGGTGGCCAGGACATAGAAAAAAATCAGCAGGTAGGCCATGGAGGTCAAAACTGAGCAATGGATTCGTCGCCAACGATGCCTCTAGAGAGAGGCTTTGATTTTCCCAGGGCCCCAGCTTCTCTGTGGGTACCAATCTGGGTGTAAACCTGTGTAAACCAAGTCTATTTTCGAAAATCCTTACATAGTGACATCGCGCCGGTGATGTGAGGCGAGGCAACAGATCTCTGAATCTTACACGCTGTGACATGATGAACAACCGTCTCATCTTTCGCTCACGATCAACTCACGATTGTACAACCGTGAGTTATGTAACATCGGGCATTATTACGTGTATTTCCTCTATAGGATTCCACTAGGGCTTGCACCCGTCCGTCCGACGGGACGGCCGTCGCAAAAACGGCCGTCGCTGAGCACGGGACGGGCCCACCCGTCCGTCAAGATCATCTCCAAGGTAGCGCGACGGACGGGTCCCGTCCGTCGACGGGTGACGGCCGTTTTTGACGGGTAAATTGAGAGTAAAGCAAGGTGTTGTGGGATTTTGACACAAAAGACACAGAAATGTCCTGTTCAGAATTTGTCAGTTTCCTTTCAGTTATATTCCAGCTGGGGAAGCACAAAATCACTCCCAGAGTTGAAATTCATCCTGGCGGATGGATGGAAAGCCTGCCGTAATCGCCGCCTTCCCTATGCGCCACAGAACTCCGTCGTCCCTAGTTGCCCCAGATAGACACAGAAAATGTCCTGTTTAGAATTTACCATTTTCCTTTTAGTTATATTCTACCTACCGTCGTTGGTTGACCCTGTCTTTGGTTGACCCGTCAACCCGTCGACGGACGGGTATGCCCCGTTGACGGGTCCACCCGTCCCGTACCCGGCCGTCTAAACCTGACACTGAAGTACTGAACGGACGGGTCCCGTCCCGTCGTGACGGCCCGTCGACCCGTCGCAAAGCCGGACGGGTGGAAGCCCTAGATTCCACACCCCACCCGCTCAACACCCGCTCAATAGATAGGCCCTACGCGTGTCCTTTTCTTGACTGACCTAGCCTCGGATCAAGGCGCGACCACCGTGATATCCATCAAAATCCACCCCTGGTCGCCCCGTGAGAAAGTGGCTGTGCCGGCACTGGCCGACGCGCTGATGCAGCGGAAGCATTTAATTTCTGTTGCCTCTGCTCATTTGTCCTGATTGCAGATTGACATGCAAACAACTGTAAGTACTTCGGAATGATTATCTTACCGTGTCCTTCTCCGAATCCCTAATCAGTCTAATTGACCATCACGCGGCGATTTCGATGGATAACACTTGCCTCGGATAGTCAGTGCCGAGCAGAGTACGTTCCGTCATGCATTTGTTCTTTGTCTCCACTTATTCTCATTCAGTGAACACGGTGACTAAGCGAGAAATGCCATTGACCTCGACAGTCATGAACTGGGCGGCAGTGGCGGTATTGAAGATCTGCCGTAAAGGCAAGTTCTCTATTCTTTCCTTTGAATTTCATTCCACCGTGCATGCAGTTATTATATATATTCCTGTGTTCCCTGATCGCAACCTTCACCACTGAGGCTGGATCAGCTCATCAGTGGTGTCATTGCTTCAGCAGTGGTGAGTCCGTTGTTCCACGTAATGAGAAGAATGGCTCACATCAACTGTCCACATACTTACCGTGGTCACTGAGCGTGGTGGTAATTTGCTATATTATTAGTTCGATTCATGATCCGTCTCGCCCGTGTTTGTTTTTCCTGAGATCTTGCCTTCGCCCAGTTCCTTTTTTCTTCTTTGTGTAGCGTTTAGCGCCAGCTCTACCATTAATGTTCCGGGTTGTAACCTCAAAGTTGTGTGCTCCCGTAATGTGTACTTCAAATCGTGCTGGAGACTTTCAATAGCCTTACATGTTGGGATAAAACAAGGATAAAGATGAGTGGAAGTCATCGACCCGTGCTTAATCACAGCCGTTTAAACTCGACTAATACACTATGCATACATACACTAGTCTCCCTAGTCAGACCAATAAATTAGAGTTTGTTTGTTTTTGAGAGGGAGGTGGAAAAAAAATGTTTAATATGCATACATATACCACCAACACCGTCTGTAACAAATCACAAATTCAACTCGTCCAGTCGGTACCTCTTCGCCGACGCATGGAACCCAATGTACCCTGGAACGAACGCTCCGAACGCAGCCAGTGCCTCTGGATGCGGAGCAAGGATAGCCAACACGTTGTTATGCGCCGCGACAGCCTCCTCCACCAGATCGCGCAGAACGGCCTGTTTCGATCTGCCGCTCTGCGCAGCGAGGAATGAGATGTGGTTTACCGATTCGCCGTCCAGGTCTTCTTTGTAGAAGGAGAGGATGTCACTGAGGGTTTTAGGCACGTCAGCGAGGGTGTTCTTGTTCAACGACAACAGAACAGGAGATGCACTTTCCGTTGTTGATGAATATCATGACCTGCTGGAGGGTCTGCACGAATGCCGGCAGTACAAAGTCGCGCGGGAAGATGAAGAGGGTGTATGCTTCTGAGGCGCCGGACATGACGCGAGAGAATGTTGGGTAGCCGAGTGCGCTGGGGCTCATCTGGACCTTGGTGAGGATAGAATGAATTGAGGGTGTGGGAAGCACTTACGGTCATACCCTCCGTCTTATATCTCGAGATAAATGGGGGTGGTGAGGACGGTTGCACTCCATACGAAGAAGATTGAGATCGACTTACTCGAGGGTGAGAGCAGTGACGGCGTTCAAGGTAGAGGTCACCATGATATTGGACACCACTCGCTCAAAGTGATCACCCAATTCGAGCAACACTTGGGCGAAGCAGTCGAGGACTGGATCTCCTTGCGGTGCGTGTTCGAAGAACTGCTGATTGAACACGCTCACAGCCTCGACGTCCTCTTTGAAAACATCATCGAGGTATATGCCGCACGCAGTGTAAATAGCGATGAGAACTCGCGTCGAGCGGTTAGGGAGATGGCCATATCCCGTGGAACTCATCACCACCCCACCCGGGAGATGTTTGGCGACCGTCTTGGGCGGCCAACCTCGTTTGACGGCCCCGGCGTAGCAGTCGGCATAGAAAGCCTTGTCGAATGGTGTGACAGGCAGAAATGGTTGCGAAATTCCTTCCAGGAACGTTACGATGGCGTCTCTGGTGGTGCCCTTTGTCTGGTTGGAGAGGGAAGTTTGAGCCTGGCCCATGGTTAGTATTGGTAATTGAGAGACCATCCTCGTCCTTACTCGTATCTATTAAACTCGTATCTATTAAACTCTTGGTGAGCGAGCGGGTCTTTGAACAGAAAGAATCCCGGCGTCAGTGCAAGAAATGACTCAGATCCGACCATGGAGGTGAGGAACTAAAAATACCTCCTATCTACCGGATATGAGAGCGAACTGAGAAGCTCCTCAGAACAGGAACGCGGAGCGAGCACGCCCCGGGCAGGTGGACTCGGGCAATTGACCCCCTCCCGAATCCAGAACACGTGCCGTTGATTCCACGTGCAAGTGCAAATCGGAGTAAATACATCGCTCAAAAGTCTCTGCAACTACATCCTCCTCGCACAACCCCATAGAGAACACACCAGATCGGCCCAAGACGCCCATTGGACATCTCTGAATATGGCCAGGCCCGTATAAAGTTTCCCAGAAGCAAAAAAAACGACTGTTCTAACCCGATACTTGCACTTTACAGTCAAATTGAAGGTTGGGTGCACACCATAAGGCCAGTGGCACATTCATAATCATGGAATCCGATCCAACGAGGAGTCAATTGGCTGTGTGGGGGGTTTATACACTATAAACCCCCCACACAGCCAATTGACTCCTCGTTGGATCGGATTCCATGATTATGAATGTGCCACTGGCCTTATGGTGTGCACCCAACCTTCAATTTGACTGTAAAGTGCAAGTATCGGGTTAGAACAGTCGTTTTTTTTTGCTTCTGGGATCCAGGCCATGTATAATTCTGGGTTGCCACCCATAATCATCTCGGTGCCACTTCCCTTAACTTTTCCTACGGCCAGAAAGCCCCAATCCTCCAGCGCGACCTTCGGCCTGACTGGAACTAAGGAACTGCTACTCATGTCTGTAAACTAGACAATACAATGGTAGTTCTTTCCCACCGATGGTATCAGCAGTGGCATTGGCAGCAGTACACTATTTCTAACTCAGTAACTCACTCTAGCTGTATGTTGAGCATCTTTAACTATGTCAATAAAAAATTCTAGAGGGAAGCCATAGTAACATGAGGATGATAAAACTGTTCTGCTTGGGGATTAATGCACAATTCTCTCATTGACATGACGCGCCGTCACACGTGAGCTTCACGTGGTGATGCAGCACGTGTTCTGCATTTGGGAGGGGGTCGATTGCAGGTGTGGGGCGGGTGGGCTCCAGAAACTGGATAATCATCTCATGTACACAGTTACACGGGACGGTCCCGCTCTGATGAGAATTCCGGATCCACGGAAGATCGATAAAAGGTCCGCCAACATGAGCGCCGTCATCAATTGAGTTGAGACCTCATTTTTGCCACGTGCCACGTTCATTTTGCCACCATCTGATGATCTCTACCCAAGACATGCGCTTCGCTCCCGCAGCTTCTGTTTGGCTGTACCTCTATAGAGGACCCCTGACAATACCTTTGGACCCTAGGGCCCGCGCCGGACAAAAATTTGACATTTTGGCTCGAAAACCTAGGTTCTGACCGGACAAAAACTGGGGTTTGAGGTCGGACAACCTAAGGTCCTGTACGGACAAAAACTTGGGGTCTCGTCGACGTTTGGGTCGATATCCGGGCGAAAATTTTCACCAAATTCAGCTGGAAACGATTTCTTCGCCTCAAATTCAAGTTTAACTCGTGTGTATTCCACATAGAAGAGTAGAAAGGATATACGAGGAAATTTAGGCATTTTTTGGGTCGTGGGAGCGGAAAATTACCCTTTTTGGAAGCCTGGGCTAGGTCCTGTCCGGACAAAAACGACGCGATCTTGAGGAAATCTGTCCGGACAAAAATCCAAGATTTCCGAGATTTGGGGGGCTAGCCTACAAAGGGAATGTCAGGGGTCCTCTCTATAGCCTCTCGCATTGGAGATAAATGGCGATGTTGTAAACTTGAAATTTTATGTAATGGGGAAAAAATCAGGTACGAATCAGACAGCTCTTGGACAACATTTCCGTCAGGCACTATTCCAGCAGCAAAAAAGCCCGGAGCTAAGGAGATATCTCGCGGAATACACCATACATACATACAGCGCAAAGTCGAGTGGCCTGAGCGTACGTGATGGTTCACTGGGGGCCAAAGGGCTATGCGACTTTCACGACGGCCGTGATGGTTGGGTGGCGATGGTCTCCAGGAATGGCTGAGATGTTCCTGAGAAATTGCGGCGTAGTTGCGGTGTTTCTAAAATTTTCGCACAATTTCAAACAAGGTCTATTCTTACGGTTTGAATTCAAGTTTCATCATGCCACACTTTTGTGGCCAGCACCTAATAAGGAAAACTTTCAGACCTGTTGAAAGGCTGGTTTAATGTTAGAGGGAATTTTGCTACTGGTCCGGCATTTTCCCGGACCAGTAGCAAAATTCCCTCTAACATTAAACCTCCCTTTTAACAAGGCTGAAAGATTGCCCTTTTAGGTGTGCAGACTATGAGCTGCCCATCAAATGGCGTGTCACCCTCCGAATTGAAATTCGGTGGCTGTGAATTTTTCCCTTCCCTCGCCGCTGGCATCATCCTCTTCCCGAAACTGACCCTCAGGTTTCATTGGCTGCTGGCAGGACGTGAGACCTGCCGACATCAAACTTTGGCGACATGTACCATGTGCTACGGAGGACTAACTTCTCGTGGGCGCCGTCGAGAGTAATTCCCCAGTACGCACACTTATTGTTCAGTCTCAAGCTACTAGCTTGAGACTGAACAATAAGTGTGCGTACTAGGCTAGGCCCGTGAAATGTTGGCAGAACACAGCATTTATAAACTTTGAGGGAATTCCTACTGGTTGTTTTCGTGGTGCGATGATCCCAAACCAATTACTCATACGTCCGGATCGAAAGCTATTAACAACCTCTCCGAGGAGTGCGGAAAGCGAGAGATATGTACTTCTACACGGGTCGATAAAGAGTGCACCTCATCTTTACAACAATGACGCCTACCACCGTTATTTGTGCTCTCCTCGTTGTTAGCTACGGAATACGAGTCCTTTTACGACGCGTATTCTCTGTCCTCGATAACATCCCTGGTCCACCACGAAAGTCCATATTTACCGGTATAATAACTCGCTTCTTTACACACACTCTATTCTCACACCCCCTTGCGACAGAAAATATCACTCAATATCGCGATCCCGACGGCTGGGAGTTCCACAAGGAACTCGAGGAAAATTATGGTCAGGTCGTCAAAATTCACGGGTGCTTCGGGGTGAGTTGAATCGTCCTTCCATGCCTGCATTCTCAAGGATCTCCTTATCAGAGGATCGTCAACTCTTTGTATTCGACCCGGCGGCGCTGCACAGTATTCTCGTCAAGGATCAAGACATATATGAAGAGGAGCCAAAATTTATGAGGCACAGTATCCACTCTCGACGCCTGCCCTGGCCGTAGTCCTGATCTTGCTCGTTTCTTACCCCAGCATGGCCGGTCTCATTTTCGGGAAGGGGATATTTTCCACCATCCGCGACGACCATCGCAAATATCGCAAAATCATGATGCCTGCATTCTCCACGGCCAATCTGCGAGGAATGATCCCGCTTTTCTACGAGGTCGCAGAGAGGGTATGTGTGCTTGCGACACAAACCCAAGGATCGCGAACTAATTTCCCCGCAGGCTCGAGATGGTCTCATTGCCCCAAACGTCCTTCCCAGTCCACAGACGGCATGCGCTATGCGCTTGGTATTGCGATACATACTTACAATAGTCCTCAGCTTGACTTCAACTCAATCCTCTCCCGCACGTCCCTGGAGCTTATCGGCCGTGCTGGAATTGGCTATTCCTTCGACCCAATGCTTCCTGGACAAGAGCGGACTGACCGATACTCACAATCGTTGCGGGCATTGCTGTGAGTGTCCGCTACTGCGCTGTGACTTTATCAATCCACAAGCTATCCCAGGGTCACGGTGTTCAAACTCGCGCTTGCGCTCCCGTTTCTACCTCTCGTACTCAAAATTCCCTTCCCATCCTTCCTCCGCTTCATGATCAAGCTGATTCCTTCGCCGGCGCTGCGTCAGCTCCGCGACCTCGTTGATTTCACGGATGCGACCGCCACGCAGCTGGTCAGGGATCGGAAAGCCGCAATCAAGAACGGGGAACTGGACGTCAACGACGACGCGAAGGATCTCATGAGCATCCTGAGTATAGTGTTCGACTTCTGCCCTCCCGTTCCGCTCCTCATTGGCTCCCCGCAGTGAAAAGCAACATGTCTACCGAGGGTGAGATGCATCATCTCACGGACGATGAGTTGGTCGCTTCAATTTCGTACGTGTCTGCCACATGAGTGACACAGTATATGCTGATTTCGCCCGCCCCGCAGAATGATCCTCTTTGCTGCAACAGACACCACGTCGTCTGCAATGAACAGAACCTTCCATATATTAGCGCTATACCCCGACGTGCAAGACAAGCTGCGCGCGGAGATTCTCGCTGCCCCAGAGCATCTGGATCACGACACGCTTCTGGCGCTCCCATACCTTGACGCGGTGGTGCGTGAAACCTTGCGGCTGTAAGTATACACACTGTCGCTGTATTTGTGTGCGCATCTGATCACAAGCACGCAGGTACCCGCCCCCAACCCCGATGTCCCGCGAGTGCGTCTTTTTATTTTTCGCTGCCCGCACACCTGCAGGATTTATCTGAATACACCCAGTGCCTTCGAGGATGCCGTCCTCCCCCTCAGCACACCGATCATCGGCGTCGATGGCACAGTCATGAACACGATTACTGTCCCGAAAGGAACATCGATCCAAATATCGCTGGCCGCCGCAAATCACAATAAGCAGATATGGGGAGAGGACGCGCTGGAATTTAGACCCGAGCGATGGACAAACGGCAAAGCGGATTCCGTTACGACGAAGCTGTGCGGGGTGGATGGTAACACTATGACTTTCCTCGGCGGCGGGCGAAGCTTCATGTGCGTCTGCCTCCTTTCTATGTGTTTACTGGCACGCTGAGTTATTTGCAGCGGTTTCAAATTCTCGCAGCTCGAAATGAGTGGGTCCCTTACATATCCGCAGCAACCCAAGTTGATGTCTCCCCGCCAGAGGTCGTCGTGTGTGTTTTATTGCGCGCCTTCAAGTTTTCGAGGCCGGACCCCCGTGTTACATGGCGGATGGCTGGCCTCGTTACATCGCCGAACATCGATAATCAACCTGAGCTTCCAATACTCGTTGAGTGGTTGAAAGCTTAGTGAAACGGACCTGCCGCACACGAACTCCCGTTCAACCGGGAGTTGTATTAAAATCAAGTTCCTATATTTTCTGGCTAGTTCTTACAACGCTCCGCCTCATCGCGTGCTGTTAGAATACGGCAGTATCGTTTCAATCTCGTTGCGTTTCTGTCACTCTATACATCGTAGTCATTCCTTACTATTTGCGTACGTCCCGGGTACTGCCGAGCTTTGGTCGAAGTCTAGTTGAATCCTCTTTCATTCTTACAGTATCTATCCCAAACTGATGATGACATTAGGACGGGACAAGGGCTGAACCTGAGGTGAATGTTGTCTTACAAAAACCGAAACGTTCAAGAAACGGATACAGTAGTTCAAACACAATGGAAAAGCGTCAAGAAGAGAAACGAGGGTAGAAGACACTCTCACAGAAACGAGCTGAATTTTGGAATACGCGCAACTTCGTCCTCGATTCTCTTGCGCCACAGCTGCCAATCGTTTTTGCAGCAGCTGTCAACGGATCGCTGGCCGTCGAACACGTCATCCAGCGCACGAAGCGTGTGCACTCCGGCGCCTAGGCGGCTCAAACAGAGCGCCGCGGTCTGCGCCCATTTACTACAACTGTTATAGTTTGGATGGTAATTGAGGTTTTGGCTGGGTAGGGCCAATGCAGTGGTTTGCAGAACACGGACCCATTCCTGGACATACTGGATCTGTAGGATTAGTTGAGTGACGAAACATTGCGTCGTATCTGGTCCCGCACCCAAGGCAGCACTAGATACGGCGGCAACAACTTGATCACTTCAACCGGGGACACACTGATCATATCGGGGGCGACTTCAGAGACCAAGTATGGATAGTCATGCTTCGCGGCGTATACCATGACCGCTGTTGGGTGCTTCGGAATCATGTCTCTGAAGAGAAGGTGTTACACTGCAGCGAATGACACAAATCGAACCAATCTCACCGCATACGGATGTGGCAGATGTTCATCGCGGGGAATACTTGGTACTTCTCTGCGGCCTCCGCGAGCGGCGCCAATATTTCGAACGGGGTGGTGTCCAGGGCCGGATGACGCCGGGGGTACATGTATTGGAAGAGGAGCTCCAGAGTTGTGGAGGACTCTGGGAGGTCGACGATTTCTCCCGCGGTGGAAATCTCTGCAGGAGGAAAGCCTTCCGTGCAGACCTCGAGATTTGTGCGGTGAACGTGAAACAAGACACCATCGGAGGATCGAAACGTGACGTCTGCGTCGGCCGCGTTGACTACTCGCGAGAGTGAGAACTTTCAACACTAATGAGAAGGTGAACAACAATGGACACATTGGGGAAACTATAACGTTCTGTGCGGAGCTCATCGGCGAGGTCATGGTAGAAGTGCAAGCGATGCGCCTGTACTACACGGTGAGGAGGCGTTTATCGATGGTATCAAGCCGGATTTGCCGTGAGTGATTGATCCTATAGTGCATGTCATCACATCACGGTTCCGCTTTTGGCAGTAAACAAGTCAAAACTTTGAAGTCGCTATAACATTATGCCCTCATCTTGGGTTGGTCTGAAAACACCTGGAAACACTTAAAGTAACAGTAAGGAACCCAGCTTGTGCTTGGTTAGTTGCTCAATAAAGATTTGACTTTTCACCCTCAGAAAAGTGAAACAAACCCTAATGATGGCATCAGATTCCCATATCGGGTAGGGTTAGCGGTCACGTGCATTTCGGAGACGGCCGAGCGCCTGACCAGGGTTCGCTCACAGGGACCCAAGGGCATCTCCGAATGCAAGGGTGAACACATCTAGGACACTTCTAGATGTGTTGAACTTGATCATGGCCAGGAAAACCACCAGGAGACAATTTATTTTTTTCGGACCTCGAAAAAAGTGAAACACCGTGGGAAAAAATGAGTTTTTGTGCTCAATCGCATTCTTTTGGCTGGTTTCGTGGCTCAGAAAATCAGGAAAATTTTACAAAAATTTCTTCGACTGTGAAAAACACGTGCAGAGAAGTGGTGACTTGCACTGTATGATAATCAACTCTGGGATCCTGTGTTACGCAAAATTTCTTGAAGTGCGAAGATTGAAACATACTCCGAGTCCATGATTCAATTCACGGCGTGCAGGATATACTTACACTGATTTCGGTTGCAATTCGACCAGTCAGCCCACTCATTCCAGCGTTCCTGGAACAAAACAACATAAATATCTCGCGTAAATTACCCCTCCATTGCACCCAACATTATATACACAGACAACCCGCAACGTCTAAATGATCATCACGGAGGCGCATATTTCCCTAGTGATGCTTCATTCGAAATGAAGCCAACCGGCAAGAGTTTGGTTGAGATAAGTGCCCTTCGCCTCCCCCACTATGATTTCCTTTTGGGGAAGTTGCTTACAAATAAGATAAGATAATGCTACGAGTCGTCTCTTTTTTTTCTTTTCTTTTTTGGAGCGTTTGGGATAATGAGTTTCAGTCTGCAGAAGCATTCCAAAAGCCATCCGCTGGGTGGGGAAAGTTGTCCAGGGAGGAAATGCCTTTACGCACAAGTACCATAGTGTGGGACTCCAGCCTTAATAAATTTATCCTATCCCATTTCTTGAGTCATTCAATCTCAATGGCTGTATACCCACTAAAACCCCCACTGTGTATGTTCAATCATCCAGCAGAGTGTCTTCATTCATTAGTAGACCACTCCATGTTCTTAGGACAAGATCTTTATTCAGTGCAAGATTACCAAATTTGATTTTATTGGTGAGGATTCGATCTTGTCCTAGTGCGGAATTAACGGATTTCAACCATCTATTGTGAATCTCAACATCTGTAATGTTACGGTGTGGGTTCTTCAAAACCTTATCATTCCGAATGTTCCAGATTGTGTGCCAAGCTGTGGACACCAGAATGGCAAATAATCGTCCCATAGCAGGGATAATTTTCCCATTTAAGTGTTTAAATTTAACAAGGTTGCAACCCAAGATGAGTCCCCAGCTGAGGGGAGGCCACTTGGAATAATTCATGGCCCAGAGTTCCTCAGTCAGTTGCCAAATTAATTTTGCACCGGAGGCTTCACATTCCATCGCAATGTGCTCCAGGCTCTCTGGGATACCACATGTTGGACAGACCGCAAATGCTTCAAGATTATCAATATGTGTCCAAAAGTCACCAACTCTGAAAATGGTATGAATTGACTTCCAGAATAGTTCGCGGTGGAGTCATCTCAAATTTGTTGAACATATAGATTTCCAAATCTGTTCATCTGTTGGAGTGTAATCGGAAACTTCATACACCGAGCACCGGATCTCACCTTTCTCAGCGGTTCTGGGCGGCTGCCCTTGATGATCTTTGTAAAGATTCGCTGTGAGCCTTGTGAGATTATAATACCAGGACAGCTGAACATTAAATCGATGTGGGTATCAACCTCAAGTGGAGCACATGAATCAATGTCCACAGTGACGGGGAAAGTGTTTGTTACTTGCTCGAACTGTGTCCGTGCAACACACTCATTTAGCGCTGCAAATACTGCTTTGAAGAGTAGGAAATTTGGGTCTAACATGTTGTTTTCAGATTTTGTTCACAGCTGAATCAGTGTTTTGAGCAAAAAGTCAGATGAAGAACATAATAGTAAGGGGACATTGCTTGGGATTTGCTGCAGCAAGGCGAGTGTAGCACCCCATATTCCCGATTTAAAGTTCAATTTTATGGATGGGTTGTCAAATGTGAGGTGTACAGTTGTATCCTCATTGAGGTCATCTGAAGCAAATTTGAATCTTGCAATAATTTGGGGGTCATATTGACTAGCACGAATGACCTTGATATGTACAATGGCTGTTGTTAAATTAGGGGGTGGTTCTAGTTGGCCTTCTTGTCTTGCAGCAATCTCATTCATTGAATCGTCCCCAGCAAAGATGCGGAAGCCATTTTCGGCCCTGTACAATCTGAAGTTTGGATCATAACTCATTAGTTTATCAATTTCAACTTCTCGTTGGTTAGCTTCCAATTCCTCTGCGGTCAGTTTCAGATCATCACATAGGTCGGCTGTCGGAGCTAGTGGATTCCACTTTGGCATAATACAGTCTATCAATATCTGGGCAGTCTCAATGCATTGCCTGGGTGTGCGCAACCAAGTTCATTTCGATCTCTATTACAAGGTGGGCATCCACAATTTTTCTGTCCAATGCCACTAGGACTTATGGTGTGTGGCCGTCTAGGCACTGTAGTTTTTCTGGTAGCAATTAGCAATGCATCTCAAACCATCTGAACTTCGTGAAGATTTCTGAGGCAGGTTGCAGCATCACGAAGGCAGGCATTTTTGTAAGTTGGATAGCGGACAGCAGGGTGTTTCCATAGTGGCATCTCAAGTTGTACTTCACAGTCAATTGAGAGTGTTGTAAATTTCAGGTTGAATTCCTGGGCTATGGTGATCATGCACCCACCATAGAGGGTTCTCTTTCGAGGCCCACCCCTTCCCCATAGCCTCAACGGCACCCATGGGGCTGTAAACCCTTTATATATATGCATGGGCTTGACAGTCAGGAAGGGTCATCAGGAATCAACTTAAGCCTGCATGCCATTTCAGACATGCAGACCGACAGAGGATTTAGTACTCTCCAGCCGCATGAGGCTATTTGTCCTCATACACCACGACCCACCACCCACCGACTCTAGGGTAGCTTCCCGTTGCTTCCCTGGTTGCTTCGTTTGAGGACTGGTACCTCGTCTGGATCCGCAGCCATGGAGACTCTCTGTCTTGCCGCATGCCACCGCCATGTGACCAACCACCTTGCACAAAGTGCCAGGCACAGGGTGTCCTAAGACCTGCTGGTCCATTTGGATGGTTTTGATAAGCAGTCCCCCGACTTATTTTGCCTATCCCTTGAGGGGACCCTGCTGGGATTTGGCAAAAAGTAGTTTTTATGTCGTACTTGGGACGTGCTCTGCTCAGGCAGTCAAAGCATAGTTTAAGCGTCTTCCCAGACGTGGAGCATGGCACAGACCAACATTGCTCCCAGATATGAGCCAGAGGGGACTCCATTATGGATAATGCAAGTGGTCCACCATAGCCAGGCGCGGGTCCACTATTTGAGGCATCGGGTCCACCATTTTTCAGGCTTTCCATACATGTCAAGCTTTCCATACCAGGCAGCCAAGTAAACCATGCACAGGGCATTGGATCTGCTATTTTTCAAGCATTTCATACCCCAATCCAGTAGCAGGGCATCAGGTCCGCTATTTTGCAAGCATTCCATACCCTGATCATGAGACGATGACTCGTCACAGTGGATTGTCGGCTTCAAAGTATTTACCACTCCATACTCTGCTCAATTGTCTGTCCATGCACAATACATACTATATGTCCCACCACACCCATGCTCCCCGCTATTTACGTGCTCTCATCAGATCATGTGGGCCTTGCGCGGTAGAACGTGGCACTGCCGGTTGATCTCTCCCACGTTGACGGTGCTTCTCCTCGCGTTTACCTCAACTTCTTCTCTTTCCCAAGACATGCTTTTGCAAGCCGTAGGAACGATGCCCCCTCGTGCCCCAATGACTGGAGCATCTGCTGGTCCTGGAATTGCCTCTGGTACTTGAGACCCTTCGCAAACTCAAGAATCAAATCAATATTCCCATCCATCGCCTCGAGGAACATGGGCTGGTCCTCGCCTGCGATCTGCATATCCACCAAGTCGTCGTCGGAATTGTCAGAATTGAGGGTTGGGTCAAGAGGACCAACATCCCGCATGTCTGAGGAAGGTTGCTCCATTACCGCATCTGACGTGTCAGACTCATCTGACAACGGTCGCAGAGAAGGATGCACCCAGAATGGTGCCGTACACCAGCGCTTGACCTCAAGGAAGAATACTGGAGGGACAGGTTTCATGGCTTGTACAGTCTGCTTGCACATGAGGAAACGACTGGTCAGCATGGACGGGCAGGTGCATATTGTTTTTTTCGCATCCGTTTTGTACGCTGGATTGACCGGGAGTGTTATAGGCGTCTTTTCAAGCTTTCTCCAGGTGCACTTGAAGCCTTTGCGCCAGGACAGCAGCTCACAATAGCGTCCAGTGTCGGTACGCAGGCAGTCGAGTTTCCGGTAATATGTAAGGTATGCATCAAGAAAACACCACCAACCCCTGTCACATCATGTCACGGTCATCCGCATCGGGAAAAATGGGCCACAAAAATCAAAAATTAATGTATACTGATAGCACAAAGACACGGAGAGGAAATCTAGCTCCAACATTTTGTAGTCCCATGATATAATCCTCTTCAGAAAAAATACTGAAGGCAGAGGCTTTCAACTGAGCAAGTTTATGTAAAATTGGTGTCGAAAAATCGGGTGTCACAGATAATTACATTCCGGCTGCCTCCAACTCGTCCAGTATGTGCCAAGGGAGTGTTCTATGACCCCTATACTTGCATGCTACCCATGCTGCTTGAGATCCAGTCAAGCCCAGAGATGCCTAGAATCGAAGACTATGAGACAAATTCGCATAGAACGCGTCGAGAAAACATGTCAATATTGGCATGCACATTTTCCTTTCCATCAAATTTCCTCTTCTTGTGCAGGGAAAGCTTCTCTATTACACCTTTGGCAAAGTTGCCAATATGCGCCAGGACGTACCTGTGCTTCTTGGTCATCCCAGGAGGTGCGAAACGGCGGCGAGGGCGCAGACGTGGCCCCGATGCTCGCGAGAGATGGGATCAAGTCACGAAAAATGGTTCAACTTATTTAGTCCCTAATCTGGGTCAAAGCGGACCACATCACCCTCTTTGGGGGTACTCTCTTCACCAGTTGTTGGGAACAGATTGTCGAAATCACCCTGGCCGATTATTTGACGTGTTTTTTAAGTGTTTTTAACCCAATTTGGATGTGTCACACTAGCTTACATAAATGTTGGTGGCATTTGGTTGACACATACCTTAGGGGTCAACTTGATGATGAGAATCCAGACCAGTAAATCACAGTGCGGCATGTGGAAATGATGTAGAAAATCATGCTTAATGCGACGCCAGCTATTACAAGGGTGAGTAGGTGCGCTGTCGACTCGATGTGGTGACTTACTGGCTTTCTAGGATCATCATAAGGTGGAGAGCGTGGGAACCCCGCACCTTTATGTAAGCTGTGACAAAGTGTGACATGACCGTCCAAATCTTGAGGTCGAGAACAAAAATTCAATAAATCCACGCCAAAAAATGTAATTCATAGAGAACAGAAAACTACATAGTTACAGACTGTTTAATCTCTGCTAGTGCATTGTAAGGTAGCATCCTGTGGCTTTTGTATGTCTTTTGTACATAACCCAAATCCTGTCCGGTGCATCCAAGATAATAAGCTGATATAAATCGGGCTGCCCTATTGGAAAACCGAAGAATATACAATTGAGGGACTTCATCTAGACACCTCTTGACATTTGCTCCCATTTCATCAATATTCTTGGTGCTAGGGCTCTTTCGATATATGTATTTCGCTGCACCCCAGTACATTTCAATAAAGTTGAGTTCACAGTGATACTTTGGGTAGAAGTCACAAATATGACCACGACTTTCGATGAGTTCCTGAAGTGCAGATTTTTGATTGATAAAGTCTGGCTGATTGAAGAGAATTCTACGGCAACAACAGTTGGTCGCTCCTGCTTCACATTTGAATCCTGGACACTGAGCCAACAAGCCAGTATGAAACAGACCCCGCTCTTCTAAAATTTGCTCCATACCCTTGAACCATCCAGGCATTTGGGGATGATTATCAGGATAATAGAATTCCTGACAAGCTTCTCCAGGCAATGTTCCTGCTTGCATTCTGGGTGATTGGCCCCATGTCTTGCTTGGTCCCTTGGGCATCTTTCTTGCAGAGAGTGCATCTGCTGCACGCTTCTGATGACCAGGAGCATTATCGAAGGGAAATAGACCACCTGCTATTTCTTCAAAGTGAGGGCCTCTGTGGCCTTTGAGAAATTGTTCTGCCTAGCTTTCTTGCCTTTGCTGACTTTGGGCATGGTGCAGATGGAAGGGAGAGGAGAAGAGGGCAGAAAATGCGACGACAATGAGGTTTCCATGAGGCGCCGCAATGGACGGGCCGGTCATGTGATCGATTACATAACCAGTCCAAATTCTCCATTCCGATTGACCGAAATCGCACCGAATGGATGGAAAGTGCTGTAGGAACATATTTCCCAAAAAAGGAAAGAAGTGCTTATAACTTTGGACTGGTGTCCTTTTTGAAGATTCTGCTTCCTAGGAAGTGTTAACATTGTTAATAGGCACATTTCCTAGCATCTATAATATTTCTTTGAAGGTGTGTTGTATAGTTATAACGGCGTCACAAAATAGCTTACATAAAGGTGCGGGGTTCCCACGCTCTCCACCTTAGTCTTGAGGACGGGGATCTCTGGATGTACCGAGCCCGCCCATAGCTCCCAGCACGAACTCCTGTACCAGTTCTCCCATAGGTAAGCCCACACTTCTCGCAGTGTGTGCTCGACACAAAATTTATACATCTGCATGACAGCCCAGCGCTTGATCCCTTCAGGACTTGGGGGAGTGTATCCTGGGAGCAGGGGATGAGCCAATAGTGCTTTTCCATCATGTTCACGATGGGCTCGCAGTACATCGCTGGACAACAGGTGTGTCGTGTCGCCTTCTCTGTGCCCTCCACCTGACTGTCATCATCACCAGACACCACGTCGGCTGCAGCGGCCTTTGGTGTTGCTTTAGTAGGCTTTGAGGCTGTTGGCTTTGGCGCTGCCACTCCTGTTGTGTGAGCCTTCATCGTACAAGCCAGAACATCAGGGTCTGCGGCCTCTGGGTTTTGAGTAGGCTTTGTAACATGCCCGGCTCTCATCTGGACACCACGGTGAGTTGCAGGGTCATCATTTTCTTTTCCCGCTGTAACCCTCCCCCCAGCAACACGTGGCACTATCGCATCAGTAGACACCGGTGCTTCTCCATTACTCTGGAGGTCGGTGTGCACACGGGTACTGTCAACGCGTACTCCTACGGTGTCGCTTTTGTCACCTGCAGCCGTCTCTGTCCCATTGCTCTTGCTAGCAGCAGCAAGAGGCTGGTGGGGTGGGATTGTGATGTGCAGGCCATTTGCGGTTGTGAAGGTGCGCGGCTGCTGCGACATGGGTATGACAGGTGTAATGCTGTCATGCACACCTCCCTCGTACTCTCCTCCATCAGCCTGCCCCTTCGGAACGAATGTGACGTCGATGAAAGGGAACTCGGCATTTGCTCGACCCAGATCATACAGTGTCATCACCAGTTTTGCTATTGCAAGCAAGGTGCATACTGTGCACTGTAAGTGCCACCAACATAGACTGATTTTTGCATTCCAGACATCCTTCAGCATTCCGATCTCTGTCATATCTTTGTCGACATGGGTGAATTGCACGATAACCCCATAAGTGTCACGGAGACATTTGGCCCAAGCAGTAAGGGCCTTCCTGTGTTTCCCTTGATCGATTGACGAGGCTGTCAACAGAAGGAGGTATGACAATGGAAACCCAGTGTTGTCGTACTCCCCCATGATGCTGTAGAGCTCGAGGTGCTTTGAGTTCGTATTATCTAGGAGTTTATTAGTCTAAAATTATTCATAGGTTGTTTCTTTCACATGCACATGTCGCATCGACACCTATTGCGACAATCTTGCCTTTCAGTGGGCCGGCAACCTTCTTCATTCCCCAGCAGAGCATCTCAACTCCTTCTGGGATGTCCTCCGGCTTGAAAATATCGACATCGTCACCATTCTCTTCCAGCAATTTCACCGCCGATGGAAGCTGGAGATCATCATGTCCCAGAAGATCTTGCTCATTTCCATCCAAGCCTGGTGAATTTGTGCGGCTGTGACCGCTGGAAATGTCGCCTGCACTTTGCTGACCATCGCAACGGGTGTCAGCCACTCCACATTCCTGTGAATCATGCCGAGCGCCCCTTGCGGCATCAACACATCTGTGTAATTGATGTGCTTCCCGGCGTGCTTGAGTTGCACAGTCACATTCAGTTCGTTGTTGTCCCTCAATGTCTGGCAGCTGATAGCTAACTTGCTTTGACAGGTGTACCTCTTCATCCCGACATTGTCACGATTGCTGACATCAGGGTTTTGCGACGACTTGGATTTCTTCTTCCAGGCTTCGTCCTGACTACACCAGAAGCATGTGCGATGGCCACTTTTGAGTTTCCGGTGATCTTTCACGCTACGACCTGTGAGTTTTTTTTACATATAAGTGATTACAGTCAACTCACATAAATCGGTGGCCACTAATCTTCCAGATTTCTGTAGCCACCATCTCGACGTGTTCCTTTGGTGTCACTACTGGATCCACAGCTACCGCGTAGGTTCCATGGAAGTCCACATCTCTGGCCTTGAATTCTGCATGCAAGCCTTCAAAGAAGCTTTCTGCGTCAGAGAAGGTTTCGGCAGCCTGTATTTTACATGAGCTCTTGTTCGGGTGAGTGTACAATACTTACCTCGTCATTATCTTCCTCACCACCTGCTATCTCATTGTCAGATCCTCCCCCTGTATACTTGTCATCATCAAATCCACCAGTGCCAGCTGCTTCTTCGTCGAGGGATTGGTCTGTTCGGGCCGTGTTGTAGGTCTACCATCAGCACTGCCCACCGACACCCTCCTTCATTTACATGACGTTGTGGTACTGGTAGCCATTGTCCTCGCTTTTTTCCCCTTTGATTATTGGTGTCCAGCACTCAGCATTTAGCACAGTTTTTCTTCTTGTTGTTGATATCCAGCATAATTTTGCACCATGGTTTTCGGCATTTTCTTGTGGCTCCGGATTGAGAAGGTGGTGCCTCACCAGCACATTTCATGGTACAGGAGAGTTTGTTGATGCTCGGAGTCTTCGATGTTTCGCCCTTCGGTTCGTGACTAAGCATCTCCTTATTAGGAAGGCTATGTTCGGCCACATTTCGGCAGCCCCAACACTTTCAATCCTCGCTGTGTTACACATTACATTCGTGTTTCCTACATGTTGTGTCGCTGTGCACCCAACTGAGGCCTCCATCTCTCCGACATCTGCCTCGGATTTTGGTGTCCATCCACTACTCCCCGATGCCGGACCGCCACACATACCTGAGCGCACCACCGCCGTCGCCAACTGCTCACGCGACGTGCCTGCCAACTGCCTGCGGACCCATATCCAGAATCAAAGGTCTTCTATACCACACTGGGGGCACGCACTGTGGGCATGGGTACGCGGCAGAGCACAGACACTTGCCACGGCCGCGGTCTGACACTTGGTGTCAGAGATCGGGATCACGGCCCGAGCTTGGAACGTATAATAATGTTCCATTTTTATAGTAACTGCACGCCGTTTACGGCGTATTATGCTACTACGTATCCTGGACTAGTGGGTTCTACGTGGGTTGGTGAGCAGGAGGTAAAGCGAGACGAGTTTTCTGTAAGTACGGGTATGTTGGATCTTTTGGGTTCAACTATGTACGGGCAAGTGGGGTAGTGTGGGTTGAAAACGTGACAATTGTGACCATTCCTTTCTCCACTCAGCCGCCATGCACTTCGTCCCTTCCGCGCGACGCGCCCTGATGCTCACAGGCAGGGCCGAGTTGAACAGCTCGACCTTGCCCCTAAACACCTCGTCTGAGGCCCCCTCTGCTGCCTCCTTCGCGGCCGCATCGCCCTCAAAGACGGTATGATCTTTGATGGAGCCTAGGAAGAATTGTTGAGTCTCTCAACACCCGTTTTTTGTTGTCACTCCCGCCATGCCAACACCACCCTTGTACCCGGACCCGTCGCTGTACACGACGATTCTGTCTTCCTGGACCTTCCCCGCTGCCCTGCACGCCTCATCTTTGTCGTCGGCAATAGCCCATGAAAAGCGTGGCATCCATGTCAAGCGCGCCGGTGTTGGGTCGATGGTCTCGACGTTGTATGCGTCTGGGAATCTATTCTTGTGTCACGGTCTGGTCTCCCTCATGCCCACGTGTGCGCGAGTCCTCAAGGCGGTTGATCACTGATGTCCTAATTTTGGTTTCTCTTTCATCGTCTCCCTCCCTCTGATTCATTCTCAATTCCTCAATCTATGGCTGGGGACAAAGGGAAACCTAAGGGGAATGACAAGGGGAAGGCCAGGAAGAAATCTGCTAAGCCACAGGTCTGCTTCATGAAGGGACCAGCTCCTGGCAGCAAACGAGGGAGTACAAACACCCCTGAGGCGACACGAGCACCGGTCCCTCCCAGAAGAAGCGGTGTACGGGTGCGGAGGTGGGGAGTGCCTCAGGCTCGTCCGGGGGTGCCTTGGGTTCGGCTGCAGGTGCGGGGGCGACTGCAGACAACGGTCCAGCGCAGTCGAGAGATGTGCCGCTGGGACAGGAGGGTCCTGCGGCTGGGGATGCCGATGACGAGGAAGACGAGGGTGGGGCTCCACCCAAGAAGAAACGGGTGTGCAATACACTGGGAATTCGCTCGAAGGAGGTGCCACACGAGGCGAAACCGACGCAGGTATGTGTTTCGTGTGCTGACTTCATACAGTGAACTGATTCCACGGGTGCAGAAGGCATTCCAGCGTGTTATTCGCGTGTTTTGCGGTATGATTACCCAGAACAATATTCTCCCCTCCACCGTTGAGGCCCGCCAACACTACGACAAGTGCTTCGACAAAGTCCAAGACCAGCGTGCGCACATGCGAAACCTTGTCGACGAATCGAGAACCGCCGTTGCGGAGGCTCTTATCAAAGCGTCCCGGCTCAAGACAACTGCTGAATCAACTCCTGGTCCTATTGCGAACAATATTGCACGTAGGGATCCCCACCGTAAATACGGGTCAAAACAATGATTTGCCATTTTAGACATGGTTTCTCATGCCGCATGGCCAAGAAATGCTTGATACATTAGCTTTCTATTTGATATTCCTTGGGTCAAAGGTGTTTTGGGTAGGAAAGTCGCATTATGGTGCAATTGAGGGAAATACGGTTTGACTGTACAGTGATCAATACGGCTTTCCAAATCAAGATATTTTGCTCAGAAATGTACAATAAAGCGGGTAAGGCCGACCAGCGGCAGAGCCCGGTAACAGGATAAAATTCAACTACTGAATGGCCAGAATGAGACCCAGCTTCAACCACGTAATTCAATGTGCCGTTTGGCTGCCATTGAATGATTCTGACTTTTAGACACAGCTAAGCATAACTTGCACCTCTTCAGCTCTAAGGTCGCAAATTGACAAGTACGACGGCTCAAAGATTCGCTCAGTCAACATCCGCACGTCCATGCAAGCGTTGACCAGCTCACATTGAGCCCTTTGCGGGAGTTTCCACTGTGATATGCACTAGGGAATCCTGACTAGATCTGATTGTAGGCTTGTACAACCCACTCAAGTTGGTACAGTGGTAACTGCACCCGTAATTCACTTTGCACAAATTACCCATTTCAGACAAGTCTGCTGGTTCTGTAAGTCTGAAGTTGAAACTTCAGAGCCTCTCCTTTTAGCTTGAGATTTTCTCTGGGTACATCCTGTCACAGTCTGTCTGAATGGGGGTACACTCCTTTTTGTATGTACAACGAAAGGCTGAAACGCACGGCAGGGGATGGATTGACCTTGACTTCTCATCATCGATTCATCTCATGCCACTTGGACTACAATGCAACCTGCGCTCGCACTTGGTTTGCACCCCGGGCTTCTCAGCGATGTCGCGACGCACTGAGCTGGGTCCTATTACTTGGCTCGTGGCTCCCTGACTCCTCGATCTTGGCGGACTCTCTTGGTCTTGCGCTCCTACACTGAATGCAGTGCCATGCTTTGGTCTTGCTTGCATCGGCATCAGCGGCATCATGTCACGCTTGTTTTGCGCCGCCATGTCCTTGGTCTCTCCGCCAGTTTTTTCGCCTGACTTGGAGCGGGAAGTTTTCGAAATCTGTGCTCGTTCTTGGCCCATGTCGATTCCCAAGCTCATGCTGGTTATATAGCGCATCAAAGAGTGGTATGAGGCGAGAATCATGCGTGAAAATCGTCTAAAATAATCCTCACAATCTAGGGTTGAGCCTTTGCTTTATCGCGTCATGGCCGTGTGGCCCTCTAGTTCCTCAAGATGCACTTGCGCCACTTAATTCGGGATATTCTCGTCTTCTTGCGCCCGAAACGCAGAACTTCGACGGTAAGCAAATTGGTAGACAGTAGAAGAGAGGTAAGAGCTTGTGGAACTCAACTGTGGGCAGGTAGTGCTGTAGTCATAGTATCTGTGGCTTGTTCTTCAGTGGTTCACGACGGCCCTATATTAGTTATAGCTTGTCTGATGAGGTGATTGTCATTGAATCTTTTGCAGCATCAATGATCCACATATTGTAGACTCCAGTATTCGGATGTAGCAGTTGCAATATCAGGGACTGCACAAGCAAATGGAGGCTTGGATGCAGCTGACATTCAATTCTTCGCCCAAGATTTTTTCCCTATGGCGGCCAGTTTGGTTGAACTGTTTTACGGCGGGGGCGGAAGTTCCAGCAAGTGTTGCAGGAATCCGGGTGCAAAGGTAAACTATCGCACTTGAAGAGGTACTCAGGTAGAGCCAGATAATAATGGATTGGCCATGGAGATTGAGCAATGGGGGGCTGAGGATTTCAGTTTGAACTTGTGATAAGCAAAATTACGAATCCCGGATCGGCAAATATCGGCAGAAAGCTCGGTTACGGGGAAGCCGAACTTTTTGGCTGAAGGGAGCAGTGATTACGCAAAAACTGCTGACGAAAATGTGATGCAGGGCCAAAATCGAAAAATATGGCTCTCTAAGACCCAGTAACTTACGTTACCGGGAATCTATGTCAGCATCTGCGCGAAAGCCCTTCCAAAAAGGAGCGGAATCGGTGGAAATAACGGTGATGCATAGATTGAGACAAAATCCGGATCAAAATCTCCAATTTTGGTCAGGATATGATCAAATACAGTTTTTTATACGGGTGTAAACCGTATACGGTACGGTGGTGATCCCTAATTGCGCGCATCTCTGAAGCACATCTTGCTTGTGCCTTTACCATGGTCCAGAAGGCCGGCCTCAAGGGTTTCTGTCCCAACATCGACGGTCCACTCCTATCCAAGTACAACAAACTTCATCGCAGTGTGGCGGTGGCCGCATTCCAGTATATGTCTGGAACGCTCGGTCTCTCCGGGTTGAATGTCGACAACAACATCGCCCAAGACCACAACCTCATGTGCGACATCTAGGATAATTACGTCCATGGCACCCTTGCACCCAAGACAAGAAAAGAGAGGCGTCAGCCGGGAAGCCTCAGTCAGTCAGTCGAGCACTCTGTCGCCTTCAAAGGCCGAACCCGTTGTAGGCCTTTCCTTCACTCGGTCTCTCCCAACCCGCTTACTATTTCATTTTCAGGTATGTGCTACTCGATTCATGACAGTGAGCAGACTCAACTTGCGAAAGCCCATGCAGCGCATGGCCTACGTCAAGGAGGTTCACTCCGACGATGAGCATAGTCAAAAGGTCTCTGTCGTGCACGAGAAACCCTGACGCAACCCTATTGCGACCGAATTCTTCGTCAAATATATTGATGTAAAGTCCGAGGAGTATAGGCTGCGCAATGTGAGGCCTGGACAGATGTGCGTTACATTGAACTGGTTATTCGACGTCTGAATTAACATATTTCTAGGAAACCTAAACCCCGCATATGCAACGACCCGCTTCTGGACGCCTCTGACATGGGTCTTGTCTTGCCACCCGGAGTCCCGATTGACTTCTTCACTCCCGAGTTTTACAATGAGCTCACAGTGAAGGAGCGGGCCAGATATGCTGACACTGGTGTTGCCTTCCCACTGGCTCAGTATGCCTTCAACCCAACCCACTCGGAATGGAAGAAAATGGGCAAGCTGGAGTTTATGCAGGCATATGGGAACAAGGTACGAGCACTTTATAACATTCCCTCGGCCGTGGAAATTGCGGAGCTGTCTGATTCGGATGCTGGTGGTGATGATGACGAGGAGGAGTCCGAGATTGATTTGGCGGACACGGACGTTTCAGAGATGGAGGTTGACGAGGAGTTGGACGCAGGCAGAGATTGATGAGGAGTTTCCGACTTAGATGTGTGTGTTTTTCCAGATACAGTCGTGGTTTTTCCTGTGTACTTCATGGTCTGGTAAAATTAGAGGTGCTGGTGCTTCCTTGCTCGGGCTTCAGAGTCTGATATTTTTTTAACCAAGACTTCCCATTGCTGCTGGGGGGCACTACCTAAGAAGTTCTGATTCGGGGCAAATGAAGATACTGGTCTAATCAAACCTCAGACTACAAAAAAATTGTGTCAGAGTACTTGCTGGCTGGCACCTGTGGTTCGTTGATCTACGGTCTTGTCACCTGACCGCGACCTTGATCTGCTCTTTCTGAGCGGGGCATGTCTAGCTAAGAAATTTGAAACTGTACAAACTAAAGGCATGAAGGTGTTAAACCACTCCAGAGTGAGAAAACCTGTTCCCGAGCGGGTTTATGGCAGACAATCGTGGTCGGTGATGAGCACAGCCTTGCGCTGATAACGGAATCCATCGACCGACGTGGCAGTGCGATCGGATCACAAGTTGGATATCGTGGGAACCACCCAGAATATTCGCGAAATATGTGCTCGCTGAGTCGGGATCACCGACGCAGTGCTCGGTCAGCCTCGAGCATCATTAGTAATGTTCTTGGACACTGTAGATAGTTCTAGAATATTTTCTAGTGTAGTATAAAAGCCCTGTAAATTAGTACAATAATGGTAGTTCTAGAATATTTTCTAGTGTAGTATAAAAGCCCTGTAAATTAGTACAATAATGGGAACAATTCTCCCCACTCTTAGTAGTTCAACTTTGTCTCTCGACTCCGTGTAAGCGGCCCTAATCACCCTCTACTTGTTCATCGCCCCTAGTCCCTGTATAGTGCAGCCATTGTCATCGCTGCAATTCATTTTCATTTTGTCTTGCACTGCCTTGATTATGCGAGTGAGCTGACAGCCTTGACAGGAAACCAGGACCCCTGATAATCCCTTTCGAGGCTAGGTTCGGCACCCGACAAATTTTTGGGAATTTGGCCCCCAAACCTAGGACCTGATCGGACAAAAATCGATGCTCAGGGGTCGAAATGCCAGGTCCTGTCCAGACAAAAACCCGAGAGTTGACAAAGAATTTGGGGGCAAAAAGTCGTGGGATGTGACTTTTTTGGCGGGAAACGGAACGCGAACGATACAAATTTCTCGGAACAGCATGAAAACGGGCACGAGGACTAAATTTGGCCATTTTTAGGTCCGTGGGAGCCCAGAATTACCTTTTTGGGACGATTATGTCAGCAGACGTTAGCTCCCATCTGGACAAAAAACCAGCCAAAGGCAACGAAAATGTGTCCAGACAAAAATTGGCGGATCCTGGATCTCGGGGACCTAGCCTCAAAAAGAAATATCAGGGGTCCTAGGAAACTTCGCACTATTACACATCACTACTACGGCCCTCCGAGCGGCTGTCACCCCCGATCCCACGCCCCCAATAGTTTTGTTTTTAGCTCCGCTCGCAGCCGTGCCGTAGGCACATCATCAGTTGATCTACGGTCATGTCACCTGACCACAACCTTGATCTGCTGTTTCTGAGTGGGGCATGTCTGGCTAAGAAATTTGAAACTATACAAACTAAAGAGATGAAGGTGTTAAACCACTCCAGAGTGAGAAAATTTGTCCCCGAGCAGGTTCATACACCCACCATTCCTTCTGAGATCTGGGTCGGTCATCTGACAGTAGTTCAACTAACAAGAATGGGTGCTCGACGTTCAATGGTAAGATAATAACAATTGTAGCGCGCTTTCGTGGCAGAGCCCACTAACTCTGCCTGTAGATTCTACACTGTAAAAGCTAACAGAACTATTGAACACTAAGTCTACTCCAGTTGACCGGCAAAAAAAAATTGAGTGCTAAGTAGCAGAGTACAAATTGATGAATCAACATGGGCAGACTATGGATATAAAAAGTGTACAATGGGTAGAAGAGATTTGAACACTGAAAAGTGAACAGAACACATCAACATTGATTGGGACTGAACATATCAATTGGCTTCAGATGTCGACAGGAAAGTTTAGGCCATCCCAGGCTCTGCCCCACTTGACTGCTGTATTGTCAGGCATGTTTGGGTAGAGCGTGGCCATCAAATCCTCGAGGGCGATAACACGATGAGGAGGTTTGAACATGAGTTTCATGCACAGAGGGCAATTGAAGCTTGATTCCAAGGCAAGACATATACACACATAGCAGAACGAGTGTGCGCACATTGCCCTGAACATTAAATTGAGTGTCTCCATCAACTAATAAAAAAAATCAACTCACACAACCAGGTTCAACTTTAGCCCCACACAAATAGGACATTTGAATCTGTCGAGCAGGTTGTCGCAAACTCTGTCTCCAGTGATGGTTATACCATCCACCAGCACATCCTTTGCCTGCAATGCAACCGTTCTTGGCAGTCTGCTGCCTAGGGCAGACAGGGGGGTGAACACCGAAGAAATCAACGGTTGGTGCAAGGGTTGCTGGGGTTGATGCGAGGCCAATGATGACAGAGTAGCAGGAGGACTGTCTACTATCTCTGTCCATTAAATAAGTGCTCTCCTCCTGTCTATAAAAATGGTTACTCACTGATGTCGTCGTCATCTTCATCATCCGAAATCATTAGGGGATCTTCTTCCTTCAAACCTGGGCCAGTCATAAGAATCTTCACCAGAGTTGGACCCTGGTGACTGGGTCCCTGGGTGCTCCAACTCTCAGGTTGCACCTCCAGACGATTGGAGGATTTACATAAGACGGTCTGCCCTTCTTCTTCTTCTTCTTGGCAGGCTGTTTCTTAGCCTTAGCCATATCTAGATCCATTGAAATCAGTATATGGATGGAGAACACAAATAATCTTACTTGAGTTCGACGCTCTGAGGGGACGATGATGAGGGGATAAACAAAACAGATAAAAGAGTTTCGAGTCTTGGCAAGGGATAGCCAGGCTGGGTCAGCTGAGTGTTCCCATGATCGATTGGCACCACAATTGGATCCCATGGTCGATCGGAGCTGTCAAGGATATCCAAGGTCCAGCTGATACAATTAACTGTCAAGCTTGCCTCCCGAGTCCCCTGTCTCTGTCTAATCCTGCATGCCAGAAATGTTTGAAGCAGGCTATTTCTTCCCTTGCTATATCTGGTTCTTCATAGTCATCATCACTCTTCTTCATGGTCCCGACGGCTTGAATGTTATAGGCTTGTGGAGTGATCTATCCACTTGGGAATGTACTGCCTCAGTAGACTGAGAGGTTATCCTTTTAGCCTATGCATGCACTCTGGATAAGCGAGCTTTGGCTAAAGGTCATCTCTCCGGTTCGGCAAACAATCTTCAAGACTTTGCAGATGTGATTCCAGATACTCACGGGCTTATGATCCACGCCATGAGTCCAGCCCGAGTCTGAAAATTATTATGATTGCTTTTTAATACATACATAGGTATGGCAGGGTCTACCTCCAATTATCCGGCATCAAATTTCACCAAATCACGCTTCATGGGAATCATTTTGCAATGTGTTGTGAGAGGTTCGTCCGGACATTGAAACAGTCCCTCCGTTATGTGAGTTGTTGTGACGATTGAATACACTCCACAATCTGAACCTTTTCAGACCACTGCCATGGCATCGACATACTCTTCTTGGTCACATTCCATATCAAATTGGCATGACACCTTCAAAAAGCGGACTTGTCGTAAAATTGAATCGCCATATGCCAGAGCTCTTTCGAGGGTGTGACCCTAATCCAACCAACACAAAGAAGAAAAAAGCCAGATCTGTGTCTCCAGTGCAGAGTAATGTCTCCGACTCTGACGATGAAGATATAGACGCCGCCGCCGCCATCATACAGCAATCCAATGACATGGAGCTTAAAGACCTCACTGTTCCTTCTCAACCTCCCAAGGCTTCTCAAGGTGAAGGCACAGATTTGTCGCGCTACTTCTGGCCTTGTTGTGCTCTTCCTGTGTTGCCTAGCACTGCTCTATCTGCTTGCGATGCTATATCCTCTGCTGGCATGAGGCTTGTTAGTCTGGTATATGATGCTAGAAAGACTATCATGAATCTAGGGACTGTCTTTGTCGAAGTGCGCTGGCCATTTTTTTCAGACCATCTGTTTGCTCAACATTTTCTTCACCAGTTTGAACCTCTGTTGCACACCTCACCACAGATTTACATCCGTAAACAATGGAATGGAATTACCCAAGTTCCTCGAGGGGTAAGATTTGCACGACATCTAGCTATCATCACCTCTTCTATCATGGTAAGTTCTTGAAGTTCAACTGGAACGGGACCGAGATAATTATAATTGGCCAGGGACAACCTGGGTATCTTACCTTCTTTCAAGGAGCTGGAACATGATTTGCATGCGAGAAGGACCATATCGCCATCATTGTCAGAACCTATACCATCAGGATCAAAAAGAACACCGTCAAAGTCCCCATCTGAATCAAAATTTCGCGGTTCATCACAGGGCATAGGTGGCGGCATACAGTCAGGGTCCAACCAAGGAGGAGGGGGAGGAGGCAGATCTTCACCATCAGATACAGAATCAGATAGGGATTCAGGCAAAATTTGATTGCTCACATCCATGGTATGATGGTTATTTTCAAAATCATCCATGTCATTCATCGGGTGATCTGAATCCGAAATTTCAGGTTGTTCTCCCTCATCTACATCCATATCATCACCAGAAGCAGCATCAGCATCCACGTCCATGTTATCGTTAGATTCTGTGGTGCCATCTGAAGTGTCTTCAACATCAGTAAAGTCGGGTCTACGCAATAAGTTAATATCAAAATCCTTGATTCTGAGTCTTCTCTGGTGCCTTACCATTGTTACGCTGGAACAGCTCCCACACACAAAAGTAGCCAATTTGTCAGCTGAAATACAACAATTGAACACCTCTATCAAAGTCCGCTTTTTAGTGCCAGGCACGAGGTTGGCCAGTCTGATCTGAGGGTGTTGAGCTCCTGCTCTTGCTGTTTCAATTTTCTCTTGTGCGGAGAGTCAGCTTTCTTGCCAAGACGCAAACATTTCAAATATGATTTCAAGTGTTTTCAGAGGGCAGCAGTGCCATCAGTGAGAGAAAACTCAACTCAATGCATCTGAAGGACACGTCTGAGTGGACGTTTAGTCAGTGTTTTTGCAACGCTTGCAAGAACATTTATTTGTGCCAACTCTAAATCAATCAAGAGAGAAGAGGCTAAATCCATAGAGGGAATGTGTAGATCAACATTATGTGCATCAGACAGAGCAAGCAACGAAGCACACCCCAAATGTCGGAAGCCGGCTTTATGTAGACCACATAGACCACTAGCCAAGTGTGAAGCCAAAACTGACCAACATTCAGGCAACTTTTTAGAAGACAAGTCAATACTGTGCAAAGCTGCGAGAGATATGAGAGCAGGCTTCACTGAAGACTCAACAGAATTGAACATGGAATGCAGCGGATGAGATACCGACTGGCTGTCCAAAAGAGCAGAAAGCACAGACAACAAGTCACTCGGTGATTGAAGACCCAAAGCATTAGTGAGTACACAAGTCTGAGCTTCAGTCAATACATCCGCAGAAAGAAGCACACTATAGACGGTGTAGCTCATGTGATGGATGGAAACAAATTGAGTGCCCATAGTTTTGCATCCAGTGTGTGGTAGGGCGTGATCACCATCTGACAGAACAGAAGCACACATACCAGACAACAGATGGAACACTAACGCCTGCCTAGCCATTGAGTCAGACAAACCACTGGACGAAATACCATGAACATTAAGATGAGCACGAAGGCAGTTAATATCTCCAGACAATACATTGGTAAGGGGGTCAGAAGACAGGAACAAAGCATCTAAGCCCATGCTCAGAGACAAGGGAAACATGGGGCCAAACACAGAACAACTGAATGAGGGGCCTTGAATTGGTGGGGGTGGTTCCACCAGAACTGCATTAACAGGTTTAAATTGATGTGTGAACACATTATTACTAAGCGCAGACACCAGATTACTGTGTGTGAACACAGCAGGAGTACCATGCACGAACGCAGGACTAACACCAGGGGAAATGGGATTCCCCCGATGGTATTTCCCCCAATATTTCCCCCGATATGAAATGCCAAGGTCCTGAGATCTGAAGCCACCAGTAAGCATCCAAACAGATTTATGAAGACACAACATGTACTAGCAAGATTGGAAGGTAGACTTGGAACCAGATCTGCAACCACCCTGGAAAAGGTCAAGGAAACTGAAACACAATAATAAGCAACAACCAAGGTAATGATAATGGGCAACGAGAACCTAACGACTGCAGAGTGCAAGAGACCCCAGACAAAGGGCCCGCAGATAGAAGATCTGCAACATCTTTGGAGGAAGTGGACACTGTATATAATGGGTTAAAAAGAAAGTGGACTGATATGAGCTAATGTGAAGAACACACCAAGAGAGGAGGAAGACGGATCTACAGCATGCAAATAGCCGAATTCATCCGAGGGTCATAACCCAAGTGTAATGAGCCATTCTCTCACACTCGTCTTCCAGTCAAGTCCCAGAGATATATCCACTGGCAGTTGAGAAGAGATGGTGCATTCCAACTCCACAGTAAAAGACCCGTGAGGACCGCCATTGATAGTAAGAGCAAAGCAAGGGTGACCACTGACCAGGAAATAAATGAGACCGCACGAAAGCAGCAGACAAGATAGTGACAGGAGACTTGAGAGAGGCATGCACACTAGATGTGTAGATTCCGTCCACCAAAATAGACATAAAAGCCTGGAGATTCCGAGCCCAGAGTGAGACATGGGAGGGAGAGAAAGTTTTAGAGGAGGAAGGCAGACAGAGACAAACAAAATCACGTGGGACTGACTAGGATCCCAAAAGCTAAAAGCAAGAAATGGCCAGCGCAGGGATCGAAACCAGGACCTTTTGATGACGAAATATAATCATCTGGCGGAGACTGTACTAATAGGGCGCTATAAGACCCACTAACTAAAGTTAGTGGGCATATAATACAAGATACAAAAAATGCAAGAGCTCTGAGCTATCTATCTCCGGCCACGATTGAGTGCCCAGCAGACAATCATAACCGGTTTGTTGGTATTATAAATATCTGGTCCCCTCTTCCAAGCACTGAGGTGGGTAATAACATGTCTCAGCTCAATAACCATCTGTCCAGGCTGGGGATCCGCATAGACCACTGAAGTCATTAATTCTGGGTGATCTGAGTGGGGGGTTGGCACAGTGACAAGCTTGTGTTTGCGAACAAGGATGAGTGTTCGAAGCATATTGTCAAGGGGAATTTTGAGGATGGTATCAATGACACCTGTGAAGGTCTCATCTGCAGTGCGCTCGGTCCCGGGTTGGTAAAATTGAATCAAGCTATTGCCCTGGTGGGATGTGAGTGTGCTGTAAGATCTCTTGTCAATATATAATTTCCAGCATCGCTTGGCCCTAGGTGGGAGAATCATGGAGCGGTGTGCCACATCCGGAAGGGTTGTGTTCCCGGCAGCATCTTGGGTCTCGAAAAAGCTGAGCTTGTGCTCCCCGATGGAAGTGAAATACTGAAGGAGAAGGTTGTAGGTATGTGTGGGTATTTCACGGTTTTTCCTTGCCAGAAATTTGGCCAACTCGGTCTCGTCCAGAATTTTAACTTTCTCAGTTTTCTCTTTTGGAGGGCTGAGAATGTTGTCAAGCGCCTGCATTTCATCCCCGCTGTATTGATCATTCTGCAGTGCGAGCACACGGCCTAAGCAGGACATCTGCTGCAACATGGTGTAGTCCATGTCATCTATAAGTGGTTAGTTCAACATCAATGTTGGGATTTGAGCAGGAGGACTCACAAATATGGTCATTTGTCTTAATCTTTTGGAGCCATCCATTGATACGCTCCCCCATGAATTCATTTTGACTAGCAAGAGGTCCCCAGTTCTTCATGACATCCGAGTTGTGGAAAGCATAGTGGTGGTTTGGCACTGTATTAATGTCGGGAAAGAGATGTTGAATTGAGGAAAAATAGTCATAATAATAGTCAAGGAATTTATCCGCCGCAGAGTCTGAGGTCTTAAAGGATGCTAGGATATTTGTTGCACCAACAACATCGAAAAAACTTTTCAACATGACCTGCTGGCGAGTGGGATCATCATCCAAGGTCAGTTCTGGGATTACCAACGGAAAAATGACAGAGAATAGTGTCAGGAGTTCTTCAGCTTTCAGCTTTCCATGTTTCTTTTCACCAAGATTTCCTGGTGGATGAGAGACCCAGGTCGGAAGTGAAACTTCTCGAATACAGCAGCGGATCTTCTCCAGTTGTTCCTTGCCAAATTTCCATGTCCCTCGAACTGCAACATCCTCAAACTCATCATCACCGTCATCATCGCCACTGTCTTCCTCCGATATAACAGATCCTGGCACTGGAGTGGCTGCAGACCCAGTTCCATCCATGGGATCATCTCGATCTGGTGCTGGACTTCCTCTTGGTGTTGATTCATCCTCATCCTCATCCTTGTCATCCTTGTCAGAGGCATCCCATGTGTCCCGGAAATATTTCTCCCTCCATTCAGCCCACTCGTCAGCATCAAAGTTCTCTTCATCATCAAGAACATCCTGGGCTTCAGCATCCCCCCCTGCATCAGATATCTCATCGTCTGTCCATAGGTCATCATCATCTTCATTGTGTTCCACCAAAGTTCTAGTTCGCTGAGCATCCCGTCCAATACCCCAGAGTACACGGAGCTGATGCTCAAGGACACCTTCAAGCCAGTTATGCATAAAGCCAAGTATTGTGTCATTCACAGGATCCCGATAAGGCAGGAAGTGGAGAGAGCACCATTGAACACCAGTTTTTTGCTGTTCAATAATTCTTTGCTTCTTTGTAGGCTGTTTAAACCATTTTTTGGCTTGCTTGATTACGACTGCAGCCACTCGCCCTGGCCACGTCCAGTAGTCAGCTCTGTGCCGGTCATCCTTTGTAAGGAGACAGAAAGAGCAGAACATGATTGCAGCATGGCCAAGGAATCCACCGGTCTCCCTGGCTGCTGGAAGATCTGCCACAAGAGGGACAATCCGAGCAGCACCATCCACCCCTTCTGGATGCGAATATGTGGGTATTTTCTGCCCCGGGAAGTCATACAGAAGGATTGTCTTCATCAGAGGGTCAAGGAGATGCAAGAGTGACCGGGCAGTGGGTTTGTTCGGGGATGGAGTCAATCCCACAATGAACACATTTTCCGGCAGGTAGCGGACCTCCGCCGGAAGGTTCAGACAGTAGAGCACAATTGTGCCACATGAAACTTACTTTCCTGTTCATGGAATCAGTGGTGAGTCAGAGCTGAGCACACCAAGATGTACCTGCCATCCTGTTCCCTTGAGGGTTAAACCAATCGATGTAAAGGCCAAAAACCAGGTTGTATTTGTCCTTGCCCTGGGTCTTGAGATTTTGGTATCGAGGACTGTCCTGAAGATCAGACATCTCCTCTCCGTGTGCTGGGGCCGGTCGCTGAAAGGCTTTGGCCAGATAATCATCAATGGACTTCAGCGAGAGGAACCATTCCAGCCATGGTTCAAATTTCTGGGTATTGAAGGTACTTTTTGGAACATGTTTATACTCCTTGCCAAAGCGCTGCGCACACCAGAGTTCGGCCTTGCAGCTAATCCGTGATTTCTTCGAGATTTTTTGCTGTGCAACGCTCAGGCATGGATGCCCCAGAGGGGTAAAGTGTGTAGCACTTTGGGCAACAAGCGGTCCGAAGAATTTCAGGCTCCCCAGTAAAGTTCCGGTAGGCTGTACGAATATCCAAAGGAATTCGCAGTTCTGGGAGTTGGATAGGCACCCCATGGGCGGTAAGCTGAACCTGCACAAGAAACAATGCAGTGGACAAGAGGAGTTGGAGGGCCCGTAGAATGGTGTTTGCAGTCTCTCGGCTCAGACCAGCCTTCAGATTTAGCCAGACCACCAAGGCAGAACATAATTGAACGAGCAGAGTATTGTCGATGGTGATATCTAGGGTTGCATTAATGTGTTGGTTAGGGGGGAAGATAATCAACATACTCTGGGATTTTCCCGATTTACCCAGGTCATAACCCTCATCATCATCCTCGGTTGAAAATGGCTTGACATTTGCAGGGGTTGATGTAGGGAACTCTGCGGATCGGTGCACAGTGGCAGAGATTTCATGTCATCGACGAAGGTTCTGACTGACTTTGTGTCCCGGGATTCGCTGGCCATCCACAATAACCCATTTTGTTATGCACTGAGGACAAGTGCAGATAACTTTGGCACCCATGCCGGTGGGGGGCGGAGCCAAGAGGGAGCACAACAGTGTCTTCATTGCCTTTTATCTGTAGTCTAATTCACACATCTGCCAATGGGACGAACTAGAGTTGATGAATTCCATGCAGGTGGGAACAAAGCGATGAAAGAAGTTAAATTGAACACAAGCAAGTTGCCGCGGCAGTGATCGGGAAAGGACTCCGGGCCGACGACTGCTGTGAACGACGTCTGTCAGGCTGCGGCCAGACTGCGGCCGTGGCAAGTGTCCGCGCTCTGCCACGTACCCACGCCCACGCTGTCTGCCCCCAGTGCCAAGGCCATATCCGTCATTGGTGGTTATACACACGAGGTGCCCCTTTGGTTCTGCCCTGAGCCTGCCTCCCCTCTTTTGCTCTCGTGTATTGGCCAAATACCCAGTCAGATGATGGTCTTCCATGCCTTCTTTAAGTCTTAGGTGCACGTTATCCTACAGTATATTATCCACCTTAATGCCCCTTGAATGTTATCTCTACCACCCTTACTTCATACAAGTAATTAGAACATGTTTCTTTCCCTGAATGTTATCCTTGCATGCCACCCTGTACTTGGTCTGAAAAAAATCCAAAAGACTCTGTCACTTGGAGCATATAATCTTTGTTTTTGTTTTCTTAAACTAAGGCACACCAACTTCAAATCCCTTGTGATATGCAGGTGTGACACTCCTGTGAGCGGGGCCTGAAAATGGTGTCTGCCGCGTGTGCCAATCCCAAAAGGGCATTCCCTTTAAAGGAAACACAAGGGCGAAAAATCGGCTTGGCCATCTTGTTTGGTTTGGTGTCACCACACGTGCTGATTAGATATGCCTTTTTGGGAAAATCATAGTGGGGGAGGCGTGGGCCAGCTGGTTGAGATGTGGCAGTCAGGCAAAAAATAGCAGCCTGAGCATATTCTCTGCGCATTGTCCGGCCCTGTTCTCATTGTTCAAACTCAGCTGTTTTTGCACTTTCATTTGTTGCTCAACGTTAACACGAGAGCACACACCGACGTGAGTCTTTTTGCGAGTGTGGCACGCACCGTACTTGTATACCTCAATGAAGCACAGGAAGCGCGCTTGATGTGCCATGCAGTCGCCTGATGAGCATGTAAAAGGCAAGGCGCGTAAGGCTCATGATGGGAATTTGCACAAGGACAGACAGTTCAAAGCAGAAAGGAAATGTGCCAAGAATCCAGAGTATGTAGGGCAGACAATATTTTATCAGAAGAACGAGCTCAATTTTGGAATACGCGCAACTTCGTCCTCAATCCGCTTGCGCCACAGCTGGCAATCCTCTTTGCAGCAGTCGCGCACAAGTCGATTTCCGGGCAGGCCCGCGAGCTTGAACACGTTGTCCAGCGCACGGCGTGTGCACGCCAGCTCCCAGGCATCTGTAGCAAATCGCCACCTGGTGCACCCATTGCTCACAACGACTCCCATTAGGGTGTTCAACACACCCCAACTTGAGCCCCAACTCGGCCCCAACTCGGACCCCAACTTGACCCCAACTTCGCCGAGTTGGGGTCGGAGTTGGGGCTCAAGTGAAACACCTACAGCTTATCTCCCAACTTCGAGCCCCAACTCACTCCACTATTTATGGGGTTCACAGGGTCATGAAGCAAGTTTGTTATCATTTCCCTGTTTCTATGTACTGTGCCTGAAACTTTGATATTGGAAAAATTGTCATTTTTTGGTTTGTAGCGAATGTGCATGGCTCAACTTTGCATTGCTTTCCAAAAATTCAATTTTTAGGTTGGCCTCCGCTATGTATTTGGCCATTGGGAGGTGGCAGGCGGGCGGGAGGGCAGCGGGAGGTAGAATTACATAATCTGATGTGCGGCAAATGGATTGAGCAACCGGAACTAAGCGAAGTTGGGGCACCAAGTTGGGGCACCGAGTTGGGGTCCAAGTTGGATGTCAAGTCGAGGGGTTAGGCACGACTTGACATCCAACTTGGACCCCAACTTGATTTGTGCCTAGTGTTGCTGCGGTCCGGTCCGGGTCCGGTTCACACCAAAATTTTTTGAACCCCGAACTGGACTTCGGGTTCGGTTCAGGCAATATTCTGAACTTTGAACTGGACCTCAGGTTCGGCTGAACCGTGGTCCAGTTCAGGTTCAAACAAGGTTTGGACAGGTTCGAACCAATTTTTTTTTCCCACACCATGTATATCGTGAAAATACAAAAAAGTACTCAAACCGTTGCTGCCGCTGTTGTCTCGTCCTCGTTATCATCCAAGTCCTCATCAAATGCATCCAAGAAATCAATCATCCGCTTACTGGCTTCCTCCGATGCATCCATGTGCCTGTTGCGGTACGCACTTTTGAGTATCTGGAGGGCTTTGAACATTTCGGGAGACAGCCGATTGCGCCGGGGGTGGTGGTGAGGGAGCCGTTGGAAAAGGATCGTTCGGAGGCGGTAGCAGAGCCTTGGATTGCCAGGTAGTCACGAGCCATCCGGGACAGAGTCGGATACTGCTCAGCGTGGTGCTATAGAAGCGTCAGTCACGCATAAAAAAAAAGTTGAGAAAAACACGGACCCCCCACCAGGCAACTACGTCATCTACGGTCTCGAGTGGGGCAGATAGATAGGCTCTGAGCTCCTCCCGAGGATCCGCCTTTGCGTAGTCTGCAGCCCGTCGGTTTTTAACTGCGGCCCGCATCTATGAGTGTCCGTATTGAACGGAGCCGGCTGATGGTTCTATTGGATGTGACATGACCCCCTATCTCATGTCGGTCTCGATATAAATACCAGAAGAGTATCTTTCCTTCCTCAATGGCTCTGCACACATTCGATTCCCCCGAGTTTCAAACTCTTACCCAGTACCTCGGGTACACTACCCACGACAACGCGGTATGTGTATTTTTTTTTCTGGCCGAACCCTTTCGCAATACTGATTACTGTTTGATCAGGGAATCTCGACCCGCTTTTCACCTCAAACAATTCACATCAGCCGTTGAGAGCTTTTCACACCATCGGTGCTGTGCCCCCGGATGTTTGTCTTGTTGAAGCTGCTTAGGGCCATTGACATCAAGCTCGTCGATCAACTGTACATCCTCCAGTTCGCCTGCAGCGAGAAGATATTATTCTTCATTTCCAAAGACTCAGACTCAAATCCCTGCTCTCTTGAAGTGAGTTTTTCCGAAATGTATCACATTTGGGTAACTGATCTTCCGGCAGGGCTTCATAACTACCATGACCCGTCGCCTGGCCCAGACAGCAGCTCGCGAGGCAGCGTTGTACGCGGCGCTTCCGGTTGACACATCTACTCAGGGTCGTAAGTGTGGACGCATCCATTTCAGTTGTGATAAGTGGCTCAGATGTACGGGTGAAGAACACGAGTACGACTCAGATGACCTTCCAGAACTCATATAATTATGATAGCCTGCTAATTACTTTTTCAACACGCATTTTCTTATAATTTGCTCTGGTTGCGTGGTAAAACCACAGGTTCGAACCGGTTCGAACCGGTTCAGGTGGGTTCAGGAAATTCTGAAAATTTTCGAACCCAGAACTGGACCTTGGGTTCGGTTCAGTGAACCACACAGCCACTGAACCGGACTTTTGGTTCGGTTCAGGTTCGGTTCAGGTTCAGTCACGGTTCAGAACCTGACCGCGGCAACACTATTTGTGCCCCAACTTGGTCTTCAAGTTGGGGTTCGAGTTGGTGTCCGAGTTGGGGCTCAAGTTGGGATGTGTGAAACACCCTATTGCGCGGATGATATGTGAGGTCACCATTGGCTTGTAGGGCCAACGCAGTGGCTTGCAGAACGCGGACCCATTCCTGGACATACTGTATCTGTGGGATTACATGAGGAACAAAAAATTGCGTGGGATTCCGCTTTACCCAAGGAAGTATGAGATACGGCGGCAGCAATTTGACCACTTCAACCGGAAACACACTGATCATATCAGGGGCTACTTTGGAGACCAAGTATGGATAGTCGTGCTTTGCAGCATAGACCATGACCGCCGTTGGGTGCTGTGAAACCATGTCTTTGGATACAAGGTGTCACAGTACGCCAGCGGCACAACACGAAATGATGATCTCACCGCATGCGGATGTGGCAGATGTTCATTGTGGGGAATACTTGGTACTTCTATGCGGCTTCTGCGAGTGGCGCCAGTACTTCGAACAGAGTGGTGTCCAGGGCCGGATGGCACCGGGGGTAGATGCATTGGAAGAGGAGGTCGACAACTTCCCCTGCAGTGGAGATCTCCGCAGGAGGAAAGCCTTCGGTGCAGACCTCGAGATTTTTGCAGTGGACGTGGAATAAGACGCCGTCGGAGGATCGGAATGTGATGTCTGCGTTGGGTGCGTTGACTACACACAAGAGTGAGAATGAACAGTGATGAAAAGACAAACAAAACCGAACATAGTTGGGAAACCGCAACATTTTGTGTGGACTTCATCGGCAAGGTTATGGTAGGAGTGCAAGGGATTGTACGTGTCCATTGGGTAAATTATACATTGATGGTGTCAAGCCGGAGTTGCCGTGAATGATGGATCCTCCTCACATTTAGTTTTTTGAGGTTCAACTCCCCCTCTCAAAATCATCAACAATATACAAAGAGCCTGACCGTAGGGACTAGACTCGGTCATTTGAAATCGCAAGGGGATCCAGGGATTAGTGAAAGAGAGTCTGGAAGGGCCGGGGACTGACATGAGCCTCGCAGAAATGCTCAGTGATCATTAGCCATGGGTCCAGCAGTTCCAGTTTGCAGTTCCATTCGTACTCATGTTCTACCACGAGAACTTTCCCGCAAAACACGGCACACCACCGATGCCCGTCCCGCTCAATTATAATGTCAATCCCGATCTGCCAACTTGAAACTGGATCCGGATTCCGGAATCATTGAGCTGAAAAATGAACAGAGGACAAAAACACTCCCTCTCAAAGTTTCCTCTGCGCGCGAGATGCACAGTACTTGCATTAAGCGGTCCTGTGTGTCCCGTTGCTAACATCTCTCTGTGGACCGCACGAAACGCGTTTGGTGTGCCGCACACTCTGGGATGCGCCGGTCACGCCCCCGCGCCGGAACGTGACGCTTGCTATGGCGTGATCCCGCCCGAGATAATAGATTCCGTTTCTCCTGTTCTCAGCGCCCACATCCTCCGAATCCTTTGCTTTTGCTTGCCTCCAGCTCTTTGTTCATTCCTACTTGGACCTCTCCTTACGTCCTTCAACCGACTGCTTGCGACACACGCGGACATGGACATAGACATCGACCCCTACGCGAACCCGCGGCCGCCCAAGCGCGTGCGGACGACGCCGCCGCCCGGTGGCGGTGGCACTGCCTCTACCAGCAACAATTCTACCATTGCTGACGGCGCCGTCGCCGATGAACAACCGCGCCTCACGCCCCACAGCTCCTTCTGGCACTCCCCGCGCTGCTCGCGCACCCGCCGACACACGCCGCGCACGCGCGCGCACTATGCCTGGCGCTCCTCGCGCTGCGGCGCGCGCTCGGCGTGGCAAACCCGCATGACCCGCCGTGTGGCGGTGGGGGCGCCGCGGGGTATGGTGCGGTGCGTTCGCAGCACGGGAGAGGGCGAGTGAACGGATATGCGAGTACAGGAGGGAGCTGGGAGCTGTCGCCGGGGGACGAGTGCCGCGCGTGGTGCGCGCTGGCGGAGGTGGGGCTCGCGGTGCGCGAGGGGGGTTCGGCGGCGAGGGGTGGGCGGCAGGCGTCGAGGGTGAGGTGGATCGGGCGCTGGGCAAGGCGGTGAGTGGCTGTTTTTTTCTTCGTTTCTTTTTCTCGACCCGCGACCTCGTCACCCTCGGTGGCTGACGTGCGTTAGCCTTACCCTCTTCTCTCATTCTTCCTTCTATTGCTTTCCCGACCTTTCCTGCATTCTGTTCTGCCACTGTATTCTTTGGCTTGCTTCTGGTGGGGCGCTTCGCTGCATTGCGTATTGACAATAGACGTCCGGGTGCCATACATCCATGACTCCTCAGCCGGGACAGCGAGCACCTCATCGTCCTTTTTTCGTGTCGTGCTCCCTCTGAAGAGACAACTTGATGGACTGGTGCATGTCTGTACATCGCGCCATCCCACCTCCTCCTTCCTTCCAGTCCTTCTTTTGCTCGCTCTCGATAAGCCTTCGCCGCTTTCCACCGGACTCTATGTCGCGCCTGGGTCGGCGTCGTCACAAATACCTTTCCAGCGGGCGGCGGATGCGTCATTCCCCTCGTCCTCATTCTGTCGTCCTCATTCTGTCGTCTGTCGTCCGTCGTACATTTCCCACTCTTTCTCCTCCCCTCCTTCATTCGCGCTTCCCCGTGTCGCAAAGACGGCTACCGCCTTCATGCACTGTCGCGGCTGACGCGCGTGCGCGATCCATTGGCTAACATCCAGTGGCTGACGCTCAAGTGCACATACGCCTCTCTCCCGCTCCACTCTTTCTATTTCTCCCTGATACCCCCTCCTCTTCTTTCATGCTAACTAGTTAATGCTCGTCTCTTCTCTTCTGATACTACCCCCTTCTTCGCTGATACTAACCCTCCCCACAGCTCATCCTCGCGCAGAAACACCCCGCCCTCGCGACGTACGCGCCGCACCTCACGCGCCTCTCTGCGCGTGCCTCGCCACGGCGCGCGCGCGCGCTGCTGCGGCCTGCGCCGCCGCCTGCGGCGGGGATGACGGGTGCGTCCTCATCCTCTCCTAATCGTAGGTATCCGAACAGCGGCTGACCGCGACACCCAGGGCCCGCCCTGACAAACTACTACTACGCGCACCTCGCGTGGGTCGACCACCTCCTCGCGTCTATCCTGCCCCCCGCCTCTTCTCCCTTTTCTTCCTCCTCCCCCACCACCGCCTCCCCCACCTCCCTCCCCCGCGCCCTCGCGAAGGACGCAGACGAAGCCACCAAAATGCGCACCAAATCCCTCCCGCTCCTCCCGCACGCGCTGCGCGCCCTCACGCGCGCGCCGCACGCGGGCGTCGCGGCGCTCGGGGCGGTGCTCGAGTTGCGGGCGTGCGTCGCGCTGCAGTGCGAGAGCAGCATCGATGGGGCGACTCTGGGCGGGGAGTGGGACGTGCGCGCGGCGCTCGCGAGGGCGGAGCGCGCGGTGGGGCTGTGCTTCCCGGCTCCTACCACCGCCGTCCCTCCCGCCACGGCTAACGCAGGGTCGCAAGCCAGCGGTGCGGCGTCGCAAGCCGGCGGTGTGGCCGCGCAAGCTCCCCCTGGTGGAGGTGAAGGGAGTACAGGATCGGACCCCCCGCTGTACACGCACTCCCCGCTGCACGCCGCGCTCGCGGTGCACGTGCTCGTGCTAGGCATCGTGTGGGCCGCGGGGGCGGGCGTCGCGCCGCTTGCGTCGGAGTCCTCGTCGGCCACTGCCCCCTCTGTTTCGTCGGGGTCGCATTCCGGTGGGGCGTCGCAAGGAGCAGCGAGTGGTGGCGGCGGCGGAGCAAGCAGTGGAGGAGCACAGACCCCGAGCGCGGCGATCGCCGCGCGCCTCGCGCTGCTGTACACGCTGCTCGACGCGGGGGTGTATAACGGGAAGGCGCGCGCGGCGGGTGGGGGTGGGAACGCAGGGGGAGGGGGGAGTAGTGGAGGGGATGGGGGCAGCGGGGCGGGGCTGGAGGGCGTTGGTGTGTTGGAGGTGCGTTTCTCTCTTCTTTCTTCCATCGTGCTTCCCTCCGTCGCCTCGCCTCCTCCCCACCCTCGTGTCAAATGTGCTACGGAGCTGACCCGCCCCACCCGCAGATCCCCCTGCCTGGCGCGCGCCCGCTCTTCGTGCGCTGCACGCACCCGCGCGTGCTGTACGCGCTCGGGTACCTCGTCAGCGCGGTCGCAAGGCGCGATTTGGTACGTGTTTCTGGCTTCACCTTGTCCTCTCCTCCCGCCATCCTCGGTCGCACCCTTGTATCCGGGCTCCGCTATCTCGGTCTCCGTTATCTCTCCCTGCCCTCTCTCCGTGTCCCATCTTTCCCCGCCTATTCCTTCCTCCTCCGCCCCCGTTCCTCTCTGTCCTCCTCCCCTGCTCCCGTCTTTGTATCTCTCTCGTCTTATTCCCCATGCTGTCCTTATCCCTCCCTCCGCTCTCCGACGCTGATGCCCTCCGTAGGTCGGCCGCAAGCCCAAACGCAAGACGTTCGTGCTCGAGGGGCTCGGTGTCGTCGGGCGTGAGAAGGGGCGCGAGCTTAACGGTGCGTCGGCTTGGCGTTGTTTGGGGATTTTGAGGGTGCTGATGGGACTTTCTTTTCTTTTCTCCTTCGTTTTCCTTCTCAACATCCGACTCTGCGCTGCATTGCATACATTGCATCGACGTCCGACACGGCACCCAACTCGTCCTACGACATTGACCTGCGGCACGACCTACGACACGACGTCCGCCACGCAGTCCCGCGCTGGGCGACCGCGGGCGATGTGCGCGCGGTGGAGGTGCAGATGGCGCAGATCGAGGCGGACCTGATGTGCGAGCTCGTCGCTGTGCGTGTCGTCTTCTTTTTGTCGTTCCCTTCCTCTCTCCTCTCCTTGGCGTTGCTTGCGGCGGCCCACCCATCCGCTTGTGCTGGTGTCCTGATAGTTGCGGTGTGCAGGTGTCCATCATGCGGAGCGAGTTTGACGAGGCGGAGCGGGTGCGTTCTATCACTTCCTCTCCTCTTCGCACACCCGCTAATCACCCCTCCCTCAGACGCTCAACGCCGTCATCGCGCACGCGCGCACACACACGCTCTTTGGCGGCGCGCTCGCCGCGCGCATCACGCTCCTGCACGCCCAGCTCGCGCATGCCTTGGGGCGTGCCGCGCGCGCGCGGACGTGCTACCGCGTCGCGGCGGCGCTGGCGGAAGAGGCGGGCGACGCAGGCGGGGTCGGCGCCGCACGCGCGGGGGAGGTCGCGCTGCTGGTGGGGCTGCGCGCGCGGAAGGGGGCTGGGGCGAAGATGGTAATGGCGGAAGAGGAAGAGGTGGACGTGAGCGACGCGGAACTGGAGTGCATGGGGCGCGAGGTCGCGGGGGCGTGCCGCGGGCTTGGGGGCGCGCTGCGCGCGGTGGGGGAGGTGCTCGAGGGCGTGCTGACGGGGGAGATCCTCAAGGCCAAGTGCGCTCCTTCTTACTTGCCTGCTTGATTTTCGTGCCCGACGCTGACGCCCGCGCAGGCAGCACCTGAAGAACGCGCTGACGTACGCGACGGAGTGCCAGGACAACCACCTGCGCGCGCTGATCCTCGCGCTGATCGCGGCGCACTATGTGCACACGGCGGGCGCGCAGGCGAAGACGATGCTCGCGACGTGCGAGCAGCTCGCGGCCGGGCTTGGCGCGCCGGGGAAGAAGGGCCGCGAGCGCGCGGACGCGGTCGGGAACGCACCGCTGAGGCTGTGGGTCGGCGAGCGGTTCCTCGGTGCGTTCTTTCTTTGTCGATGCGTGCCGGATACTGACGGTACGCGCATATAGAGCTGCACAAGCGCGACGGCCGGGAGGACCTGGTACACAAGCGGGAGGAGGGGAATGCGCTGCTGCGGCAGGCCGTCCAGACGCTTGCGCAGCGTGGGCAATAGGCTGGCGACGCGCCCCCCATGCGATTAGAACTCAACGATCGAGCTGCGTGGACTCGCGCAGGGGTCTCTGTTATTAACCCTCTTGATACACCACTATTAGTTATTCTTGCACACTGTAACCCTAGCACACTAAACCTGTTTTCTTTTCGCATTCTCTGTCGATGCAACGTGTCTGGTCCGTGTACCTCGACGGCCAGCGGAATACCCGCGCCGCGGTGCGTCTCGTCCTCCGCAGTTGCGTGTGTGTTGACCCCTCTCTCGCGTAGAACCGGGAGTCGAAGCAGCCCAAGTGGGCCCTCCTACCCCTCGTCTGCGCTCGCTCCGTGAATAGTGCGTGCGCGCCCACCCAGCACGTCCGACACCCACTCGATGGTTTCACAATCGGCCTCGACCTCGAGCCGCAGCAGCTCGCCCTCGCCCCCACATATGCTCTCCGGGAGCAACGTCTCGCTGCAGATAAACTACTTGCCGTGCAAGTTCGCTGCGCCCGGCGCTGCTCTGCAGCAGGATAATGAGATGGCCTCTGTGAAGATTTTGCTCGAAGAGTTTGCCCCGAAACTTGCAGGTCAGCCATACAAGGTTGAAACTATTCCGGGGCACTGGATATACTGCCTTCACGATTGTGCTTCCAACCTTGCTATGCAAGTGGGGTGGAAAAATATGGGAAGTTGCTATTGACTGCACCTGTAAGCTTCAATTCAAACTCATTTCATATTCCTTCTCAATATTTCTCCAGTCAACACCAACAAAGCGGGCTTTGAATGCTACCCGTTGGTCGGAGAGATCTTCGGCTCTGGGCTTCCTCTCGGCTTCCTTTTCTTGAAGTCCGATAACCCTACCCCAGGTGCCAAAGAGCAATATCTTCGCTCTGTGGTTAAACATTTTGCCCAAACCTGGGAGATTAACACTATGGAGCTGGCGCAGTATGATTTTCATTCTGTGTTAGGTTGATTGTGAACTTTCATCCTATTGCCTACTGACCATAGGTTGACACAATTCATGATTTGCCAACCGCCACGTCAACAACTTCCTTGCTTTCTCCCCTCATGTCGCTCCTTGCCCCTCCTCCGTACCGCATCTAAACCCGCCCAGCGCAAACGGGTGTTAGCCCCAACGTACTCTAGCACAAGCTCCCCCTCAAGCTCCCTCAAATTGCTGTCTTCTGAGCTCTTCTCTGTTTCAGCTGCTCCGACTGGCCTCGTCGTCTCTGCAAACCTGGCTCCTCCTCCCTCACTGTTACATGATCTGTCTCCGCGCAGTCCTCCTGATCCACCTGGGTCTCCTTCCACCTCAGCCTCAGCCTCGTCCTCCATCCACCTCCGACTTGCGCGCCGCGCTGCCGCATGTCGGATAGGTACGTAATGTCTTTCTTCTTTTTCTCTTGTGGCTTACATCCATTTTAACAGCTCACTTGGACGGTGCTGAAGCGCACGAAGACGGGCGTGGTGCATGCGGAGTCGGTCAGGGGGGCACGAAGGTGGTGTAGGCCCAGAAGTAGCCGTGCGCACCGGCTGCGTGGCCGTGGACAACGCCCAGAAACCTGATGAGTGGTTTTTGCCCCCGCACCCGATCCCCCTGACAATTCCACAGCGCACCAACAACGGATTCGGGCAGCACTGAGGGTTCGCCGCCACTCTCGGCACGTGGCGATGTATTCTATTAGAGGCTATCTGTGTACTTTTCCATAGCTGCAATATAATCTAGTTTTGAATCCTTAACAACCAAAATTGTGTGGAGAACCAACCGGAAATTGGTTATTTTCCACTGTGTGATTTAAGCTAGGATAGGTTGATAATCACCGAAATCGCTGACGAGGCCATAGGATGAAATTGACGGTATTTTGGATGGTAGCCAACCTAAGTCCATCAACCTATCACCGAATACAATTCAACCTATCATCGGTGATATTCAACCTAGAAGGGTCTGCATTGCAACCTACCATTGGATGAAACATAGATTGAACATCAACCTTTCGGGCCCCCTAGAGTAAAGCAATTCAATGTCTCAGCGACAAGGAAATCATTGAGATCAATGCTTTTTTAGCAGAGTTGCTGGACGGCGTCAAGTACCAACTCTGTTTCTGGCATGCAATCAAAATTGTTAAAGGCCGCCTAAGTGTGCTGGGACGTCGCCCGGCGCATTACGACAAAGACAAGGCTTTCAGCGAGTTTGACTGGCTTGATCGTACCTTTGTTCCCATAGGCCAACTGGATGAAGCACTTCGGACGGAGGTAATTCATTCTCTTCCCTCAATTCGGACACTGACACTGAATATGAGGCTTATAGGAACATCTTAAAGTCGCACAAAGTGTTATTCCAACGCTGAAAGTGCGCTTCGATGGGAAGATTTTGCCTTCTGGTCCAGCACAGCCGAAATTGGTTATAAACTTAAATGGGAAACAGAAAGATATTCATGACACGGGAACCGACAGTGTGGCCGCGTTGGAACGATTTGTGGATTCCCTTGACAATGATGAGGAAGACCTGGAAGAGGATCCTGACACTGTTGATCGCTGGGATGGCCCGGACTCGTGGTTTGAACCTGGGGAGACTGTTTTTGCCAAGGACAGTTCATATGCCTTCTGTCCAGCAGCTCATCGCAAGCAGATTCTTCGAATCTTCATTTGGCATTTTTGCGAGCACCCATTGCTGCCCGACCGTACAGGAACTCCCCAGACCTCAGCCAAAATTCGATATGATGCTGTGTACGAGATGTACCACTTCTGCTACCAGCGTGGACTGCACGAGGTTTGGGGATACATGTGGGTTGCATGGTGTCGCCCCGCAAAATACAGACTTTGGGCTTGCGCTAGCCAGCCAAATTTTATTGGACGCTGGCGGACAACTATGGCTGTCGAAAATCTGTGGCGCTACCTGAAACACGAAACTCTCCACCACCTCCATCCCTGCCTCGATCAGCTCCTCTACCTCATTGTAACTGATCTTGTCCCTACCTTTGAGGCCAAGATGCAGATTTTCGATGCGGCTCACCTACCTGGAAGACCGAAAGCATCGAATCCCTGGCAGAAAGCATTCAAAGCGGTGTGGAAACATCTTTCCCTGCGGCCACTCTCGGCACTTGCAAATACACAGTGGACATTTCCCAGTGGACGTGTTCATGTGGGCAGCAAAAGTATAACACCTACTCACTCTGCAAGCATCTCGTACAGGCAGTCCATCCACCTGAGGCTGCCTTTTTTTGGGAGGTCATTCGCTGCCATGTAATTCCGTTTTACCAGCATCCGCTTCTCAAACCAAAGGATGGATCAATAGTTGCAGAGTCGGTGGATGCCAATGGGTCAATTTCGGATGGAGACAATGTGCTGGACACAGGTGAACAGTCCCCGCAGCCTATCAGGGGTGTCAAGTGCAAGAGAATGAGGCCACTCCAAGTCAGCCTCAGCCTGAGGCTAGTAATTCCAGCCTCAGCTCAGGTGATGCCAAAAATCCCTTTATTCTTTCCTCCTCCCCCGTCCACGAGGATGAGGAGTACGACGATGTAAGCTCACACTTATCTGGTACTCTGGTTTTGGGCTGACTTGTAATTTATTTCAGGAAGACGAAGTACATGAATTCGTGAAAAAATGTATTTCTGAACTTCAAAAGGCCGCTGATATCATGGAGGGACAGCTTGCAAATGCTCAGGATTCCAAAATCTGGCTCAAATCGATGAAAAACAAAAACATCGGAGGCGATGTCTCGAAAATGGTTGCTGATGTTCATCATCTGACAGAAACAGGAACAATTTGACGAAAGACATGGGCCAAAGCTGGGAATAAAAATTCGGCAAGGTACACTCAGAATACCATGGGATACACTTTTAAAAATGGTGAGGATATGGACATATAGATAGGTCGTTCTGTAGCTTGTTGACACTTTACTTTTGCAATTTCATTTTTGGGTTCAAGTCAGAAACATGCCCGGATCGTAACTCACCTTAAACATGGGGGTCCCGTTTAAAATTCTGAGGATATTAAAGGAGGATCTCATCATGTCAGACTACATGTATATCCCAGTAAATGACAAACTTTGCAAAGGTCATTATTCCCGAATCATTACAAGTTGACTACACTGTTACTCTTGCTGTTACTGATTATGTGTTTTTTTGGAGTCTAAATAGTATTTATCCGAGCTCAATACAACCTATTTAACTGCCTTGGGTCACCAAGCCCCATGACAGAGAGCCATGTGCGAACAGGCTTGTTGGACTTGGTGAAACACGAGGAGCATGGCTTCGGACCGGGATCAGCCGGTCACATGGTTGCGCTACACCGTTGGGTCAATAGTGTTATCTCAAAAATATGATATCAAACAATATGATTACTATCAGTGACCACCTACCTGGCCACCCTACCTAGTTGGCCACTTGGGAGCTAGAAGGCCCAGGCTCAATAATTGCAACTGGGCGTGAATGGAGGATCGGAGTACGACCTATAACGAAGGTCTGGACCAAATTTGGAGTTGGAGTGATGGGTTGATCCAAAGTTACGGCATATCGGATCTGGATCCGAAGGGTGTGAACATCAATTCCTTATGTTTGCACCACTTGCCCTACTTGTCTCACGCGTTTCTCCCCAATCCTTTGTTGTTCTACGACTTCTTGGGCTTGTTCTGCTTCCCCAATGCCCGGTGATCATCTCCCATGTTACTCTATGTTGATGGGTCGGATTCCTCTCTGCTACGCACTCAAGAAGACACCACTACTTTTTTGAGTGGCTCAGGCTGGCCAACCCCATATTACACAACACCACCATGCTACCGGTCTGGAACTTGGAATACGACCTCTTGGTGTTCAATACATGACTCTCAGAGGTATTTTCAGTTTTTATCTATTCAACTCCCTTCCTGCCATAGTCCTTTGCCCCAAACCACCCAATTTCGGTGTCGCCGACAGTCGGATTTTTTGGAGGAGCTGCCAGCACCTTGAGATGGAGTTGGGTGTCCAGGTATGTCCCAATACTTCCCATCAACCTACTTGCATCTTACTTCGGGCCACCACAGGGCTTTTTTCTCATGGGGCACTCGGTCAGTTGGGGACCGCGATTTTGGGTGTCCCCCTTCTGTCGGAGGCAGATATTTTAACCTCTCATATGGCTCGTATGTAGGGTATAGCAATGTAGAATTATTCCTATATCCTCTCTTTATGATTCCTGATACATGTGGCCGCCCTTCTGGGGCTCAGCGGATTATTTCACAGGGCAGCCAACTAGCCTGTTATTTGGCCATATTAGACTGATGCCCGAAAGAAATTCACTGCAACATCAAATCTTCAAATAATTGGGTGGGAGTGGTCTTGAACCCTTCGTAGAATACCTGCCTTCAGTCTGGCATAGTTGGGTTTGGATCGGTTCAGTGCACCGATTGAGGATTAGGCATGAATGCTTAGGTGGCCAACTACCTGGTCAAATATAGTACAGCTCTTTGCAGAACTTAGGGCGTGGGCGAAAAAAAAAACATTTTGAGCACTTTTGACCTGAAGCGCCCACACCGCCTTTCTGGTGTCGAGGTCAGTTGTCCAGGCTTCAGCGAGCTTGGTAGCAGCCTCAGCGTCCATGATTTGGCCAGTGGTCGCCACTGCGGTCCAAATAGCTTGGAATACGGCCAAGGAATAATCTGGGCAAATCTCGAGCGATGGGTCCAGAGTGATGTGAGGCATGGTGTAGAGGTGAAATATATGTGTAGTAGGATAGAAAAGTGAAGTTGCAGAGTGTGACATGGTCTGGATATCGAGTGAGTATGGTAGGTAGTTGGTGGCCAGAAGAGAAAAGTGTTAGGGGCTACATATTGCTACCAAACATGAACCCCATTCTATGGTTGACACTCATGCTTCGAGTAACCATAGAATCTCTAACCTTTTGATCGTTTCCGCCAGAACAACTGTTCTGGCCTTGAATCTCAACCATTTTGCTCAGGACCAGGCCCTAACAATTTGTATTGAAAATCCGGAGGGCATGGTCTCCTCAGTATTTTCATATGGCCCCATAAATGAGCTATTGGGACAGGTAGCATGTGGAAAGGCATTTCTGCTGGATAGAACTGCCTGTTCTATATAGCTCGGGTAGAGCCAGTACTCGCATAGCTTCACATAGACTCATGTAGAGCGCATAGTGGTCGTCCCAAAGAGGATGTCTTCTGAAGATGCTGTGCATCATGGCGACCACATGGCCGACTCGCTAGCCGATGCCATTCACGTCAACAACGTGTGTTTGGACTTGCACAATTTTCACTCTTTGTCGCGAACTCCCATCTCCCCACTGTCTCTCTCCCAGTCTGTCCTCCGCTGCCCAGTGTCAATGGCGCTCCTAGGATTGTTTTTCGGACTGTAACAACCTCAATCATTCAATCCATCAAGTTTCACAGGTGAAGGCCTCAAGCCGCAAATTTCTGGTTGTGCCTATGTTACCTACTTGACTTTGGTCCGTCGCCGTCACCAAGTTTTCTTATCAAGTTTCCTCAAGCCAAACCAGTCTCGATCTATATGGGCTCTCATTCAAGACCGCAAGTCATAAACTCCCTCCAATCTCATTGTGTCCGGTTCAGCAAATTGATCCCTTCGTCAACATTGCTCAAACATTGTCTTCATTGCTTCTCGATTGATATTGGTCTTCTGAACGTCAAGCCCTGTTGCCCCAATGAGCTTGCTGGTGGACGCATGGTAAGTTGCCTTACGGTATGCCTGAGATTTGGTGGTCCATTGTTCTCTATTTCAATGCTATGTTTGCCCCCCTTCGTTTCTCCGTTCTGTCGTGTATTTTGAGTGGGAATAATGAGAAAATTGAATTTATTTTACTGCCAGTGGCCGCAAACCTGATGTCAAACTGTTTCGTTGATACTCACGTATTGTCTTGTTGCCAACTCTAGCTGACTCTACACGACTCTATATAGATCTACATAGAGAAAATGTTTTTCCATAGAGGCCGACCTCACATGGGTCTATAGGCTCTATGCGAGCTATATAGCACTATATAGAATGACCAGGGTTTCCAGATGTAAGCAGTTCTTGCAGCCTTTCACTGCAGAACAGCTGTAACATAAGGTGTACTGCTCCGATTCACCTGGCCTTCTGATATGATGTACTTAGGGGTATTTCCGAGGGCATGGTGTACTAGGATCGTGAATGTAGCTCATATTTCGAATGTATCATACAGTATGGCTGGCAGCATATACTGTAGAGGGCAGTTTTCCTTGCAGATAAGTGTTGAATAGTGCATATCTGGGCCTCCGAACCTAAAGCATGACATACATAAGTGTTATAGAGATGTTATCTGGCATCAGAAATGGCCCAAAACACACCATATCTCGCGATGCGACACCTCTCATACACATCACGTGTTCTCACCGTGCGTGTCGATGTAGCCCATTCCTGGTGCATCCTGGCATCCCAGGGCATTGATTATGTCCCAGGAAGGCCTATATGTACCCTGAGCCTCCGTATATGCCCGATATCCGTTGCACTAAGCGGCTGGTGCATGGGCCAAATTTGGCTGAAATCCTGCCAGCCATGCACTCCAGGTATGGCCTACAAACACAATCGCGGTAGGCCATGCCCTTCGGAATAGCCCCAAATACATCATATCAAAATACTAGGTAAATGCCACTGCCATGGCCAAAGCTACACCTGTTCTGCAGTGAATGGCCTCAAAAACTGCTTAGCTGTCCCAATAACTCATTTATGGGACCATATGAAAATACTGAGGAGACCATGCCCTCCGGATTTTCAATGCGAACCTTTTGCGCCTGGTCCCAAGCGAAATGGTTGAGATTTGAGGCCAGAACAGCTGCTCTGGCGGAAACGATCAAAAAGTGCTAAAAATGGAAAGAAAATCACCTGCACCCTACTGCAAAGAGCTGTAAATATGAGACAATATGGATATGATATGGCTCAGGAACTAGATTGACGATATCAATAACAATTGTAGCGTGCTTTGCAGCAGAGCCCACTAACCGGGCACTCAAATTTCTCCATAATCTCCTCCAAATCTTCACTGAGAAGTTTCAAGTTGCTTGCAAACTTTTCTAATAAATATTAAATATGTTTCAAGTTGATGATAGCAAGATGCCTGTGATCCCACCTCACATGCTCATTGAGGCTCAAGCCATGGGCATGCAGGGCGTGGCCACTATGAAATGGGTACAGCTGCTGCTGCAGGCCAGTGCGGCAATGCGATGGGTGCAATCGTGAGCCTGTCTGTATGCTGGTAGTGCTTAATGTCTTCCAGCAGGTGATGCTGTGGGTGGAGAGTTGAGTGTGACTCAGAATTCAGGCAATGTGCGCACTCAGCAGGCATCTTGATTGGCATGGTCCATGCGTGGGTGGGGCTCAGGGTGTGTGGCTGGAGTGTGCATGAGGTGGGTGTGCAGATGGGACTCGGTGGTGCTGGCTTGAGTGTGCACAAGATGGCTGCATTGTGGGTCCAAACAAGGTTGAAGTGGTGCGAGAACATGTGAGAACAGACTCGACTGCTGCCTATGCTTCATCCAACGTCTTGATCACCGTGGTCCATGTGCAAGATGGATGGCTGTATGGGGGGTCAAAGTGGTGAGGTGCATGAGCGTCAAGTGGATGGAGGCCCAGGGCCACCACACAAAATATAGCATAGAAAACATATTGACATTGTGAGCATATACACATATAAGGGGAAAGCATATGTAGGATGGTCAGTAGATGAGTCTCAGAGTCTCAGTTACTGTAGCAATTTGTAGGGGTGAAACGTAACACATAACGGGGGGTCATTTCGTTTCAAAATTTACTGGTTGTAATCCACAACAGTGGGACCTTTTCAATTTGCCGTTACACCACCCAAATTCTGGGAAAACAGCTTCAAAACCAGGATTAAGTTACTTGCTTTTGCCTTTCCATTCCTCCCATCTCATTGAATCCCAGTTTGTGAGTCTCGCAATTGCTACCACATTTCCATATCAGTAGGGACAGAAACATGAGATGATTCCTAGGGTGCAACATGTAAATTTGAATGCAGATTTATTTAATGATGAATATTATTATCATTGTAAGGACAACAGGGCACATGCACGAGAAGGGAACTGAAGGGGAGAATGATGGACGAGACATGGTTGCAATACTGTGGCATGATGTACCCTGTGCACACTCGTCATGTCCCACAGCATGGCCATGCACCTCCCATGAGCCCCACCCCATCATAACTCCACCTTGACTGCGACTGCAAGCCTGCTCACCCCAGTGGACATTCCCACCACCAACACATGACAACAAAGCAATCACGAGGGATCATCCTGCACAGCCAACACATTGTACCTCCAGGCTTCACCACACTGCCGCCACTATGTCTGTAGCCAGCATGCCTGTGCAAGCTGCACCATCCCAGAGACCAGAGAAAAAGAAAAAAAAAGGTGGCTGTGTACCAAACATTACATGAGACGCACACGATGAAGGCGTACCATGTGGCGCACATAATCTCAGAACACAGCGACAGGCACTCTCCCCATGCACACGACATGCCAGTGCGAGCACTTCTCCAGCAGCACACTGACAGCGCATCCCCACGCTAGCTCAAGGACGATGCAGACAAGCACTGTGCGCATACCCCAGTCTTCTCCCATGCACAGGAGAGCCCTGGGGAGACGAGCAAGCTCCTCCCCCATCTAAAACGGAAGCATGGCCCTCGCCATGTCTCCCCATCAGAGCCACTGTTCCTGACAGCCATTGCTAGAAAGGGGTCAAACCCCGCTACAAACGGGCGCACACTGCATATGCAACACCGAGTGTGCCATACTATGAGGCACACGTTGTACCCCACATTGAGTGCAGGGACAGATGCACTGCAAGCCACACGACTGTGCACTGTACCCTGCTACTTGTGCGCAATGAAGACAGTGTCCCCACGAAGTGCTGTACACTTACACTGGGGTAAGTTCCAAAAGGCCAACTCAGCTGGGAGCCGAGGCCGCTGTAGGGAGAAGATCTGTTAGTGGATGTAAGAGGAGAGGTGGGATGAGGAAGGGAAGCCAGGTGGGAGGGGAGAAGAGACAGATGCATGCATGCATGAAAAAATGTGTCAATGAACAGATGGGTAGTGGAAGCTTACCCGGCGAGGCAAGAAACACTAGAAGGAAGAAGGGCACAAGATAAAGAGGACCGTAGTATATTGCGGAAATAACAGCAGTCGACAGCGTACTGTACCGGCGTGTGTGTAGGCAACGTAACGCGTAACGCGGCACCCAAAATCGTTGCCTAACTCGGTCGAGTAACACTCCAAAAAGCGAGTTTGGGCCCATTTCAGGTCATTTTTAGCGATTTTTTCGGCCCTGTGGGCGCTAAATTGCCTTATATGGTAATCGGTTGCTAACTTCAGACCTGTGACTGTGTGTAACGCACCTCAGACGGTTGCCTACGCACACGCCAGTACAGTAGGTGGAAGTAAGAGTCCAGAGAGAGCTACTTATGTAAGTAACATCATGTGAGTAAAGTATCGGGTTTACACCCTTCCCCTCCCCAAAAAAACAGCCCCCCTTCCCAAAAGAGAGCCGAATAAGGAGAGTCAAGCATCGGATTTGGGGCGAGCGAGCCAGTGGTCGAGAGCTTGGGCATGAGCTACTTTGCGGCGAGGCAACCAGTGATCGCCTTCGGGGCCATATCCAGAGAAGCGGACGAGGTACTGCATCCCTCATCCACGAACACGTTCGTTGATGATGTCGTCGATGAACCACTCTTCTTCACCATCGCCATTTATGATAGGTGTGGGCTCGGCGAGTTTTCGGTCAGGGAAGAGATCGTTGTCGTTTTCTATATAAGGCTCAAGTTCAGACGAATGAAACACGGGGAATACGTCGGGCTGGTTGGGGAGATCGAGTGTGAAGGTAGAACACTCAGCGTGTTTGGCTATCACGACATAAGGCCCATAGAACCTGGGCATGTATTTGGCAATGCGCTTGTCACCTTTCTTGAGGTAAGCAGATCTACGATGAACGGTTGTCAGTTTCACACGGTCACCCACCTTGATGTCGTGGTCGGGGCCGCAAAATTTGATTGATTGATTAGCTTGAGACAGTTTAGCGGTAAGGAGGTTTTCTTGTGCTTCGATAACATCGAGCGCAAGCCTAGAGACGATCTCGGCGGCAAGCTTGTCCTCGGATGTAGGAGGTTCATTAGGAGGTGGTTGGACAATGGGAGGAATGAGTCGGGGCGAGCAGCCCATTTTCAGCTGGAACACGGAGAACCCAGTAGAGGTATTCACCGTATTCAGCATGTCAAAACGGACGCGCGGTAAGGCACGAACTCAGCCACGCTGGTTGCATGTCATGTGGTAGTGTAGAGCCTGATTGACGGTTTTATTGGTACACTCGCTGGCGCCGTCGGTTTCGGGGTGATAGGATGTGGACATTTTGAGTTTGACGCCCGTCAGCTTGTGTAACACCTTCCAAAACACCGAGATAAACAGCTTGTCCCTGTCAGAGACGATGTCGAGGGGCAGGCCATTTTCACAGTACCAGTGGTTGAAGAACAAGAGGGCGAAGGCAGGTGCAGAGATGTTCGTAGCTGTCAGTACAATCTGTATGTTGGAACCAAGTCGGTCCGTGAAAGTGACAATACAGTCGAAACCTTGGTCGGGCGGTAGAGGTCCGATGAAGTTGATGGCGACCGAGTCACAGTGGCCATCTGGAAAAGGTAGCGGGTGAAGGGGTCCCACGCGGCGGGTAGTACGAGATTTGTTGGGTTGGCAGTCAGGACAAGCAGGAATGTAGGCCTCCTCCAAGTCGCGCCGCATATTAGGCCAGTAGTAAGCGTCGCAGAGAGATTTATATGATTTATCAAAGCCGAAGTGACCAAGGGCATCATGGGCAAGGTGGAACAGAGTCTCATGTAAGTTGGAGACCCTAGGGATTACGAGCCTGTCGCCAATGTACCACAGCCGTTCAGGTTCCCGGAAGACGACCCCAGGTATGCTCTTGCTGACAGAGTCCAATTTGGCACACCATTTGTCGGTAGCATATCTGGCGTGGATGCGGTCGAGTAGTTTAGCGTCTGTGGAGATCTTGAGGATCGAGGCAATCATGGTGTCCGATTTGGAAGGGGTTGACTGCGTCAAAGGCCTCCTGGTGTCTGTCAGACCACGCGGGGAAGTTCTTGTCGCAGTCTTTAGTTGTCAGCTCTTCCAACGTGGGTGTCCATTTCGCAAGATCCGGTAAGAATTTGCAGAGATAACGAACGAGTCCAAGGAAGGCGCGAACATTAGTGGAGGATTTAGGTTGGGGCCAGTCCACGATTCGCTCGACCTTAGCCGTGTCCGCCTCAATCCCCCACTGGGAGATGTGGTGGCCCAGGAAGTTGATCTTGTACTGGAAGAGTTTCGACTTCTTGGGGTTACAGTAAAGGTGAGCCTTTTTCAGAGCATCGAACACCATGCAAATGTGGTGCTCATGCTCGTCTACATCATCAGACCATATCATGATATCGTCCAGATAAACATGACAGATCTTCCCAATTAGCTCGTGAAGAGCTGCGGTTACACGCCGCTGTTGTACAGAAGGTGCGTTTCTCAAACCTTGAGGCATTACTAGCCATTCGTATAACCTGAGCGGGGCACTGACAGCCGTAAATTTCACAGAATCCGGATGCATCCTCGTTTGAAAGAAGCTATCCATGAAGTCAATGATTGACCAGATTTTACCCTTAGCGCAATCTGCCAGGATATCGTCAACACGTGGGAGCAGGAAAGCATCCCTAATGGTGTTCGCGTTCAGCGGGCAGAAGTCATTAACCCAACGCGGCAACACAGTTTTGTCTGCCTTTGGCACCAGCATCGCAGGTGAAGCGTGAGGGGACGTAGACGGGCAGATGCGACCGGCGTCAAGATGAGATTTAATCAGGGTCTGCCACGCTTCTCGATACTTGGGTGGGCTTCGGTACGTGCGGCTCTCGATGTCCTTACCCATGTCCCTGACTTTTATCTCACAGAGTACGTCTGTGGGAAGCTCGTCGACATGCGGCATGGGTTCGAACAACTGAGGGTAGTCACTGCGGATCTTGTCGCCCTTTTTTTGAAGTTCATCCCAATGGGCAAGGATCACGATTCTCTCTCGCACTGCGGCTATCACATCTACAGGGTGCACGTTCTCAAATAAGCCCTGGGACTCGAGCGACTCGCGGCGCTTCTCGCAGACAGAGGTGAGCTCTTTCATCATCACCTTCAGGTCTGCGTCTGTTTTTCTCAGCCTGTCGCGCAGCTTCAACGGGCGAGGCGCGGAAGGCTTTATTTCGGGAGGATTAAGCAGATCATAGTTTGTACGTTTATCAATGGCAGAACGAGTTTCATGGTCAATGACAATAGAATTTCGAGCAAGCCATGGTAGACCAAGGATTACAGGGGTACATAAGTTTGGCGCGATGAGAGCGGGTACTGTTCGGGAGCGATAAGATTGGTCGCGAGAGAGGAGAGGAAGTTTTACGTATTCTGTCAAGTATGTACAAGGATCGGTGTCGTTAGACATTGCAAGAGAGATTGGTTCAGGTTCACATAGTTTATAGCAGCATAGTCCAGTCTTATTCACGACATCCTCATCAATCAGGGCTAAATGAGCACCATTGTCAATAAGGGCCTGAATAGCGAGAGGGAGGTTCGTCATCGGGCCCTCTATCAGGCAGTCCAATATAGATGCTCGACGCGATGGGAGTTGGGGGATTTACTCATGGAGCTCACGAGTGCGTCGCTGGAGTCGTCGCTGTCTTCCATCTCGTCCGTGGCAGGCATAACTACTATGACGGACTTGGTGGATTTGGACTTGCGGGCAGCATCTACGTTGGCTTGGGTGTGCGTGCGATACCCGATGCCCAAAGGGAAATCCTCGTGGCAGTTGGCTGTCTTGTGGCCGCAGAAGAACTTGCGGCAGCGGTTGCAGCCTTTGTTGTCCACGAGGAGCTGATGTTCCTCGGGGGTCAGCAGCGGGCAGTTCTTTCCGAGGGACGAGGAGGAGGCTGTATTGGAGGGAGGTTTCGAGGAAGAATCAATGTTTGCCTTCTTGGAGTCAGAGAAGACCTTGTTCAGGCGTTCACCGTCATCCACAGCCTTACGCTTCTCTGCCTTGAGCTGGGCAGCGATGCAGCGCTGCTGTTTCTCATCCTCGTAAACCCGCGCCTCGTCAAGCTCAATGACTGCAAGCACCCACGTGTCGAACTCGTCCTCAGGGATCGCGTTCGTTGTCTTGTGCTTAGAGTAATCGCGCTCGAGATCTGGCAGCATGTTTGCTTCGATGGTATGATGGAGGCGCTGGTCGGAGATCTTGTGGTTGGTGCCAACGAGCAACGCCTGGAGGGATTGGAGAATGACGACCCATTCGCTGAATGTCTGGTCATCCTTCATGTGGTGGGAGAGGATGAGCACGCAAGTCTGCACTTCCCAATCGGGATGCAGGAACTTCTTGCGGAGCTTGGCCATGAACTTGGTGAGAGTGAGTTTCGCAAAGGCCTCGCGAACTCCATTCGGGTTAAACCAGTTGCGGACGCGCTGGTCCAGGAAACAGCCAAAAACGAGGGAGGAGAGCTTCTTGGACGGGATGTCCTTCGCGGCGGCGTAGTCGAGCATCGCATGCTTGAACTGGGTAGCAACGAGAGGGGTGATCTCGCCGACGTGTACGGTAGGGAGCTTGCCTGTGCAGATCTCGACCGTGGCGAGCTTAGACTGGCTCAACATCAGGGGACACGGGGGTGAGGACTCGGAGTCGGAGGAAGAGGAGAAGCCTGAGCGGCGTGGAGGAGGGGTGGGAGAGTGAGGGTAAAGATCGAGATCAGCAGGAGGATTTGATTCCGCGATTGGTTCCGCGGAGGTAGAAAGCGGTGTCAACGGTGATGAACGATCTGCGGCGGGCCGTGTGGTCTTGGCCGCACCGCGGGTGTGGAGGGGATGTGGGACGGAGGGATTTCGAGACAGCTTTACAGTGGTGGCTGTGCGCTGAGGTGACATGGCAGACTGTGTGGAGGTTTCTGTGAGCACAGAGGTGGATGGACGGTTGGGGAAGCATTCCTGGCAGGTAAACACAGGGAAGGTGGGAAATCAAAGAAAATCAGCGAGATCGTGGATCTCTTGATTTCCCCAATGTGCGTATACTAGAGTGGATCTTTAAAAAAAAGTGGAAGCTTACCCGGCGAGGCAAGAAACACTAGAAGGAAGAAGGGCACAAGATAAAGAGGACCGTAGTATATTGCGGAAATAATAGCAGTCGACAGCGTAGGTGGAAGTAAGAGTCCAGGGAGAGCTACTTATGTAAGTAACGTCATGTGAGTAAAGTATCGGGTTTACAGGTAGATGAATTAACAGTTGAGTGGATGAAGGGGATGGAGGTGTGGACACGGGGAACGTGGAACTGTGAATGTGTGCCTCGTTTCCTCGTCTTGAAGATGCCAGTGCAAGTGTACATACTCGATCCCGATGCACCTGCTGATGGGCCACAGAATGATCCAGCACGGTCCTCCCCCTCCACGTGTCCCTCTGGCACTGTGCCTGCAGCGGAGATCATGTCATGAGAGATGCTAAATACTGCCTGGGAGAGGAGGCGACAGATGCGCCTTTGGGAATAATCAGGATGAAGTGAGAGGGAAAAGAAGTGTGATGATGCGGGGTATTCAGGAGATGCGGGGGAAAATACTATAATGGAATAGGGAGAGGGTAGGAAATGGGAACAGGAACAGGAACAAGCACGGGAATAAGGAGGAGAAGCTATGGGACACCACACACTCTCCAGATGCCTAGTAAGTCATCGGCAGAGTGCTGAGCATTAGCTGGGCATAATGTTGGCCAGCACGACCATGGGAAAAGGAGGACTTCCCCAACTGTTCCTCTTCCAAAGGCACCTCCGGTGCTCGGGCAGTGAAGTGGAAGTTGTGGTACACAAGATACATTTGAGGCGGAGCTTGAGGATGAAAGTCAGACATGAAATCGTACCAAGAAAAAGGGGGCAAGGCGACACACTGTTGGGAGTGGCCAACATTTTCCCTATGCATAGTAGGGGAGGAGATTAGAATTTAGATCCCCCTAGCGAGCACTAACCAGCAGCGGATGAGAGGAAGAGAGATGGGGAGTGCCGCTGGGGTAACCCACTCGGATGCCCTGTCAGGAGTCGCGAGGGAAAGGGCCGAGAAGAGAGAAAAGAGATGATGTCAGTCGTATCTACTGCCAAAACCGGCCCTATATGCCTAATGTCCGTGCCTAACACTGCCAAACACGCTACCGCATCTGCCCCCCTCCTCTAGGCAACGTCCTCGTTGCCTGCCGCGCCACCTTCCTTGCCCTCAACCTCTCCCCGATCGACTCCCCTACCGCCTCCTCTTCATCGGCCTCTTCTTCGTCCATCCAATCTTCTTTGGCTCCTTCTTCACTTCCAGTCTTCAATCTTCGTGCCTCCGCGTCGCGTGCGACGCCTTCTTCTTCGCGACTCATCTCTGGTTCTTCGGCTACCAACAGATCTTCCCCTGGAGACCCCTCGGCCATCTCACCCACCTTCCTAGATGCTTCATGCGCCTCTAGTGATGACCCCTTTGGCGCTTTCAGCAGCCGCAGACGTCTCGAATTGTACTCGCCTTCCAGTTCCTGTCCGTAAATATTCTCAATGATATAGGAGTTCAATAGACGCTCCTTAACTCTGAATGCACCTGACCACTCCGGTAGGATCTTCTTCAAAGTGAGGAAGGTTTTCTTGTACTTCGGGTCGAGGACTTGAACCAAATCCCCGGGCGCAAAGACCACCTCGCCAGCCTTGGAGTCTAAAACGTGGCGGTCGAACACCGCCTTCCATGCCACGCCATGCTTTACCGCGCTTGGATAACCATCAAATCGCTTCTGTCCGGCATATGTCTGCTGTATGTCAATGTCGTCCAGCGTGATCTCGGCCGATGCTGTCTCCACGCCGGTCTCTGCGGTGTTTATGACCATGGCAAAGAACAGCTCGTTTGGCGTGTGGTCCAGGGCTCTGAGAATACGGTTGTTCAGTAGGAAGATCGTGGTATCAAAATGATCTGGCCAATTCACTGGGAGGTGCTCCCATTTTTCGATTTTCTTCCATCCCTCTTCCCCCAGGTCCGGCGCGCACAATCGCTTCAGTATCCCGAGCAAGATTTTGTTCGTACCCTCCACCAACCCGTTAACCCATGGTGAATACTTCGCTACCACGTGTGTTTTGACGCCGAACACTTTGCAAGTTCACCGGACTTCCTCGTTGTCGAAGTGGCTTCCCCCATCGGTCTGGAACATTTCCCATGGTGCGTACCCGTTGAAGAGCGTGTTGAGCGCGTTCTTCGTCATTGTCGCTGACCCGTGAGTTTTATGTTTGAATCCGAATACTCGCTGCGACAAGGTATCCAGATATAGGCCGACTTCTTTGTAGCCGCCTTTCCCCTTCGGCATTGCTAAGTAGTCTCCTACCAGCAGTTCGAACGGGTGCCTGCGCGTGATAGGCTGGAGCAACGCGTGCAGGTGTGTGGAACCGAAGTTCAGGCACTCCCCGCAGTTCTGGATGGTGTTCATTATAAGTTTGTCAATAGCAGGCGTTTTGAATCTGTCGGTGAGCTTTAGTTTCATGGAATCACGGCCGAGGTGGCCTCCTTCGCGGTGCTCTCTCTCCGCCTCTGCCCGCATTTCAGCCGGCGTTAAGCACTCCACCCGTGCGTGCACCCTTTGCGACTTTCTGCTGCCCACGTGCCATAACTTCCCCCCTTCTATCATGTATTCTCTCGTGCAATGTTTCGTGCGGCGTACTGCTTTCTCATCCCCCCTTTTGCAATCGTTTCCAGCGCCTCGATGGCCTGCAAAAAGACCGGTACATCAGCAAATCGGTTCTTCAATGCTGGAACGTCCCCCGCATCCTCCACCGTGTACAAGTCGAATACCAGCCCGCTCCCAGCGAACCAGTCACATTCAACTGACCACCCGCTGCCGTCCTCGTCTGTCCACGGCACATTAGTGTATTTCCGGCTCAATGCGTCCCCCACGAAGTTGACGGCCCCCAGAAGATGGCGAATCTCCCGGATGTCATGGCCCATGACTGCCTCCAGCCATCGCGCATGTGTCGTCAAAGGTTATTGTTCATCACCGTGTCCTGCAGGGCTTGACAATCCGTCTCGATTTCAATCGGGAAGCTGTACGTTGTGTCCGAAAATTTGTCGAGCGAGTATTTAAGTGCTGCAAACTCCAGCAGATAGGGCTTGTAGCGTTCTTCCGCGAGTGAGGTCCGCTTTGACGCGAATCCTATGGGGTGTAAGCGGCTCACAGTTTTGCCCTCCGGCAATATCGTGTCGAATCGCTGACATAGCATTCCCCTGAATCCCTCTTTTGACCTGTCCGTTGTCACAATGAACGGCCGTCCGTCAAACATCGGCCCTTTCAACACCGGCTCCGACGTCAGCGCCGCCTTCAGTGCCACAAACACTGTCCTCTCCTTCACGCCCCAATGCCTCTGCAAGTCCACCGCCCGCATTCGTCTCCTCCACTCCCCTTTCGATCCTGCTCTGCCCATTTTTGCCATACGTTCTAGATCTGTCAGCGGCTGCGCGACCCGCGCGTAGTTTTTTATTAGTCCACGGAAATGCCTGCATAGGCCCAAGAACGACTTGAGGTTAAGCAAATCATGCGGCGTGTCCCAGTCGACGATGGCTGTGAGCTTCGTGAGGTCCGGTTTGATTCCGTCCGGTCCAACGCGATTCCCTGCAAATGTTGCTTCAGTCATAAAAAATTGCATCTTCGTCGCAGAGAGCGATAGCCTGTGCTCTCGAACATGCAGGAAAACTGTGTGCATGTCTGCCATTTTTGCTTCGAAATCATCGCCGGCCATCCCACCATCATCCACGAACAACTGCACCTTCATTCCCACCAAATCCCCGAGTGCTCTGCCAGTTGTCTTCGAAAACGTAGAAGGTGCGCCCGTTAAACCCATTGGCATTTTGCAATACGTGAAGAAGCTGCGGCCTTCCACATAAAAGCACAGGTATGGGCGAATCTCCTCCGCTGTCGTGCAAGCGTAAAAGCCCTTGGCGAAATCGAATACGCTGATCCAGCGGTGACCCGAAAGCAGACCTTGTTTGCGCTGAATGTCGCCCTGTGGCATTGTGGCCACTTTGGTTTTGTCATTGAGCTCACGGTAGTCATGGCAGACACGCCACGATGGTTTCGCCGGGTCGTCTGTCTCGGGAGTAGTCGCCGGCCGCTGGGGCAAATTGAAGCTTGGCGGTAGTCCGGTCGCGGTGCACTGGTCATTGATCTGATGCTGCAGTTCTAATATTGTCCGTGTTTTGCCGTTCTGGTGAGCTTTCTGTGCCAGTGTCGTGGGTGATACGCACTTGACCTCCTCAGGATCAATACCCGCGATTATTCCTGCCTCTAGCATTTCGTCGATGACTCCGTTTTACCACAATTTCTGCACTGGGGTTGTTGGTCGTTGGTGCACCTTCATATTAAAGGTCGCCTCCTTGGGGATGTTCATCGTGTGCTCGGCACCTGGTATGGGGATGACTTCCTTCATGGACAGCACGTAGCAATCGGCAAATTCGGTAATGAAGTCCCGTACCGTGCTTCCTTGCGCTCCGGTCAAATCGGGGCCGATCGTGACCGCATTTTGGATTGCCGCGACGCGTTTTGGGTTGTGTGGATCTGTTAGCCTCGTGAAAACCGAGGTGTCTCCTCCCACTTCGATCTCTGGCTGCTCCGCCCCTTCATCCGTCGCGTACTGCTGCGGCGCCTCTCCTGCGTTCGCATCAGCTGTCACTTGCACCAAATATGCCACGAAGTTCTCTGGGGAACCCGCTTGTAATTCTTCCCAGACTCGGCTTTCCTTCGCCGCTCACACTAAGTGCTCGGCTATCTCCTCAACCGTGTATGTAGTTTCTGGTGCGGATGCGTAAGCGATTTCCCCAGCAGTGTCGTGTGCAAGATCGGGTACTTCCCTCGTGGGGGAATCATCGCTGTCCCCCACTGAGTCTCTTCGCGCTGGCCTTTTCGGCCGAACAACCCTCCCGTGTACCCGGACTTCGAATAGCCGGGGTATCCAGAATTGCCAATTCGGATCTTCCTCCGCTGTCTCCTGCAGCTCCTCCTCCACGATCACTCTCCGCTTCCGCACACAATTTCTCCGAATTTTCATGCGCTTTTCGTTCTCCTTCCTCGTGTACCGCCGGCGTGTACACCAATCCTTATCGAGGTAGATTACTGGCATCGCAGTGTCAGTGACGAGTACTTTCTCGAGAACGCTATCCGGGGCAGGTACTTCCCTCGATGGGGATTCTGGATCCCCGCTAAGTGTCCCACGTGTGCTCGTCTTGCTCCCGTCGCCCCCGTACTGCGCCGCGAGCATGAATATGCCCCAGATTAAAATCAAGCCCACCATCCGCAGCACTTGCGTCACTCCTGTCGCTGGTCCTGCCCAAAAAATTGAATCAGTACCGCTTGTCGATCGAAAGGCGTGTGTTTTTTCTGGTATGTCCCTTGATGGGGATCGTGGAAAATCCCCAGGTACGTACACCTGCATGTCTTCGCTGTTTTCCATCTCCTTCTCCCGCGCCTGACCTTCTGTCATGTCTTCTGTCTTGCTGTCGTCTTCCAGCTCCCGCGCTGTCAAGGTAATATCGTCAGTAGTGCTTCCCCGTTCCCCGTCTTCCCCGTCTTGTACTTCCCTCGAGGGGGATGGCAAATCCCCCATCGAGTTCCTTTGTGCCGCTTGAGGTACTCCAGTTGTGGGCTTGCCTTCACGTGTTGCCAATTTAGTCTCGCGCCATTGCCCGTCAACGTTTTTCGGTGTACGATGGTTAAAAGGAGGGACTCGCCTAACAGGAGGTGCGCTACTTCCTCCTGCTGACGTTGCGCGCGATTTGGGGTCCAAGAACACGGCGTGCACTCTACCCCGTGCCTCGTCCCACTGGCCTAGTCAGCCTATTTGATTTGCCACTATCGTGGGTCCACCTTCTCCCGGCACCGTGATTGAATCCGCTTTATAGTCGTGAACTGCTCCAAACTCCTCCAGCAGTGGCTTCCCAAATAGGAACGACCATGAACCGCCGCTGGGGAATACCTCGAAGCATCCCCGCACCCACGCTCCTCCAAATCGGATGTATCCTTCCCAGAATCCCATCGAAGGTATGAGTGTCCCGTTTGCCATCTGTAGCGTCTTTCCTGATTGTTTCAGCTCTCCGATGCGATGCCTCTCCTTCTCGTATAGCGCCGTGCACATTGCGCTCACCATCGCGCCATCGTCCTCCAGCGCCCGTACCTGCACCGACTCGCCCCTTGGTCCTTCTATCTCAATCCCGCATATGAACGGCACGCTTGTGCATCTCGGCCCTCGCTCAATGCTCACCATGTACAAGTCAACGATGTGGGATTCAAAAGGTGCGTACATGGGGGTCGACATATTACTACGGACTTGGGGGCCGGGCGACGAGTCCTCGAGCGGTGGCTTATCAGCTTATCAACCCCGAGAACCTGCTCTACCTTCCCTTGCTCTTCGGGGGCTGTCCGAGCCTTTCTTTGGACAGCCCCTAGGCTTTTCCCTCGTCGTCAACCTCCTCGAAACGGGCTATGTCCTCCCCGAACGGCCGCCCGTAGTCATCCACGTCCCACGGCGAATATCCCACCGTCCGTACGGCCACCGGCGCCTCCTTCAACGCTTGCGCCGCAATTCTCCGCCACTGCTGCTCTCGAGCGCTGACGCACTGCTCCATCGTCGCCTCGCACCGGCGCTGGTAGTTTGTGTGACCCATCATCCTGCATCGGAAGCATTCGCCCGAGTTTGCGGGGGCACGTCCCAGGCGTAGCGGGAATGGTGTATTCACGGTCACGTCGATGTTCCCGTGTGTGCGGTACCACTCCTGCTGCTGGTCCGCATGCGCACGTCTGCCGGCCTCTGTGTCGAGATGGTGCACGATGCGCGCTATCGCGTCGATCAAAATGCAGCGCTGCGCTTCGTCCAGCGGCGGCTGCTGCATTGCGGGCTGGTACGGGGTGCGCGGTGCTGGGGGCTTATATGGGGCGCGTGGCGCTTGCTGCTGCATCACTCATGTAGGTGAGAAGAGGTTGCCTTGGCCTCCTCCTCCCGTGCTCTGGAACGGATTCGCTCCGGGTGCAGTTGTGGGCCAGCGCGTGGGTGCTTGCACAGACGGACCGAGTCTCGCGTTGGTGAGCTGGGCGCGTATGCCCGCCGTGGGTGACGCTTGCAACGCTTGGTGCATCTTCTGTAGCTCCTCCCGCCGCTCCTTCTCCTCCTTCGCCTCGAGCTCTAACTCCACCGTGTCCACGTCCCACACTGCCTTGATGAACGTGGGCCAATTCGCGTGTGCCTTGCCTATCTTTGTGCGCAGGGGACCCGGGAGCTCCACCCGTACTTGCTCGATGTACGTCGTCGTCGCTGAAACCCCTGCCTGCATCTTTGTGCCCCACGCGTGGTGCGCCCAGACCTCGAGGTCGGCCACCTTGACCTTCGTGCCCAACTCCTCCTTCGTTAGCTTGCAGCGGAGCAGCTCGGTCCCGAATTCCGCGGCGATCGGCTGCACTTTGGGCTCCACCGGGTATTGGGCTTCGAGCGCGACGTCGATGAGGTCCATGTCAAGCTTCGTCGCCGCTGGGAGCGCCTGGTACCAGTCGTCGGTGTCGCTGTTCGCAGCGAGGTAGTTTTTGAATGCTTTTGCATTGTCTGCGCTACTCGTGGAGACTTTCACGTCGCGGTGGAAGGCCTGCAAAAAGTCTTGCACGGACATCTTGTCCATGTCGCCGTCCCACGCATCCATGGGCATGGTGTCGGAGTCATAGTCGGGGGCTGTGGGGATAGTGGTGGGTGCTGAAACTGCGCGCTGGATCGGGCTCGGTGGTTTTTCAAAGGTCGGCAAATCTCCTTCGTCGCTTGAGCTGCTCGATGACAACGTCGAAGGTGTACTCGGTGCAGATTCGGACGGTGGGTTCGGTGGAGGTGTTCTGTGCACGGTGAAGTTTACTAGTTCGCTCGATGGATTCCCGTGTATCGCAACACTTGAAAACCTCCCGTTCGCGTCTCGTAGTCTCGTTTTCGCGCCAGCGTACTTGTCGATGGTTCGAATCTCACTCTCTATCACCAGATGGGGTAGCCCACTCGGATGCCCTGTCGGGAGTCGCGAGGGAAAGGGCCGAGAAGAGAGAAAAGAGATGATGTCAGTCGTATCTACTGCCAAAACCGGCCCTATATGCCTAATGTCCGTGCCTAACACTGCCAAACATGCTACTGCACCACCATTGTCTGCCAAACAGTAAACAAATGTGCATATGGAAAGGGGACCTATTCACAGTTCACCGCTCTCCAAATCAATAGGATTGACGAGATGAATGGTCGTCGTGTGGGTTGTCTAGAGTGCAGATAATAGAGGGAGACATGTGATTTACTGAGTCAAGCAAAATTTGTCATCCTGGGAAGTCAGACCCGTCGGGTTGTCATCCGAAAGTGGAAAAAGAATTTAAAAATGCGCGCTGGGGCTCATTTGGATTTCCGCAAAATGAGGTGTTGTCGGACGGTCTGCAACATCAAGTAGGGGTCCACAGGATAGTGGCCAAACAGACATGCATGTCGAACTCGTGTAGATGACAATGTTTGTACAGGAATGACACTGCTTGGTTGTGTTTGTCATGGGAAAAATGCATACTTGAAATAGGGCGCTACAGGACCCACTACCTAAAGTTAGTGGGCATACAGTGCGCGTCATCACTTCCCAACTACTGCTTTTGGTGTAAACAGATCCAAACTTTGTAACCCTTTCAGTGGTCGGGTAAAAACATTGATTTTCTCAAAGACAGTGGGAATCAACTCGGTTCGATGGTAGCTATCCAGATTGTAAAGGGCTAAAGTCTGGGACAAGTTTTCACTTTTCGGACCCAAAAAAACGACTGATTGCACAGCCACCAGCTGATAACCGGCTGCTAGAGCCTCGGGCCGGCCCAAAGTAAGGGTATTTTACAGTTCTGCACAGAATCTGAGTCGTATTCGAGGTCCCACATGCCAGGAAAGGGTCAAAAAAAGCGAAAAAGTAGGTTGAAGACCGAGAAAAGTGACCGATTATGTAATGAAACACGTTCTTAGTGCCATTCACATTCTTTTCTTCGGTTTCGTGGCTAAAATTTTGGTCCTGAGGTCCAATTCTTGCTCAAAAAGTCTCTACATCAGTTGCGAGGAAGTGGTGACGCACACTGTACAGGAAAATATGATATGCCAGGCAGGATATCACCATATTTTTGGGGCTTCCAGTCAAACCTTTGCACTGGAATGATTTGACTAGCAATAGATATTCATGAATAATCATATCATATTCATATCATATCAGATATAGCAGAATAGTGGGATAATTCTATTGAGGAACCTGGTTTCCAAGAGAAGCCCCGCTTCTTAGGGAACTCCCACGAAATGTCTAATAAGAAACCCTTCTGGTAATCGGCGCTATTGCGCGCTTGCTTACAGTGTACCCTAGCATCACGTTGTACCGCACCTGCTTTTAGACTCTTTTTAGTTTGTATCTCACTCCAGGTCCACCTCTACGTAGCTATTTAACTCAAATTTCTGACAGATCACGCCCTTTGGGGGATTTCGGACAAATAAGTGTTCTTGGCACCACAGTGAACAAATCTTTGATCCACCTGTGATATCACATAAAGGATGGCCACGTACAGGACACCTCTCAAACACGCATGAGGGACATAATCGAGGAGGAGGTGCTTCCAGTAATGCATACCATGCATTTGATCGAGTTCCCAATAGGGCACTGGTGGTGAGCGATGAAAATGTAGCACCAACGGCTCCTCCTCCGAAGAAATCCCGGACTGGAAGAACCTACAATTGTGCCATGATTTGGAGGTGCATGACACTACTGTACCTCTGATTTTGTGTGCAAGAGGTGAAAGAAAATCACCCTTCCAGTCGAGAAATTTTAGAAACTTTTCAGTACAGGTGTGCGGGAAATTCACAGTCGATAGGTTCCACTGTGACTCTGAGTGACTACGTGACTCGGAATTATCCGAGACGCACATGTGATAACGTGACTTGCCATCGGCATCCTAATAGAGCAATTCTGCGATGTCTTGCAGGTTTCTGTGCCCCTAGAACCCCCAGCACCCTCACTCTACAACAATTCCATAACATATATTATTTGACCCTTTTTGGTACCATTTTAATGTCCATGCTCAACATCTCAGGGAGAAAAGCAGAAGGTAACTGCAAAATTAAAGTTTATTGTGGGACTCTGAAGTGTGCGATCTGAACACCTTATTTTTATGATCTAGAAAGCTGCTCTGGGGCACTGGTTAATGTGCCTGATATTGTGTGGTCTTTGTCATCCACATGACTCTGACTTCCATTTTGAGAAGTAGCATTCTTTTTGTATTATTATGACTTCTTTCCTTTTGTAATTGTACCCCTCGCCGCTGTTGTTTGCACTCTATGCATTGCATCAATTACTACTAATGGAACCTCTCCAATCTTTCAAACACATCAAGACTAAGCTATTCCGAATCAATAGGTATTTTGTATCCCATCGTGTTCTGCATGCACTGGCTGTCCTCCTTATCCCCGTTTTTGCCCCAGGTGGTGCCCCTTGTCCTTGCTGAGGACTCATATTTAGTAATGTCACCTACCATTAAGCTCACATCGCCTCCGATATTGTGTCTGACTAAGCTGGACATCCATATACCATTCTTGTGTTTAATCTGAGCACGGATTATTCCGGCAGCCTTTTCCAGCTCGTCAGCATGCTTGAGGAGCTGGGCCAAATTCTCAGCAAGCTATTTTTTTTAGTTAGTAGATAGAAGTAAGCAAACATTTTAATTACCTCTTCCTCTTCATCACTGTCATGCATGTCAACGGAGGGGAAGAAATGGCGGCAAACCGCCTCCATGTCCTCTGAATTGCTGCTACCAGCTCCCTCTGAGACTTCCCTCCAGGACCATGTGCGCTTTCCCAACAGGCTCGAGGTACAAAAAGTCAAATTTGCGCCACCCACCATCACCCTTTAAAATATCAGGATTGCGAGACCAAGCATGGTCATCCCCATCAGTAATATTGCCGTCGGTGGTTTCAATATATGCTGAATTTTCTTCGCCTTGAGGAACCAAGGCTGGATGCCAATACATGGGTAATGTTCGATGTCAATTAACCTCGGTCCAAAAGCATGCAGGAGGAGTTGCAACACCCTGGACGAGGTGTTTGCAAAGGTGACAAGACTGAAACTTTTGCCGTTTGCAGGTGCAAGTCCAGAGGTCGATCTGTGTAATATATTTGTGGTCGGCATCAACACTGATGGGGAGTTTTGCGAGTGCCATCCAGTTGGCCTTCAAATGTTTCTGGAATGGCATCAGAGCCTTGGAGCGTCCAAGCCGATGCCCATCAGCCAAGATCTGTGCACGTGCAAGGTATGCCGGAGTGACATTAGTGAGACGAGATGGTCAAGGTGTGGGCGAACATGATTGTGCAGAAAATTGTGCTTCAATTGCTGCCAAAAATTCTCCACATTTATCATTGTTCAGAGATGCGAAATGTAGGGAGACGTAGACCACACCCAAAGCTTCCACCTCTTTGGTGCATACCAGGCTGTCCAGAAATACCCCCAGACCTCCCGCAGTCCGCGTTTATGGCAGAATCCATACATTTCAAACACAGCATTGCATATCTTCTGCAGTCTGTGGGCCATCTTGCATTGGGAAAAGAGGGTGCTGGCAGAAGTGTTTTGTGAAAATATGAAGCAGGGCCTTCCAGTGAGGTGCTGGGCAAAATGTGTAACCTGGATCAGCTGACCTCTTCACCCCCTCGTCGAACATCCAGTCCGGACCATCTTCCTCGTCCTCCTCGTTGTCTCCATTGAGATATTTCTCAACGGCATCAATTAGGTCGCCTTCTTCATCCTCTGTGTCCGCGCTAGCAGAAACTTGCACAGCACCAGAATCATCGGCGGTCTCTAACTCGGATTGGCGCATGCATTGAATGATGGCTTGGACTGTACCATTGAGTCGAATGGTAAGGGAAGGTTGTGGATTTGGAGGCTGGGGTGCAGCTGAAAATGGGACGCCTTGGAACTGGACTGTAATATGGGGAATAGATGTCGAGGCAATGTATGTGTCCTAGGAGGTAATCAGCCAAAGCACTCCTGAGTATTTCGGAAATATTAACTCACCGGTTCTTGTTCCTGCGATTAGCGATGGGTACAAAGGTCTCATTGATCCAATCGAACTCGCTGTGAGCTACTTCTGCATTATAATAGGCAGGGGCACGTCGAAGAATTGCAAGGCGCTTCTTGATCGCCCTGAATGCATGCCAGAAGCAGAGCTGGTGCTTCGTGTCCAGGTACTCCGCCATGAACACATTAATTTCGGACCAATCCTTGTCTGTAAGCATGATAATTGCGCGGACTTTCCACACCATTCGGAAGTGCGCAAGGAGTTGGCGCAGAAATTGTTCCTTTCCACCAGCTGCACCATGAGATGTTGACTGCACGAGAAGATATCCTAACGGTATTCCGGAGCTGTAAACCTCGTTGAGTAGCGCATAAACCTCATAGCGAGAGCCGTTTGTATCCCCTAAATTTGAAATGAGTAACTGTTCTGAAATTTAATGCTTGAAGCAGCAAAATACAGGCAGAGTCCAAGGAGAGTTCACGGACTTAACCGCCAACCTCACATAAGATTTTCGGAAGCGCAAATGCAATGGCAGTGAAGCCTGGCTGGGGGGTGAGTGGAATAGGTTCGATACTATACAACAGCTCCTTTCTGGTGGCTGGGTTGGTGTCGGACCAACTGAACTCTTGCAGCAGAATATTTGCTGATTTGAGCTCGTTAAGGCTCCAACCATTTAGTTTTCGTTTACGGAAACCCGTAAACTAAACGGAAACGGTTGGAAAATGTTTATAAACCGCTTAAAACAGTTTATAAACGGTATTTTGGCAGAGCAATCTGGAAAAGATATCCGAGGGCTGTCTGACCGGGAATCATGGTCCGAAATGGACTCACAAGCATCACTTCGACACCTCAATTGTATGTCACTAACCTGGACAAGAGCTGGGGTGCCAATGGCGGGGGCAGGATGAGGGCGGGATGCAAGGCGTGTGGGCGAGCGGAGATATCCGCACGCCATCAATCACATGTATAAGTACTAAATTCGGAAACCTCCGCCCGATCCCAACCCAGTCCCATCCATAGCACACCATACAGTTAGTATCTCGTTATTCTGCTATTACTCACACAGTATGGTGACACTGAGCCATATTTAGGTCCAGAATCCCGCCATCGGGCCTCTATCGGGTCGGTGGATTTTCACGACCGTTTGAACCGTTTGTTTACCATTTGTTTACCGTTTACAAGGGTCCATAAACTAAACGGAAATAAAACGGTTTTTACGGTTTAAAGCCATTTATAAACGGAAACCATTGGAGCCTTAGAGCTCGTCGGGGTCACGTTTCCATTCCATGGAGTTAACTTCTGCCCACATGGCGTAGATAACCTTACACGTGAAGGAGGGCTTGGGGTGAGTCTTGAGGATCTTGTCCCAGAGCTAATATACATCATGAGCTCGTGTGAGAATACAGTAGAACCCATGTGAATCACCTGTCCCGGACTTAACTTAGGATTGTTGTGGACAAACTCAGCCACATCTGGTGGGACATCAATTGACCATGGCCAATAAGGTATGTGGTCCTCCTTATGGCCTATTTTTACGAATGCAAACTGGTCCCAATTGTTGATGATGATGATCCGTGTCATTCGAAAGCATCCATGGAGAGTTTGTCCCGGTGTTTTGCACCCTTGCTGTCACAGTTAAGACCTGAGCGTCCACTCTCGGTATGAAGAGAGGGATTGGGTAGTGCTCATGGTAGATCTCAAAAGATGATGGAATAAAAGGTTAACTACGACAGCGCAAAAGCTACTCTACTTATACTGTCTAGGGAACCATGTGAACTAATCTATATATACTATTACTACCCTTAACCGCATGTTCTTAAGGTCCTTGCTGTGTCCTCATGTTCTTTCGTCATCTCTGACATCATCATGACGTCATCCCATCGTCATCCCTTCGGTCGGGCCGGTCTTAGTCATAGCCTCTTTGTCATCTGGCGCTTAGATCTCGGGCGCTTAGATAGGTGTTGGAACGATAGATCTTATCTAATCGTGACATTACCCCCCTTAGGATCGTCGTCCCGACGATTTAACATTCGTAGGCTTCAATTCCTGGTAACGGGATAAACTTGGCTGCTTCATCGAATCTGCCCGTTTCTGGGTCGTACAGTCTTCTTTCCGGGTATGGTAACGTCTCTTGCTTCGGTTTGAAGCGATGGATGAGATAGTCCCAGTGTCCCTGTTTGAAGATAGGGACCGTCTGCTTCGTCGTCGAGTTTGCGGACTCCTCCGTTTTTGGTGGCATCAAGCCTCTTTTCCGTAATTCTGTGGCCAGCGCCGTCTTCTCCTCTGTGGTCATCCCTTCCAGTTTGGACTCTACCGACAATTCTCGAACCGCGATCCCGTGCTCGACATTATATCTGTTCAAGAGCTTCTTTGCGTTCGACAAGTGTCTCGTCGGTTCCCAGGTCCGTTCTGAAAGTGGGAAATTCTTCCACTTTATGAGGTACTGGTATCCTCGTCCACGTTTTCTGTGGTTGAGAACTTCCTCCACTTCGAACTCCTCTTCTCCACCGACGATGTTCGGCGGAGGTCGTTCTTCTCTCCTTCCCACGGGGGGCTCCACGTATGGCGTCAGCAGTGCCTCATTGAAGACCGGATGTGACTTGTCCGTCTCTGGCAACTTGAGCTTGTATGCCGATGCGCCAACCTTCTCCAGGATCTCATAAGGCCCCAGCCTTCTATCCTCCAGCTTCCCTGTCGGCCGATCTGTGGCTATGTTCTTTCCCTCTAGCCAAACCCGATCGCCGACCTTGAACTCCGGCGCATCCCGACGCTTAGCGTCGTAGTATTTTTTCATGGTTTTCTGGGTTTTCTCCAGCGCTGCTGCTGCTTCCTCTCGGATCTTTTTCATTTTTTCTGCTAAGTCGTTCGCGGCTTCATTGCGCGACTCGACTGCGTTTTCTATCCCCTTCCAGGGGTGCATTCCCGTGTTTATGAAAAACGGTGACATGCTCGTCGACGAGCTCGTCTTGTCGTTGTGTGTGAATTCTGCCAGCGATAGCCAGTCGGACCAGTCCGATTGTCGATAGTTAATGAAAACCCGGAGATATTTTTCAATCTCCTGGTTCATCCTCTCCGTCTGCCCATCCGTGATCGGGTGGAACGCCGTGCTCGGGTTCATTTCGACACCCATAAGCCGGTTCAGTTCCTTCATGAATCCCGACACGTATCTCGGATCCCGATCCGAGATAATCTTCCGCGGCACTCCGTGATATCTAATCACCCTGTCTCGGGTCAACCGAGCCGTTCCCTCACTGGTTTGCTCCATGCTTGTGGGCTCGCAGTGGATCATCTTCGAAAAGGTGTCGACCCATACCTGTATGGCGTCGAACCCGTTGCTGACTGGCAGCGGACCGATAAGGTCCATGGAAATGATCTGCCAAGGTCCTCGGCAATCTGGTGCGGGTTCAGCTTTCCTTGTTGATAGCGGTGAACCCTGGTTCTCTGGCATGCTTCGCAGGCCTTCAGGTATTTCCCAACCTGATTCCCTATTCGCGGCCACCAATAATTACGTTCTACCATTTCCTGCGTTCGGTTCTCTCCTGGATGGCCGAGCAAGGGGTTATCGTGGTGTAGCCCAATGATTCTGTCTCGTAGCTCTTCGTCTCTTGGTACATAGATTAAGTCATTGTAGTAAATGACATCGTCCTTCTTTTCCCACCCGGGGAGCTTCTTCGAGAGCGCCTGCTTGACACTCTGATCTATTCTTTTCTCCTTCTTGATCGCTTCCAGGATCTCCGTCTCCGGTCCGTCGAGCACAATTTCTTGCGCACGAAAGTGCTCCGGTTTCAAAGAACGACGTCATCATTGTCGTTTTTTCCTTGGTCATGATCCGATCTCCGAGATAAGAGATCTGCCTTCTTGTTCAACGCTCCAGGCCGATGGTGAAGGGTGAAGTCGTATTCTGCTAACTCCAGTATCCATCGGGCCTGTCTCCTATTCAGCTTCTGAGGCTTCTTGAAATATTCTAGATTCTGGTGGTCCGTCAGAATCTCGAACGTCTCTCGCGCTCCCATCAGCATCTGCCTGTACTCCTCCAAGGCGAGCATTATCGCGAGCATCTCTTTATCATAGATCTCGTAATTCCTCTCGGTCTCGTTCAGTCCATGTGACATGAACGCTACAGGGCGCCATTCGCCCTCCTGCTCCTGTGACAGGATTGCTCCCGTTGCTCCGTCCGACGCGTCTGCTTCTAACCGAAACTTGCCATTGTCCGTTGGTAATGCTAATACCACGTCCTCGGCAATGCGGTCCTTCAGCTTCTGGAACGCGTTCCTCTGCTCCTGTTCCCATCGGAACCCTTCCTTCCCCGTCAACCGTGTGAGCGGCTTGGCGACCTCGCTGTATCCCCGGACGAAGCGACGATAGAAGTTGGTGAACCCTAAGAACGCCTGTGTTTGCTTCAGGTTCTTTGGTTCTGGCCACTCCATCACACCCTTAATCTTGGCGGGGTCCATCCTCATCGAGTTGTAGGAGATGATACTCCTAGAATTCGATCTCCGTGTGTTCGAACTCGCACTTCTCCGGTTTGAGGAACAGCTTGTTGTCCTGTAGTATTTCAGGACTCGCTTCGTCAACGCACGATGTTCTTCCAGGTTGTCCGAGAAGATTAGGATATCGTCCAGGTAGACGACGACCTTTCCTTCGTTGATGAGATCTCTGAGCAGATCGTTCATCATGGTCTGGAATGTCGCGGGCGAATTGGTAAGCCCGAAGAACATCACGAGCGGCTCGAACAGCCCTCGATTTGTGCGGAATGCCGCCTTCCACTCGTCTCCCTCTTTGATCCGTACATTGTTGTACCCCCATCGTACGTCTAACTTCGTAAAGTACGGGCACCTCGGAGCTTATTGACTAACTCCGAAATTAGCGGAAGCGGATAGCGGTTTTTAATCGTCATCTCATTGAGCTTCCGGTAATCTTGCACAGGCCGCAAGGTGCCGTCTTTCTTCTTTATGAAAAAGAACGCCGAAGCCATCGGCGATTGCTGGGGCGGATCCTCCGCTCTTCAAGTTCTCCTCCAGGAACTCGTTCAGTTTCTCTTGCTCCGTCACCGAGAGCGGGTATATCTTGCAATCTACAGCCTTTGAATTTGGCTTGAGTTCGATCGCGTGATCCCATAGTCTCTTCTCGGGTAATGAGTCGAACGACTCCTTGGCAAAGACCTTCACGAATTCCCGGTACTCCTCGGGAATCTTCTCCTCCGTCATCCGCTCTTTTCCGCGATTGGCTTCTTCAGCCATTTTCTGGGACTGGGTCTCTTTCAACCTCAAGTCGATTGCCTCTCCGAAGTCCACGAGTAGAAGGGATTCTCCTTCTTCCAACTCGTTCTTCCATCGGTCTCCTCTTCCGAATTCTGTCCCGGTCATGTTGCATTCCGGCGGGCATCGACTAAAGAGCAAAGTCTGTGCTCTCCAGTCTATCACAGGGTTGTGCTTGAACAACCAGTCGTACCCAATGAATATCCGGGCTTTGCCGAGTCCTGTGACGAGGAATCTCTGCTTCTCCGAATGGGGTCCGACTGACATGATCAACTCTACATAATGAGTGATCTTTCCCCGTGCGTTCTCGGTTCCGTCGGCATTTCGGGCGACGATGTGCGCTTCAAGCTCGTGTAGCTCGAAGTCTTCAGCCTTGGCATAGTCTCGATCGATGCACGAGGTTGTGCATCCATTATCAAGAAGAGCCTTAACTGCGCGCGTCTTCCCTGTGTCTAACGTTGTCAACGTGACTGGAACCAGCATCTCATGATGCTTCCGCTGCCTCTGGACTTCCTTCATCTCCTTTGCTAGCCTGTCTCCTTTCTGCTCTTTGATTGCCTTGTGGGATAACCACTTGGCCGCCTTTAGTCCTGTCAGGCCGGCCGGCACATCAATCAGCTTCCCCATCTTCTCCGTAGGCGCTACCTCCTCTTTCGAGGATTGAGCCTCCGTGACATCGTCACCCTTTTTCGTCGCACTATTTTTCTCGCTGGTTTGGGTTCCAGGGGCCTTTTTGAATTGAATCTTAAACTCGCTCCAGAGTTTATTCTTCTTGTCCATTTTCTGGTTCTTTAGGTTACGTAACCGATTCTGATTCTCCAAGATACGTATTTTTTGTTTTTCTACACTAGCTATTTTCTCCTCGGCTCCTGCCGAGTCCAGTCCTTCTACTGCTGGAGTAGGTCCATTCACATCCGTAACCGTAACTAAGTCCTCGTATCTAATAGTGTTTACTGGAACTAGGGAGCATTTCGTAATCGGAGGGGGCGCCGCTTTGGCCGCAAGCGGGGGCCCCTTTAAAAACCCTTCTCTCTCAACATCGCGGCCAAAGCCGCTAACTCCTCCTGGGAGTAGTCATCGGGCTTGAGGGCCCTGATGTTGAATTTCGTCTTGCGGGGCTCAGGGCAGTCCCGCTTCATGTGGCCATCCTTGCCACAGTTGTAGCACAGGAAGGGCGTGCCTTTCGCCTTGTTCCTGTCTACGTCCATGGGGGCGGTCTCGCCGGCCCCAATCTTCTTTGCCAAGTTTGGCGCTGTCCCCTGATATCCCCGGGGTAGGTTCGTCTGTGCTGCTGGTGCAGCAGTATTCCTCTGGGCTGGTACCCAGAACATCTTGGCCTGTTGGGCCTTCCGGAGCGTCTGTCGCTCCATATTCCGGCTGACTATCATCAGCCTTCTTTTCAGCTCTCGATAGGTCGTGGGAGCTTCCATCAGCCCGACGTTGAGCTGACTCCTCACCTCGTCCGAGACGAGGTTCTCCAGGGTCTCCACCATGAAGGTGTCATGAGCCCCTGTTCTGTCCGACAGGTCATAGCCTGCCTCCTCCGCATTCAGCTCGAAAGCTTGAATGAAATCTACCAGGGCGGTCTTGCCCTGGCGCGTGGTGGTCAGGCGCATGTGCGCCGTCTGGGTGCCGTTTCCATCGGCGAACGTTTCTGCTAAATCTTCCAGGAAATCTGGAAATTTGCAGTTCTTCTCGAAGGCTGTCTCCCTTCGAGCTTTCTTCTTCCAGTTCCGCGCCCAATTGGACGCCGGACACCTGGCTCCGTCTTCTCGGCCTAATAAGGACACCGTGAAGGCAATCTTCTTCTTCTCGGTATTGAACTCCGAGGCATAGGCCCATACGTAGTTGTCTAGGGCGTCGCACCAAGTTTCAAACTTGGATTTTTCGTTCCCGTCGAACATCGGCGGGGTCTTTGCATAAGAGATCTGTGAGGATCCCGAACGCGGGGGTTGTTCTTCTCCGTTCCATCCCGGAACGGGGACTGGAACATATCTGACTTGAGGAGGGGCTTCCTCCTCCATTGGGTGTTCGGGGGTCTGGGGGCGCGACATCTCAATCGGCGCTGGTGAAAGGGGTTTCGGGGGTGAAGGTGGGGACACGGCTGCAATTAGCTGTGTTGGTCGGGGCGCTAATACTGCGCGGTGAGGAGGAGGTGGTCTTGCGGAGTGGTGAATGCGTGTTATCGACTGGAATGCCGATGGAGGAAGTCTGGGTGGGAGTGGTCTGGTCGGGGATGGAAGGGAAGCGGCCGAGTGGAATAGCTCGGACTCGTCTTCTGAGTCGGATGGGGGAACGCGGTAAGACGTCCTGGTAGGAATCGCGGCGTTAAAGCCGGGCAAGGGTTCGGTATGCCACTAGGGCAGGTGGTGAGGTCGAGGCGGTCTTTTGCTGACAGAACAGTCCGGGGTCTTCTACGACTCCCCCCGCGGCTGCGAGATAGCCCTCTCCGAGGATTAGGCTAGTGCTCCTTTGTCTGCTTTACGCGGGGACGGTCTCAACGTTTCCCGTAGCGTGTAGCGACGTCTGTTCAAGTGAACCACGCACGATGGGCGCTGCAATTGTTTAACGTCGGTGTGGACGACGTGAATGGTGGTAGAGGAAATGGATCTTCAGGTAAGAGGCTGCCGCGATGGCAGAAAGGATAAGAGGTAGAGTGGGTAGGTGGGGAGAAAGGGAAAGGAGGTCGGAAGTGGCGGTACGAGGGTATGAAGGGTAACCTTTTATTATGTCACAGTTAAGACCTGAGCGTCCACTCTCGGTATGAAGAGAGGGATTGGGTAGTGCTCGTGGTAGATCTCAAAAGATGATGGAATAAAAGGTTAACTACGACAGCGCAAAAGCTACTCTACTTATACTGTCTAGGGAACCATGTGAACTAATCTATATATACTATTACTACCCTTAACCGCATGTTCTTAAGGTCCTTGCTGTGTCCTCATGTTCTTTCGTCATCTCTGACATCATCATGACGTCATCCCATCGTCATCCCTTCGGTCGGGCCGGTCTTAGTCATAGCCTCTTTGTCATCTGGCGCTTAGATCTCGGGCGCTTAGATAGGTGTTGGAACGATAGATCTTATCTAATCGTGACACTTGCGCTGAGTTTTCTTAGGTGCGTGTTGACGGGACTCAGTCTGGGCACAGTGGTACATAAAGCGCGAAGACGGTGTTCGCTTATGGTCATGTTTATTGTGATAGCTATAAGAATATCTCAGCGCGGCATAATACATCAATCATTTTTATGACATACATGAATCTGTACTTCATTCGGCTCCAGATTTTGGCAACCAAATCATCCGAACGTTCACGCCACATACCCGAAAGAGCAGAGATGTCGACACGCGCCTCCAGCTCAAGCCCGAGGTTCTCACCTTGTTGCGTAAGTTCATCAAGGAAGTCCTGTAAAGGAAGCACGCCCAGGCCTTCGCTGCGGTCCGCATCCTCGTCGCCATCTGCTGGGGCCAAATTTTCTTTGGCTGCGGCTCTGTGTTCCCAAGCCGACTCGCGTGTACGACGGTTACAGGCAAGACAAGTCTTCAATCGTGTGCCATTTGCTTTCGTCTGAAACTCGTGTGCAGTCTTGGTCGTTTTACAGTTAGAACAGCAGAACAATTCTTCGACGTCCGGCATGACTAGAAGCTGATGCCGAAGCAACTTTGACGTGAGAACAGGTGGGGAGGTGGTGATAGCGAGAAGCGTCGCGACGTGTTATTTGGCCATGATTCACATATTACTACAAGATCAGCCGCCGCTCCGCTCCGGCAGCTCAAAATCAAACGCGTCATTAGAGCACATGTAAGAGTGAAGAAAGCAGACAAAACCATTGTACAGTGGAAAAAATTACAGGGCACAAAAATATATGTTTATGCATTGATAGACCACGTGGTAATACAAAGGAATCTTCAATCTGGGCCCTGCATACTTTGCAGCAATTATGAGACACGAAATAAAATTGTCTCCCAACTGAATCGATTGGTGTAGACCCGGCAGCTTGGCAGAAAATCTTGGATGGCAGAACTTGACACGGCCAGACCCCCACCTGAAAGAAATACGATGAAACCAGGAGGAAAGCATTTCTGGGTTGAAGGGGAGAAAGGTGGGCACATTGCGAGTTCCTAGGTGGCAGTAACTTGAACATCTTTGCTTTTGGGTTGAGAATGAGGGGCCAGAATCGAAGGCAACAGCAGTATGGAAATTTGGCTTAAGAAATTGAACGCAGAGAGCCCAGACCAGAGAGTTTGAGAATGTTGAGGTTCGATCACTCGAGAGCACCAAAATCAGAGGAGGAAACCGACGGGGGAATTGGCGGTGAGTAGCATGGGGTCCTTTTATACATGGATGATCATCGGAAATATATAGCTGCGGGCTACATACCAGTTGCTGCGAAGAACTGCGGGGTGGGTCAGCTGGTTGAAGTGATATATTTAAGTCTAACTCTCACTCCATGAGCTCAAGAATTGTGCATTTATGGGGTTCCCAATTCTCACTGCGGAAGACCACCTGTTCGACCGAAACACATCAGTAAAACTACATGTTTGGCTTTGGCGTCTTTGGCGGCTTTGTAAAGCCGTCAAAGCCACCAAAGACGTGTTTTTCTCAAAGACGCACGTCTTTGTCCAGGCTATGTCGAAAGTCTTATCCAAGACTTTCTGTCTTTGGAAAGACATCAAAGATGCGCTGTGGCTTGGGAAAGCTACTCCCAAAGATGTTCAAAGCTCGACTCAAAGCACTTAAAGCACGATAAAATGGTAGAATATATCCATATATTGGGGCATACACAGCATACACAACACTATACAAATGCAGGCATAAAAACAATACAACTCCCTCGCAACTCCCTCGTGCACAACATCTCCAATAACCGCAGCGCGCAGACAATGCCACGTCATGTGATGACGGTCCCGACGTGCCCAGTATCCACAAAACGTGCACACAGCGCTGCCATCGATGACATGTGCATGCCCCAGCGTCGCAGATGTGCACGTCGAAACAAGCACGGTGAAAGCGCTCGCGGTGGAAATGGACACTCGGCGTCGGATTGGGGCCCTCGGACGACAGGAATGGTCGCGAGCGAGCTGGAATACATGGTGTGAGACCGCAATATAGTGTCCCCATGAGTGTGAATGTACATACTTGGGATGGGTGCTTGTCCCGAGAAGGGCTCGGAAAACCTGCAAGAAAAATGAGAAAGGCAACGAATAGAGTGATGGGAGGCGTACCATAGGGCTCCAATGCACATGGGAAGACGTCCACTAGGTTTGATGAGCTGTAAAAGAGGCCACAAGCGGCAGAGGAGTGCGAGACAATGCACGGGGAAGGACAGTGCCACATGCGGCTAATGCGACACAGCGCGTGCAGAACGACATGTGCCACGGGGCCAAAAGGGAACCACAGGCCACGGACAAGCCTTTCAGTGCTCAAGGAAAGTCATAGACAACGGACATGCAACGTAGCGCCGAGCAGGATGCGCAGTGCATGACATCTTGAGTTTGCTTGAGGGGAATCAGAGACTCTTGAGAACCCTTGAGGTGTTTGCAGGGAACAGCTTGATACAAGGGGCCAAAGCAGGGAGGAGAGGCGGGCAGAGGTGGGGAGGAAACGGGGGGAAAGCGACAAGATGGAGGGAAAGAGCAACCAACATTTTGACGAAATCACGCCATCCCACGAAACGTGTGTGCGCATCATGATGGGGCGGAGTTTGAAAGACTTGCAGCATTTCAATCAAGCAAGATTATTGAGTCGAACTACTTTGTGCAGTGCTGGAAAGGCCACCTTCGCCGGAATGCAGTTCCAGTATTCCGGCACACCTCGGGACTTCAATTTGGGTAATACGCTCCCAGCCCGGCTCCAAGATTTTTTTCTGATCTTCACTTCTTTCCAATCGAATCCCTCGCAACCCTGTTCACAACTTCTCATAGAACAAAATTTAATGGGTATCGGTACATTTAGAACTCATTCAATTGTTCTGTGGTGCTGAATTTCATCTACCACCAAGAAGATGTTCGGACAATCACAAGACTCTGGCCCAAAGACGTAAGATGTCATTTTCAAGACAAAGACTGCCCAAAGATCTGATGCAAAGATGAAAGATATTGTCCTAAAGCCAAAGATGCTCAAAGATGTCTTCCAAAGCCGAAAGATGCCAAAGCAAAACATGTAGTTTTACTGATGCAGGGTGAGTTTGTTTTCCTACCGTAGCTGAAAATTTGAGCGCAGTTCGCAGCAGTTGCGGCGGAGTTTCGCAGTCCGTGGATAGCGCCCCATGCCCGTGAAAATGTAGAAAGAACACCGTCGTTGAACAATGAGAGGAGAGGACACATACAGGTGTTTGCATAAAAACCTGCAGTCGTGATTTCACCGCGCCGTGTTTGTTCGTGTTAAATGTTGATGGATGTCTTGATTGTGACCGGTGACATCTTCCCAGTATTATCTTCCCCATCGATTTTCGGCTCGAATGCACCTGAATCGCAATAGAAAAATTTTAAACGTTCAAGCCATTTGAGTTTGGAATTTTCAGAGGACCAGGGTAGCGAGCTAGCGATTGGTTTTTATGAGGTTGAAGTCACACCCATCAAAGCTTGGCCGATTTTAACACAAACAAACACGGCGCGGTGAAATCACGACTGCAGGTTTTTATGCAAACGCCTGTAAAGGGGATGGACCTAGATGGGGAATTTGCACAGGATTTCGAGCTCGTCATAGAACGGTTATTTGTGCAAGCGGACGGCAGGAGACGGAGCCAAAAGCAGTCAAGCTATATGGAGAAGGGAACCAACAAGTACAAATTGATGGGCACCGCCGAATGAGCAAAATCTTAAAGAACGGTTAATAATTAATTAATATTAAAGATCCCGGCCGGCAGATCATGTGATCCACAACAAACCTGCTGGGTCAATTGCGGCGAGTCACCCAACTGACAACTGCGCGGAGAATGCACGAGACTCTTCGACCTGACAATATCTCGCGTCTTCCTGAATCTCTTCAGGTGCGGCAACCGGAGTCTCGGCCGAATTCTTGCGGCTAACCGAATGCATAGGACGTGGCGACGTGCGCCATGAATGGTTCTTTATCCGACCTCGAGGACGTGGCTGCATGGGCTCGGAATAAACCCAAAATTCAATCGATTTTACTTCTCCCTGTTTTCTTCGCGAATCTCGAGCTCTCAACCATGCCAAGTCCAGACCAGATGGATGTGCCCAGCCTTGCCCCACCTACTGTCGAGCGTATCCTGAAAGCCGTGAGGGCATTGGACGCAATTGTTTCTATTAAAGGAATCGTGCCTGCGTCAGGCGTAGACATCTGGCCGCGATTCTGGGGCTGGACGAAATTCGTCCACACGTACCGGGACAACTTTCCACATGCACCCACCGAGATGAGGCTCGGTATGCGGATGATGCGCCTAATTACGCACATACAGCGTGACAAGGGAAGCAGGAGCCTCGTCGATGCTACGACAGGGTTTCGCACTCTCGTGGCCAGGATTTGGGTCCTTCTTCAGGCTGTGAATCCGGAAAAACGCAACATCGGCTTCAATCAGTTGTCTCCTTTTATCCGCTTCCATATCAAACCATCCGACCCGACTCATCTTGAAGAAATTATTGAGGGCGCCGGTGGAAGCGTTGACGCATTGGCTTCCCTCGTGGTGAACCATCTCAAGCTCCTTACGCCGGCCGCGCTCCCCGCCGAGTCCATCGAAATTCTCGATCTATTTGACGCGCTCTTCACATTCATGATGGAGATTGATGATCAACCTAATCCACTAGCCGGCACACACGGTCCCGTATGTGCTGCGCTTCTATCGAGCGGAATTGTCCCGGCCCTCACCACTGCCATCAAGGTCCTTGCTGAAGCTGCGGAGAGTCATCAGTCGTCGGTTGTGGTGAACAATTTGATCGTTACATTGAAAGCCAAATTGTATACTCCTCCAGCAGACCAATGGATCGCCCAGGCTATAGAGGCGGGATTTCTTCGTGGTCTTGTGTGTCATGCTGTGCGAGGCACCGGACCGATGGATGATTCAACTCTGATAGCTATTTTTGACGCGACCTTACCACCGTACACGGTGCACTATTCTGTCGTTTCAAAGCTCGGAGACGCCCTGCGCGACGTCAAGGATTTGGTGCAGGCCTCAAAATTCAGGCGGTCAAAAGCTTTTAAATACTGGAAGTCTTTTCAAGATCTGGCCGAGGAGCGTCTCTTAGTGCTTGAGCACTTCCACGCCAACGTGTCGAAGAGAGCCTGTGACAACATGGAGGTTAGTCCCGTCCACTCCAACTTCCAAGATCGACGTGAAATTCCGTACCAGTGCGGAAAGATCGCCGAAAAGACTGCGTTCAGGCGCTGCGCAGCCTGCCAGAAGCGGTATTACTGCTCAGTAGAATGCCAAAGTATTGATTGGCACGAGGGCCCGCACCGCGAAGTGTGTGAAGAGCTTCGTACACTTTTTCTCGGTGAGCATTCATTCTCGTATTCTGCAGCATCAAGGACGAGCCGACCCCCGCACTCCAGATCCCCTCAGCAAGAAGAACCTATCGTTCCTCCGCACGGTGCTAGACTATGACTACCAGGCGCAGAAGCACGACATGCTCTGCCAGCAAGTCGCCTTCATCCGCCAGCACCCGGGCGAGCCGTTCGCCGCCTTCTGCAATTACAAAGGTGGCCGGCGCTCGATCGACATTATCCCGGCTAAATCCCTAGAGAAGACCGTGGGCCCCACAGGGCGCTACACCGAAAATGCCTCGCGTGCAGCGCGCAGCGGCGGGCGCATGGAACTGCACTTCGTGCTCGTGTGGGACCATGCAGAAGCGCGGGTGAGGCCTAGAATTTTTCCCCTCCGACGAAGTAGTTCCAAGCTGTACGACGGTCTACACCAGCTTGCGAACGACACATCACTGGTCAAAGGGAGGTCTAGACGTCTGATCGACAGAATTTATGCGTTGGTGGCGGAGACGGATCCAGAGCTGGTGGAGGTTCACGAGCGAAGTGGATGACATATAGTTTTACCTGCTTTTCTCCATCTGAGTCTAACTATTGTTTACTGAGCACTGAAATTTGAACGTCGATTACAGAAAAAGCGGTAGTTACAGCGCCAGACAGAAGCACGGCAGCAACCCAGCAGATGAGCGACTAACTTCAGAGCTCTTCAAAGACAGCAGAGTGGTCAGAAGGAAAGACACACGGGGGGGGTCTCGTGACTACTTACCACCACCATCTCGGTGGTGGAAAAAAGGCTGCGGGCTCCCCCCCGTCGCAGTACGCCGACGCGGGATGCAGTACGCTCTCACCCACAATCAAAAGTGGGGCCTCCCTCTGGGAGAAGAGCTTATAGGGCTATACGAGTCGATAAACAGCAGAATACACGAATCAAAGTGTTGATCGCATCCAAACCGCATCATAATGTCCACAGCGCCGTTCATCTGAACCCTACGCACCGAACGACCGCTCAGCGCAACATAGCGAGCTGCAGCTCCGCTGCACAGAGAATCCAGGGGGGAAAATAAAAATAATAACACATAAATTGTACGACAATTGCCACGTACACGACTCGCGTATGCCATCAACCTTGTGGAATCTTCCTTCGCTCCACCACACCCGCTGAGGGACACCGAGTCGTGCGTACCCATCGTAACCCACCGCCACGTAGCCTAACCTCAACGCAGAAGCCCTGGATACAGCAATCCCTGCGAGAGAGCCCACCACCCTGCCACAGAAAGCACTCAAAAGATCGCGCAGCAACGCTCCTCGAGAGATTCCCCACAGCGAACGTCCATCCCCCAGCAAAGAGATACGAGGGCAAGGGCCCCCGAGTTGAGCCGCAACCCAACCCCTTCGCCACTGACGAGCCCAGCGCTGCAGCCCGCCACCTCTCGCTTCAGATAACCACCACACGCGCTCCCCAGCGCCGCAGCCCCCCTACCCCCACACGCACCAACCTCACGTCCCTCGTCGATGACAGGTATAACCCAGACGACCCCGACGACTCACCCATCGAGAACCACCCCTTCTTTAAACCCCCATCTCCCAGTGTATCCCCCTCAGCCACTGCGCCGAGGCCACCAACCACTGAGCCAAGCCTGCCCCCATCCCCCTCTGCTGCCACGCCCCCCGCCCTCGAGCCGTCTCCCTCCGTCACCACATGCCCTGCTCCTGATGACGACGTCCTCATGGAAGACGTCGATGTCGAGCCCACCTTCGTGAAACCCACGCGCGCGTTATGGCTCACCGTGGAGCCCGCCAACAGAGTTAAAAACCGCCACCGCCCATCTCCAGTCCATGATGCTGACGACTCGCAGGCGCTTGTGCACTGGGTGGGCTTCCAGAACAATGAACCGACGTGGAACATGCCCGTCATCCCCAACCACATCGCGCTTGACAATGTCAGCAACAACGTCCGCGAGGCTGTCGAGAAAAACCCCGAGCAGTACCTCGCTGTCACCATCTTCTGCGGCAGCTCAGTGCTCAACGAGAAGTACTGCACATGGACGCCCTCGGCATCCTTGAGGAGGTTACGGGTAAGAATAAAATCACCCTCATCCGCCTGCAAGCTAAGGCTGCCACCAGGGTGACTCCACGCCGAGGAGTGGCAGGGAAACCTGACAAGTTCGTCGGCCCCATGATCCTCCTTGGCCGCTGCTCAGATGTGCAAGCCCGAGGCGATCTCACAGGACAGGGGACCTTTGCCTCCTCCTGCACTCTCGCTATGCATGTCACCCCCTTCGACGTCGCGGTGCTCTCCTGGGCTATAGGGTTCTTCCGGACCGACATCACTGACCCCCCCGGGCTCACTGGGAGGTGCCTCTGCCATGCCGCATACGAAGGCTGGACGAACTCCCCCAAAATGCTCAGCCTCATCGACCGCGCCACGCAGGGTGGGAGCAAGTCCTCGCGTGAGACGCGCGGCCTCGAGTTTGCGATGACACTTGAGGCTTGCTACCTCCCACATGCTGAAGACCCCGTTTACGTCCTCTTCGCGCAGCCCTGCACAAAGGACCCCAAGCTCTGGGATGACATCCGCACTGCTGCGCGGACTTTAACCTACACCGACGACCTCGAGGTGTTCATCCCCCACGCGAATTCTGCGACAGGCCACAACATCTGTGCTGACTACAAACTTGACTGCCACCCCAAGTACAACTGCATGTTCGCAGTGCGCGACAAGGCATGGTGGAGCCCACTTGACCTCGCCTCTGCCCTCAAGTACATACGGGGCAGAGAGTCGGATGACAATAGCGAAGGTGATCGCCATGGCACCCCTTGGGGGTGCCCTTTCTTCCATGTGGTTGGCCGAAGCCGTGGACGCCGATAGGTACACCCTGTGCAAATGGTGAGATGTGTACACCCCCCGCTGCTGCATCATAGTCTAGTTCGCTACACTCACATACACTAGTGTACCACTTGTGTACCACTCATGTACCCCTCCCCCTTCTCCCTACAAAAAAAAAAAAAAAAAAAGAATAACCTGAGTATTCAATTTTGAGGGAACCTGAGTCTGGGCTCGGAAGAAGACGTACCCGAATGAAAAAGGTATGCAACCCGATCCCACTTAATTTACTGACTGCGCCCACGGCGCAGGACAGGACATGGGGGAGGGATACGCACAGCGGAAGCGAAGACACTCTTCATGGAGCGGCTTCGTCGACGCTGCGCTGCAACAGCGGGGCTCCACTACAGCGAGCCGGGGTCCACCGGCCAGCACTCCTGGTGCATGCACCTGCAAAGGGAACATTCCCTAGAAGTGTTCCATGCATGGGTGTGCAACCCCGTTTGCGGGACAAAAATGACTGGTGGTCTAGAAAGGCCGCTAGCCAGTCCCGCCTCCTACCCAACAGCAACTACAAACTACATCAGGAACCATGTTCCACACCCACGGTACGGGAATCTACCAACTGACGGTTTAAACACAGGCTTGGCAACGGGAAACTGGGACACTGAAGATGGCGGGAGCTTCGCCACCGGCACCTGCCCCACCAATGAAAGTGTCCCCAGTCGAGGGGAAATGGCTGACACCCGCTCCACCTCAGGACGGGCTGATGCAACTCCTGGAGCAGTACGCCTCCAGGGGGGCACCAGTACGAGTGCTGATGCACATCCAACACATATTCCGAATCAAAGGCACCATGACCGTCTATCGAATGATGGCACCGCATCCAGCGTGGGCCAGCGACTTAATCCTGAAGGAGGCAATCGAGCCCCAGGGGAGAATCAAATCCACCTTGACAATGCTATATGGGCACCGTTTGACCCAGACCCACTCCCCTTCCCTCATGGTGACCCAGGATGGGATAGACCCCCACACCGCTGGACATGGACCATGTTTTCCCTGGACCACCACGTGCATCTAAAGGTAAACATAAGAAAAGAACCAAAGACTTGACTCTGGTTGCTGCACTGAATATCAAGGGGATCGGAAACCCCAACCCATGGCATCCGAAACATAAATGGTACCATGTTAACCAGCTTATGAAGGACAATAAACTCGGGCTACTGGTAATGGGTGAAAGCCACCTGAGTGCGGTAAGACATGCTGGCATCCAGAACCTCTTCGGGTGTAGGCTCGAGATCATCTTCTCCGAGGACCCAGACACTCTGAATGCAAGAGGCCTCGCGTTAATTCACATCCAAAATAAGCGATAAGGCACGCGCACGCTCCAAAATTTTAATCCCGAAAGCCGACAGGGAAATTGCAGCCCTTGAGACAAACCTCGAAGAAGTCCTAAACGACCCAACACTCACACAGGAGGAAAGATTATTGTCCTCTGCGATCCTGACAGAAAGACTGGCAAAAACCCAGGTAAAGAAACACCACAAGAGCAGGATGTCAGTCCAAGTACGGAACCGACTTGAGGGAGAAGTGATTGGCCGATATTGGTCTGCTATAAACAGTGTTAAAAAGCCACACGAAGTCCTTCGCAGGCTACTCAAGCCCGGATATGACCTGTTGGCAGACACTGCCGCAAAGTACGAGACAGACTCATGGTGCATGGCCACAATAGCAAAAAACCACCACAACAATATTCAAAAGGCGCGGAGGGATACTGTGCCTGATATTCGAGACCCGACAGGGGAGGTTGTGCTTCAGAGAGTACGCTGCAAGACCACCCAGGAGCAAACAGAAACCCTGAAGAAGCAGCTAACGAGGGAAGATATAGAGCTTGCCCTTAAACTATCAGCCAATAACAAAGCCCCCGGCCTCAATGGCATACTGTATGAAGTATGGCGAGTGCTCAACTCCAGATTCCAGACGAAAACCCAACAGGGGAAACCAGCATTTGACCTGATTGGTCTTCTACACCTTCTGTATAATGATATCGAGACCTATGGCATCATTCCTGGGACCGGCTTCTCGAGGAGCTGGATGGCACCCATCTATAAAAAGAATGACCCAGCCCAGATCTCTAACTACAGGCCGATCTCGCTCCTGAATACTGACTATAAAATCTTCACAAAGGCACTCACAATCAAACTGGCACGAGTAGTGCCAGACCTAATCCACCCGGCACAGGCCGGCTTCGTCCCAGGGTGCCACATCTATGATCAGGTCTGGCTGACCAAACAGATAATTGAGCTGGCGGAAGCCATGGAACAGAACGGTGTCATCGTAGCACTTGACCAGGAGAAAGCCTACGACAAGATTGAACACGACTACTTGTGGCGAGCGCTCCGGCAATTCGGAATCCCCAATGAATTTATAAACACGATTAAAGCCCTATACAGTGATGCATACACATCCGTTATAGTCAACGGAATGATGAGTGAGCGACCATTTAAGGTCACACGTGGAGTAAGGCAAGGTGACCCCTCTCCTGCCTCCTGTTTGACCTGGCTATAGAGCCACTCGCAGAGGCACTACGGCAATCGGGCCTCAAAGGCTTTAAACTGAAAGAAGTTGATGACAGGTTAGTTGCGACACTATTCGCAGACGACACAATGGTGTACCTGTTCTCCCGAGACGACTTCCAAGACCTCCTTGATATACTAGAGGAGTGGTGCACTGCATCGAGAGCGAAATTTAATATTGAAAAGACAGAGATAGTGCCAATTGGGTCACTTGCTCACCGAAATCGAGTCAGGGCAACAAGGACTGTCAACAGACACAATGGCACAAAGATCCTGGACCATATTAAGATAGCTAAAGAAGGTGAACCTATCTGCACGCTCGGTGCCTGGGTCGGCAACAAGGTTGACCAGGTTAGTACCTGGACGAGAACAATCGATAAGATTGACGACGCACTTGAAACTTGGGAGAAAGGACACCCAACAATGGAAGGACGCCGGCTCATCATCATGATGGTTGTAGGAGGGATGACCCAATACCTCGCGAAAGTGCAAGGTATGCCTCCCGAGATAGAGGAGAAACTGGAACACCGCATTCGAGCTTTCCTGTGGAACGATAAAAGCCTCATAGCGGTGAACAAGGAGACTGTCTACGCACCTATCGACATGGGTGGCCGGAATCTCCTTGACATCGTTGCCCGAAACGAAGCCATCACGGCGACCTGGCTGAAGTCCTACCTCGACATAGGCCCCTTGCGCCCGCTGTGGGGATTCGCTGCTGATGAGTACTTAGCCCTGAATATGCAGGCCAAATCAGAACTGGTTGTAGATAAAAACCTATGCACCTGTGTATTCCTCCAATCATGGGAGACAGGACGAACCCTCAAACCAGAAGACCCGGTGAACATGATGAAGGTCGCCTGCCGAAGAGGAGTCCGGATGGACGGCCTCGTGTTCTCGAGGGAGATAATGAGGGACACCATTATCTGGTATATAAAGGCAGCGACCAGTCGTGCGATATTCAATGTTGGAAATGAGGGTAAATGCCTAAAAGGAAATCACAAAGTTAGAACAGTCAGGCAAACTGAGGTACTTGCCCGACGACTCGCCACAGCCAGACACCATAATTGTTCAAACTGTGCGTGCCGAGCCAGTAGGGAGACTAGAACCGAATGCCAGGGATGCGTGAACCCTAACAAATGCTACATCAAGGTGTGTCAGCTCCTAAACACGCTGGAACTAAAATGGAATCCGCTTCAGCCCCAACCTGAGGACTGCGAAGACCTACTGCCCCCACATATTGTCCTTAATGAGGAGGAGATCCTGTTTGACACAAAGATTACCGTGAAGGGGTCACTGGGAGACACCTTCCGGATATTCATGGAAGGCCGCAGAGGAGGCACTACTGCCCTGGATACCCGGATGGAGCCTGAAGAAGATGAAGACGATGTGATTGTATACACAGACAGCTTGGCAACCAACAACGGCAGAATCGATGCGCAGGCAGGATCAGGTGCCTTCTACGGACCGGACGATGTCCGAAACCTTGCCATTCGAGTCCCAGATGAGTTGAAACAATCGAATAATGTTGCCGAAATACTAGCTGTTAAGGAGACAATTGAGTCGAACCCAAAGGATATCCCGTTACGAATCAAGAGTGACTCGAAGCTAGTAGTTGATGGCTTAACCAAAAATCTCAGGAAGTGGGAGAACGAAGGCTTTGAGGACACCGAAATGGTCACCTGATCAAGATCACAAGTGCGCGTCTACGTGAACGCAAAGCGCCTACAACGTTCGAATGGGTCAAGGGCCATGCGGGGATCGTAGGCAATGAAATGGCAAACCGTCTAGCAGATCAAGGAAGGCAGAAGGACACTCAACCAATTGTCGACATGATATTCCCCGATCAGTGCTGGTCCCAGGCGTCAAACTCAAAAAAATGACCCAATCCTCAGCGTACAAAATTATACGGGCACAAATAATGGATGGAGCAAATCATCAGGAGGCCCTGGATCGACGTGCTACCACCAAGAACATGATGTACGCGCAAGACGCCGCAGCAGGCGGAGATGACAATGATGTCCCGACAGCAGCGCAGGTATGGAAATCTGTCCGGCATAAAGACATTTCCAAAAGCATCCGCTTCTTCCTGTGGATGGTTATCCATGAGGGCTATGCCCTCGGTGACCACTGGCGACACATCCCCAGTTTCGAGGATAGAGGGACATGCAAGAAATACGGAGTTCCCAGAGTATAGAACACATTCTCACTCAATGCGATGAGAACAGGCAAGAAGCAGTCTGGGAGCTTGTCAGTGAGCTCTGGAAACTCAAAACTGACACTGAAATGCGACCCCCGCTCATGGGGGAAATTATGGCGTGTGGCCTAATTAAAAAAGGGAACCTCCCTGGTAAAACTGACGCGGCACGACGCGTCTATACCGAATTATGATCTCAGAGTCTGCCCACCTCATCTGGCACCTACGAAATGAGCGAGTCCTCAAAGGTAAAGACCCTTCGATGACCAGCGAGATCCGAAACCGCTGGTCACACGCACTAAACTTGAGGATTGTAATTGACTGTTTGTCTATTAACAAGCTAAGTACGGTGCGAAGGCACTAAAAAATCACTGGTGCTGAAGACGTGGGCCGGAACTCTCTGAGATGAAGACAGACTCCCGAATGATTGGACTAGGGGGACCAGGGTTTTAGTGGGTATCGGCTAACAGGTAATGATAGGATGGTCTGAGGACCAACCTTGAACCTGTTGACCAGAGTCCTACACAGGCGCCTCATCAACAGCATATCGTGTGAAAAGCATTTCCCTGGGTGGCCTGTTGGGCGGGGTTGAAAGAACATGGTCCCGCCAACCTTAACGATAGCGTGGCAGTTAGAGACGACTTGGTCGTGTTTCCGGGTGATCTGTACTAACAGTGACGGAAGAGTACTAGATTAGTACTACTCTTAATGCTATCTTGTTCCACATAAGGAAAGACACGCGAAGGCGCGATGACATTTATGCCTGCTTCCTTGCTTGGACCACGGATGGCGACTTGGAGTGTTTGGTGCGACACTGGGTGGCCATGTGGCAATACACGGGTCGACCGAAAAGTAGGTAAGCAGACGGACTGGGTAAAGATGGGTGTATGCATTGAGACTAAAAATGTAGGAAGCAGTAAATGAAATGAAAGTGCTAAGACCGTCAATAGAATTTGAAAGAGGGAAAGGTGCGACGACTACGGCGCCCGCTGCGGCTGGAGGGGGGATATGACGGCGTGCGAGGGAGACGATGCCGCCAAGGATGGCGGAGCGGGCGTGACGCTGGGGAGGGATGTTTGGGAGAGGGCGCGCAGTGGAATCTGTACAGGGAGGAGGACTACGACAATTCCTGGCAGAGACGCTTCCCGAGACACCAGAAGCGAGAGGAGGAGCGTGCGCGCTGAAATTGCGGGTTAGAGGTGTGTGTGCGCAGAGAGTTGTGTGTGTAGGAGTGCGAGTAAACAACAGATACTATTGTAACAGTCCTGTACGCTTGTCTGTCAAACGGTTCTGATTGAAGATAAACGCGAGCAGTGTGTACCTAATAAGTGTCTCTTTGCCCGTAAACCGTCGTTTCTGAGCCATGAGGAAGACCTTCCCACGGAGCTGCCAGGAGTCCTGATGTGCTTCTGCGTTTCAAAAGTTAGCAATGAAAATGGTCGACTAGAAAAGCACATACTGCGGATCCGGAAGAGGTACGCTCAGATCTGAGGTGCCTGAGGTACAGAGGCAGGGCAGCTCTGCGAATTTTCAGCCGCAGAGTTTCAAGAGAAGACCCATTACACGATCCTCCTCCCCGAGTCCATGATTTTCTCCATCCTGGAATCCTCAACCATCCAATTTTTTGTGTTTCTGCTGAGTAGAGATTTGAGGAGTTGGTGGTGCATGGGTATCATATAAAAGAATGGAATCCAAGTTGATCAGAGAACTATGTTGTAGCCCTGTACGGCAGCAAAAGGCGAAGAAGTACTGGTACTAGTGTCGCAAGTTGGTGGCAAGTCAGTGGCAAGGCGAAGAAATGATTGTTCATGTTTGCTCCATATCTGATGACTCATCAAGGGGTGACCACTGTGTTATCCATCAAAATCCACCCCCCGGTCGCTCCATGAGAAAGTGGCTGTGCCGGCACTGGCAACCGGTCTGCCGATCAGCCGTGTGATGAGCAATTAGGCCAATTAGGGGCAACACGTTGTTCCTGCAGCATCTTAAGTACTTCGCAATGATCATCTTCCCGTCTCCCTCTCTGAATCCCCACCACCATGGTATCTAAGAAAGTTGTACCTGTGACTGTGCCAATGGATATTCCAGTGGATGGTGGAAAATTGCTTCGAACCACCATCGATCCACGGACCCAAAAGCATCATGTTACCTGTGATCTGTGCGACGCCGACTTCACGCTCACTGTCACAGCCAATCCACGCAGATTTTTCGACCATCGTGGAGGCATAGCGTGCACCAGCAGGGAGGATAAACGAGAGGAGAGGCGACAGAAAGCACTTACATTAAAAGCTTCTGCTGCAAGCATTTCGGGCTCAGTGTGTCAAGCATGCTGTTGCCCAATAATATACTGATGAAATTATTTCTACTTACCTAGGTCGCAGCCCAGCTGTCTCCAGTACATAGGCCTTACTTTCCGGCTGGACATAGCACTCCTTCGGGCTCCAGAACTCCAACACTGCACATGCAGCGGTCTTTGCATGTCCAGACAGCCTCAATGAACTATGTGACGGAAAGTCTTTCTAACCTTCAAACATCCACCCCCACCACCCATAGACAGCCCCATATTGAAACTACGTCCCAAACGGCCACTATAGCACAACCTTTTCCATGCCCTGGGATTTCTATTGAATGGACCACTGGTTCCATCTGGGATAGTTATCCATATTTGCGGCATAGCTGTTGTGATGTTGGCTGGGAACCCATCGGTTTCGAGGGCACTGACAATTGAATCCGCCTCCAGGCCAATAATTGTAGTGCACCTGTCTCTGGTGGTGATCCAAAGCGACCATGTGTGTCATGCAGAACTCTAGCTCACTCTGCAAGTTTAAAGGACTTCATGGAACGATCGGGTGATGCTGCTGAACACACTCCATGGGATTACCTCACAGCTCAACAACACAAAGCTTTACTTGCAAAGACGTGTACCCAAATTAAGAAGCTTCGGACTCAGGTGTGTAAAGCATGTGGTTGGTTTGGTTTGAGACTAACATTTATTACAGCTGGAGAACTCGAAACGAACACAAGATGTGCTTCATCACAAACTCACTGACCACCAGCGGATTATGATGCTCCTCAAAACTGATGATGTCCCTGCACTTTGGTGCATCCTCATCTCAGCACTGAAACGGGGAGCAAGCCCCCAGGTTATTTATTCTCTGCTTAAACGTGCAATAGCCGGTCTTTTCACGGCCTGGGGTGGCTTTACTGATCGAGACCTGGATATTGCATTCCTCATAAAATCTATTGGTGGTCCGCGGCTTCTCTATGCGCTGCAAAAATCCCATGGCCTGGCTTCTCGTTCGACTGTGATGCGCAACCAGGCAATTCCTCGACTGCAGACTTCGATTGTGACACTGTCTCGAGAGGAAATTGATGTGAATATATCTGCATTACTCAACCCATTAATTAAACCACCGCCTGTGCAGTCAGGTCATGAGAAGCTTGTCGGACATGCAGTCATGTTTGATGGAGTGGAGACAAAATGCCGCTACTGTCCTCATTGCAATGCAATTCTAGGCCTCTGCTGGGAGCATTCTGATCGGGTTAAAAACCAGGTTACCAACCTCCAGAGCATCGAGGATATTGAAACTATTCACACTGCTCTTTTCTCACCAGCCACAAAGGATGACAAGGTCTGCTTCGGGAGCGATGCAACTGTTGTAGCAATTGCACCTTATGGCCGCAATGATCACTATACCCCTTCACCGATTGTTGTGTCACCATCTGACAAAACGGAGAAGGGATTGGAGCTGGCAAAATGGATGCAAACAGTTATCACAAGTTGGCAGGCAAACGAGAGTGGGGAGTCGGTTCACGGCCCCATCTGGGCTCTAGCAAGTGATGGTGATGCTGCTTATCGCCTTGCAAAGCATACTCTCTGCATGGTCAAAAAACTCGATCCTGCATCGGATCTGGGGAAAATTCTTCACCCGCTCATCGGCCTCAATCTCTTGACCTCTATTCACAACATTCTTTGGACCGGTGACCCGAAGCACATATGGAAGCGTCAGTCTGTTGCTTCTGCTTGAGAATTGATTCTGACACTTCAACATAGGTTTGGTACCCTTGCACGAAATCCATTGGGTTTCATGATCTTCATGATGAACATTAAGCCGGAGAACATCATTAAACACCTTTGCGAGCTTGACGAGATGACCGAGGACAAAGCTCGTCAGCTTTTGGATCCAGCTGACAAGCAGAACGTTCCAAAGGCAGTGGGGTTGATACAGCAGCTGGGTAAACTTAAGGACCTCCCGATCCCCAGGAACCCCACACTTGCACATGAGCGCAACACCATTGTATTTTTTCTGAAGTCCTTGGTTACTTCGTCTTCCCATTCATTACTGTCGATATGGATCTTTCTGAGCAGGTCCGATCTCTGGCAACCTACGCTCATCTCTCAGCTGCCCTGCAGCTTAAACACGGATCGGCATGCTTCACAGGTCCCCTCTATGCTGACTCCCAGGCGACAATCAAGAATATTATTTTCATCATTGCATGGATGCAGCTCATAAACCCCAATCTCTGTTTCTGGATCCTGCATGAAGGGACTGACCGTCTCGAGTTGATATTCTCTGACTGTTGTACACTGGATCATCCTCGAAATTTCGACATTGACCAACTGGCTTCAAAATTAAGCCTTAGTGCACTCATAAGTGCAGCGTTCCAGCACAACCCTGACTTGGATCGGGGCCACCGATGCCTCAGCCTCAAGGGTGCCCTCAGAATCGACCATGTTAATCCCAAATCTTGGACTGGTAACGTGTGCATTGGTGATGTTAATCTCGCATGTGAATGGGAGGCTGGCCAGATCGCTGCAAATCACATTTTGAAGAAGTACTTCGGTTCAGAAGCACAGGTCGACTTTGTTAAAATCTTTTCGCAGCCGGACCGGGATTTCTTGCGTCCTGCTGGCCACTATGTGGGGGTTAAAGAAACAGCAGATGGTAAATGTTCCGAGGCAGCTGACGGACACCCATTACTTCCTCTCATCTCAACTGAGTCTAACCCGATGCATCCACCAGTTGTTACACAGGCTCAGCGCGACGTCACAGCTTTGTCTGATTCTGATGCTTCCAGCGTTGAGGAGGACCAGCCTGATCCAATGGCCACTAGCGAACTGCTCGAGGAGCCTTTGGGCATGGATCTCGATGACTTTCTCCCAGAATCCATTGAAGTCATGGACTCTGACAAGCCATCTGCCGCCACCGAAAAATATCTGGAAGCATCGGATGGGCGGAAGTATCTCAAATCATCTCTGGTTGCTTCCCTCAGTTCGAATCGCACCAAAAAAGTAACCATGCGCACTCTCAGGGCCCAAGGGGTGGCACTCGAGGATCTTCAAAGACGCAAATCTATGGAACTGGATCTTTTGAACCTCAATGATGAAGATGTCATGAAGGCCGGTGATCTTGCAGCCACACTTTTCCAATACAGAGATCAAGTTTGCTTAGCTGTTCTGATGGTCAAAGGATTTCAGCTCGGGACAGAAAAGAGTCCTTGCACAATCATCGAAATGGATCGGCTGGATGATGTGGCTACTAACATCCGAATTATAGCCCAGGTCATGGAGCTTGAGAATCCGCGTACCTCTGCTTTGTTGACCAGTCCTGGAGAGAATTTCTGGGAATGGACAGGAAACTTCATCATGCTCAATGTTGATGCAACGAGTTTGCGAATGAAACACCGACAATTGATTCTGGAAGTTCCATCTGTTGTGGTGCATCCCCTGGGTCCCTCTGTTGCAACGCGGACTGTGTTCAAAGGTGGAATGAGATTGGGTGTGTTTTAATTTAAATTGTTCAACCTTTCCGACTCGAACACTATTTTTCTAGAGTCCAGCAGCAATAAACCAATGTGGCGCATCGACTCAGAGCAGTTGAACCAGGTTATGAACTCCATCTGGCTGTTGTTGGATCCAGAAAGGGCAGAAATGCTCCAAAATAGACAGTTACTTCTGTCTATCAACAACCCACGAGCCGTGCCATATTCCGACTCGATTGGTGAGTCTGTCGTTCAAGATGGCTATTGAGACAGAGCAATGACGAGTTAATGTGTTTTAATAGGTCAACAGTCATTTACCATCTGCAATATTCCACCGCATTTGGCCTCATGCCGAAGCTTTCTGCAAAGTCAATTGTCGAGTGCTTGATATGTGGTAAAGATTCCACTCTCAACAAGATGTGTGAGCACGTAGGGGCACATATTCTTCTCTCTCTCAGAGGTGTCGAAGAACCAGCACCGGTTATAACAAAGGTATGTGAGCTTCAAGCCAGAGCAAATTTGGACTTGCAATGCTGTTAGGTTGCAGTCGACTCACAGTACATGTTTATACTCCTTTCGCCGTATAAATTCTGCACAAACTGCTGCGAGGTGACCTGTGAGTTCAGCGCGGCGGCATAGTGGCTGTTTGCAGGTAAGTATCTGAATATTCAAATTGTCGATAATTTGGTGAGATTTGATGAACATTTGATAACATCAATCAAACAGGCCGGTAAATTGCTTTGAGGGCATCCTTGAGGTGTGTAAAGTAACTATGGATGCTCAAACTAGTTGCTTATTGCCCTGGAACAGTGCAGAATACAGCCTTCACAGTCCTGGTTGGCAACCGAGACTCGGAAATATGACAAGTCTTTCAAACTCCGCCGATCAAATGATGTCGTTACCACACCTCTCTTTCTCTCTTGCCACCACCATCCCCCTCCCCTCCCGTCCCTCTCCTCCCTCGATCTCATCGCTGGCTGCCTCCCTCCACCCTCAAGGATGATCCAGTCACCCAACAATCCCCATCAAGCCCCTCCCCTGTCCCCTGTCCCCTGTCCCCTCAAGGTTCCCGTCGAGCACCCGGAGCTGCATTGGAACTTGATGCTCAAGGGTACGCCGCTCACGGCTCTGGTGGTATGACTCCACTAGCCCTTCTGTGCCGTCGCTGGCTTGCTCTGGGCTTGCTTCGACGATCCACTTCCTCAACTCGTCGCAAGTTGCCACGTCGCCATCAATTCCCGTTGCCAAGCCGCCAAGATCCATCCAATCCCCCGTGCTCCTCGCTCAATCTCACCACTCGAGGCTTCCAACCCCACCTCTCCGCCTGATCATCAAAGTTACCGTGAAGCACAGATTATCGCGTGCCGCGGCCTCGGAGGATGTTCTTCTGCTGGATGGCTAATCTTAACGTCCTCTGTAGCTCATCTGTCGTCGTCGCTGGTTTGTTTCTTGAAGAAATCTCCTTCCCCCGTCTTTGAAGCCGTCGCAAGTTGCTCCATTGCCATCCACATTTCCAAGCGCGTCAAATGTCACCTTGAATTGTGTCGACTTCAAATTGAATCTTATGAATCCTCCTAGAGTCCGCAAGTCTCCTCAATACAAGCTCTGTTTCTCGGTGTATCAAGTTTCATTTCAGTTAGAACTTAGGTTTTGGATGACCCGAAACCTTCGGAAAAAATGTCAAAAGTCCCTTGGTGAAAGTGGAGTAGTTTTTGATTCTAAGCACAATGAGCCCCACTTGTTTTTGGGGTAAGCTTAACGTCGTCAACTGGTCCGTGCGCCGGCGACGTCGAGCACCTCTGCCAAAGCTGAAAAACATGATTGTCTCATTCTGCTTAAAATAAAAAACTATTGCAATTTGTCTAAGAGACTTTTGACACTTTTTTTACACGTCGAGGCCGCTATTCTACCAAGTCCCAACTCAAGTTTGGCGGGTCCACCAAAAATGGGACCCAAATGTCCCAGCCGCTTCGCCCCGTGAAAGCGCAGCCACGTGAGGCGAAGCGGTTGGTCACGAGCCTAGTCGATTGCTCGAGACGGAGGCAGCCGCTGGTTCAACCAGACTGACTAGGGCGATCGGGCCGGCTCCGATAATTGGATCAGGTGACCTGTCAAAAGTCGGATGTTTGGTCCAGATCAAATGACACACTGACGAGTTCACCAACCACCATTGCCACATCATGTCCTCTTCGCGCACGCACAAACTCCGTCGCGGTACCGTCATATATGCCACCGGATTCCTCGTAACGCACCCCCAGATGCAGGCGATCTCCCGCAGCGTCTGCGATGATGACTTCCTCGCGAGATATGGACACGAGCTCATCCTCGCGCTGAAGTGGCGCGCCAACGAATTCAAGTACGAAATCCTGCCGACAAAGGACAACGACCGTGCCAGTCACCATCTCTTCGCGATCAAGTTTTTTCCCTATCTGAAAGACGTCCCTGCCACCGCCAGCATCGTGTTTAGTAGGCTTTGCTCCTTGTCGAATGAGCAGAAGAACGCCTGGCACGAGACGTTCGGGAAGCACACCGGCGTGCCGCTGGACGACTACGAGCAGATCACGATGCGCTACCCTACCAACGGCGCAGGTACGTAGTCACATGCGAGTGATAATTTTCTTTGTCCTGATTCTATGTGAGCAGCGGCGGACTTCTTACAGCAGCAGTTACAAGAGGTCATCAATGCGGATTGTGAGCTCTGGGAGCTCCTGGAGCCTATTGTCCCCCGCCGCGCCGGTGCGGTTGCCTTCACTTCAGTATATCTTGTTGATCTAATACAGCCGGGCAGCCCTTGCCCCCCCGCGTCCGCCTGCGTCTCTGTGTCGTAGAGAGGCGTCCCAGCTGCCCAATGGTCCTAGCCACATATCAAGTTGTATCCACACTCTCGTTTACATCTATGTACCGTAGCCTCGTGGCCCTACTGTACGAACACATGATCTCTAATACTTTCCGAGTCTGAATGAGTTTTAATCTCCCTTGTGCTCCTCGCTTGAACGTCGTACTGCGGGTGGGCGTCTACGACGTCGCTCATAGGCCCACTGAAGGCCCCAGATGTCCGTTTGGACTTCCGCCGAGAGCTCGCACATCTTCGTGTGCACGAACGGGTCGCAAACGGAGTACCAACGGACGGCGTCAGGGTCCCCCTCGACGATCGGCACGAGGTCCGTGGTGGAGTCGGCGAAACGGAGTGGAGTCGGTGGCAAATTTCCTTCTATCACTAATTCCGTGTGAATTAGCCCAACAAATCTAGCTAGGTTTCATGAAACTCCGTTAAGAACTCGCAGAGTTATGGGGTATTCTTTGAAAACATCCCAAATGGGAAATTTTTCAGTCGCACCCTTGGTACTGTCGGTGGCTGTAATGTTACTCTTGGGATCCTGCATCGATGTCAAAATCATCCAACAAGAAACAATACGTACTGGAGATTGTCGTAAACCATGCCAATGAAACTGAGTCTGTCCCAGTCGTTATAACGCCCGGACAACAGGTGTTGATCTGCATGCCAAAATTACTACCCATACACCAGGGCAGAATTAGATCGATATCACAACTGGTCGCGCACGATGTGTAATGGTGCAGTATTTGCAGGCGAACCAGTTCCGCAGAGTGTCCCGTTCGACTCAGGTCAGGTGCATGGATTTGTCGAGTGCTGTAGGCCTTTTTATCGCACTCGTGGAGTGAACCAATACAAATTTTCGCCTGCGGACTGGAAAAGAAAAGAATTGCAGCAGGATAATACAAAAATGGAGGCATACCCGCCCCAAAAATTCCTGGAGAACGGCCGCCAACCTGCATACAAAAATCATCGTTTATATACTGCGAAAGAATTAGATGGGTAGGGCACCTGGTGGCACATGATATGCATTGCAGGGCGTGGGTGTCAAACTCCAGCAGAGCGTCCTGCTCGATTCTAGGTCCATGACACGCTTTGGAGAGATTGTCGTTTTTTTTTGTGCTCTTATTTGGACGGGAAGGGAGTCGCAATTCAAGTAGGTAGTTGATTTCTGTGTGAATTGCTTACTGTTAGCGTTCCATGGGGTTAGAAGTTAACGCTAACCAACCAAGCTGGCGCAGTGCTGGATTAATATTATAGATGAAGGAGCGATCCACACTGATACAACATGTTCCTGGCAAGTGCCTGCATTCATAAGCAAACAAACCCAGGATTCATACCGAGGAAACTAAGCCTGTGTCAAGAGTCGGTTACTCTCGGAGGCTGACAGAAGTCCGGGACGTCCTATTAAGATGAAGTCGTGAAGTGAGCAATACGGATGGGGACTCTCTTGTAATAAAACATCGTTGATAGATGTGGAGTCCCAACGGAGGTCCGAGGTGGGTGCCAACAAATGGAGCAGGCTTAGCTTCAGCTCATGCGCTGCACCTTTCTCTATGCCCAAGGCCCAATTTCGAGAAGTGACAGGTTGACAATGAGACAGAGATAGGGCACAATCTTAGTCGATATTCAAACTGAGCTAAGCATAAGTACATGGTGATGTATATATACTAATTTCGGAGTCCGAGATATTTCTGCGCAAGACAATTAAAACAATAAACTAATTGTAGTACGTATGGGGATGAAGAATTTAGCTCGTCAATAAAGTAATTGTTAACAGGTCGGAGGTCCAAAGCCTCCGTGATGATATGAAGGGTCATGTGTGCACATAATTGTTAAAGAGCATATGGTGGAACAATAACGGTGTTCGCGACAATAACAGCCAATGGCAAATTTGGGATTGACAAATAGTAAGTCCGACGGAGTCCGAGGGTTGATGGATGTTTTGACGGGAATGATCAGAGTCTGATGGAACAGATCGTGACAGTATCCCCCTCTTAGCACTGATCCCTAGAGGAGCCAAAAACGGATGCTGGCATTGGATGCCTGCACCGAAATCGTGCACCGGATATCTGCCCCGGATGCCGAGATTCCGTCGTATTTAAGCCATCCTCACATTATGATGGGAATTTTTCCATCTTGAACTCGTACCCCCACCATCTCCGATAAAACCAACCCCAACGCAATACCATGGCCCCCAGAACTAATGAAACCATGGCACAGTACCATGCCTGTCTCCTCGCCCTCTCTGACACAGACACCGAAGCACAACTAAGCGACGGCGACAACGACACGTGGGATGAGGCATGCAAGTTGGCGCGTAAGGCGAAGAGCGAGGTAGCAGAGGTGGAGAGAGAAAGGAGGAAGGTCAAGGAGGAGGCCGCGAAGGAGGAGGCCGTGCAGAAGGCCAAGAAGGAGGAGGCCATGTGGAAGACGGCAAAGAGCAAGTCCGCAGGGAAGAGGAAAGCGACGGCGCCTGACAGAAGTGCAGACGAGGGTGCAGGCCCAAGCAAAAAGCCAAGGAAGGAGGGTGAGGAGACAGAGGACGAGGAGTTCGCCCAGAAGGTGCATCGCAGTCAGAGGTCCGATGGACCTGACTAACCTTCACCTCTGTATTGTTCTGCTTGCATCAAGGATGGTGTGCGGTGCACCCGAAGCACCAACCAGAAGGGACAGGCATGCAACTGGTGCCAGAACCGCAAGTTGCAGTGCACGCACTCCCATCCTTCTGCCGACGGAGAGTTCGGGTCCATCAGGGCCGAACTCTCAGACATCACGGACTTCCTTGGGCACATGCTCGAGGAACAAGTCCGCCACCACACCAAGATGGAGCGATATGCGAAGGCACAGGCAACTGCCCTGTCAGAGCTTGCAGGCATTGTGATGCAGAGCATGAGGGAGAGGGTGACGGTGCCGGCGCCCAACGGGGAGGAAGGTGAAAAGGAGTAGGTCGGGGTCTGGGGTTGGAGGCCGAAGGTGGCCACAAAATGTATTATAATAATTTGAACTTGTAATTTTGTTTTTTCTTTGCATGACTTTATAAGTGTGATAAGTGTATTGAGGAACTGAAATTGGGCTCAAGATAATAAGTTTGAGTCGGAGTCCATCGGGGTCCGAAATTAAAGTGGGCCAGGCAACTCTGGGTACTTGACGTGAAATTCTTCAACAAGTTCAGCTGCATGGTCAAGTTCATCAGCTCTCACCCATGAAGTCTCCTCTGAAGTTCCGGCATAGCCGTCCCAACAAACAAGGTACATGAGCGGAGGCCACCGGCGCCAATTGAGTTTGCTGGATAGAATTTCTGCGACTTCATACTCCAGCTCTCCATCAATTTCGATTGCAGGTGGTGGAGGCTGAACACGATCAGGTATGGTGTTCGGATGTCCGAGCTCGAGTTGAGAAATATGAAAAACGGGATGAATGCGATGCATATCATGGGGAAGTTTAAGAGTGAAAGAAGCGGGTCTGGGTTGAGCAATGACTTTGTAGGGGCCATAGTATTGTTCGGAGAACGCATGTCTGGGTCGGACTGTTCGGAATCCGGCGGCGTTAATATAGACTTCATCACCAATGGAAATTTTGGAGTCTGGACAAGCGAGACGAGCGAGTGCGAGAGAGAGAAAAAACACGGCAAAAAAAATCGGGAGAGGATCTGGTCCTACGGTGTGTGGGAACGAATCCACTCACGATGGACATCGTCAAGCCAACGCGGCGATATCGATCAGGTGTGATGTGGCTGTGAGCGGGGATCAGACGGTGGCGGAGACCTGGTGGCGAATAACATGTTTGATTGTGAAAGCCAGACTGCACAGGATTCGAAATTATCAAGCGAATAAAATCATCCGAGTCCACGAACGATCGGCACCGATTGACAAGTGATCGATTCCTCAATCACACTGCGCGACTGTAACGTGCTCATGCCCCTCGACGTCTTGACAAATTGCGAGACCTGGAAGAAAAAAGTTCCTTTCAAAACGCGTAAATGGACAGCCACCGTCGGAATTTGACCCTCATTCGACGGGACGTTCCACGGAAACAACCGGGTGCCACCATCAGCATCACTCCGCTCTTGGTTGCTGGTCTTGCATAAAAACGTGCAGCCGTGATTTCGCTGCGACATGTTTGTTCATGTAGATTTTGGCCAAATATGTGGCGGCTTACATAAAATGGCGGTGGATGCAGAAAACTAAGAGGGACATGGGGGTCTCAGTCGGTAGGGCAGGACGCAAGCTGGATGCTATATATTGGACACCGGCAATAGACGGTTTGACAGCGTGCTGTTTTGTTTGTTCATGTTTGTCCCCACCATGTCGACAGTTTTTATATTATAATATCTATCAGCTCGCTGCATCCAAGGGGCATAAGTAGCGGCTAGCCGTTGCGGGTGGAGTGTGACAAAAGTCACATCTTTGGCTATAATTTGGCCAAAATCTACGTGAACAAACATGTCGCAGCGAAATCAGGGCTGCATGTTTTTATGCAAGACCCTGCAAAACTTTTAGTAGTGTCTCACAACTAAGGACCAGCTTAAGGATACCTTGCTTGACAAGGTCTCATAATTGCAGACTTACCCGTTGATCCGCTTTCGGCACTTTCCCTTTTTCCCCACGCTGCACGTGCTCTGTCACAACATGTCTTAGTTTGTCTTAGTCTACGGCCTGTCAAAAGCCTTTGCCGGTCTCTGCCGACGCAGTCGGCGCTTCCTCGTTCAGAAGTCCAGGGTCAATAGTATGTCGGAAAAAAATAAAAATAAAAATAAAAATTGCGGCCTTGGAACGGCCTTATATCACATGAGAGTGGCCTTTAAACGGCTTAGAAGACCCTTGCAAGCTATGAGCGCTGTGTGCCGCCCTTGGCGTGTGTGCCGCCCTTGGCGTGTGTGCACCCGTTCTATCTGATACATCCTATCATATCAAAAGGCTAATTTGATTTTCCCGACATATACAAAGGTCCCTGGAAACCCGGATCGTGCCATGTGCTACAGTACCTCCGCCCAACCACATCAATTAGGGAAGCCTCGAGCCTGATATAACTCGCATGTAAAATTCTAATACACATGCTGGACGTCCACATCCGCCACCATGGCTTACAACGAGACCGCCGTCCTGCAGCTCATCGACAACCAGCACTTTTACAATGTGAACCTCGGCCCATTCTGCATCGGGTGCGTCGTCAACCTGAATCCAGAATCCATGTACTGATCCAATTTCTGGTGCAGGATCACAGCGCAGGTTTACATGATGGGAATCCTCAGTGAATCTAACGCACCCTTTCCGCTGTCTGGCTTCGCGCTGATTAGGTCCGTCGTACAGCCCTGCAGACGTGGCAGTACTTCGAGGTGCGAGCGTCCCGGTTTGTTTTGTTTTGAAGCAGAGATTTATTGCGCCCGGGAGTTTGCAGGAATACGCCACAAAAGATAACCGGCGGATCAAGGCACTCGTTGCAATACTTTTCTTAGCCAGCGCGTTTCAATGTGCGACGGACTTGTATGTATCCTCTCTCACCTTTTCTTTTGCGTTGCGAGGCTAATGCGGATTTCCAGCTACATGATGTACGACGCCTTCGTGACAGGATACGGCAGGATCGGGTACTGGAATAAATACGGGTGGACGCTGATGTGAGGCGCTTCCTCACTCATCCATCGTTCTCTGGTGTTGATCGCATGTCCCCAGCTTCGAGCTTCCATGGACGGTAAGCTGAACCGACTCCTCCCATGGCGCCCAGCTTAACGACTTGGCGCAGGCATTCATCGCTGCACTGGCACAGAGCTTCTTCCTGCACCGCTGCTGGACCGTGACCCGGCGTCCAAGCGTGGTGGTCGCCGGCATCTTTGGGATCATGGTGTGCTTCGGCGGCGGGCTTGCGTGTTCCATAGGGCTGATTCCCAAACCATACTACACGTGAACGTATTTCCCCGCATATGTGCGCTGTCCCTGCTGAAATGCCCCGCAGAGAAACGGCTGTAGTGGTCGTACAATCCACCACATGGCTCATCGCGTATGTTTGTTCGACCTATTGAGCAGAATGCGTGTAACTGATGTCGAACCAGGACTGCAGGTCAATATTAGATTGTTGATGCGTCTCGATCCGCTTCCTGACCTGCCCACACTCAGTTACGGATCTTTCGATATCTATTATTTTGGTGCGCCTGGCTCGTTGGGCTCCACTACAGTAGTTGAGGGGCTCATACTGTCCCAGATAATGCACCTTCTCAAATTCAAAACGGGATTCAAAAAGTGAGACCCTACCCATGTCTGTTGCTCATTTCATCTGAGACTAAAGAGTACGTCTTCCAGAACTGTACGTATCTCAGCCTTTTTTTGGACAATGTCTTCATTTACCACGCCAAATGTGCCAACTATTTTAGGAGAAGGCAAGTCCCCGCACTCCCCCACCACCTCATCATTTCTTACGAGCGTCCCGTAGACTTTGTCCAGAATCGTGCGATTGACATTCGAGACCGCAGGTAGTTTGAACCATCTATTTTATCCTCCACTGCAACTCAAACCATGCGCTCTCAGCTCTGACATCCGTACTCGCCCTCATCAACTTCATCGTCTTCGTCACAAGCGGCAAAAAGACCGCGGCTCACCTCATTTGTGCGTTGACATCTTTCTGCTCACCGCGACGTCATGTCTTATGTGTTGTGGTCATGCAAGTCCAATTTATGATGGGAAAAATGTACAACCACTCCGTTATGGTCACCCTCCTCGCGCGCAAGGTATGTACAACATACTTCATTTTTCCATCGCGTTCACCCCGACTGATCCTGGGGTGCAGAAATTCCGCGACGAATACGACAGCAACAGCGCCGGCCACCAGGGCAACGCCGATTCTGTGCTTACCCCTCTCTCTCCGCTCACCAGCACTAACACCGTCATTGTGTAGAGCTTCCCCAAATTTAACACGGCAGTTGGCATCACCGTGACGCAGGTGAGTGAGCACTGAATCCGCGAACGCATTCAGCTGACCGTGAGGCTGCAGACGCAGATCCGCACGACGGACCACGTCGAGTATCCGATGAGGGTCCTGACGCCGACGGAGGGGAACGAGGGGGAGAATCTGGAATTCCATATCAAGCCGGACAAGAAGGTGCAGATTGTCTAAATTGCCGATTTTTGTTAAGAAAAACTTTCCTTGATTGCTATTTTCATTTATAATGACACCCCGAACAGAAAAAAAAAGTTTGCGAGCCCCAATATTGCGCGTCTCCCCCTACCATGCTTTATTGTATCGTTTTTCAATTCTGCTTTGCAGATTTTGCTTATTCGATCACATTCATCAGCACATTATCACGCTGCTGCCCCTGCCTTCTCTTTGCTTTCTTGCTTTCTTACTTTCTCACTTTCCTGCTATCCCCCTTATTTTTTTGCCTCACCTGCTAACTTATCCTCCGCGCATAAACCTGTACCGCATGTCATGTATTATGGATCGATGCCGGGTGAAAATAATCAAATAATCAATCATAGCCAGCAATTCCACTTATATCGCGGCTGGGAAATTAAGCACTGTCCGGTGAAAAGTGACCATCGACTTGTACTCACTCAATTGACATGCAGACCTGAGGAACAGCCTGGCAAAGGACGATGGAACATGCCATTATACCTGCTGAAGACTCCGAAATTTATGAAGAGAGTTCGAGCTCTCGCCACCGAGCTTGTAGAGGAGTTCGAGGAGCTAGAACACACTGAACGCGATCCAATGAACAACATTCAAACACTCTGGGTAAGGTTCAAGGCAGATATAACTGCCTGGGGAAAACACTGCTCCCGATACATCACGAATGAAACAACCCGTCAAATACGAACCTGGAAAGCTCAGCTCACGATTGTTATTCATGATCTAGACATGCCCTAGGAAGACAAGTCTCTGACTGCCCACTATCTTGAGAAAAAGATTGCTATTAAGGCAGAAGCTGAACAGAAAAAAGCATTGTCAGAAACACACTACAATGTTGAGGGTGAAACTTTGAGAACCTCATCCTGGACACACTCCGCTCGAGGATATCACGCTAAAGATTCGATTTATGAGTTCAAAGTGGAAAATGAAATATACTCTAACTCTGGTACACCTCAATACAAAACGCGGCCAAAGCAGATGGCAGAGATGGCCCAGGATTACCATGAATCAACCCAACATAAGGACACCCCTGACGAGTATGCCAGGATGATGGCCACCGAAATCACACTTGAAAAATGCAATGTCCATCTTTCTGAACCAGAGTTTAACGACATGGACAAAGATCTCACCATCGAAGATATTGAAGAGGCACTCAGACTCTCACATAATGGGAAAGCCCCTGGTTTAGACAGAATCCCTTATGAGCTTTACAAACTTCTGGACATCTTGTTCTGCCAAAGTAGAGGAACCAACTCCGAGACATTTAATGTCCTAGCGCTCCTAACTAAACTCTATGCAGACATTGAACGATATGGTATCACTCAAGGCTCGAAATTCAACGCCGGTTGGCTCTGACTGATGAATGTTGCACCTTCTCTTGTACTTCCAAACCAAGCTGGTTTCATGAAGGGCAGGAAAATTGAGGATCAAGTTAAGCTTGCAAAATTCCTCTTGAATTATGCAGAGGCAGCCGAAGAGGACGGTGTTATTGTTGCACTGGATCAAGAAATGGCTTATGACCGAATCAATCATACATACCTACTAAGAGTCCTTCAACACATGGGCTTCTCAACGAAATTTTGTAACACAATTAGAAGTCTCTACAACAATGCTGAGACAGTGGCCATAATTAATGGTGAAATTAGCGAGCCCTTTATCGTTACTCATGGAGTCAGGCAGGGAGACCCACTCTCCTGTTTACTATTCAACCTGGCAATCACTGGTTGAACATTTCAAGTTTTTCAGTGAAAATATTGGTGAAAAACTTCCTTCATTTGTCACTCTTTTTTCACTGAAAAAGTCTGTGAAAAATTCAAACCTTTTTCAGTATGTTAAGGTGAAAAATTCAAACACTGGTTGAACATTTCAAGTTTTGCACTGAAAATTTTGGTGAAAAATGTTTTGAATTTTACAGTAATTTTTCGCCAAAAAAGTAGGTGAAAAACTTGAAACATTTTGGTGACCTTTTTGAACCTTGTGAAAAATTTCTGAAAAAGTGCTGAAAAAGTTTTGAAGTTCAAAAAATTCATGAAGAAGTTACAAGTTTTTCACTTGGTTTTTCACTGAAAAATTGCTGTAAAATTCAAAACATTTTTCACTAGTTTTTTCACCAAAAAACTTGAAATGTTCAACCAGTGAAAGCAAAATCAAAAAGTACTGAAAAAGTTTTATACTTTTCACATACTTTTTCAGTGAAAAAAGTGTGAAAAATGAAGATAGTTTTTTACCAATATTTTCACTGAAAAACTTGAAATGCTCAACCAGTGAATCAAACCTTTAGCTTGTTTAATCTGAAAGGCAGACCTTCAAGGAGTCAAAATACTTGAAAAAGATGAAAATCTCGTGGTCTCGCTCTTTGCAGATCACACAACTGTCTATCTATCTTCGAAGGACTCGCTAGAAACACTCTGGGAAATCCTATGTCTTTGGTGTGCTGCATCAACAGCCAAATTTAACGAACACAAAACTGTTCTGCTACCCTTCGGCCGAGCATCTTATCGTGCAAAGGTGATACGAGAGAGGCGAATAAACAATGAAACACAACAAGGTACCATTGAAGAGAACTTGAGAATAATCCCAGATCGACAAACTTTCCAGATGTTGGGTGCTTGGATTGGGAATGGAGTCCAATACACTACACCATGGCCAACAGTGCTAGATAAAATCTCTGCAGACCTCAAGAGGTGGAGTGCCTCACTGCCAACACTTGAGGGCAAACAGCATATAATTGACATAGTCATCGGAGGTGGAACTCAATATTTAACAAGAATACAAGGAATGCCCAGAGATATCGAAGAAACATTGATACACGCCGAGGATGCTTTTCTTTGGGATGGAAAAAATGCTAGAGTCGCACATGAAACTATGATGCTTGACATTGCTGAGGGTGGAAAACAGATTCTTGATCTACCCACGCGAAATGAGGTGATTGACTTATGGAACTTACAATCATACCTCAACCTTGGCCCGGAACGAGCTTCCTGGTGCTACTTTGTTGACTATATTCTACAGAAATTTCTGGAGACAAGCTATCTCAATTTACATCCTGGACAATTCTTCAGTGTCTTTTTACAAGACATACATATTCCGATATCGCAAAGAACTCCTTTGCTGGAGGACATCAAACAGATGATAGTTGCGGCATGAAAGTACAACTTGAAATTTACAAGCCTGTCAGTGACAAACGAGGTGAAGTTAGCAATGCCCATGTGGAAACATCTGGCAACCAACAAGAGTCTGTATAAGCAGGCGTGCCGAAAGGATGCTGCAACGTGTCTCAGATTGAACCATCGTGTCCGAACGGTCGGTGACACGCCCACCATTGCACGCCGCCGAACAATACTAATTAGAAAACCACATCAAGTGAATCCCTCAGGCATTGGCCGTAGGAACTGTGGCTGCTCCTTGTGTCATCAAGACCGAATACTGTTTGGTTGTGAGAACCCAGGACAATGTGTTGAAACCACAAAAATGTTGATAGGCAGCATTCTGGCCAAGTGGAATCCCACCACAGAAAATCTTGATTTATCTGAAGAGCTCATGCTGACAGACGAGGAGCTGCAATTGAACGAACAGGCTCTTGGAACTGACCAAGTTATGGTCTTTGACCCGAACTTCACCCTGGCTGACATGAACAGAGGGTTCAGAATTTTTGCTGTTGAGGAATCCCTCAATACTATTCCAGCGAGGAGGTATAGATTAGGTGGACAAGCACCAAGCCTCATGACGGTTTTTTTACACGTGCAGATTTTACATCCTGGTGAATTTGATTCACATATTAGGGTGATGATCAAAATTGAAATGGAGTTCCTTGAAAAGAGCGAGATCTGGAACATCACTTTTGACAGTCAGGAAATACCACATTCATTTTCAGCAGCGTTGTTGGGAAGCCTACTTGTGGTATTGCAGAACACTGAGAAAAATATACCGCTCCTTAGATGCTCCTCTTCTGACTTCTTATCGCGTGCACTAGTTAAGGAGAGGCAGAAATTTGAGAACAACTTCCTGGATCCCAAATTCCATCTATTAAAAGCTGTATTTGCAGCATTGAATGAGAGGGTAGCCAGAGTTCAACTAGAGAAAGTTTCTGAGAACCAAGCTAAACTGTTAAGGGATTCTAACACGCAAGATGTTGAAGTGGATACAGAAATCGACCTGATCCTTGAGTGTCCAGGTGTGTTGTTATCACACGGCTCACAGAGATATTTTACCAAAGCCATAAAGAGACTGCAACTGAAAACTCAGCGCAAATCTACATTCATAAATCTTGACCGTATCCGTTGTTCAGTCCAAGAAATATCCAAGTATACACCTTCTGACGAGACTATTTGGAGATCAATCTGGTCAATGACATTCCAACGATTAACATGAGAGTTCTATTGGAAATGCATACATAATACATTCAGGGCAGGAGATTTCTGGTGCCATATACAAACACTAGAACTATGGGGGCGATGCCATCACTGTCAAGTTGCCGAATCCCTCGAACACATTGCTCTAGAATGTAATGCACATGGACAAAAATTATATGGGATCTGACACGACAACTCTGGTCGTTGAAATATAGCTACTGGCCAACATTGAACTGGGGGTTAGTTTTAGGATGCAACATAGTAAAGTTTCGATCAGAAAAGGGTGTTGTCGTCGCTGAAAAGGGCAGACTATTTGCTATCCTTGTTTCAGTTGCATGGCAGCAAATATGGAACCTCTGCGTGAACCGGGTAATCACGAACCCAGACAGCATACTCACAGAGGGAATGATTCATAATCAGTGGTTGAAGGCTATTAATGGAGCGCTCCAACATGATTGACTTTTGACTGATAAAATCAGATTCGGGCCACTAGCGTTGGAAAAACAACTAGTTCTGAACACATGGAGTGGCTTACTTATGGATGAAGACTCATTGCCAGAGGACTGGACACATGAGGGGGTTTTAGTGGGTATGCGACCCATGATCGATAAACTTGGGATAGGTTAAATTTTGGGTCGGAGTCCCACACTAAGTTGAACGCATGTGCATAATGGCACTTCCTCCTGGACGAACTTCACCAGCAACAACTGGCTAATAACCAGCAAAACAAGTGGATGAGCTTGGAATGCTTCTGCAGACTGAGTTTCATTATCCCAAACACTCCAAAAAATAAAATAAAATAAAAAAATAAAGATAATAAAATATGCACTTGTTTGGGTACCACAAGCTGCCTGACCTTGGCTTCCCCGGTATCACTGGCACTGAGTGCTGAGCCCTGAGCCCTGAGCCACTGGGGAGGATACAGCAGTGGCAGTGGACTATGCAGGGTTTTGGACAGTGCCGCCAACTCTGCTTTCACTCTTCCAAGTTCCTCTCTGAACGTAGGCAGTCCTCTTGGTATTTATTTGCCTTGAAGTTTCTCTTGGTCTCAGAACATTGAATTCCACTGAACAGTGCTTCCCTCCTTAAAACTAGTGCAATCCCATGCAGTCCATTTCCAAGGGCAACTCGACGAACCAATAATCCAATAATTCGAGTACGAACCTAAGAACATCACATTGAAGCGCATTGATTGAGGCCGTGGGTGCATCAGATCCGCTTGCTGCATGCGGTGAGCAATTTACTTAAAGGGGGTTCCCGATCTATTCGTTTCCTTGGTCCACTTTTCACCCATTACCTTTCTCCCCACACTGGTTGAGCATTTCAATTTTTTCACCTTCTTTTTCAGTGTAAAATGTTGTTTATTTTTCAGACATTTTTCACTGAAAAAGAAGGTGAAATTTTTAAAACTTTTTCAGCACTTTCTCGATTCAAGGTGAAATTTCGAAATAAAATAAGAAAGTGATGAAAATGTTTTGAAAATTTCCCCTGCTTTTTCAGTGAAAAATGTGTGAAAAATAAACGACATTTTTCACTGAAAAAGAAGGTGAAAATTTTGAAATGTTCAACCAGTGCACACGATCCGAGATCGTATCCTTTCACTGTCTTTTCCTTCCGATTTTTTGACCTGGTGTCTTTCATTTGCAACTATTCTCTTGCTCAATCACACATAACAATGTACTCCGTTTTCATTACCCTCGCACTCTGCCTGGCAGCGTCCGCGTGTCCAACTGGGTTTATGACCCGCAGTTTTTGAGTAGCAGTCTATTGGAACCCAGTTCATTGCCTCGGTCCGTTTCCATGTTTTCTCCTCACAATCACTGTAGCACTGTAAGACTGGCATCGCTTGCGAAACTCCACAAGGATGCCTCAACGTAGACGTAGTTACATGTGTCAACGGCCAATTTATTGTCTCGCAGAATTGTGCCGCCCCAACAACGTGAGAGTCACATTTACCCATGGCAATGCATAATACTCATAGATCCTTTTCTGACTAGCTGCCTTACTCATCTGTTGAACAACGACAACAATATTGGTGTTGGCTGCTCAACAATGGATGTTCAAACCTCCTGTTTTGCCGATGTCATATGTCTCTCGTTTTAGCATCTGTTCGCCAGTACTAAGTTCCCGTTGCAGTTTGGCGGCATTGAGAACATCCCGACGGATGATTAGGTAGAATGTGATGCAGATTTGGGCATCAATGGTTCATTGTAGACAGAACAAGAAGTCGAGAACAATCGGGAACGTTGGTCAGGCTATATGTGAAAACTTCAGCAAGGACTACACAACTTCCTGAGTGGTCGCAGAGAATCCATCATCTTTGTTACTTAAGTGCATCTCAGGTAGTGTAGCAGGCAGAATGATTTTGGGTCAATTAAGCCAGGCAGATGGCAGAATGGCAGGCAGAATGGCAGGCAGAATGGCAGGCAGAATGGCGGCAGAATTTGGCAGAATTGGCGCGGCAAGTATCACATGTTCCACCAATTTCAGGAGGAATTGAGGGTTGTGGAAGGGAAAACATACCTGTGAATCACTACCTTGCCTCCCGTAACTCTCCGCTAACATATCCTCTCAATTGTGGGCCAAGTACAAGCCAAGTAGCCATTTCCACCTAAGGAGACACCTATTTCATTACGTAAACCCCCTCTTAGGGGGGTTCTTTTGTAGTACCGAAACCTACCTAAGAGGTCCCAGGCTCCGCAGTGCCTTGAGTAATATTACTAATATAGAAGCCTTCTGCTTTTGGCGGCAAATGTTCGTAGCCTCCTAGGGGGGTCCATTCTGCCATATTCCAGCACTCCCAACAAGCAAGTCTCAGATGCAATGACCATTATGTCTTTGGTAAATTTTGGTCAAATTATATGATGAGAGTGATTTCGATCTTTGTAGGACATCAAGGGATATAATTCCAAGTTATAGATAGGTTTTCTCATCAAAGTGTTCGCAATTTTGGTGGGCACCTGAAGTTGTGTAGGCCTCCTTTCAGGTCAGGATACTGTATTTGGAGACCCAGGAAACCGCAATGTAGCCAGTAACAACTGTAGTAATTTGAAATAGACAGTTCCCCCTGTTAAATCCAGTACTGTAGTGGATCTCTTCGATGCCACCAAAAGAGACCGAGGGAGGGTTGACAAATGTTGATGACACATATTGATCGGCCAATCAGATTACGAATAAACATCGTCACAATGTAAAACATTTATTGTGAGCTTGATACTTCATATAATTTCGAATTGAGGATATCAAACAGCAGCTGGCACTGGTTGAGCATTTCAATTTTTTCACCTTCTTTTTCAGTGAAAAATGTTGTTTATTTTTCAGACATTTTTCACTGAAAAAGAAGGTGAAAATTTTAAAACTTTTTCAGCACTTTCTCAATTCAAGGTGAAAAATTCGAAATAAAATAGGAAAGTGATGAAAATGTTTTGAAAATTTCACCTGCTTTTTCAGTGAAAAATGTGTGAAAAATAAACGACATTTTTCACTGAAAAAGAAGGTGAAAATTTTGAAATGTTCAACCAGTGTGGAAGCAGCCCCCTCCTATATGAGTTGATAGAACTCTTGTATCTGCCCTCTGAAAAAAATATTCTTGGGTGCACAAAAGAGTGCCAAATTCAACCAAGTTCTAGTGTTGAATACTATATACTTGACTTTAATATCTGCATCAACTTGCCTACAGAAATCCCAACTACTCTTGGTTATTCAATAAGGCTACAGGGCCCCTCTGAAATGTATTTCAATGGCAGTTCATGTTTATTGACTGTGCTACAAGGTCAATTAGAACTAGAAACATCGAAATTTGACATATGGTACTCATGAAGGTCTAATTATTCCTACCAATGCATGTAGACTGTGTGGGTATATTAATACAACTAGATTCCATGGTTTGATCCCCCCAAATCCAGTGAAAGAAGCTCACAACACTCAAATCCAGAAATAATGGAGCCCTCCTTCAGGCTCTCATACACACACAATTAAAAAATCGAACACAAACTGTACCATTAAATGTACAACCAACACTGGTTGAGCATTTCAATTTTTTCACCTTCTTTTTCAGTGAAAAATGTTGTTTATTTTTCAGACATTTTTCACTGAAAAAGAAGGTGAAAATTTTAAAACTTTTTCAGCACTTTCTCGATTCAAGGTGAAAAATTCGAAATAAAATAAGAAAGTGATGAAAATGTTTTGAAATTTTCACCTGCTTTTTCAGTGAAAAATGTGTGAAAAATAAACGACATTTTTCACTGAAAAAGAAGGTGAAAAAATTGAAATGCTCAACCAGTGCAATTAAAATATAGAGCTGAAAGGCAATTATGAGAACCTATAAATAGCAAAGTCCATCTCATATAGTGCAATTATATCCCAGATACTTTCTGACAGAGTTTGAACCTCAAACTGGTGAGTGTATTAGAGTATGCAGGTGTCTCAATGCACCACTCTGATGTGGGAGAAGTTCCCATTTTTTTCTCTTGAACTTTTAAAAAAGCTTGTCAGCTCTGATGCTTGAACATCCTCAGAACTGGAGCCCTCCGAAAGGCTCCTGGTGTGCAATAAAGTCTTGCAGAAGTTCTGCAGCAGCTGTCAGGCAGGCCTGAGGGTTGGGTCTAAATGAGGATTGGGGAGCACAATATTTTACAGTTGAGTTTCAAAGACATATAATTGGAACATTTGCACTGGTTGAGCATTTCAATTTTTTCACCTTCTTTTTCAGTGAAAAATGTTGTTTATTTTTCAGACATTTTTCACTGAAAAAGAAGGTGAAAATTTTAAAACTTTTTCAGCACTTTCTCAATTCAAGGTGAAAAATTCGAAATAAAATAAGAAAGTGATGAAAATGTTTTGAAAATTTCACCTGCTTTTTCAGTGAAAAATGTGTGAAAAATAAACACCATTTTTCACTGAAAAAGAAGGTGAAATTTTTGAAATGTTCTACCAGTGTTGGTTCAGCAGAGGGCACCAAGAAAATATTACAACACTGTACTTTGGTGTCAATCCACTCTATGATGTCATGAACATTACTGACAACTGAGATTTACGTCACACTGGTTGAGCATTTCAATTTTTTCACCTTCTTTTTCAGTGAAAAATGTTGTTTATTTTTCAGACATTTTTCACTGAAAAAGAAGGTGAAAATTTTGAAACTTTTTCATCACTTTCTCAATTCAAGGTGAAAATTCGAAATAAAATAAGAAAGTGATGAAAATGTTTTGAAATTTTCACCTGCTTTTTCAGTGAAAATTGTGTGAAAAATAAACGACATTTTTCACTGAAAAAGAAGGTGAAAATTTTGAAATGTTCAACCAGTGTCACTGTTGTTGTTGCAGTCAATGCAGTCAGCATTTAGGTGGAAGATTTGGTCTGTAGAGGGCTCCGAGGGGGATCTATCACTGTTTTGTTTTTGAATCCAGCAGCCAGAAAATACTGCTTGGGGTCCCTTTCAGAGCATATCAGCACTTGAGAATATTTATCATGGAGTTTTGGAGCTTTCTGGAAGCCAAGCTTGGCTAAAGGTGGGCACCAAAAGAGGCGCTGTTGAATCTCATTTCACACATAGTCACTGGCAAATCATAAAATTTAACATGTAGACATGGGTATATAAGACTCTACTCCCATGTGATGCACAAAATGGGTGGTTTATACAAAATGAAGCAAAAAACGGAGGCCACCATGCAAGCCACCATGCAGGTCTATTTGGAAGCTAATGGTGTTCAAGGAGGACCAAAATTTACCAAAGACATAATGGTCATTGCATCTGAGACTTGCTTGTTTGGGAGTGCTGGAATATGGCAGAATGGACCCCCCTAGGAGGCTATGAACATTTGCCGCCAAAAGCAGAAGGCTTCTATGTTAGTAATATTACTCAAGGCACCGCGGAGCCTGGGACCTCTTAGGTAGGTTTCGGTACTACAAAAGAACCCCCCTAAGAGGGGGTTTACGTAATGAAATAGGCGTCTCCTTAGGTGGCCATTTCCGGAGACATCACTGCAAATATGATGGCCCAAGTTATGTGAAATTGATGAGTTTTAGTGACGATACCAGAGCCTGTGAGCCTCCTTGATTCAAAAATACAGTCTCCGATGGCCTAGAAATGATCAATAGGCAATCCAAGTGCAGATAGGTCAAAATTTGGGTTGAAAGTCTGCCGGTAAGAGGTCTTCTGCCAAATTCTGCCGAGCAAGAGCAGATTAAGCCTGCCATTCTGCCAGGTCAATTGGCAGAATGGCAGAGTTCTGCCAACAACACTAATCTCAGGCGATCCCTCGTGAAATTGATGAATATTTGTGATGGGCCAAAAGCAAACAAATGTGCGAATGACTAATGACCGAAGGTGCAGCCAACTTGAACCTACCCACACAGTGTGACACACACATAACACACTACTTCACAGACGTCCGCACCCGCTTGTGCACGCGGGGGAGGCTATCAGACTCACTTGGCGCCAGTCTGCGACGGCCAGTTAGTACAGTGAACGTATTCAAGAAGGCGGGACATACAGCAGCAATGAGGGCGTCGACCTCCGCTTGCGTCGTGCATGAGACACTTGTACCATTAGCAAAAGGCAAGGCTGCGCAGCTAGGGATAAAACGGCATAAGCACTACGACCTGCAATAAACCTAAGTCGCTCACATTTGGTCTCCGGGACAGGGCGGTGAGAGGGTAAACTTGAATTCGAAGCACGAAGCGGGGGAGTTCGTAACGCATGACTGGGCATCGAAATCGAAGCAGTCGCTATCATGGGTGAGTGTTTTGAACAGCGGGCTGAGTGGTTGTCAGGGGTTTTTTTCGTGATTTAAAACGAGCAACACACTTTTGTGCCAGCGCGGCCTGGCCGTCGGCCAGAGATCCGGCTTCGCCTGGATTTACGACGAGTGCCTATTATCGGGATTAGTTGAGCGAGGACGGCAAGGGTGAGATGGACTGACGGCGGGAGGGGGCGGCGGGGGCGGTGGAGGCTAGGGTAGATACGATTAATGAACAGTTTGCAATATTCTGGGTAGCTTCTTAAGTACAGCGGCCGTTGCGCCAGTCTGCGACGGCAAGTTAGTGAATTGAATGAAGGGATGGGACAGACACGGGACGTACGGCAGCAATAGCGGCGTCAACCGCTGCTTCTGTCGTGCATTCAACGGTTGTGTAAGGCAGAAGGGGGCGAAAGAAGTGGACCAAGGCAACATGGGGGCCAAGATCAGCTTTTTAAGTACCTGCAAACGAGTCTTTAGGAATCAATGACCGTGCTGTTCCTATATCACGCAGCGTGCTAGGCACTTACTCTTCACCTTGAACTTTGAAGTAGGGTGATATGACTGAGAGGCCCGCGGTTGGTATCGGCAGGACTCAGCTCGTCCTTGGTAGTCTCAATGGCTGGAGCTGTGGACCAACACGGGCTCAGAGAAAAACCACATCGCGACTTTCGAGTAAAACAGGATTGATACAGGAAGGCTGCGAGCCCAAAGATTTGGAAAGAAGCCCAGGTTTATCCCGTGGGTAGATATCAACAAATCAGTCCCGGGCTGTTATGAGTTGCAAGGCCGATGCACTGCCTCACCGCTTCTTTCTCCCATCCCCTCATGATCATTCTGGTTGTACGAATCGAGGTTGCCTCTTGACTTCGTGTTCTTCCTGTTCTTAGTATTAATTAATGTTATTCACTTTGTCGTCGATATCAGTTTCCCCCTAGTCTTCACCGGACAATATTTATTTAATGACTTCCGATTCATCCAATAAATGATCCCTGCCGTAAACTACCACAGATCGTCAATCTCATGTGCCGCATTCCACATGTGCACATGCCCCTTGTCCGCATCCTAAATATCTGGGCACAGTAGACGAACGGCCACAGCTGATACTGAGGTATATGCCGGCACACGGGGATGCGGGTGGAACGCCTACCTTGCGGTGCGCTTGAGGTCTGTAGCCCCGGCGGGTGCGGGAGGCCGAATATATCGAAGCTGTGAGGACGGGAGGGAGCGAGATTGAGGAGCGGGGGCACGGGCACGGAGCGCGCGGAACGTACTTGAGGAAGGATTCGGGCAGCATGCACTCGCTGGAGGCTCGCGTGCGTGTGGAGGCCGGGCGACATGAAGCTTGTGCGCGCGCCGGTGGGTCAGCCTTCGGAAACAAACGTTGGGATTGCGGGGGATGTGTGTGGATCTGGCGAAGAAGGAATGACTAGTATTGGTGTGCCACGAAAAATAAGAAAGTAATGAAAAGACGAGAGGAGTACCCAAGAGAGCGGTGGCAGAAGGACAGCAAGCCCTCAATTATGGCTCTGGAGGAATCGTCGAACACAAGGCCGAGTGGTAGTCTCAGGACGAGGCAATCTTCTCCGAAATTAAAACCCAAACCCTACGCTCTGAAGCAGAAGACGGGAATGCCTTTTCAAGGCACAACACGAGACTAGAAGCACAAGTGCAGAGCAGTTGCAGAGCCCATACATCCCACACCCACGTGAGAGGGTGTACTCACCCTCCCCGTCCGTGTGAGATGATCCTGTCCAGATCACAGAAGCATAGAGTTGGCAAGGATCGCTGCAGCGCCCAAGTCCCTTATTGAAGAGACGAGGAGAGGCTCGCGCCACGACGAGAGCAGCACGACATCGCGCCAGCAGGCTCTGTCCGTGATGAACTCCCTGTAGTCCCATGGCCATGATCCCGCCCGTGCGCGCATGCGCAGCGAGGGATGGAGAAAACGGGGCTGCCACCATCACAGAGAGGCGGTCAGATATCCCGAGCGACGAGTACGCCTATCCCCGGTCCCGACCGGCTTCCCCGCGCATCCAACCGCCCCCCGCAGGTAGCGAGAGGAGGACCATAAGTGCAATCTTCTCCCCCCCCCCCTCATGCCACCCACCCGCCCACGCGATCTGCACCCACGGCCACCAGATCGCGCGCGCGCTACTCCCGCTCGTTCCACTCCCGCCACCTGACAAGAGCGAAGAAACGGAGCCGAGCTGAGACTTCGTACGCGCAAAGATGCGCCACTCCCGCTCCCTTGATAGTCCGCCCCACGCCCGTGCGCCCTCCACCGAAGACACGAGCATGAGCACGACGGCTCCACAACGCCATAACACCACAGAACATGCGCCCGGCGAAAGAGAGCTCCAGCCCGTATGGAAACAGAACAGAAAAGTTCCCCATCTCAGCGCAAGGGCACTCACCCACCGAAGCCCCGGCCTCTCCATAACCCCCAGCACCCCCTAGGCATCCTCCGTCGCGTGCCGCTCGTCGGGTGCTGCTTCATGAGCAAAGTGCTCGTACTGTAGCCCTTCCGCTACCAGCACTGGGTTTACCCCCACCTGCGGAAAGGTCAGCGGGATTCGGAAGGAGGAGACAGAAGGAGACGCACTGACAAACTCTCCCTCCCTAACGACTCCACGCCCACACGCTCACAATTCCTCGCAGCATTAACGCTCGCGATCGGCAAGAACCGCGGCAGCGTCGGGAGTGGGAGCACCGTGCGCAGCTTCACCGTCCCGCCCTAATGTTCGCGCTCGGGGTCCGCAAGGCGTTCGCGCCCCCCAAGTCCTCAGCGCGCTGGCGGTCGACGCGAGGGCGGAGGCGGCGGAGGCGGCGGCGGCGGCGGCTTGGGTTGGGGCTTGGGGGCTTGCTCGAGGGCGGATTCACGTATGACGACGCCGAGTACGCAGTGGGAGCGGCGAACGCAGTAGCAGCCCACGACCTGCCCAGCATGGTTCCAGTTGGTGCCTTAGTCGATGCAGACGCCGAGCGCGCGAGGAAGCAGCCCACCGCGCCCGCCAGCCGCCTGCGCAGATTGTACTCCGTCTCCGCCCCTCCTGCCCTTCCCTCCCCTCCCTGCCCGATGAGTCGTACACGCCCCCGCCCCGTCGGGTGCACTGGCGACGTAGACGCTTCCTCGCGCTGTATCACCACCGCCGCCTCCTCCTCCTCCGTTTCCACTTCCACTCGCGCCGCTCCCGGGCCCCCGACGGTCCCGATCCCCGATCCCCGATCCCCGATCCCCGATCCCCGATCCCCGATCCCCGATCCCCGAAGACCAGCGTCGGCGCGACATCCAACTGTCGGGCGTGGGCATGGGCGGACGCGGTGTGGACCAAGTCGAGTGTGCTTGGACGAGAGTTGAGGATGGCGAGACGCGGTATGGGTGAGAATGGATCAGGAGGGGAGGGGAGCCACGGAGACGCAAGGAAGAAAGGGGGTGCAATGGAGAGCGGGGGAATGGACGAAGGGCAGGGTAGGGAAGGAATACAAGCGCGGGCGGTCGGTGGAATAATTCGGAAAGAAAATAAAAATCACAGAATCCGTCAGCGATGGGAAATAACGCCAAAGAAAACGAGTAACCTCCTGCGACGATCCAGGCGCTAGGCCACCTCACCCTCCGCATCAGTAGAGTGGCACTCCTCGGTACTGTGAGGGCGTTCCGCTGTGTGGGGTATAGCTTGAATTCGAGGTAGATTATAGGGAACTTGCAGGTTAGGAGGGCGGTGTGCCCCGGCTTGAATTCGGTAACGACATTTGTAGGACGTAGCGCTACCCGTGGATGTGAGGTACTCACGCCTCGGAAGCTTGGGCGCAGCGCCTGGCGCACTGCGAGCGATACGGGTACCGACGCTGGACTGGACGCTTTGGCGCGGGCATGACGAGAGCCACGATGGGTATGGGATGTATACGATTCGAGTATGTGTCGCAGGTGGTGTGGTGGATGACAAGAAAGAAAGCGCGAGTGGGTATCATCCCCGTATTCCATTGGCGCATTGCCATTTGAAGGATTCAAAGTAGCATTGACGCCGTGCCACATGAACGCCGGCACCGCGCACCACTCATGGCACTACCGCGCCACCAGAACGCTCTGTGGGCACCCAGCTCGTGCAATCTATCCCCGAAGACCAAATCAGCACTTCACATCCAATCGCTGAGATTAATTATTAGAAACGACAACTAACCGCGTCAGATTCATCCTTCCGAGCACATGTAATCTCTATACCCGGGGATCTCCTTCGGAACGAGCGTCGCCACCGGCATGTACTCGCTGACAGCTCCCAGCGGTGACATTCCCATTCCAATTCTGACGCAAGACAGACGATACTTGAGATCGGCTGTAGAGGGTGGCTGTGTCGGTGCCGTGCTCGTATCCAGCGATCTCTGGCTCTGAGTAGCTCTGAGAATCGGATTCGACAAGGATCCGAAAGTCGAGAGCCTCGTCGCCGTCGGTGGTGAGAGCGTAAAGCGGTCATGTGATCGCTGGCGTTCTTTTGGGCGTCTATTTCTCTGCTCCTACTTTCGTGTCGCTTTCGTGGCCTGTAGTCTACTGCGAGATGAATCGACCTCGTGGTGTATAGGACCTATTTACGCCCAATATTTTGAATTCCAGGAACTTCAGCCCGTTCGATTCGGAGCCTGGGTTTTCGATTCTTCCGTATCTTTTGAGCCTTGACTCTGGTGCCACTGTGCCAGTGGCTATCGGATTGCCACCCTGCAACTCTCGACTCGGGTCCTCGACTATTCCATTATCGTCGCCTCTCATACACAAGACCGTATCATTGACTTCTGCTGTCTCAAGTCGACTCGACCTCGCTTTGCTCACCGGTCCAAAATTCTCTGCTTTATCCAAGCTCGCGTACTTCGATCTAAGATCTCGTAGCGTTGTGGAACGCGTCTCCCTTCCATATCTCGTTATAATATTCGTCCCCGGAGATAACGCTTTTGACTCGGGGTCAGGTTATTGACAATCTTTTTCTCGCCTTCGGCTCTGGTTACCGTCAAATTACACTCTGAACTTGTTGACTCGGGTGTTCAATGACTCCAACTAAGATCTTCAACTTTTGGGGCCGTCGCAGCACTCTGGGTTCTATGAAATTCACCCCACGGTTCACTCATGTCACTTCGTGTATTCCCCGGCATCGCGGCCGGCCAAACCTGACTGCGTATTGGATATTATTAAATCTCTAACTTTGGGGCTGTCACGATCGCAAATCAATTCAATCTCGCTTCACCCCCTCATCCAAAATCCTATTATCATTCGTGCAGGCTCACATCATCATCATACGACGGACTTGATAGCGTTGCGGAACGCACCTTCGCTGCTATGTTGGGCTCGGGGATCACCCGTTCGACTCCGGGTCACGTCAATGCACCATCCAGACACTTTTTATTCCAGCCGCTTCGCCCACTCACCTGCGATTGTGATGCGATTGTGAAGCGATTATCAGAACATTGTGCCCGTTCGACTCTGATCGGTGTAATTTTTTTTTTTGCGCCCGCTCACAAATTACAAATTCCCGCGGCGTATGTAGACATCTTTCCTCCGCTGGTGGTCGTAATTCTCGCTTGGAAATCTTCGTATCTGCTTCGCTCGCAAAGAGTCTCTCATCATCTTGCATTTTTTTCATACAAATGAAGTGAAGTAAATTTCGCTCACTGTACCCCCCCCCCCCCCCCCCCCCCGTTATTCAGGCTTACACCTCGGACGTCCTTCTCTTGTCATGCATTCTTGGCAGGAAATCTTGACTGGATTGCTCGCAAGGGATGTTTCATCTTCCATTTTTCTAAGTCAAGTAAGTCTCACTCACTTTATTCAAAATTCCGGGCGTTATTCAGGCTTACACGTTCAGATTCAAGGGCTGGTGGTGCGGTGGAACGCCAGTCAGAGTTCCCATACCTCTTGGGGTCATGTCTTTTCAGCACCGCAACTACTTCTTTTACCCCGAGACATCCTGTCCTCGGATCTGATTCTCAATTCTTGCGTGATTGTCTTACAATTGATTCTCGGCTGGTGATCCAAAATTCGCTGGGACGTGTTTTGTCCTTCGGCTGACTCAAATCTGGCTAATCGCGCTCACTTTCTCTTCAAGTCACGGTTATCCAAAACTGTGTAAACCCGTTCGATTCGGGTTCAGGTCGTTCCAGCCCCGCAGCTTTTTCCCTCCAGAGATCCCGTCCTGGCATCTGCTTCACGCTTCCTACAAGATGGTCTCACGATTGATTCTCGGCCAGTTTGTATTCAAAATTCGCTGCGCTGTTGTCTTTATGTAACAGCTGACTCAAATCCAGTCCCACCTCAATTTATCCAAAAATGTTTGATTCTCGGCGGATAATACAAGATTCGCTGGGACTTTGTCCGTCAGGTCACTAGTACTCAAATACAGTCAGTCTCGCTCACTCTCAATGTATTCACCTAGATCCTTGCCTTTATCTATGTTCACATTCCTGGATTCAAGACCCGAATGCGCTCCTCGAGGGGAAGGTGCTCGAGATCGAGGTCGACTGTATTGCTGACGGGCGCAACAGGGGGTTCTTCACGCTCGTCAGGTGCGTCGGGCGCATTGGTACGATGTTCGGGATGATTTGGCATGGAGCAAGGTCGAAAACGTGGTTCGAGGATGCGAAACTTAGGTGAAAGCGCGACTGAAGGTGGGGTGAGAGCGACAGATATATGAGGCCATAGACCGGCTCGGAAGCTTCAGAATGTGCTTAAAGGGTGCCAAATATCATATTCAAGAGGAAATAGACATGAAGAGATGGGTGAATCGATATGAAATGTCCGTTGGCGATATGGTGATTTGTGCCAAACAACCCCAACAGGAGAGCGCCGTACGATGGCAATAGGTCATGGGTAGTCAAAATAAGCCATAATCCGCTTCAGAGGACCTATATGGACTTACCGAGACCCGCCCTTCCACCGCTAAGGCTCCCCATTTCCCAATAAAAATTCGAAGTGTCGAGGTTGGTTAAGGCTCCAACCTTTTGTTTTCCGTGTGTGGGACCCGGCACAATAAACGGAAAAGGTTACATAACATTTTGAAACCGTTTAAAACCGTTTTACACGGTTTTTTTTTTGGGGGGGGGGCACATATCAGCTATTCTTAAGTCTAACCCCTGCCAACAATCCAACGACGCCGGCTTGAGTAGTCCATCCTTTATCCGCATTTTGGTGAGCATTGCAACCGAAATTGTCTCTGCCTTGAGCGAGCCGCGGGATTCATGGCAGAGATGGCGCGCGCTTGAAAACAGGTGCTCGACCGATACACTGGTTCCGGGGATTGCGAGGAAGTCGCGGGCCATTTTTGAAATAATTGGGAATTCGTGTTCGTGTTCCTGCGTAGAAGATGAATGTTACCATTTGTGAAATACCAAAATTAAGAGAAAGTTACCTTCCACCATGCAAGTGGCGCATTGCGATCGCCCTGATAGTTCTTGAACGCATTGAAAAAGCGCTTCAGTTCACTTTCAGAGACGACCTCGGGCACCGAAACGTCGTCAACGTCGGTCATGCAGATATCATCGAGGAACGAGCCAAGTGTTCCGGGCCGGGACGGTTGTGCTGGGGCCGCGCGCTGGCGCGACCCGTTGTCGTTGGCATGGATCTCCTGGTATGAGTCGTAGACATGCTCAACTAATACCGCTACACGAGCCGCGCTCAGCAAGTCCGAGTCGTGCTCCTGGTCGATCTTCCGAAACCATTTAATTCCCAGAGATGGGTGAAGCACTGGCAGATGCGTCAAAGAACAGATGTGATGAAGGCGAAAGAATGCACATACATGTCGCAATGATATTAAGTTGGCAGCCGCAGGCCTTGACGTAGTAATCTTCCAACTTCTCGAGGCCTGCCGCCGCCGCTGTACGAAGACAAGATAATGGCTCGTTGTCTTTGGCGAACCGAAGATGCTTGAGCATTCCCTCATACATCGGGAGAACCCAGGGTAGAGTCGGTGTACCCGAGCGGGACATCTGTAGCGTTACCTGCGTGAAGATCTGCAGAAACGTCAAGATCGAACCCAAATTACGGAAAAAGAATGAACCTTGAGCAAGCCGCCCAGCGCTTCGAGAAGTTTCCAGTGATCATCGTCCAGGGAAAGCGGCCGCAATTCCTCGGTCTCAAAGACCCAAGTATCAATGGCCTGTTGTACCTCATGAGAGACGATTCTGAGGCGGATAAAAACCCACTTTTCTCAACAGAAGTCCACGCTCGATCATCGCGTGAGTATAATTCCAGCGATGTCTGACATCGCGAACGACCATGAGCGACGCGAGTTTCCGGCCCGACGGAGCCAGCTTGTCAATGTAGACTCTGGCAGCCGTCGTGCGGAAGCGCTTGCGACGCTGGGCTGAAGAACAGATTTTGGTCGTAATAGTTCGTAGCTATAGAGCTTTAGCATGGCGCAATAAAGATAAGGAACACTCACTTTTTGCAGCGGGGACATCTTCTTGAACTCGGCAGCCAGGCCAGTCAGCAAAATTGCCTCGTCCTCTTCGGCGCCGTTATCATCAGACTCATTGTCAGCGAATACTTCCCGCTCCAGCTCATCGACAGCCGGATCAGTGGTTGGATCGTAATGGAAGGGTGTATCTTTGTTGGGGAGGTAGTCATCAGTGATGTCTAGATCTACACCGTCACCGAGTGCCGACAAAATCTTCTGCACCACCAGGTTTACCACATGCGCAAGGCAACGGATTTGCGAGTTAGATGGAACAAATTGAAGGTCAAATTTCTCCTGTAGGAGCCGCGCCAAGGCGCGAAACATAACATCATTCGGCGAGGCATTATCAAGCGCAACCGCTAGGAGGTAAATGAAATCTGTGAGTCTGATTTCATTCTTAAAAAATAAACAAACACTTATCTTTTCCAGTGCCTCGAAATCGTTCAGTCGCTTGGCAAGACCTAGCGCTGCATATTCACCCTCGTGCTCCTTGTCCTCGATAGGATGGAAGTCAAGAACACGTTCCACGAGCTCCCAGTCCGCGGTGATCCAGTTTGCGATCGTACCGGCGAACGTGAACGTCATGGCTCGCGTGGTCCAAGTGTCCGTCGAGACGGCAATTTTGGATTTTACTTCCTGGAATCATGTTAGATTTCGATACAAATACAACAAGAGGTGCTTGCCGTGAGCTCGGACTTGACGAGGTTGTACATGTCGACGTACATCTCTGCCAAGGTATTGCGCACGGTTGTATCACTCGGTAAGCCGTAACGCGTTTTAAGGAACGCGAACAGGCGCTGGATACCGGGTGTCTCACCCGTCGTGAATGGAAGGTCATCCTCGATTATCCACGCAGAAAAAACCTTGAAAAAGTTCTTCTGCGTCGAGTTAATGGCAGGATTAAGCTTGCCATCGACCAGAAAGTCGGCCATAATTTTGGCCGAGCTGGCTGACACGCCACGGGTTTCCCCGGGCTGGACATCGGAGGGGACAGGGACATCATCATGGCGCGAGCGGTAATGGGTAGCTAAATTACCAAGGTTGGGTGCGGGCTTCTCATCCCCGAATAGTTGGTTCTTGCCGACCTTGCGCTTGAACGTTATGTCCCTGGTACATAATAAAATCAGTCAGCATAAGCGACAGTGCATATAGGTAAAATAAAATATCACATTTTACAGTGCCGGCATTTGAACGACCACCGTTTCTCGCCGCCGGTAGTAATGGCAACAGGTGGCCAAAAATGGTCGCGACTCTGGCTCTTTGGCCCGCGCTTACCGCCGGTTCGCACTTCGTCCTCTGACTCAGCATCAACTTCGATGACATCGACGTTGGGCGGCGGAGCGGCAGGCGCCTTTTGAGGTTTCTTTTTCTAGTACGCGACGGTTCAAGTTCGGACATTAGACACGATCATGGCAAATATCGAAAGAGCGAACCTTTTTAAGGGTGGGTCTTGCGCGATGCCATCCACGACAATAAGCTTTCGTTTTTTGGGATTCTGCACGGGGCGCAGTCGAGGCTTAGCCTGAGAGCGAGGAAATGGCGGATCACTCACGTTCGATGCGGATCCCAAATCTTCGCCATCAGCAAAATCGTCTTCTTCCTCCTCGGAGAGGTTAGCATTGGGTTCCTTCGGGCGATAAGAATTATCGGGTTTGCCTTTGTTGTTCCGTCCCGTCATGACCGCTATGTGGTTATAAACAAAATAAATTGAATAGCAGTGGGTTGACGCACCGGTGAACAGGTTATCATACATGAGCTCCTTGGCAGCGTCGCCCGAGTTTGCCCACGCGCCTTTCGAGCTCTTGGCCTTTGTCTTCGGCTTTGGGACTGCCTTGGCAGCCGTATTCGCAGCCAATCTGTCCATACCGCTAGCACGACACGCCGTTAATAATCAAAGCAGTATGTCAGCCGAAAGAGAAGCACGCACCATACGGTTTCCATCTCCTTCACTACCCGTTCCAACCCTCCAAATTCATGTCGGGGGCATTCCACTTGATTTCGCGCAGGTAACGGACCACCATCAACATGCCCAAGTCACCGCGTCGGATCAGATGAAGACGTCCATTTGCATCGCGGCATTGGGCGTCCTCCTTGAAAAGAATGTCAAAACGACGTGTGAAGGTGGATGAGGCAGAATCTTCGTCGAGGCCGTGGATGGTGGTAAGGACACGATGAATTTCATCTTCCACTGTCCCTTCAGCAACGGTGGTGGGCAGTACTGCATCGAGGTCCTCGATGTTCTTAATGAGCTTCGCGATGGCAGCCGCTGTATAGAAATCAAGAAGACGCGTCAAAACTCAACACCTGTGCGAAAAGAAAAGGTGACGTACCAGCGCTGAGACGCGCTTGAGTTGCGTCCACAATAGCTTGATGCGCGGCACTCGGAGAACTCCCGTTGGTCAACCCCTCCCCGGACAGATCACGTGCGCCACAAATACAAATAAATAAACACGACGCGGCTCATCGGAGATGGGTTTTTCCAGTTAGCTACAGGTTTCTACGCACAAATACCGTGTTAATTCTACGAAATGTACACCAATCAATTCCAAGGCAGCCTAACTACCTACAGACAGACTGTCAAGTGTCTCGATCAGATGGAACCGGCCGCGTACGATAGAACATCGCGTTGGCGGTGGACCTGTCCCACGTCGTCGGAGCAGCGGATCGCGTCGAGTTCTCGCGACGCTCGCGAGTCGCGCAGACATCAATGAGGCGAAAAAATGATGCGCCCTCACGTTCCAACGTGTCAAGCATCCGCGGGTCATGGAATTGCCGCTGATACTCGAGTCCATCACAAAAGTCTCGGATTTTAGCGATGGAGGCAGTGAGACGTTCATCAAATGTTGCCCTAGCCCTCAACTCCACCAGTTCCTCATCAGAATCTTCGCCGTTGTCGTGATGGGCTTCGATGCGAGGACCAGATTCGGAGTTGCTAGCTGTCCGTAACACAGAAGGCGGAGTTGAGGACATCGGTTCCGCGTCCAGTGGCCTGAGCGATGGGTGAGACCAGAAGGGTGTCGTCCGGTTACGAGTGACCTCCATGAAAAATATCGGATCCACGGGATGAACCCCTTGCACAAGGTGCTTGCAAAGGAGGAATCGGCTCTTGAAAAAATAAGGGCAAGTACACACCCATCGGCAGGTGTCTGGTCTGTACTTCTCATTCAATGGAAGGGCGATGGGTGTTTCCAAACACCTCTTCCATTCAGCTTTGAAGTCTTTATGCCATGATGGAAGTTCGCAGTGCCGGCCTGTGTCCCCCATCATGATGTCGAGGCGGCGTTAGTACCAGGGAGCTAATTTTACGACGAGAATCCAGACCAGGAGATCCAGACGAGGTTTATGGAAGTGGTGAAGGAAGTCTTGCTTGATACGTCGCCAGCTGCGATTAATTCGAAGTTGAGTGTGATGCACAGATAAAATTTGGGAGACTTACTGGCTCTCCACCATCATTGTCGTTTTGAGTCGAGGTATTTCTGGATGCTCCGTGCGCGCCCATAGTTCCCAACGGCCACGCTGGTACCAATTCTCCCATAGGTAAGCCCAGGCCTCGGGAAGATCATTGTCGTAACAGAAGGTATACATCTGCTTCACGGCCCATTCACGAATACCTTCCGGGCTGGGGTGAGAGTACCCCGGAATCAACGGGTGGGCGTTGAGGTGGCGCTCCATCAACTCAATAATCGATTCGCGTAAATCTGCCGGACAGAAGGTGCATTTTCCATCGTCGTCATTGTCGTCATTGTCAACGTCCATGGCAGAGTTGCCTTCCGCCGTTGGTACACTGTTTGTGATGCCCGGCTCGCTGCCAGGTAAATTTGTGGTGTCAGTGAGTGTCGTGGGCCGCATCTGGGTCGCCGGAAGCTTAATTGTCATGACGTGGGGGCGTGGCATAGGCGTGGAGTTGACAGCGACCAGCGGCGACTCCAGAATTCCGCCCTCATACTCGGTAGGGTCTGCGCGACCTGCGATCTTGAATTTGAGGTTGATAAATGAGTATTCGGCGTGCGCTCGATGCACATTATATGGTGTTGTGGATAACTTGCGCTTCTCCAATCGGGTGCGCACTGCGCGCTTGAGATGCCACAGGCAGAGCTGAATTTTTGCATTCCAGACACTGCGGACCATGCCAATCTCGGCCATGTCCTTGTCGACGTGCACGAAGACTGGAATAACACCGTATTTATCGTGGAGGATCTGGGCCCATGCCTCCAAGGCCGCCTTTCGCTTTCCAACGTCGATAGAATCGGCAGTGGAAAGGAGACAGTAGGAAAGCGGGAATCCCACATTGTCGTGTTCGGCAAGAACGGTGTACAGCTCCAGGTGTTTCGAATTCGTTCCATCTAAAATCGAGGTGTCAGCACAACTCACATTTAAATAAACAGGTAAAGAAAACATACATGTTGCATCGATCCTGATTTCAACCACCTTTCCTCGCAACGGCGCCATAATTTTCTTCATCACCCAAGCCACCTGCTGTACACCGTTGGCTGGATGGACGTCCAAGACGTCCACATCGTCTCTGAGCTCCTGGAGTAAAATCTGTGCTGAAGCGAGCTGCATTTTATCACGCTTCCATAGAATTTCGCTCATCTCGGACCATGCACTGTGAACCTGGCCAGCCGTAACGTTTGGGAACTCGGCCTGTATCCTCCTGACCATCTGGACCAGTGTGCTCCATTCGAGTCCCTCGTGGATAATTGCAGCGGCCTCGGCCGGCAAAGCCACGTCGTAGTAAGGAACATGTGAGTCGTGGTGTTTCAATGAAATGCTGATCTTCCGTTGACCCGGGACCTGTCCATTGAGGCTGGAGACGCGAAGACGGCTCTCGCAATTGAAGCGGTGCATGCCGAGCATGTCCCGTGGCTTTGCACCTTCTCTGGTACTAGGGCGAGCCTTCTGCTTTCGAGATTTGTCTTGACAACACCACAGTCGCGTCCGATGGCCGGTTTCTCCTGCTTTATTTTCCTTGACTCTGTGCACAAAAAACACGTCAAAAATTGGACTTCGGACACGTTTTTAAATAGTTCGCACCTGAATCTATACCCAGTGACCTTCCAGATCTCATATACCGTCATCTGGACGCATTCTTTGTCCGTGATTAGTGGATCCTCCGGAGTCTGGTAAGTACCACGAAAGTCGACGTGTTTGTTGGTCTTGAACACGTCTCGAAGGGCAGAGAATAAAGCCTGAGGATCCTTGTACTGCGGGAAGGCCTAGAAACGTCAATCAGCCTTTCTTCCACGCGTAAAACCACTGGGTACGCACATTCTGATTTTCCTCCGTCTCATCTCCACTGTCAGGTCCTTCTTCCTGTTGGTGGCTGCTGGCTGGAGGTTCATCGGGACGTGCACGTTTCCGCACATTTTCCGTTTCCTTCTCTAACACCCTCTTTTGCGCCTGGCCTGCGTGGCACGTGTATTTTTTTCACGGCATCTGTTGCAGGTCTTGAAATCAGGTGCAGCGAGACTCTGACACTTCGACTGAGAGCAGATGCGAATAGGCAATGGAGCGGGTGTTGATTCGGGGTCCATCGGACGCACAGAAAAGCGGGGACTGGAAGAGATGAGGCAGGTGTCAAAAACTCCCTAAACTCGTTGGGGCTGAATTATTTAGGGGTAAAAACACGTCAGAATTTGAAAAAGAAATGCGAAACAAAAGATTCGAACTACAGACCAGTAGTAATATGATTAGCGAAGCAATGAGGGAGCATAACCACTTCGCCAGGGGGCCATATAAGTAAGAAACATGTCCCTGATTGGGTGCAACATGCTCCTTGCCTCAATATCACTGATTAAATGGAGTGCAGGCCAGGAAAGGGACTTTGTATGAGTATTTAACATGTTAATAATGCCCTCCGAAAGCCACAGTGATACTTCATAACAATATGCTACCAAAAGGGTTCGCGAGTGTAGTACTTCCCAAAAAGGAAAGTCACATGACGTGTCCGGGGAGGGGTTGAGCTGGGCGAGCTCGCAGAATTCTACTTTGAGCGCACCTACTCTTGTGCTCTTGGAAAGTACGAATGGCTTCGTGTCCTCATCTTCTCGCTGGCTCTGCGCTGCGTCGCACTTTTGCCGTTTGTGGCTCCTTTTAATGTGCTGCGTCGCATACCCGCCGCCTGTGGCCCTATTTATGTACTTACCGCCCTTAGATCGCACCTCGACTTCTACCCCTTCCATCCAGTAAGCACAGTCTTTACCCTCCCCTTCTCCAACAATTCACCTCTCCCGCAGATCCCTGACGTGATACAATCCGAATACGAATCCGCCACCCACCATCGCGTAGACCCACCGGTCATACAGAATCTCGATCCCATTACCCACATTCAAGTTGGGTGTTGACGACGGCGTGGGAGGAGCCCTGGAGGCCCCACACGGTGGGCGACAAAGGGTAAGTTCCTTTCGTTCGGCTTTTTGGGGCCCTCGTCGCCCTCGCCCTCCAGCTCCAGCTCCTCCAGCACTGACCCATACGTGCTCCCGTCTCGTCCACGTCCCCACATACGCATACGCATACCCACCCACCTCCGCGGCCGCGCGCGGCGCCGCAATCAGCAATCATCCCCCGCCGCCTCCCCGTCCGAGTCGTCCAAGCCTGCCACCACACCCAGGCGCGCATTCGTCACGCTCGTCGTGTGCTGCTACGCGCTCAGCGACAACCGCTCGTACGGCGCGCCAAGCGCCTCGTGCCGCGCCTGCGCCCCACAGGCGGAAAGTGCTCCGCCGCAGCCCCACCTCTCCCTCACTCACCGTCACCGCCTCGCGCCCTCACAGGAACTTGCGGCTGCGGAGCGGGCGGCGAGTCTGAGTGCAGCGTGTGCACGTTTTCGGAGTCGCGGCGACACCCACGCAACGTGGTATGGCTTCTATGGCTTCATCCCTGTGCGCTCGCGTACATATGTTCGCCACCCACGAACGGATTGCGAGGACGAGCTGGTCCCTTACCTGTACTACTTACTCCTGTTGTCAATGCTGCAATGATATATATCCATTTTCCTGAATTGCATCATTATTGTGCCCGATTTCAGAGGGGACTAAGTGCTATTGGCTGCTTGCAAGACCGGCAAACCACTACAAGGACCTCTACACTGCCGTCGAGAATGCATGGGTCAGCCTGGGTTAACTGGCAGATTCCCATCTTATTCCTCATAAATCCAAGGATCCCATCCCCTGGAGAATACATATCAATCTATCATACTAAAATACTAAGGACTCAAGGTCACCCAATCCTTTGCTACAAGTGATATATACAAAACACTAATACTTGGGCTACAAATTTGTGCGAAAGCCCTAATAAAAATTTGAAGATGCAATCCCCTGCAGACTTTTAAGTCGAATTTAACGCGAACAGACGAGATTTGACGCCGCAACAAGTGATACTGTCTTTTTTCATTCAATTTGACCGTCACGCGTCACGCACCCCCTGGTCGATGTCGAACATTGGTTCAACGTCCCGCGTCACGCAGCCGTTGGTCGAATGTAAATTTCGTCACGCCCACCCCAAATTTTGCTCAAATTTGTGTCTGCGACGCGAAAAACCCAAAATTTTCTCTCCTGTGGTCGAAAATTTTGGTTTTGTCACGCGAAATTCTGCCCGTGGTTGAATGGTCGAACTGGTATTTTGGGTCACGCGTCACGCCCCAGGTCGAATGAAAAGAGACAGTATACAGAAAACGATAAAAAACCGCCCAAAATGGAAAAAGAAATTGGCCGCACCCTAAGTTCCACAAAGAGCCGTAAATCAATTTGACAGTCATGCATCACGGGGGCACCTGTCGTGTCGAATTTTGGGTCGTGGTCACGCATCACGGAGGGGATTGTTGAATGCAAATTTTGTGACAAGGTGTCCAAAATTTGCTAAAAAGCTCAATTTTGACATGAAAACACGTCCAAAGAGTCGGATCGATGGGGGCTCAGGTTTAATGGATTTGTGGACTGTGGACTGCATGTGCAATGTACTGGGGTTTTGATGCTACAACTATAGATGCTCTAGAGACAATTAGGCACAATATTCAGTCAGAAATCAAGGAAAAGAGGTGAAAAAATGCTAAAGAAACAGCATGAAATTGGGTAAAAATGAGTTTTTGTTTTTTCCATGGATCCTCCCTGACTCGAAGACATTCTGTCGAGAGCTCTTGGACCTGGAACTACCTCCTGGGGAAGACATTTGGCTTGTGTCCGGCGATGTCGTTGCGATGTACCCAAATATTCCAATGGAAGATGGGATTACGCAGATCGCAGTGATCCTCGCAACCTCGACCATGGTATTCACATCTTTGGGAGAGGTGTCACGAATGAAAGTCAGGAGCCATAAGGAACTGGTCATCCTACTCCTTCGGTTAGTCCTGGAATTCAATTATGTCGAATTCACAGACAACCATCAAGTAATTGGCACTGCAATGGGAACAGTGTGTGCTCCAATGTACGCTAACCTGTTCCTTGCCAAATATGAGGTACCTGCACTCGAAGAACTGAAGGATGTCATCCTGTTCTACAAACAGTTCATTGATGATATGTTCATGATCATCAAGGGAACATGCGAGGACATCATCTGGTTCCAAGAGCACTTTGGGTCACTCCATCTGAACATGAAGATGGAGTGGTCGATGTCTCGGCATCACCTACCCTGCCTTGATGTACAGGTTTCACTGGAATTTGACCCCAGCATACCCACGTCTAACCCCCACAAGTGGTTAGTCACGAACATATAAATGCCTACTTATACATCCCCTGGATCTCATGTCACTCCGAAGACTCCAAGCATGCTTGGGTCAAGGGTGAACTAGTCCGCTATGTACGGATCTGCTTGAATGAGTTGGACTTTGCGAAAATTCGTAATGAATTTGCTGCCCAGCTCCGTGAGCATGGTTATCCGTGGAGATGGCTTTGAAGTACCTGTGACAAGATAAAGTACAAAGCAGAGCGCCCCCTTGCTCTCACGTCACCTGCATCAAACAATTCAGATGATGCTTTGGACCTGCATGTCCTCAAACTCACCCATAATCCAATCTGGGATGAAATTGACTTACGTTGGAGACGTCCTGTAAAGTACATCAAGCACTGAAGAACTTCAAAAAGATGAGTAGGAGAATGTTATCAGTTAAAATAAAGGACCTTCCCACCAGGAAATAAATAGAAAGTAAAAATTGAGGTGGGCCCGGGCTTGGGCCCGACCCCAACCCCAACCCGACCCGACCCCACCTGTTGGGTTAAGCTCAAGATTTCAATGGGCCTAAGCCTGCCAGGGCCCGACCCAGGCCTCGACTTTGGGGCCCGACCCGACCGGCATATCACTATGCACTATGTCATTGCAGTTAGCTATGAGCTACAGTACATGACACCCCCCCTTCCAAAAATTTCTTCCCCCCCCCCCTGTAAAGTCTCCTTGCTGCAATACCAACTTTGTACACTCGCAACTTTCTCAACTGTTCTGCATGAAGTTAAAGTTCGGTTTTCCTGTGTCTTCTATGTACCCCATGCCTGAGATGTAATTTTCTCCATGTTCGAATCAATTTGAGTTGCTCGACATATGCTCGGGAAATCTACTGGAAACAGTCCAGTTGACTTGATCCAACAACAACTATCCCAAAGTCATTTAGCTCTTAAAAGTTCAACATCAATACTACTACACGAATGGGATCAATAAATGGGCATTGTCTCTGTTTCTCCGTTGCAATAAATGCTTGCAGAGTAGACTGGGGAGAAAAGGCGAATTTAGTGGTTGCTTTAGTGGAACACACACTGTGCCGGTGGGCATACTGAACCTGTGAATGTGCCTTGACCCTTGACCCCATGTCATTCACTGGGCCAATTCCCTGCAGCAGGGTGGGTCGCATCTAAGCTACAATTTCTCCGCAGCAGCATACTATTTACGGGAGAGGGGCCAAGCTGTCCCTTGATGGCAGATAAATCGCTGAACGAGAGCGACAATGTGAAACTGCGCCGCTCGTAAGGCTGCGGGTGACAGGGAGTTCAGATGCCACGGAATAATCTGGGGAAGTGGTAGAGGTGGACATGGATATGGTGCAGTCATTTGGATCACACTACATAGGCACACTCAATTTATACAGCTTTCCCAATGTGGCCCCTATCTGCATCGGATTCCGCACTGGCATCTGCTGACCTAGAAAAACTTCGGAAGACGCACACGTCAGCAAGTGAAAGAGATAGAAGGAGAAGAAAAACCACGCATCAAGCTCCAAGCTTCAAGCTTCAAGAGTAAATTATTGGAGGCCTGGCTTTCTCCAGCATTATTCAATCGGAGCTCTAATGCACAGCCTCATAACAATTCAGTAAGCCCCCACCATGACCCCAGCAGCCCTGGGCCTGTTCATCAGACGGATGAAAACCCATTCTGAGGACAACATCACAGAGATACTTCCTAACCTTTTCCTAGGAAGGTGAGCTCCCAGAGCGGCCACTTGGGTGCACAATGTTCTGCCTACTTGGTACTAACAGCGAATGCCACGTTCAGCGAAGCAGGGGCACTTAATCTTGCGATGCTCCGAAACCAGAATATCACACAGATCCTGTCCGTCATGAGTGATCCACAGCCAGTCCATGTACACAGTGGCTTCTGCCAGATGACGATACCTGTGGAAGACTGGCCAAATCAAGTTTAGCTGCCAAGTCAAATATCTTCTAATTTCGACCACTCAAAATGCTTATTTATTCAGGAACTCCTGACCTATTTCAAAGCCATGAATGAACTCATACATGAAGGGAGGACTACTACATATGAAGGTGTACTTGTCCATTGGTCTGCAGGCATACTACAGTTGGGCTCAATCATGCTGACACTCAGTTCACCAGTCAACAGGGAGTGTCAAGGAGTGCAACCGTCATGGCTGCTTATCGTTTGTCATGTCAAGCTTTCTGTGGTTTCTAGGGATCAATTTGTTCACAGTCACGGCTACGCATCCTGACATCCATGACTCCGCGTCGGCGGTTTGATTCATCCAGCGCTTGCGGCCGATTGTGCAGCCCAACTCAGGCTTTTTGGATCAACTTGCCCTCTACGATCGATGCAGATGTAATTTCGAGGATTCGTCAGGGCAGATTGCTGTTGAAGCCTGGCGGGCCAGTCGGGAATGGGAGTGGGAGGGGCAGGTGCACAGATTGCGGAGGGAAAAAAATCCTTTCGCAAAAGTGATTACATGTTTCTCGGAGTGGGTCGGGTCAGTTTTCTTATAGCACATACTGTGTGTAACCCCCTACCGGGTCACACCTAGCACTGGGCCATTCTAGTCATACATTATGAGGATGTGAGATCCAACAGGGAAAGATATTTTCTAGAAAAACTGATGGAGAATAGAGATGGTTTTGGAGGCAACTTCGATCAAATTACCATTATAATTCCATTTTCAATTCTCTTCTGGCCACTATCTCTACCTGACAGAAGCTTATTGCCCTGAGTTCTGGTAAAACTATTCCTTGATGCATATAGAGTGTTCTCGAACATGAACATTGATAATATCCCAATTGCAACTCGTGCACCACTGAGATTCAGAAAATGTCAGACTTCATGATTTGTTTCTGGCTTTATATCTTTTGTTGCACACCATGCATGATACCTCTGGATCCCAAATTTAGGGAATTTTGTTTTCATACATATTGGTTGTACCCAGGAAAAATTCCCCAGTCTTTGTGTGTCAGGTTCGACTCACAGCGACGCATCGAGTCAATGAGGCCAACAATCAATTTGTGACCAAAGGAGTGGTCATGGCACAAAAACCAGATAGAAGCAAGTTACATATACTGAGACAAAAGTCCATGTTATATAAGGCACCGAAGTGGCGGAAATACACCATAACTCGTCAAAATGGGAGGAGGATGTGATGATATAAGGAAACAATGCTAATCGACCAATTGGAAACCGTGGCCTGGTACTAGGTCAGCCATCAAATCCTTGATTTCAACGGAAATATTTCTCTGATGCCATTACCTCCTCGGATAAAAAACTTGTGGATATGCTAGTAAATTTAAAACTCATTTACGCAGTGGAATGGCTTTACAGATTATCGATAATTGGATTTGTCGCCAAGATATTCACAAAAAAGATATCACTTGGCCCAGTACTGGGTCACACACAGTATATATATGGTTTCACTCATCGATGTTTCATCTGTTCTGGTGAAGATGCAGCTTTGATATTCTCTTCACCGCAAAGTGAAACCTGACAGTAACCATAGCAAGTTTGGTTGAACGATGGGTGTCTTGATGGGGATCAGGGATTGAACACTGTTTGAACTGAACCCCGTGGCTGGGAGTCAACCTGAAGTCCCCCTGTCACCATACACATGAGTGTCTGGTGATGCGCTGGGCAGACTCCGAGCATTCTAGAAGTTGGGATTGTTCTAGGATGTGCTGGGCCTCCATTGCAATAACCATCTGTGTCCAATTGAATAACCCAAATCATGTTAAAGTACTGAGGTGAATATATATCAGATTTAAGTCATGATAGAAGGAATCGAATGGAGCACCCTGAAACATTAACAAGCAGACATCCTGGAATTTGAAGCATTTTCAACTGTGAAATGCGACCAACACTTGAACAATTGTTGAGATCCCCCCTATTCCTTGTTGGAAATGCTGACTGTACAGGCCATTAGCAGTGTTCTGTAAAGTGGGTAGTGTTGTTATGTGCACAAATCCCGGTAACACGAGTTGAGATCCTCAGTGAGATTGGTGATGTCATAAAGCAGTTCATGGAAGGACAGACTGTAATGAATTGTTTGTCCTCAGGCAAGGAGGGACACTTTGTTTGAATACTTGACTTCCAGATATGATACATGTACAGCGAGAGTACCCTGGTTACGATGTGCCCCAGGCTGCTGTGTGCACAGGTGTGGTATTTCGGTAATAGAATTTGAGCAGAATTTTGCATTTTGGACATAGTGCAGAGGGATAATTCTAATGGGAAACCCAGGTTTCTTAGAGAAACCACCCCAAAATTAAGATGTTCTAATGGGAAGCCTGGATTTCTCAGAGAAACCCTTCCATTGCTGGCACCATGTAGGACCAGCGGCACTTGAAATATTTGACGTGCTGACATCAATCATGTGATAAAGTCCAGAAGGGAAACAAGTTCGATTGCTGCTCGAAATATGTATAGCTAACGAAATCTGAGCTTACAGTGAAATAGATTGACATAGAATTAGTGATAATTGAAGTTTAAAAGTCATCCCAGTGTAATAATAACTGAACATATGTTAATTTACTCTTTTCAACTCATATCAACCGTGTCTCCAAATGCAAAACACCCAATAAAGCATAGGAAAAATACAAGTAAGGCTTCCAAGACTGCAATGGACAGTTGGAATGGTTGTGGCCTTTCTTTTGGCAGTGCACACTTGTATGATTTTTCATGGGAGGGGCCTTGGTTCAGTGCTCTCCTCATTGGTCATCCTAGCTGTTGGGTCTTGAAGTGGATTGGTTGCAGTCACACCACCTTCTCAGCAACATCCCTCACATGCATTTGTCAAGCAGGCCGTGTGAGGGCACCATTTGTGTGATATTGCCAGTGGATCATGGATCCATCCTCTGTTGGCTTCCACACCTTGCTCACTGGCTTGGTAAAGATGTTAGCTATGGGTAATTTTCTCAAGAATCTTACTTAAGGTCATTAGCCACTCAAAGGAACCATAGCGAGTCCGGAATGTTGTTTTCCATTCATCGCCGTCGGTGATCCGGACGAGATGATACGCATCTTAAGGTCAATTTTAGTGAAGACCTTAGCGCTACGACCAGCGTCAAGGAGGTCCGAGATGAGCGGTAGCAGGTACCGATGTGTTGTTCAGGTCCGGATTGACGTAGGACGGTTCGAACCATCCGAGGGCATCTCCAGTAAGGTAGGAGATCATGTAGTTGACCTTCTGCTGATCGCGGACGAATGCCGACGGGCGATCGCGGAAGTTCAGAATGCCCTGGAAAAGGAAGGTTCGGAGTTTCTCGGGGTCTTTTCCATCGAACATTTCGGGATCCCGAACTCAGGACCGAGTCTTGTCGTTGGAAGTGTCGCATTGATTAAGCGCGTTGCCAATACCCTGAGACATGGCTTGGGTGAGGGATGTAAAAAACAAGGTGGGGTTGTTGAACGGGTTCCGGTCGGGGGTTGAGGATCGACTGTGTCGGCCCCCGTTGCCCCCCGGACCGTCACCTCCTCCGCCACCTCCACCGCCTCCGCTACCTCCACCAACAATATCATGGAAAGGGTTGTTTGACAATCTTCGAGGACGTTCGCGTTCTTCCGGCTCCCGAGGGGGAGTCGGAGACTGACGGTTTTCCCGAGAGGAGATCGGAGTCCGAGGGTGGTCTTCCTTGTCCGATTCTTCATCTATCTGTACCAGGCTATTTCTGCCTGATCGGGGTCCACCGGTTTGCGAGATCGAATCGAAGGGATTAGGTGAAGTGGGAATGCGGGTTTGGGAAGGAAGGGTTTGGGTGGAAGTCATACTGCCAGCAATGTGAGCGCTTTGCCGAGTGACAACAGATGATTGAATATTTTGGCTGGCTATGTTTCGGAGGCCCGCGCTGTAGTTGACGCGGGAGTCCCGAATAGCCTGATCCTGTTGTCGGCGTTGCTCGGCGATTTCTGGAGGAGTAACCGCGAGTCGTGCAAGTCGCTGAAAGGCACATTCGTTTCTTTGTTGCATTTGTGTGTTGAGGTCCAAAGCCATAAACGGGTGGGCGTAAGAAGAGTGAGTTTGCATATACTGTCAAGTACCAGATTCCGTCGGGGCCCGTCGGGGTCCGATGGGTCCTGTCAAGACAATAGTTTTATGTGAACGAATAGGGAGGAACGTCACAAAGGGGGACTTCGTGGATAAGTGTGAAGTCCTATTGGATCCCGGACGGAGGTCCGAATCGGGGACCGACAGAGGGAGTGGACTTGGCTTCAGCTCGTGCGCTGCACCCTTCTCTACACCCAGTGTCCAATTTCGGAGGAGAACGGAAGACCAACAGGATGCGGACTTGAGAAGAGGGAAACTTAGTCGATATTCAAACTGACTAGAAGCGAGAGTACATCGAGCTATTTAAATGATATCGTAGTGTAATTAATCATCGGAGGCCGATAGGCTCCACGATGGGAATGAGTATGTAGGAGTCAATGTAAGTCGATGCTGTGTCGGCGGACGTCAGAAGGCCGAGGACGCCGACGAAGAAAGTCATAGTGATTCATAGGGAGTCTTGAGCATATGGTGAATGAAGTAGCCAATGAGAATGGGGACGTTACGATTCGGTGATTCTCGGAGCCCGAGGGAGTCCGATGTCACGGTATTATCTGAGACTGCCTATCCGGCCAAACTAGCTAGCCGGCCACTTGCCAAATATAAGAGGTTCCGGTCATGATTCCGGTGTCTGGCCACTTGTACAGTGGAATACGACTCAAGAGGATGTCACAGGTCCAGTTTGGACCCAAATTGACCTGGCGATCAAGAGTTGTGGGATGTTTTTCATCAAGTCGCCGGTGTGTGAACATCATTTCTTATCCCCGAGTGGCCTTCACACTCATTTCTCGCTTCTTCCTCCACCAATTTCTCACCAATCCAGATGGTTGGGGGCTCATTTTTGCGGCCCGATGCAACGGATTGACTCTGTACGATTCGTTCTCTCAGATTGGACATATCTCGTCCCCCGGAGCATCCAAGAAGACCCTGAACTGATCCTGAATGGCGCCATCCGGCCACCTCAATAACAAACCACCTGTGTCTACTACCGACCTAGAATCTGGCTAATAGATTCAAGATAGGTCAATCTGTGTCCTCCAAGTTGGATATCATTTTTACTGTAAGACTTCCCGGTAACGGCGGGCTACTACCCTACTCCACCAAATTTCAGTCGCGTATAAAGACGGATTTTGTTAGAGGGGTTAAGAGTGTGACTGAGACGTCCTTTGGGCTTAGAGATCTTCAAAAACATCTTATTAACTTATTCACAGCTTAATTCGGGGTGTGCATGTGCTCGGCACTTCATAGGGCTGGTCGTTCTGTCCACAGCATTCCCGCCTGTCTTACTTGGCTAAAAAAAGGAAATTGCTTTACTACCCAAACACTTTATATGTACTGTCTGGGTGCATAAAATCATTTATTTGAGTCCTTTGAACAATTTGGAATGCCGTGGAGTGACCGGTGCAAGTGCGAATAAAGGATTTATCAGGGTGGCCGGCTAGCCCGTTTTTGTCTGTTTCGCGATGTCACCGAAAAGAAATTCAGCAAGCTACCACATCGCCAGGTAAAATCGGGGAAATTTCTGTACTCACTCTTAGGATGTATACCTTCATTCCAGAGCCCATATCCGAGTACCTACCCGACTCTGTGCGTGGACTAGAGGCCAAAAGCGCTAAGGTGGCCGGGTAGCCAGTCTCAGATAATATGTGACACCACCCCAGCATATGGCTGTTTTCTCAACGCTATGCTCTGCGAGATCCAAGGCAATTCAGAAACTTTACTTACAGGGATTTCGTGTTTTTTTGGGCTCGACTAAATCTAAAGGTTAAATTTCAAGTTTCTGTCTCTTCAATTCTTTGTCTGAGAGTTTTGGACGCGTCGAAATCCATCTCCCCGTTTCCGCTAATTAGTGTCACGTTTTGTCACACTGTGACTCGACGCGATCGATTAGACAGCGCGTTTCTCTCTCTCGCCGCAATGGACACATTGCAGTTCAGCTCACAGTACTGGGAGGAAAACTTATCTGGAGTTCAGAAACTATCTCTTGAGGCTAAACTTCATCTCATATTGTCCTTACTTATATTTCTGGGTGTCTCTATCCGCCAACTTCTTGTCTTTCCGACTCTTTATCTTCACTAGCAACATCAAGGCCGTCAACGACTGCACTGCTCAATTTCTAGGGCATTCCCCCACGCATGGCGACCCAAATGTGCAATTCCCTCCCTCCTGTATCTTCTCTATCTGGGTTGATTGATGCACTTCACCCGCACAACGTCATCTGACAGAAACCATGATCATTCCCCTCGCCCACCACATCCTGGGGGAGTGATATATCGCCCCCTCTGACTAGACCATGGACATGATTAATCAAAACCTTTCATGAGAGGTGTCCACGATATATTACCCTAGAGGGTCACCCATTTCTAGTTACTGTACCATTTCGACCAAAGGTTCAGGGGACAGGTGACATGGGCCCCTGAACTGAACCATTTTGGCTGCGGTGACAGTGACTTTGGCGAATGATTTTTAAGCTACTACAAATTCAACAAAAAAAGACGCGAAAATACAACAATAAAAAACTAGTGCTCCTCCCAAGCGGGACCTTGGTACCGCGTTGTGACAATTTTCCGACGCTGGCCGTGACCGAGAACCACCGGTGCCACATCTGACTCTTCCTCATCAGCATCTGAAGCCTCTGCATCGCCCGACCGAGTGATCTCGCCATGCGCATCAACAGTGAAATTAGGTGCGATCAACCCAGAGAGATGGTCCGATACGACAGCGAGAGGTATGTTGCAATCGTCATACACACCCTGGTATGGATCTTCACCGTCACCGTGATCAGCGGCCTCCGAAGTGGGGTCTATCTCGGTCGCCTGCGTAAGAGCTGCGTGCAGGACAGGATTTGTGGTGTGAAGATTGCAAAGGCCAGCGAGAGCCTCCAGCGAGGTGAGCGAATCTTGTGAGAGATTCCAATTGCCAATGCGGCACATCTCGAATGCCTGCAGTTTTTTGTTAGATGCATGTAATAAATTGGAAAAATGAGCGTGACATGCCTCAAGAATTGTAGCCGAATCCCCGATGTCGTGGATGGCCTGGACAACCCACCCAACCGATCAGTCGCACAGCATACTCACAGTCGTGTCGAGGGTGATCTCATGTGTCGCTTTGCCAGCCTTGATCTGCTGCGTTGCCTTGTCGACAAGGTCCCGATGCGCGGAGCACTTCATGCTTAACTTGAGGAGTCGTTGAATACCGACATCAAGCAGCTGCCAGAGGCCAGTGCAGCCGTCAGGGACGAAGAGGATGATGATGGTGGGGTGATTCTTTTTCATCCATGCGAGGAAATCCTTCGACTTGTGTACGGACCAATAGTCGATCTCCCAGATGGAGAATTGCGACAGAGGAAGACTGAGTTCCTCCTTCGTGGCGTCGAAGTACAGCACAATGATGTCGTCGACGAGGGTGTGCATAGTACCGTGGTTAGACCAGTACGTGGACGTTTTCGAGGGGACCATGCTGTAGCCGAGCACGATGGCCTCGTCGTACCATTCAGCCTTTGGCAAGGGACAACATCCCATGGTCTTGCCTTGGAACACTGCCTGCATCGGGAGCAGCTTCCTGCTTGCGGAAATGGAAGGGCCAAGGGTGAACATGCGCTTCTCTTCCTGCCCGACCGTCGCCACCTGCTTCTCGCCACGATGGTGCCAGGTGGAGCCCGACCCTTGCTGATAGACAAGTTGTGTTTAGTCCGTGTTTATGTGGAGGGGCGCTACGTCAGCGAAGTCGTGAATTATGTACACCTTTCGGAAAAAGGCCTCCTCAAGGACTTTCTCGTGGTTGGGGGGCAGCTTCTGAGCAGGCTTAATTGCCCGATGTTCGCTCCAGCCGTGGGTATTGCATAGGTAACATCGGACGAATGATTCGGTGTGGAAGTACGACTCGCCGAGCTCGTCGCCTTCGGGTCTCGGTCCGGTTGCACGTGCTGACCAAACGCGGTAACACCACGCTGAACATTTTCCCTCCACGTTCCCTCCACATCAATTCATCCGCCTTCACCTGTATCGTTCGTTCGCCGTCAGCCACCTGCTCTCCGCTGCACTTACACTCAATTGACGACTTTTGGAGCTCTTGAAACGGTCGGGTGATTTCTATTATACTCACATTTTAGTTAGCTACATTATTTGGCACTCCTCGTTCTGGACCCTCACTTATCACACACCACGGCACCTTAGCAATCTCGAGGCGATCGTTATTCTGGATGCTGGCGCAGACTCGGACTGCGCTGGGGATTGACTTCGGCGTGGATTGGGCACCCACTGTCGGCGCTGAGTGGGGCAGCGTGTCTCCCTATACATCTTTGTGCAGATTCCCGGTTCATGGCACGCTGAAGGATTTGCATTAGCCAACAGATTTATCACGGACATTTTACATACATTTGTTTTGGGGGCCTCGTGATCAGTTACCACCACCATCTTGGTGGGGAAATTGGGAATGGGTTCCCCCCGTCGCAGTGAGCGACGCGGGAGGCAGTATGCACCCGCCCGCGATTCAAAGCGGGGCCCCCGCTCAGGGCCGTAGGGCCAGTAACCGCGGATTTAAATGAATAAAAAATAATCCACGACGTGCGAACTGAAGCGCGAGTGACAGTGAGAGCCAGTAGGGCTTGCCCCAGTACACCAGCACTGCGATTCCAGACGACGCTGGCACGGCGCCATGCCCACACGACGACACCGAGCCCAAACGACGCTTGGCGACGCCGCATACGTGGCGCACGTGCAATACGTGGCACCATGATAAGCGGACACACGGCACATTGAAGCCGTCGTCGCCACTCTCTTCTCCCCCCCACACCGCGAAGGAAAGACAGCTGGTGAGTGCCGCGCACCGCCGCTGCGACGCCCCCTAACCCGCCACAGATCACACTGGACGCCTCCCTGCCACCGCAGCCCAGTACACCCCCTCAAAAAGTCGCGAAGAGGTCACGCGACGAGGCACAACCTCGCGACATCCCCCACGGCGAGCGCGAGTCACCCGAGCACCGATACGCCAGCAAGGGCCGCTACGAGCACCCCCTCTCGCGCCCCTTCCAGCGTGCACGCCCCCGCCGCCAGCCCCCTACCCCCACCTGCCTCGAGGTCACCTCCCTCGACTCCCTCGTCGACGGGATCTACGACGACGACAGCATCCTCCTTGACGACCCCTTTTTCCTCCCCAACCCGGACCCCCTAGATTCCGCGTTGAGCCCCACCGCCTCCGCGCCCAACTCCTCCCGCTCGAACTCGATACCCGCCTCGTCTGACTCCGCGCCGAGCCCCTCCGCACCACCGCTGTCCCGCAGCGCATCCCCGTCCTCACGAGGCTCCCCCCCTCCTCAGCCCCGCTCAGCGACCCCGACCGCCCACGAGCCCTCCCTCCCCCCCAAGTCCTGGTCTGTGACCCCATCCGCCCACGAGCTGCTGTCCCCCCCGTCCCCGACCCACACTGTAACCCTGCCCGCCGACGATCTGATGGAAGACGTCGTCATCACCCCCCTGCCTTCGCCCTGCCCACACGGGAGGAGTACCTTGCCGCCGAGCCCACGCACCAGGCTGACAACCCCCACCGCCTGTCCCCTGTGCACGACGCCGACGGCCCCGGGTTCGTCGGGAACTATGTGTCCGTCCAGAGCATAGACCCGCTCTGGATGCTGCCGGTACTCCCCGACCATGTCGTCCTCGAGAACCTCCCGGACGACGTCGTGGCGGCTGTCACCGCAAATCCCCAGAACTTCCTCGCTGTCACCCCTTTCTGCTTTGGCTCCACCCTCGCCGCCGCGTACAAAAACATCCACGCCGACATCCTCTGCCGCATCGAGGAGGTAGCCGGGGGACCAAAAGAGGTTAACCTCGTCCGCCCAGGCCCCAAGGTCGCCGTGCGTGTGCAACGTCGAGGGCTCACGGGCAACAAGGCTGATAAGTACCTCCCCCCATCTCCCTCATCCTGCGCTGCAAGGAGACGGAGGCCCGTAAGAAGCTTATCGCCCAGGCCACATTCCCGGGCACGCGCGCCCTTGCCTTCCATGTCTCCCCCTTCGACAACAAGTGCCTTTCGCGGGCTGTCGGGTTCTTCAGGACCGACATCTCCAACCCCACCCCCCTCACTCAGCGCCGCCTCTGCTATGCCGCTCTCCAGACCCTCCTTAAAACGCCCAGAATTTACAGCACCTTCGACCGGGTGTCGCAGGGGGGCAGCGCCCTCCCACGTGAGCAGCGAGCCCATGACTTTGCCTCGTCCTTCGTAGGAAGATATATCAGCCACGAAACTGACCCTGTCTATGTCCTCTTCGCGAAGCCGTGCACCAAGAACCCTGCGCAGTGGGACGAGCTCCGTACAGCCATGCGCACAAAGCTCACCGACGACCTCGAGGACTTTCATCCCCACACTAACAACCCCGGCGCCGGTCACAACCTCTGTGCCAACTGCAAGCTCGACTGCCACCCCTGCTACCTCTGCACCTTCACCAAGCGCGACCCGTCGTGGTGGGGTCCGTTCGACCTCGCCTCTGCCCTCAAAGATCTCAAGGGACTGGCAGCAGATGAGGAGGACCCCGATGAGGAGGGGGCCCGCAGGGGCTCGCCACGCGGACGTGCACCACGTGGAAGGTTTGTCCGTGGCCGCACATAGTATACCTATGATCATACTATCCCTCTTGACAATCCAGCCACTTATATATGCTTGTGAGCTGCTCGTACACTTAGTCTTGTTTAAAAAATGGATGAATTAATTTTGTCTGGAAAAAAAAGAGAATAAAAATAAAAATGGAAATAAAAATAGAAAATAAAAATAAAATCCGAGTGAACCTGAGTCGGGGACCAGAAGAAGACGCACCTAAACTGTGAACAGGTGCGCGACCCGAACCCGCTTACATTTACTGACCGATGCCTCGTGCAACGGGACAGGACGTGGGGGAGGGAAAGCGTGGCGGGAACAGAGGGAGCATCTGGCCTAACGGCCGAATGCAACTTCTGTGAACGCTGCGCCGCAACGGCGGGGTTCCATTACAGCGAACCGGGGTCCGCCGGCCAGCATTCCTGGTGCACGCATCTCTGAAAGGGACGCTCCCCGAGGCGTCCCCGGAGGAGGTGCGCAACCCCTTTCTGGATGGGGCACCGACAGCTGGTGACCATAGCGAGGTCGCCAGCTAGCCACATCTTTACTTCGCAACTACAAACTTCAATAGGAACGATGTTCCAAACCCAAGGTACGGGAATCTACCAACTAGCGGGTTAAATACAGGCATGGCAATCGGTAACTCAGGCACTGTAGGCGGCGGGAGCTCCGCCACCGGCGCCCGCCTAACCAATGAGGGTGCCTGTAGTGGAGGGGAAATGGCTGATGTCCACCCATTTCTGGGCCGGACAGACGCAACTCCTGGAGCAGTGCGCTTCCAGGGGGGCACCAGTGCGTGTGCTAATGCGCATCCAACGCATGGGCCGATTCAAAGGCACCACACCCGTCCATCTAGCGACGCGGATCTCATCCGGGATAACCAGCAATCTGCTGAAGTGGGTGATCAAGCCCCGAGGGATCAACGCATGGGCCGATTCAAAGGCACCACACCCGTCCATCTAGCGACGCGGATCTCATCCGGGATAACCAGCAATCTGCTGAAGTGGGTGATCAAGCCCCGAGGGATCTCAGTATCCCGCAAAATGGCGGTGCGCCACGGGAACCAACACTTCCCCCCGAGGACCTCTTGGGGACCCACTGGCCGACAGCGCCCTGCTGAGAGCCCCAACACCACCCTTCAATAATGATGGTGACCAACTGCCCTTCCACAACGGAAATCCGGCACTGCATAGACCGCCTACGCCACTCGACATGGGGCGGAGGTTCCCTGGCCCGCCTGGCCGCCGCCATGCCGCTGGGGGTAAGAAAAAGAGGACGAAGGCGTCGGTAATGGTTGCATCCTTGAATATACGAGGCATAGGCAATCCCAACCCATGGCACCCGGGCCATAAATGGTACCAGGTCAACCAGCTCGCAAAAGATAATAAAACCGGGGTACTGGTGCTCACAGAGAGCCACCTGAATGCGCTCCGTCATGCCAACATACAAAATCTTTTCGGGCGACGTCTTGAAGTGATATTCTCTGAAGATCCCGGCACCCAGAATGCGAAAGGGGTCGCGTTTGTGATAAACAAAGATCTAATGAGTACCGACAACATATGCACATGGGAGATAGTCCCCGGACGCGCTATGCTGCTTGAGATTGAGACTCACAAAGGGGAGAAACTAGTGATCCTGGAGTGTATGCCCCGAATGCCCCGGGAGACAATGCTGAGTTTTGGGCCACCCTCCGGGATTTTCTCGTGGACCACCCAACCGCCCCCAAGCCAGACATGATGGCTGGCGACACCAATGTAGTTGAGGAAGCCATAGACCGGCTCCCAAGCCACCCTGATCCAGAGAACGCGACAAAGGAATTAGACCTGCTACTGTCAGCTCTGAGACTCGTCGACGGGTGGAGGAAAACATACCCGGATACCCGTGCATACACGTACTTCCAGCTGCGGAATGGTGGTGGGGGCTCCCAATCCCGGATCGACAGGATCTATATCAAACGTGACAAATATGCACAGGCATATGACTGGCAAATAAATACTGTTGGGATATCAACGGACCACCGCATGGTCTCTGTCCGCATCACACAGGAATCGGCTCCTACAACGGGGCCAGGAAGGTGGGTGATGCCGGTACACATTACCAGAGATAAAGAGCTCAAGAACTTCATCCACGAAAGAGGGATAATGGCCATTGAGGCGGCAAAGAGGGCCTCAGAATGGGCCATACACGACCCGAATGCAGGTGTCCAGACTATATGGGCAGACTTCCAGTCCGCAATGCGAGATAAGGCACGGGCGCGCTCGAAGATCCTGATTCCGAAAGCGGAGAGAGAAATAGCGCAACTGGAGGAAGACATGGCAACTATACTGAATGACCCGGAGCTGTCGGAGGACGAGATACTACTGTCAGCGGCCTTCTACACCGAATGGCTGGTGAAAATCCATGTTGCCAAGCATGAAAAGAGCAGGGTCTCGAGCCAAATAAACAATCGCCTTGAAGGAGAGGTGATAGGACGGTACTGGTCCGCAGTGAACAGTGCAAAGAAGCCGAGGGAAGTACTCCGCCGACTGCTCAAGCCCGGTCACGACCCACTGGCAAATAACGCCGCCAAGTACGAGACAGACTCGGGGAGGATGGCAACAATAGCCCGGAACTACCACAACAGAATACAGAAGGAGTGGAGGGACACCGCACCTGATATACGTGACCCAACAATAGAAATTGTACTCCAGAGAGTGGTTAGGAAAACCACAGAGGAACAGAGGGACTCCCGGAAAGCACAACTGACCCGGGGAGATGTGGAACTGGCCCTGAAGCGCTTGGCAAACAAGAAGGCTCCTGGACTCAATGGCATACCATACGAGGTATGGCGGATATTAGACGCCCGCTTCCGAACGGATATATATCTTAATAAACCGGCCTTCGATATTATCGGATTTCTACATCTCCTTTACAACGACATTGAAACACATGGAGTCACACCAGGAACTGGCTTCTCAAAGAGCTGGATGGCACCAATATACAAGAAGAACGACCCCGTGAATATTGCGAATTACAGACCAATATCCCTCCTAAATACGGACTATAAGATATTCACAAAAGCGCTTACAATTAAACTCGCGAGGATAGCACCAGACTTGATACACCCAGCGCAGGCGGGATTCGTCCCTGGCCGCCACATTTACGACCAAATCCGGCTCATGAAGAGAATAATTGAACTGGCCGAAGCCACAGAACAAGATGGTGTCATTGTTGCGCTCGACCAGGAGAAGGCTTACGACAAGATTGAGCACGACTACCTATGGAGGACCCTAGCGGAGTTTGGCATCCCTGATGAATTCATCAACACAGTCAAAACGCTCTACAGCGATGCCTATACCACTGTAATGGTCAACGGAGTAGCAAGTGAACGACCATTCAAGGTCACACGAGGGGTGCGACAAGGAGACCCGCTGTCATGCCTCCTCTTCGACCTCGCAATCGAACCACTCGCAGAGGCACTACGGCAATCGGGCCTGAAAGGGTTCAGACTGAGAGAAGTTGAAGACAGGGTGATAGCTACCTTGTTTGCGGACGACACCTCGTCTACCTTTCATCCAAGGATGACTTCCAGTCCCTCCTGGATTACTAGAGGAATGGTGTGTCGCATCGGGTGCCAAGTTTAACATTGAGAAGACGGAAATCATACCGATTGGGAAATTCTCACACCGGGTGCAGGTACGAACATCACGCACGGTTAGTGGAGTTGGAGGGACAAAAATCCCGGACCACATCAAGATCGCCTCGGAAGGCGAACCCATACGCACGCTTGGAGCGTGGGTGGGGAACAGAGTCGACCAAGTCTCCACATGGACGAAAACTATAGACAAAATTGATGATGCCTTGGAAAGGTGGGACAAGGGCCACCCGACAATGGAGGGCCGCAGACTCATCGTTATGATGGTGTAGGGGGAATGACGCAGTACCTTGCAAAAGTGCAGGGCATGCCCGCCGATGTAGAGAAAAAACTCGAACGTCGATACGGTCGTTCATATGGAATGACAAGAGCCTAATAGTTGTTAACAAGGAGACGGTGTACGCACCAATTGAAGAAGGAGGCCGAAACCTCCTGGATATAGTTGCACGCAATGAGGCGATCACGGCGACATGGCTGAAGTCATACCTGGACTTCGGACCTACTCGACCGCTCTGGGATTCGCAGCTGACGAGTTAATTGCACTCAACATTCAGACAAAGTCAGAGTCCGTTATTGATAAGGCACTACGCACCAGCGTGTTCCTTCAGGCCTGGGACTCCGCCCGCACGCTCCGACCTAAAGACCTTGTGAACATGCTCAAAATGGCAAAAGAAAGGGGAGTCCAGATGGGCGGCCTTGCTTTCTCGAGAGAAATTATACGGAGCGTAGGGATTTGGTACCACATAAGGTCCACCGCCAACCGGGGACTCTTCAACCTCGGCGCTGAAGTTGAATGCCTGAAAAAGAGCCACAAAATCAGAACTACCGCGACACGGAAAAACTCGCCCGCAGACTAGACGCACCCCAGCACCATGGAAGATCCAATTGCACATGCACCGGATGCAGGGCAACAAGGGCCGAGTGCCGTGGCTGCAAGAACCCCAATAAGTGCCACCTAAAGGCAAGGAGATTCCTCAACTCACTTGAACCCAAGTGGAACCCGCTACTACCCCAGCCGGAGGACTACGAAAACGCTCCACCCACCCCAATCGAACTTGAGGAAGGCGAGAGGGCCTTCGACCCATGCATCACGGTCAAGGGGAACCTTGGAGATGCATTCCGGATATTCACAGATGGACTCAAAGGTGATACGTCCTCGCCTGACACTAGAATCGAGGTGGAACCTGACGAGGAGGACATCCTTGTCTACACTGACGGCTCTGCAACGAGCAACGGCAGTCCAGATGCCTGCGCAGGCTCCGGAGCCTACTATGGACAGGATGACCTTCGAAACCTAGCAATCCGAGTACCGGGTGAGTTAAAGCAGACTAACAACGTTGCAGAAATACTAGCCATTAAAGAGACAATAGAATCCAACCCGAAGCCCATCACACTCCGTATTCGAAGTGATTCCATGCTGGCCATTGACAGCCTCACAACGAATCTAAAGAAGTGGGAAAATGAAGGGTTCCATAACACGGAGAACAACCACCTGATCAAAGTCACAGTGGCGCGACTCCGAGAACGCAAAGCACCCACAACCTTCAAATGGGTCAAAGGGCACTCAGGCATAGAGGGCAACGAGAGGGCGGATCTACTAGCCAATGAGGGCAGACTGAAGGATAACTCCCCAGCAATCAATCTTAGCATCCCTCGTGCAATGCTCATCCCAGGGGTCAAACTCCGAAGTGTTACACAGTCGCTGGCTTATAAAATTATCCGCAAACTTACCATGGAAAGGCCGAGCTACCAAGAAGCCCTAGACAGGCACACAACGACCCGGAACATGGTATATGCACAGGACGCAGCAGCAGGAGGGGCAGATGATATCCCTGCACTGGCACAGATTTGGAAGTCTGCTCGACACAAAGACATCGGAAGGAGCATCAGGTATTTTCTGTGGATGGTCATCCATGACGGGTACCCACTAGGTGAGTACTGGAGACACTTCCCAGGGGGATTCGCAGAACGAGGGACCTGCAAAAAATGCAAGGTCCCCGAAAGCATGACACACATTCTAACCGAGTGTGAGGAGAATGGCCAACAGACCGTATGGGAGCTCGTGTCCGAGCTCTGGAAACTCAGGACTAACACTGAAATGGACCCACCACTCATAGGGGAAATTATGGCCTGCGGGCTCACAAAAAAAGGAAAGCTCCCTGGCAGGACAGACGCAGGCACGACGCGTCTATATAGAATTGTTATCTCTGAATCAGCCCACCTCATCTGGCGCCTACGCAATGAACAAGTTATCAATGGCAAGACTCCAGCGACAAACAATGAAATACGGAACCGCTGGCTCCACACACTAAATGTAAGAATCGGAGTCGACTGCCTGATGATAAACAAAGCGAAGTATGGCGCGAAAGCACTAAAGAAATCACTCGTGCTTAAGAGGTGGTCTGGAATTCTCCACAACGAAGACAGACTCCCAGCCGATTGGACTAGGGAGGCCAGGGTTTTAGTGGGTACCGGTTGAGGGTGATGATGGGTTGGCCTGCGCGACCTTGAACCCCGCAACCGGAGTCCCACACAGGCGTCCTCAGTGGCGTAGCGTGCAAGAATGCATTTCCCTGGGTGGCTGTCGGCGGGGTTGAAAGAACGTGGTCCCCGCCATTTATTAACAAAAGTGTGGTATATAGAGACGACTTTGTCGTGTTTCCGCGTGATCCATGTTCACGGTGATGGAAGAGTACTAGCCAGTACTACTCGAAATGCCATCTTGTTCCACATACATACATTTGTTTAGTTCCCATCGCTTCCGGGCTCCGGTGTCACGAGAGTACGTGAACAGCCGTCCCGATCATTACATAATCAACTTCCTTCTCTCCCACCTACCACGACAATCCCATTGTTTGCACTCGTCTCACATCCCACACACTGAATTTTGAGCCCTCATCAAGCTAAGTGTTTTATTATTCATATCCTACTGATTATTCTACTTCTAGAGTCTTTCTCTTGACCATTGAGAAGGGGACGGCATTCTACGGCTTGGCAGCACTACTGGTACGACCTGGACACCACCTCGGTCCCCGAGAGGACCAACCTTCTCTTCTTCATTGGAACAGCAGAAGTTACTCCTGTCACCCATGGCGCACATGAAAAGTTCAGGGGTGTCGGTCTCGATGTGGACAACCATGATGGTGCGGATGGTGAGGAGTGTGAGCAGAACCCCAACCCCACGAAGGGAGGTGACATGGTCATGGATCTTCTTTCGGGTTGCTGGGTTCGGGTACTGCGAAGAAATGAATATTATTTGCCATGCTCTGACCACAAAGCGACTTACAAGAACCCAACACCGCATAGTATGGCCGCCTGGCACATTCCCAGAACCCAGTGCAACCTTTTGCAGCACGGTATCTGCCCATTTGTTCGTCTGTCCATCGCAGTCAATCCACTGCCCAATCACTTGCTCCGTGAGCCGCCAAAAATCCTTGAGGTTGGTCTTATGCAGCTCCTTCAAGATCGAGTGCAGGCTTCACAGCGTGAGAGCGCAATGAGCAGCCACCTCGATCTGTGACCACAGCACAGGGGTTTGCCAGTTGATATACTTCGCATTGCACTGTGTGTTCTTCCGTTTGCGTGCATGGGGTTTGTTGTTCTTCCAGCTGTCCTCCCTGAATTGACGGTGCGGGCGCGTGAGCTCTGCAAGACGAGGATCTGGAGCGAGGGTGTTGTCGTGATCAAGAAGATCGAGGTGTTTCTACGAAGGTACAAATGTCAGTGGAAGAAGATGGAGCGGCGGCAGCACTCACTCGTTTTGATCCAGGCACCCAGCCCTCCACGATCCTCTCGGCCCAGACACGATCGCAGTGCCGCCGCATGCGCTCGTTGCCATCTGCACAGGCCCTCGCCTTTTTCTAAGAAGAAAATTTCGTTTTTTGGCTCCTCGTGTCACACTTGTAGAGCTCACCAGCCGCTTTCAAATGCTTCTGGACTCAAGGCAAACGGCCCAGCGGTTGTTGAGATATCAGCCATTTACTGCTTGAGAGCCAAAACCACTGGCAAGGACTGATGGGATCAAAATATTTTGTATGTAGAAGTGATTGTAATGGTCAGATCTAGCTTCCTGAATTTTTCAGGTTTTTCTAAATTTTCACATATAAAAGTGTCTGAAACTGCCAGCTCCGGTAGCGTATTTTGCGTTTTCCGCTCTAGGAAGTGATGCCATCAAAAGAATTTCTATATAAAAGGCAATCACAAACATCATATCTACCTCCCTGAAGTTTTTAAGAATTCTTCCGACACTTTTCGTTTCCCACCTCATCTCGGACATTTCGGAAGGCCAAAAAGCACAGCCACTGGTTCGGAAGGTCGGAAGACACAGCCACATCCGGATTCAGAGCTCTGAATCCCATGGATGATATATAGAGTACGGAGGGTCGCTGGTGCCGACGCACTGGCAGATCCGGTGTGAGCAGAGAGGACATACAGTAACATGAGCACTCGCTATGGCACGTATCAGTCGACCGGGCAGCTTTCATCTTCTGTCAGCACCCGGATCAACTTGGGACCCTTCAAAATGCCTCAAGAGCGCAATGCAGTGGAATGGAACCTTGGTTATAGTCCCGCGGACCTGATGCCAAGATGATCGCTGGCCTAATCCTGGCCCCTTCGTAGTGCGTACAACCAAAACACTGTGGTGAAACGACCATGATGTAGCTTGCTTGAGTATGGTAACGGCGACAGAGAAAAGCAGTTATCGCCACGTATTCATCAGCCATAGGTTGGCCGTCACTGCGGCCGATCGATGCCGGTTGAGCGCCAATTCGGCACCTAAAACCTTCCCCTAAACTCGTCACCAGTCTGCCTGCAGCAACGTGGTAGGCGGCCACATTTGTTGCTCATCGCAGGTCCACTGGTAGCTACTCTAAGCTTTCCCCAGAATTGTCCTATGAATTTTGATCCATTGAGTTGAATGAACCCCGTCAAGCTTTCTTTATTTTCTGTCCGAAAACATTGAACCTTACCTCTACCATAAAACAGGAGCCGAAAGACCATGAGAAAGGCCTGGCGATGGATGGTCCCACCCGAGAGGATATCGCTGGGAGCACCCCTGTTCGATTTGGGACACCTGTTTCGTCTCAGTCTGCACCTAATTCCGGTTGCTGCATTACCGGAATTGCCAGGCAAAATTTTCAACTAAGAGAAGTTTGGTGGGGGTATAAGGAAAGTGGGAGCATGATGTCAGATCCCAGGCGTAGGGATTCGGATGAACAGCGACCTGTTGCTCGGGGATGGCATGTCGACGACTTGCATCTCGCCCGCTCTTTGAGCAATGCGAGAATTTTCTGGTGTTCGGGTAAATATTGAATGTTCGGCCTCGCGGGACTGCGAGAATTCAATCATGTGGCACACTACCTGCGTCTTTCAAGATTCGAACCTCAGCATGACACCCTCGATCATGCTCCGCAATGCGGGTTTTTGTCTTGAGCCTGCTTCTGTGAAATTGCTGTGAATCACAGGAGTTTGTATGTTGCAGCAGAAATCTGACTCACAAATCCAGCCATGCGCATAATAAGCATTGTACGGGTGATGGTTGGGCGCTACTTTCCGGTTGTGCCAGCGGCGGACCGAATACTACGGTCTCAGGAAAGCGACCAATCTCCAATCTATTTTGCGAACCATACTTCGTCTCCTAATTTCCAGCTTTCAAGATTCAACCTGTCTGCAGCATGGATGGTGAAATGAAAGGCTGGCCTCTGACGGCAACCTTTCATTTTTTTCGCCCATTTCTCCGAATCATTTTTTCATGATCGGCGCATCTGATCGTACACTCGAACCTGTCAACAGTAACTGAAGGTTCTCGGGCCTGAAGGTGATTACCTTGGGGGTTCGATTAACATGAACGAATTTTTCGTTTTATTGGAATCTAACTTATAGTCCACGCAGCGGAAGCCCCCTCAATGGGGCAAACCTCAGACATGTACTTCCACTACAGATGCTCCATTGGTCTTTCATTTGAACGCTGCTTTGCCCGCTTTGGTGATGCACTCCGGTCCCAAAATACCCCTTCGATTGATGTATCTTCACCGATGACTCTCTTCACCCCTCGGGAGGCTCTGTACCCTGAGCGTTCGTTCCTATACTTCGTCATGCTGTCTGGCGGCTCCACTGTTCCTCCCGCAGTACTTCCACTGGAATCTCTGTGCGTTAACCGGCTTCTGCTAATACTGTACTTTTTCGTTCAAATCGACATGGGTGGTGACGCGTGACTCACTTGAACCAATTCGACATTTCGACAGACCGCGCAACTTAGCGTGACGGGTACCCAAAAATTCGACATCGCGCCAATTTGGTTAGCAACTGACCCCGGACACATTGCACAAATATCTGGCCTGGTGTTACACAACTCCCGGAATTTTCATCCTTATTTTTCCTCGCGTACATTTGACCCAGAAAATTGCGCCATAGACACTCCGCGGACACAGAAAACGACGAAAATGATCGAAATCTGGTCCGCGAGACATGGCGAAAATCCATTTTTGAATTTACACCTATTTTCTGGTCGAGGAGCCGCCGCCTGACACGTGACTGTCGAACTGAATGAAAAAATACAGTACTACCCATCAAGGGAAGTCATTGCCGCTGCAAAAGGGCCATGCCCCCTGTGTATACAACTCAGCACGTTCCGAAAGGGGACCTACCGTATGATTAAGTTCAAATCGACACTGGTCGTGACCCGTGACCCGGTTGAACCATTCGACAACTCGACACCAACCCAAAATTGGCGTGATACCCCCCAAATTTTCGACATTCGGAACGAAAATTTGCTCTTTTTTTGTGTCGTTGAGGGCAAAATTGGGTCGAAGTCACGCTCGATAGGTTCAATAAAGGCCGTCGTGAACCGTGGCCGCGACTAAATTTCAACAGCGGGGTCCGTGACCTGTGACTGTCGATTTGAACGTACATATACGATAGCTGAGTATAATATATTATCCTGACTTATTCTCGAGGGAGAACTGCTATTGGTCCGGGCCATGTTACTTGCGGATGCACACGGCCTTCAGGGGGTGGCATGCGAAGCTTGGACAACAAGCATTGCTATGTGATGGACCGTTCAGAAAGACCAATCCCACCGCTGCAGCATTCGGAAACGATCTGGAGATCGGTGCAACTGTTAGCTGATAATTGCAGATGGCACGCGGACGCGAAGATAGCGGCATAAATGAGGCAACGCCACACGCCACATCGGTGACAGAGTGGGCGATGTTCTGGCAACCCCGCCATTCCGAGGGTGATCGCAAATCGGTCGCCGGACCGATTCTTTACTGCTGACTTCGGAGGGAAAACCCTTGCCAAATTTGGGGCAGTCTGGCCAAAATATACACGGAATGACCGATTAACCGATCCAGTTCATTGACACCAACAACATCAGCTAACGTCATTTCCTACCTGCTGGATCCATGGAGCAACAAAAGGATTCTTCTGCACGGTCGTGCCAAGGCAAGTTTGAAAATCTGGCTAATTTGACGACTTTCCCCGACATTTCCCTAATCTGCCCTAGATTCTGGGGCGGAACCAAATTTCCCCAAATTAGGAAAGGTGATTTTTTCCTGATGCGGGAATTGCACCCATGCTCAGCCTGAATTCCAGAGCCTCTGTGTCTCCTTTCGTTCCCCAATATCCATCTCTGTTTCGCCATACATTCACCATATTTGCATGCAGTATCCCTCTTTGGGCGCCGGATATCATTCGATCGCTGATTATTGTTGTAAAAATCGAACCAGAGTACGCCAGAAATGAGTTGACATGTAGGGAATAACTGACTCGGGTGAAGAGTACGATTGTGGTGACTCGACACCAAATGATTCGGAATACGGCATCGGCCCGCAGCGGATGACAGCGAGGGACCGTTATAGGACCGCATCGTCGTTTCTTCTGAACGACGCTTCTCCCAAGAGGTCACCTGGGCATCAGGAAGAAAGATTTGGCTATAAAGTCAGACGCCGAGAAGCAAAACCCGAGGCGTTTATTCTTGGTCTATTCCTCCTGAGACCTTATAAAGGCAGAAATTCTTACATCCCAAATCCCGATCAATCATGGACCCATCTTTATACAAAAACATTGTCACCCGCCGTGGTATCAACTACCACTACTTCTTCAGTCCAGCGGCCCCCGATAAGCCGACCCTTGTGTTCATCCACGGATTTCCCTCCAATGCATACGAATGCTGGCGCCACCAGGTCGTCTTCTTCGTGAAGCACGGGTACGGTGTCCTTGCCCCCGATCTTCTCGGCTATGGAGGTACAGACAAACCCACGGAAGTCGCGTCCTATGCCAAGAGTCTCATGGCCGCGGACATTATTTCTATCATGGACAAAGAGGACATCAACACCAACTCGAAGGTTTACGCCATTGGTCACGACTGGGGTGTTCTTCTGTCATTTCCACACCGCCGTACTAATACCCAACCTCTCAGGGGATGTGCATTGACTTCTGGCTTAGCAACATTCTATCCCTCTCGCTTCGCGGGATTCGCTTTTCTCGCTTTCGGCTACCTCACGCCCAACCCGGAATTTGAGATCGAATCGTTCCACCGAGTCTTCGACACCCTCGCTGGGCATGAATGCTTCGGATACTGGCAGTGCGTATACTATGTATATCTAAACAAGTATGGTATCTCAACAATCGGATAGCTTTTTCAAGGAGGATGGTGCTGACAAGATCATCGCTGACCACGTAAGTACTCACGAAATTCAACTCCGTCGCCTCATTTATTGATGTGCACAGATGGATGCTTTCATGAGCATCTTGTACCCCCAGAAGTCGGAAACTTGGCTGACCGACATGGCGCCCCGCGACAAGCTCAAGGCCTGGATCCTAAGCGACAGAGTAACTCCACCCCCTTCGTACCTCACGCAAGAGGTCAGCTTTTGTTTTTGTCTGATTAACGTTTACTGTCCAACGATCCGCAGGACTTCAACCGACAAAAGGCTGAGCTCTTGAAAGGCGGCATGGCAGGCCCGCTGTGTTGGTACAAGCAGTACGCCACCGGTGTGGTCGCTCAGGACGATAAGCGTGAACAGAACACTGCTTATTGATTGTCCATATCGCTGATGGCCGTGTCCCCAGTTGCACCTAAGGAGAACTACATCATCAAACAGCCTGTTTTCTTCGGCGCTGCTCACGAAGACTATATCTGCATCGCCAAGGCCGTTCTCATCACCATGAAAGATTCTTGCCCCAACCTCACTGTGAGGGACTACCAAACCGATCATGTATGCTCCCTTTCAATTAGCCAAACGCTGCTGATCCGCATATAATAGTGGGTGCAGCTTGCAGCTCCGGAAAAGGTCAACACGGACTTCTTGAAGTGGATCGAGAGCTTGTAGAGCGTAGGATGAGTCAAGTTGGACAGAAGTATGATGATGTTGTACCTTACCTGGTGCTGAGTCAACCGCTTCACTCTAGCAACTTTAAATGTTGAGTCTGCCATTCCGAGTCACACAAGAAAGGAAGTCATAAGACAGAATGTATTTTGCTTTTTGGGAGAGAAGTCGGATAGGCGAAGCCGGACTCCAGGGTGCGAGACCGATGGGAATGCTGAGGAAGACCCAAAAGGCTGCCCAGACGAGGCAAGAGCATCGGCTAACCGAATGACGGGCAGGCAATTTCGTTTGAATAAATGAGGCGTGTATGGGTGCCAGGTCTTCGAGTGAGCGCAGTATCTGTGGAACGCGTCGGATGACCAGGGGCCATGGCCTTGACGATGTCGGAAGCTACTCCTGCAAGCAGGAGCTCCGTAGTCCCTCCAATGCGGAAGCTGTGTCCCGTAGTGCGAGGATAACCTGCCGCTTGCTAAATTTCGTTGCAGCGTTGCAAGAATTTTGGGCGGGTAAGTGTTTGGAAACCAGTAGGGGTACAATATGCAAAAAGAGGTGCGGAGGAGGATAGGTTGTTGACTTCGAGATGCATTTGTAAGGCAATTTCGGGGTCGATGGGCCTTCTCTGAGGCACGAGAACAACGTCTTCCCCAGATTTTTTGGTTTTTGTACGAGGTAGGCGCAGCGTCTTGGACTGATTGTTGCGTTGTGAACGTGAAATGTGCGCTCGGGTCGGCTTGTATGTAAGCGCTGTGTCACTGAAAGAAGTCGGTGGAATTTTGCCGAGTCAGCATTGACCCCAAAAGGCAACGCATGCAGCTGCAAAAACAGCTACATCGCATGGAGAAGTGAAGTCCAATCTTTCGTACAATGCGCGCAGCATTGCGGTGTTGATTGGGGGCCGTGGAGCGCGTTTAGAAGATTCCGGGGCCAAATTCTCGACCCCAGCCAGCGTGTAATGTAGGCGGGACCCACCGTTCCATGGCTGATTTTGCGCAACGTGCAAAGCTTTTAGAGCCGCGATATTATTATACGCAGTGGACCCTGAGTGAACACCTGCACCAGAGGCTGCGAATGAGCATAGCACAAATTCGTCTACAGGCAGCTGAAATTTTGCTGGGATTTTCTCGTCGGCGCAGAAGCCAGAAAGCGACCGACGGCATGGCCGTAATTAGTGATCGTGGAGGTGGCTGACCCTAGCCCATCCGTGCTCGAGATGGGGCTTCCGGATTTGGAGGGGGAGGGTCCTTTACGGCAGTTGATCAGTGCGATCTAAGTTACGAGCTTTCACAGTGTGCAGAAAGGTGACAAAGTTCTGCTAATCAGCTGAACTCACAAACTTTCATGGAACACGATCAAACTCACAAACTTCCGCAACACTAGGCGAAGTCCGGCAACACTAAGCGAAGTAACGAAGTGACGAAGATGGCGCGGACTCAAGAACCACCGCGAACCCCCAGTGTGATCAGCATCGACATATCGAGAACGATAACGACGAGAAGTAAGGCTCCAACCATTTAGTTTTCGTGTAAGGATCCAGGTAAATTAAACGGAAACGGTTCCTAAACAGTTTATAAACGGTATTTTTGGGTGTATACAAACGTCTGGACAAGCTGTTCAAGTACTACTGCTAGCCTCTACCACAGTCCAACGACGCCCGCTTGAGTAACCCGTCCTTTATCCACATTTTAGTGAGCATCGCCTCCGAAATCGTCTCGGCTTCAGTGACGCGCGAGCTTCGTGGCAAAGATGGCGCGCACCCGAGAACAGACGCTCAACGGAAACCCTGGTGCCGGGAATGGCAAGGAAGTCGCGCGCCATTTTTGAGATGATGGGAAACTCGTGTTCACGTTCCTACAACGGAAAGATATTGATCAGCACTTGCAAAATACATCGGCAGTCAGATAAACTTACCTTCCACCACGTCAGCGCCCCATCAGGATGGTCAAATTTCGTGTTGAACGCGTCCCAAAAGCACTTCAACTCGCTTACAGGCACGACTTCGGGTTTTGAGACATCGGGAACATCAACCATGCAGATGTCGTCGAGAAAGGACCTAAGTGTTCCAGATCGGGATGGTCTCGCCGGCGCTTGGGGCTTCGACGCCTCCTCGTTGGCATGGATCTGCCGATACGATTCATAGGCGTGCTCAAATAATACCTGGGCACGCTCGGCGGTCAACCGATGCTCGGGGTCTAACTTGCGAAACCACGTAATATTCAGGCACGGGTGGAGCACTGGAAATGCGTCAGACAGCCTAACGTCAAATTCGCAGCTGAAACACGTGCATGTCGCGATAATATTTAGTTGGCAGTCGGAAGCCTTGGAATAGTAAAATTCCAATTTTTCCAGGCCTGCTGCCGCCGCCGTACGAAGACAACCGAACTTCGCATTGCCTTCTGATGCCTGAAGGTGCTTGCGCATTCCCTCGTACATTGGGAGAACCCAAGGCAGGGTCGGCGTGCTCGAGTGCGACATCTGTCTAGTTACTTTTGTGAACATCTAGCAGAAAGGTGAGTGTACACTCGAAAAGATAGAAAAATGCACGAGCCTCTAATAACTCGCCGAGCGATTCAAGAAACAGCCAGTCCTCGGGCTCGAGTTTAAGGCCTTGTAGCTCGTCCCGCTCAAAGACCCAGGTGCCAATGGCCTGCCGCATTTCATGAGAAAACATTTCAGGCATTGTACTAGATTGTTAACCTGCTCTCTTGTCTGCACTGCTGCAAGCTGCGGTCGAATGGTGGCTTGGACATTGTGAAATACATCATGGGCAGGAAGGGTTTGCATTGGAGGAGGTGGGGTGGCTGCATGCATGAGCAGTACTGTCTATAGGGTTTGAGGCAAATACAGAACAAATGGTTGCAGTCTGGAATTAGAATGCTTGTGGGGCAAGCTGGTGAGTTCGCAATACAGTAGGAACCATTGAACAAAAAAACTGGATGCTCAGGGTAGATTTTGCTGTGCCGCCGTGCTAGCACAGCATTCAAGAAAGTTATTTGAAAATGAGATCGTTCCCTAGCTGCGAATTAAGCCAACATCATGGCAACTAAGCGAGAATATAATCCACTGATTAATGCAGTGCAAAATGCCCACAGCAGTGTTTCAGAGATGTAGCACAGAGGGGATAGATCCAAGACCTGGCCAAGTGCGAGGACAAAACACGAAAATAGCAGGACAAGTATGTGAGGATGAGTCCATGACACCAAGGTGAATTTTGTGGCCCCAAAGCACGAGCGAAAGTGGGTGAGAAGCGAATGCCAAGCGAGCAAAGGCTCACCTATCCATCCTACTTACCGATAGGTCCCAGATCGGAATCCATCACAGCTAATATGATGATTTTAAAGTTCGCCCGGCTACCCCGCCAGTTGCGACAGGGCTTCTCAGTAGAACTTCCCAAAGATTTCTCAAATTGGTGGGGTTTCTCTGGGAAAACCCAGTGCGGAGCCCTTCGCGTTGAGTGAAATGTATTCCATCGCATCCGTTCATCGGGTCGTCCATTCAGTCGGCTTCTCCCATGAATCAGGAACTCATGTTCTGATGTTCATTGCAAAGATGCGCACCGAATACAAAATGAGGGGACATTGCGCTGATACTGAAATGAAACAGATAGTTAACGTTACCGGCAGCCAAAACATTCTGCTCATTGAAATTGTGAAAGCCTGATGACACGCCTGATGACACCGCAGTGCGCACTTCGAGGGGGTTGATTGTAAGTTTACTTCGGATCCGGCGGATCATACGAGCCTCAGGCGAGTAACAATACCGCCTAGTAATTCGAGATCGCAAGTCTGACAAGTAGGAGGCGACGATCCGGTTCAGGCCAGGGTTCAGAGGTCAGGGGGGAACCCCATGGCCAAGCTCGACTCTTTCGGATCCGGATGTTTCATAAATGTGCAAAAATATGCATCAATCTCGTTCCTGAGGGAGAAGTCGCACTTTAGGTTATTTTAAGCCGATCATATGCCCGGAAATGTTCTAGAAGTCCTACCACGCAAAAGAGGTCGGTAGAACGGGTGGAATTGAACAGTGTTTCACTGGCACCGATTCCTCAGGGCTTACGATTTGTTTGCGATAAGCACGAAGCCAGGATATCGAAATAGTTTGGAAGCCACCTAGTTCCGCGTGTGATCTGCTTGTGAGCTGTGGCACTGATAAAACTACAAGGACTTGAAGGTGGTCTGAGCCAAATGATACGGGGTTAGTCGGCATGTTAAGAGGGTCTTGTGGGAGACGATATGTGATTGTGAAGGATAGCGTCTAGGAACGGTGCACGCGGATCAAAAACAACTACTTACGGTGAGACCTACGGAGCGGAGTTGATATATGTTCTCACGCCTCTCTTCGTTCACCAAGTAGCATGCTGCCTTGCACCGCCCCCCATCGACCCCGAATAATGCCGTCTCGGGGCCGCATCACGTATATGGGGACCATCGTAGAACTCTGTCCCAGGGTTACGACCTAGGGCCGCTTGTCATGAGACCGACTTCGGTTCCGATGTAACTTAGCGCTGGCTAAGCGCGGGCAATATCCTCGTGCTGGGATATTCGACCGTCCCGGCGGCAGATAAGCATTAGACAACCTGTGCTGATGGCAAACGGGACTTGTCTTTCACAGCCGATAGCTTCGCGCTCGATGGCCATGGCTATATTCACCTTCAGCAACGGCAGATACCAATTCTTTGTCATCCGCTGTGGAAGGGCATGTAGAATGTAGAATAGGCTCGCCGGTGAGAAGCCCCTGCGTCTCTGTGATATATATGCGTGATCCTTGCGATTCGTAGCGCCATGAGAACATGCTGTGTGAACCAACTATACTATCTTTAATCCATGCATGTGGACTCCGGTCCACTCGAGATCAATTCGAGACTCATAATACAGAAAGTCTCCTGATATTGCGTCACATGGGCGATGCACACCGTATCCCTCAGGCTCGCGAAGTAGGTATAAAAGGCTGGTGCTACAGAGAGAGGAACCACAGTTCCTTCGACGGTACTTCGCCTTTGGAGCTTTCATTTCGTCTGTTCTTCTTTATAGCTGCCGATCGCGTCTGACTTCATTTAGTTTTGATCACCATGCGCACCTCAACCATCAGATGTTTCAGCGCTGCTGCACTCTTGGTCGGACTGCTCGCCCCCTTCACGAGCGCCGCACCAGTCGCCCCGACGATTCTGACTCCCGGTGGCTACCGCGTCAGCACCAACGTCCAGCAAGTACCTGAGGGCGGACGGATCGCCCATGTTGGGAACGACATCCACTTGATTGCCGCCAACGGCACCGTCGTCCACGTCGCGTCCAACGTGAAGCCAGCCGCGACGAAGGTCAAGGCTGCAGCATCGCCAGAGGAAACTGGCTGGGTCACCTACGCGTACTGGCTCAACACGGGCTCCTCCCCGATCTCGTCGTTCACGACAACGTGGACTGTCCCGGCTGTGCCCGCCACTTGGCACGGCCAGACGCTCTTCCTGTTCAACTCTATCGAGCCCTCAACTGGTGACGCGATCATGCAGCCGGTGCTCCAGGTACATCGATCCGTAGCTTATCTGTTGCTTCTTATTCACCGCATCTCACCAGTATGGGCCATCGGCAGCTGGTGGAGGCGAATACTGGGCCGTCGCCACATGGTATCTCTATGGATCCAACGTATTCTTCACGAACCCGATACAAGTCAGCGTTGGCCAAACTCTTAACGGGATAGTCTCCCTCGTCGGCCAAAGCGGCTCCACATACAACTACGACTCCCAGTTTACCAACATCGGCGGGACCGCGCTCACCGTCGATGGGGGAGAACAGCTCACATGGGCGACGGAGACGTTGGAGGCATACAGCGTGACCGCAGCGAGCGACTACCCGACCGGATCTACAGTGTTCTCGGGCATCAACCTCGCGCTGACGAGCGGGACGCCGAGCGTATCCTGGAGCCATGTCGACGATACCGCGGATGGGTTGTCGACCTCCATCGGCGTGAACGGCGCTACAAATGCCCAGATTACGATCCACTATTAAAGTTGCCTTCATTGTATGGTATCAGGGTTCCAGGGTTATGTAACACTGTAGCGACAGCTGTGCGAAAACACGGAAATTGTTCCAGTACTTCTGAACTTGTGATGATTTGGACCGTGTCAAGTTGCTCGATGTGTATAAGCCCCATTTCTCACCTTTTGTTTCTCACACGTGCACCAGCGAAGGACCTATTAATATTTATTCAAGTACTAACTGAGTAACTCCACCCCTTGCCGATAATCGAACTTCGAAGCAGTGGACCATGGATAAGGTGTGTATCTACACACACATGAAAATCGCATTTTTGTGACTTTTCATCCTTAAGGCCTTTCATCTAGACAAGACCAGCTACTTGGAGTACATATAGGGCTGTTCACCGTGCCCGTCACGGGCACGGCCGTCGTTTTGACGGGAGTGCGACGGGCAAACCCGTCCCGTCAGGCAGAGGGGAAATTTTCCTACAGGATGGGACGGGTGATGGGACGGCCGTCACGGACAACGGGACGGTGTCAGCACTTTCACAGTAGGAAACTGAGTGTTTTATAGTGAAAATCTGTGGCCATTCATCCGAGTAACACGTGGTTTGGGTAAGTTGAAGATCTGGAGTCAATCCCCTTCTAAAACCCACCTTCGAAGGCATTGCCGAGAAGTCCGGCACTACATTCCGAGTGCGACAAACTGCCTTCGTGCAGTTCGGGTGTGTCCTTGTTTTGGGGCAAATCTGAAGAGCAAATCTGGAACAAAAAAAAATTGAACATTACCAAACATTCGGTTAAGTAATCCTCATTTGGGAAGTGGGAACAGGTCGTGGGTGAAGTAGACCACTAGAAACCACTGTACCAAACTAACATAAGAGCAACAGAACCAATTAACAACAGCAGATGGTCCTAATTTGCGAGATTTACCTGCTTGCCGCCGAAAAACCCGTCGCCTGTCGACGGCTGTTGTTTCGACGGCTGTCAGCCTGGAAAACCGTCCCGTTGCCGTCCCGTCGAAAAGTTTCCAAACTCCCCGACGGAACGGGTCGGCTGCCTGTCGCACGGGACCCGTAGAACCGTCGCGACGGGCACGGCGAACAGCCCTAACTGTACATATGTCATATCCTCCCTGGGATAGTGTTCTTAGACTGTAGAAGGCTGCAAGCCAGCTGAAAGAAACTAAAAACAGAGTTACTAGATCTAAGCCAACCTGGCTAAGGTTACGAGTACTTATGTTTACATAATACTCGTTCCTTTCATTCCTCCGAGGGGCTAAAAGTCTCCCTATTTTCCTTGTCTCCGATTTTTTAAGATAGTCTCCTTAGTGGCTGTGTCTGACTTCTTTAGTGGCTGTCCCTATACTTCATTCACTTTTTCCTTACCCCTTTAGTGGCTGTGTGGCCTAGGGCTGTGCTGTTTTTATTTACTTCTGTCTCTTTTCCCTGGTGTAACCGAATATGGCAGGCATGACTCGGCTAAGATCGTCGTGTCCCATGCCGCTCATTCAGAGGGTACAAACATTAATAAGTCTAGTATATACCTCCTTCCAAGTCCCCCAGCAAATTTTCAATATTGCCCTGGACCTGCCGAAGTAAATACACGGCCTGGTCTGCCTGGGCCTCATTGAAATCACATCAATCATTTGGGTCTTCCAGGTTTGTCTATCACTCTATGTCCGGGTGGATTTGGGATGACCAGCTTACTAAGCGGCGTAATCGGCATGATGGGAAAAAAGATAAGTACGAGATCCTGCCAGGCGCAGCCACGGCCCTCTACCCCCAAGTTGGACTAGATCAAGTTGACTTGCCCATGCTGGGCAGAGTTCCGCGGGAGGGTTCATGCAGGCCCACCCGTCGACATCAGTAAAACTACACATTTTGCTTTGGCTGCTTTCGTCTTTGGCAGACGTCTTTGGGCATCTTTGTCTTTGGGACGATATCTTTCATCTTTGAACACCTAGCTTTGGGTATCTTTGTCTTTCATTCCACAGCTTATAGCTTTCCATTGAGTCTTCCCAATTACCCGGTTCATTCACATCGAAAGATGTCAAAGACGCGGCTTGACTGAAAGATCACTGCACTGATGCAAGACAATGTTATTATATTCAAAATGCAATTTCATGTGAATGGTGGTCTGCGTACTTATTGATGTAAAAGGCTCTGAAGCTATCAAGAGATGAAGAATATTTAAAATGATGGGGCAGAAAATCATCGCCAAAAATAGGAATCAAATGGGCCCCTCGAAGAATAGCGTCTACGTGAATAATGTCCATAACGCGACGGCCGCGGTGATCAAGATCTGGCTCGACCATCCGCATCCCAACGTCGGGGCAGGGCTCATCCCCAATGGGAGAGAACCAGGTGACCAGCGCACATGGATAATCAATGCCCTCGTGCTTGAAAGACATGAATAGCAGCACCCGCATGGCCAGCAGCCCACGGAAACCCGGCTGCTCTGTGTCCTGCTCAACATAGACACAGTCGTAGCGTGGGGGCCCACCACGCCACGAGCGGACGGCTCGGATGCGTTCCCGAAGAAGCCCACCAATACCAGATTGGTCACTGGGAGCATAAAAGGTGGCGGCAGCCGATGGATATACCTTCACGCTGCGAGGAGCATCCGGGCAATCATCGAGATTGACATCCTCCAGGGGGGTGTCGAGATCCGGATGATCCTGCGAGTAGAGGAAACGTCGGAGAAGGCCGGGAAGAGCCGGCAGATGGAGGTGGTCCGCGAGGGTGTAAGGATTGCGAGGGTAATTTCGGACTTCAAGAAATCAGGTTTGTGCAAAGCGGCCAGAGAATGTAACTCACCCGGCGACTTCGCCAACTTGACTTCCCCGAGAATATTCCGCCCGTCCGTACCGGCCAAATCATCATCCTCCTCCGCAATGGGCGGCGGCGGCGGCAGAGGTGCAGGAGCGGCAGCCCGTTCCGCAGGTCCTGACAGCATTCCACGCTCCATGAAATCCACGCGTGCGGCCGCAAGTTTGTCGAGGCGATCGTTGATGGTCAACATCTGAGATAGGGCCTCATAACGACTGGAACGCCGCCAGGGCTCTTTAACAGCCTTGATATGCTTCGACTCTGTGATGGACGAACAGAGACCATTCGGAGCACCAAACTCTTGAATATGGTAGCGATAATGAGTGAGAGAGTGCTGGCGGGGAAGACAAAAGCCATTTGGACAGACTCTGCTTTCCTCGAAGATCTTGCGCTCAACATGATAGCGGGCGAGGGCAGCATCAATAGCAATGAGAGTCGCCTCCCCAACGATATTGCATCGAACGAGGTAGCAGAAGTCGAGGAATGCGCTGAAGGCCCGCAGCATCTGCGCAGGAACGTGTCCTTCGATCGCAGGGAGGTAAACCTAGAGGATGTAAGCGGGGTATATGAATTGAAACACTTCACGTACCTTCATGAGTGCCTTTGAGTCATCGCCGGTCCACTGCTTGAAGCCTCGGCCTTCAGGAAAGTGACGTAGCCCCGGGAACGGAGGAACAGCCGCAATGCTACAGTAAATTATAAGTCTTGCATCTACTGAAATGATTGTCCTCTTACCGTCAGTCAATGTCCGCCATGATTTTTTTCGCCTCAGACTTCCCATGAATCGCCTCAAGATACTCGCCAACCCAGGCAACGAGATGATCTTTGAATGTGCCCTTTATGACTTGGTGTAGCAGGTCCGGTGATAGAAGTTCGTGGATATCCGCCCGCGGGAATGTCCAGGTGAAAGGCTGAAGTTACAATGAATGAGATCGTCAGATAAAAGACAGAATTACGCACAAGGACGTCGGGTATAACACCATAGTCATCCCACAGTGTCTTGTGATCGAACACGTCGAATAAAGCCTCTGTATGGGCCTGAGATCGACGTCCACTGGGACCGTCAAGGTCTTTATTAGAGGCGGTACATCTGAAATATTGAATTGGAGATTTAAAAGCTAAATATGGAGCTGTCGAGCAAACCTAGCGCACCAGCCTTGCACCGTGCAAGCCAGCAGAACTTGCTCAGGATAATCGGCAATGTATGGGCCGAGACCATAAATTACACGGCGGTAGTGCCCATCAGCGAAGAGAGTGACCTCCGGTACCGTCATCGCCGGCTTCAGGCTCTCGAGGATATGGCGCAGGGATCCATGGAATAGATTTCGGCGAAAGGTGCGGAACTCAGCACTATCTTGGTTTTCTCGATCAGCTAGAAAGTGCACGATAAATAAGGTGCGACAACGGAGATGTAACAGAGTACATACTTTTGGGAATGGCAAGAAATCCGATTAATGTGACGGCGTTATGATGCGCTCGCCGTACGTTATTGTAAACGAGCCCATTGGACATGTACAGCGGGTAATAATCGTTCTGGCCGGTCGCAACGGACACTGTAGTCTTGTCGCTACCTAGGATAATCGAAACAAAGGTAGAGCCATGAGTCTTTCGATCTTGGACAATAATGTCCTATAACGAGTGCTCTATCAGAAGCATTCTCAGAACTGAACAACAAACATACTGCTTGGCGCCAGGCCCAATTGCCTGACATGAAGTCCTGATACTCATGGCTACCATCAGCCGCGAACACCCGCTTCGGCGCGAAATCCATCTCCAATTTGAAGTCTGGATTGACGAGTTGATTCTGGAGCACCTTGCGAGGATCCCGGAAATGGACAGTGTACGCCTTAGTCTTCCATGGGGTCGTGTCGCCGGGGGGAATAGGTCGATCGTAGGTAACTTCAAACGATTCCCATGGGACATGACCAATTTCCGTGGCGTCGATCGTATTGTAAAGGTCCTCGTGGTCGGCGAACGGAGGGTCCCCGACAGACCCGGGGCGTGCGGCCCAATTCTGCATGAGTTCGTCAATTGCACCAGCCGACATTTGGATTTTGCGGTACAGCAGATCGGCAAGATGGAAGTCGAGATGGTCGTTGTACGGGGAGTAATTGTTTGGGGGTGGATGAACCTTCGGTGGGGGTGGGGCGTTTGGTGGCAGGAAATTCCCTTCACGATCGCAGGGCCGTCCTGCAACGATTTATTAGTTTCAGGACACCCAAGACGAGGAAATACGCACCATTCAATAACGGATGATATTCTATTCAGCGCTGTGGTACTGGATCAATATTTCCACCTCCAGTGTCGCCTCCACCAGCCACAGGTGATGCTCGAGAGCCAGCAGGGGACATGGGGACATTCGGGTCATGGGCTTCCTGGTGGAACGGGACATGAATGCCAGAGTGCCGTGAGCGACCAGACAAGTTAGTGAAAAATTGAGGACAGCCGGGGAATAGGCAAGGAATATTGCGCAGCCTGAAGGTTTTTTGGCGGTGCATCGCAGTTACAGTGTACGGTGAATTTGGGACTTAGATTATGAAGAAAGGTGCGTGCTATCGCTCCGGGTCAGCGTTCGGTAATGCGGCTACACGGAGAAACGGCCAATTACCAGCAATATACATCAGCATTTGATTTTTTTCGTCAGCAAAAGTGCAGCAAAGGACAACAAACCCGAAGAAACGGCCAATTACCCGTAAAATACATCAGCATTTGATTTTTTTCGTCAGCAAAATTGCAGCAAAGGACAACGAACCATGACTCACGTGGCCCCGTAACAACACGCTCGCGCTTCATCTTTTTCTTCAACCACCACCATCTCTTCCCCGCTCTTCCACCACCCATTTCACATCCGCTATGGAGATGCCCGCCCCGAGCAGCAAAGCCAAAACCAAACGAAATGTGCCGGATGCACCTCGGTTGAGCACCCGTAGCCAAAATCAGGCCACGCGCCCTGCCGTCCTCGCAGGGCTTGCACCGGGTAATCGGTGTACAGCGGTAGATATGGAAGAGGCTCGAGCCACCGAAGCAGCGCAACAGGCGGATGCCGTACGCAAGCAGGCAGACGCCATCGCCTGTGTTGCTGCAATCGAAGATGAGCAGCGCGCGCGCGATCAGACTTCTGCTGAAACTGCAAATCACCCAGTTGATCCTCCCGCTCGCGCGCCCGAGAGCCCCTCCCCAGTGGACAACGAGGATCTAGGTGACAGTATTTTTCCCCTCACGATGTTCACACACTGACTACAAGTCTTGCATAGATTTGGAGTCTGATCAAGACGAGTTCGTTCCATCTGAGCCCAGCGATGAAGAGCAGGAGGTCGTCCCCCGGGGACGCGTTAGCAAGCCAGCTAAGTCGAGCCGCCACGCGCAATAGCACTGAAGACGCTTCCGGGACGCCCACAGGCTCCGGTCAAGACGCGCGAAAGCGTAAGGTCTCCGAAAATAGGTGGGTTTATTAATTCTATTGTGCAGACGGGTAACGAGCTTGAACAGCAATGGCAAGCGCCCAGGTACCAAGAAAGCCAAGCTGGTCAAGAAGGGGGGGCTCGCGACTAGCAACCCCGCCAAGATGGCGAAGGGTGTGGCCTCGTCTGCTTCGGGTCGATCCAGCATCGCCACCGCTCTGAACGATGAACTCGACGCACCGATGAGCCAGTACAGCGGGCCTGCTGTTGACGATGATGAGAACGAGAGGCTTGAGCATCCTGCGCCAGCTGGCAAAGGCAAGAAGAAGGGTCTGCCGACAGATGTAAGTACTTCTCCTTTTGGAAACGATCTGCTTACATACACAATCCTTGCTTCCTTTCGACCAGCCTGGCCTCAAACTCGTCTCCGCTCCCCCCCGGCATCCCACCAAGAAAGAGCTCCGCGGCAATGCAAGCAAGTGGACGCTTGAGCACTTGCCACACGCCACCGCCGCTCTGTTCACCAGTGACGTAGTGCCTCTTGCACGCCAGCTGCTTGGCTCGTTGGAGCCTTGGGCCAAGTTGTCGGTGGCGCAAATCCAAGACATCGTTAACCTGGTCTTTCCGCCGAAGGAGGGCGAGCACGGGCCCGTCCATGTGGTGACCGAAGAGGGACCATGGTGGGGTTTGGTACGTCGTGGTCATTTATTCTGCGACTGTTGTCTGATGTGCTCCGAGTTACAATATCGTTCACACGACTGGCGCAACGGGTTCCACACCCAGGCCGACAAGGGCATGAGACTCCTCCACACTGCAGAGCAATCGGACGATGACTCAGATGAAGATCAAGAGGATCCCGAACAGGATCCCGGTCAGACGTCTCTCCATATTGTTTATCATCACGGCTAACCTGACCGTGTCATGTAGCTGCTCCTAGTGATTCAAATGAAGACCCTCCTGCGTCCAAAAAGCCCCGCTCATTCAAGTTCGATACTCCAGCAGGAATAGCCGATTTCGTGGAGTGGGCGCTGCAAAAGCATGAAAACGGGACAATGGTGTTCCAGTGGCAGCAGTGGGGCGACGGCAAAGTGAAAAAGGTGAGGCCGATGAGCCCTGTCTATACGTTATTAACCCCAGTACTAGGGCTTCTTCCTTTCCTATCTCGTTGTGTACGCATATGCGTATCATCTATCCATCCTAGAGTCGATACCCATTATATACGGGCGCTCGACCGCACGTCCCTATGGTGTGCTGCTTATCGCGGTACAGGCAGTACGCTCGTAGTCTCTTTTTCATTTCATCATTCTGATTTCCATTTAGGTCGAGTGCAATCTTCTGCGCTGGCGCGCGGGCACGTACACTGTACAACGCACCCCCCCCCCGGCGAGTTCTCCGCGGAAAATTGGGGTGACATCAAAACCCACGCGTCAAAGACAAAGAACACCATTACCCGACGCGCCACCAAATTCATGAGCGCTGTACAAAAGTGGGACGACGAGCGATGGGAGGAACTTCGGGCCGCTGTGGCCGAGTGGGTGGACAAGAAGAAAGTGCGGGCTTCATCTAGCCGTGGAACGTCAGAGGTAGAGGACATGGAGGACACGGAGGATGAGGAACCCGAAGTCATTGTCCTCTCTGATTAGATTACTTTGCTGTATTGACGAGCTATGGAATTATATGTGCTGTTTTCTGAAAGATTTACCAAATCGAGCTGAGCTTTGTATGGCTTTGAGAACAGCTTGCTCAAAGCAACGCGCATCTTTAGAAAGACATCATTAGTCTTGGACGTCTTTCCAAAGACAAAACATCTTGTCCAAGACTTTCGACATAGCTTGCACAAAGACATGCATCTTTGAGAAAACCATGTCTTTGGTGGCTTTGACGGCTTTACAAAGACGCCAAAGACGCCAAAGCAAAACGTGTAGTTTTACTGATGGAAGTCTGTGCTCGAGGTCAATCAAGGGGAACTATAGAGGAGATAACAAAGGTGGCATTGGCTTGATAACAAGCTGGTGGTAGTTGAACTCCTACGGGAAGCAACTAATAAGTCGAGCCAGAAGGTGTGACGGTCACGTGGTCTCAGTCCTGCAGGAGGGTTCTGGATGACGCACGTCCGCTTTAGATATGGAAAGAAATGAGTGCGGGGAGCTATAGCTAGTTGTGGGAAGCTACGGTTACCCCTGGTGAACCCACCTGCGAAAGATTGAGTGACTAATAAGAGATGACGCTTCGGCAGGAGGGAAACTCATTGCTACCCGCGGAAAGGGGTCTAACCAACCCGCATACCTGAGGATCAGAGTGGTGTGCTTATTGTTCCTTCGGCAATTTGGCTTGCTTAGAGATGGTATTGGGAACCCACACTTAGTTGGAGTGGACCCACATGCAGAACTTAAAGTTGCTAGGAAGGGTTACTTTGACAGGCAACTGACAGACCAAGGCATTGGGGGGAAGCCTCCCGCATTGCTAACTTGATTAATATCAATTATTTCTTATCTCCGTTTAGTTGTGGTAAAGTGTATAAAAAGGTGTAGTCTACTTCGTTTGTAGCAGTGAATCTTACCCCCACATTATGGGCTCTGGGACTAACTAGAATCTAATAAAACTTGATTGAAGATAAAAGACCTTAGCAGTGAATAACCATTAGACTCGAGATAAGACTTCATATGTGCTCGTCCTGCGAGGATTGGTAGCCAGTTGTCTGACCTGCAGTCTTACTCTAGCTTCCTTAGTAGCTGGGAGCTCAGGACCTAGTTTTAAGTTTGAAACCTCTGGTCCCACGGAATCTAAGAGTGTGATCCTGGGAGGCCTGGGGCTCGGACCATTCATTTGCTGTGCTCGGATTTCTAAGGATTGTTGGTTCACTCCCACGGAACTAGTCTTCTGCACATTGAACTGGGAATAGTACTACTGTACAAGAACCTCTTTGAATTGAATCTGGTCTACACTACTTGACGGGTGATACATACCCTACCTCCCCGAACACAACACGATAGTATTTGAGATTGAGGAGTGATTAGTTTGGTGGTTAGTTGAGTTGAGTTAGAGTCTACCTCGCTTCACTCAACACACTAGTGCTATTTCACCACCACACTCAGGTGCAGTGTTTCACCGTTGACAAAGTCAGCCGCTGCTGGAGATTTTAACAAGGGTCGACTGTATTTATCTGCAGAGTCATATATTTTGCCTCTGCACACGGACGAAACCGACAAAAAGCGGCTTGGGAATGTCCGAGTCCAATTTCAAAGCAAGAAGACATCAGTCCGCACGTACAAAAGTAAGCAGTGCCCCAGTTGGTTTGGCCATGCGTGGTGGTACGTCAAGTAAAGTTCGGCCCGCCACATGCAGGGCATAAGTAAAGCACTTTTTACAAGTTGGGCCAAAATGCGCGCTCCGGGGGGCTGTGTCAACATTCCCCGCCTCGATGATTGGTTTGGTGGTGCATACCTGGAGAGGACTGAGTTTGGGCAACATATCCAACACTCACCTCAAGACTCGTTCTTTGAGATACGAATCATCGATCAGCACGCCGTTTTGAGTGCAAGGTCGGACATTTCAAACGTGCACATGTGTAAGGTCCGCATTGTCTTTGCTCTCCGACGCAAGGACCCAATGCAAATATAGGAGACTTTCATAGTTCAGAATGATCTAAGGTCAGGACGCGCTCAAAGGTTCGTAAAACATAATCGTCAATTCATCGCTCTCCGCACCCCCAACCCACCTACAGCACGTATCGGAAATCGCGATTCTGCCGATCCGTCAGGTCCAGAAATTCCTACCACACCATTCAGCATCGCGCACCCCCCACTTCCACCAGGAGAAATTCAAATTCAAACGCACCTTATCGACCCTCACGCGCTCGACCTTCCCCGACCCGTCCGCCGCGGGACGCTCGATAAACACGTCGTCGTACCCGTCGTCCACGGGCGGCTCCGCGTCGCGGCGCCTGTTCTCGCGCGCGAGGTGGAGGCGGATCGCGAGCATGAGGAGCATGCAGCACGCGTAGCAGATGCCGATGACGGTCCACGGGACGCGGTTGCGCGGCTTGTATTTGGCCTGGGGTGCGGTGAGAACAGGTTCGTGTGTGAATGCGGAGTGCTAGTGAGTGGTGGTTACCTGCCACATGAAGGGGCCCGCGGAGTTGCCGATGCACTGCGTAGCGAGCGAGAATTACGGAGAGGGAAAGGAAAGGGGGATGAAGAGAGGACGGACGTATGCGCTGAGCATTATCGCGTTCGTGGTGACGCGCTTGGTGTGGCCGGCTGTCACCGCCGAGACCCACGCGAGCGAGAGCACTAACAGCACCCCGCAGTGAGCAACAACCCTGCATCCGCGCCACGGCACGACGCACCGAACCCCGTCGTCCCCACACCTGCAACCCGGGGGTCAGCGATCCGCACACCTCGCAGCGGCAAAGACGCACCGGTAAGCCACACGCTGAACAGCAGCCCCACCTTGTCGCTCCACGGGAGCGCATTCACCAGGATCGCGCCGAGCACGTTTGGGATGAAGTACGCGAACGCGACGTACGCGCGGCTGTCGTACCGCGCGGCGATTCTGACGCCCGTCCAGATGGTGGCGATCTCCACGACGCCGTCGACGCACCCGAGGAGCGTCGTCTGGAGCGTGGAGAAGCCGAAGGACGAGACGATGATTTGGCGTTGGTTTCTGTGTAGGGACGCGGGTCAGGCCGGTGAATGGATGATAGGGACGGATGTACGTTAGGCTGCGATGAAATGGGGTGTTGGTCAGAAGCGGGGTGGCGGGGAGAGTGGAGAAGCGGACCTGTTGGGGACGTTGTCGAGCGCCGCGAAGAGCGCGAAGAGCCACGTCTTGGGGTCCGTCAGCGCTTCGATCATCCTGGATGATTAGTTAGTTACTCGATCAGAGGAACGATTTCACAGATGTGCGCACTGCTCCTTCTTGAAATGCTTATTCTCCACCCCCGTTTGATTTTCCTGCGTACCAAAGCTCAGATTTCATGCGCCTGCAATGCAATAAGCCAACCTTGATCCGAAGCACGGCGACCGCCCGCTCCTCCGGCGTGAGGAACCACGCGTTCGTCGGCGAGTCCGGGAAGAAGAACCTGACCGGGTCAGTGCATCGTATGCAGAAACACCGAAATCATTTGCATACCAGAAGGCGAGCGACGTGATGAGCGTCAGGATGCCGGTGATGATCATGAGCCACTGCCACGGCTCGAACGCCTTCGTCTTGATGTGCAGGCTGCCGAAGCTGATGAAGCCCGAGATGATTTGCGCTGGACACTCCGGTGAGTGGGGGATTGAGGAGCAAGGGGGGGCGGCGTACCTGTGCCGTTCATCAAGACTTGATTCCGTAAAAACAGTTAGTTAGTTGAGTGCGAGAAACGAATTGGAAGTGGGAGGAGGCGCACACCAATACCCGACGCGGAGCGTCTGCTCTGTGCGCGTGTAGAACATCGACGAAACGATCATGAACCTAGCATTCCACCTGAGCGCCCGCGCGGTTCGGAGAGGACGCATGTATATACCCACCCAGCGGTGATAGATCTACATGCGGAGGTCGGGTTAGCCGAAGGCACGCTCGTAGACCGCGGAACGCGCACCCTTCACACATCCCCAGGATGAGCCGCACGGCGAAGAGCCCGGCGAAGTTCTTGCATGCGGCGTGCGAGCAGAGCGCCACGGCCCAGATGAAGATGTTCAGACTGCGATACGATACATGAAGCGTCAGTGTGAAGCGTGGGATACGAGGGCGGTACCTCATCCATTTGGCGACCGGGAAGCGCTGCAGGCACAGGTTTTGCGGGAACTCGAACGCGAGGTAGCTAATAATGCGGATGAAGTCGCCTCGATAGGCGGTTCAACGGTTGTGCTCGTACCTCAGGTAAAAGATTGTCCCGAGCCTTCAAACGGTCAGACAAAGTGGAAGGGAGAGTTGATTGAACAGCTGTACCAATTATATCTGAGCGCAGCGAACGTGAACTTCTCTCACAACAGCAATCATCCAACAAAAGAAGCTCACTGATTGGTCGTAAGATGCGTCGCTTCTCTGATTCCGCGCGTCAGCTGTGCAGAGCTAAATTGCGCGCGTGATTGACCAACCTGATGCCTAGAATTGCGGAGCTCCCCAGGGTGGTCTTGTCTAGCACAGAGTCGCAAGTCGCTCCTACACCTGCCAATGGGAAACGACATACCCATAAATTGGATCCTGCAAAATAGAGTTATCAGACACAGTCAACCCAGCATAAAGACAGCTTCGCACCAGTACAGCACTTGTTCGACAACTCGTCAGCCCAACCGACACAAAAACAAAAACAGGGGATCACGCACCACACATGAGCGGCAGGATATGCCAGTCGATCTTCCGCCTGCCAGCCGTTCAGACCATCTCAGGAGTAGGGTGAGTTCCGCAGCCACGCACCGCACACGCAGCGCCTCCACAGGATCGAGCACGCCGTGCTCCCCATAGACGAGCGTCGCGCCCGTGTCGACCGCGCTCGCTGAGACCTCCACCGCGTGCGCGTGCACGTGCTTCTCGTCGCTGGAGTCGGCGTCGCTCGGGGTGCCCATGGTGGTGGTGGGTGGTGGGTGGGTGGTGGCGATAAGCAGGGTCGAGGGGCGGGCGGTCAATATACGCTCCGCGAGCCGCCTTCCTTTGAGCGATCTATCTTCGCGGCGTGGCGTGCGACTAGATAAGAAGACGCAGAGAAGCGAGGATAAGGCACCTAAATGTTTCTGCCGCTCACATGCGCCCGAAAAAAGTAGTTGCCCGCCGCGAGCCGGGTGCAGATCACGGGCAATAGGGGACGTGCGATCGTCCCCGCGGCCGACAGAGCGATAATGATATGGTGTTACTTATCGAGGTCGTAAATACCATGTTGAGTGTGTCGAGTGAGCTTGCCATCAGTCCCCAACGAGCCCGCCCTGTGCGTCGACCATTGGGTGCCAGTGGAACTCCAAGAGACCGCCCTGGTGTCTTTCTGGCGAGCGCTCGGTTTGTGGAGCCAGATAAGAACCCGGCTCGCGGCAGCGGAAAAACCAACGCATATCCTGGGAAATCGCAGACGTAAGAAGCAGGAGCTCGGCCCAGAGACCCGCAATTACAGCACGTGCTTTCTGCTCACGTCTGACGCGGCCAAACCAAGGGCCAAACACTGCAAAAGAGTAGGTTCGGATCAAGCCCCACGTGAGGAAAGAGAAACGTGATATACACGTGCTTTAGAAGCCTTTTCCTGAAGGGGCTGCTTCAAGAACCGCGAAAACGGCAGGATGTTAGGCGCGTCTCAGCGCGTCAGAAACTGCGTCAATCGTTGGCAACTTATGGTATAAGTAGTCGATTATTAGCTTAAATTTAATTTGCCAGCCTCAGAATATGCAAATGTGCGTCCAAACTCTTAGCATTGTATGACTGAATTGAAGCCGCGAGAATTTTGGCCGCCTCAGAAAATGTTATGCCGCGTCTTAACCCCAGCCTTTAAAAAAATTCTGAATAGACAGCCTTTTAGCGGGAACGATGTAGGCCAATCTGTAACTAAGCATCGGTCGAAAGTCTCAGAAACTGAGAGTACGACAGACGTGCCAAGACCGCGTAAATTTTCTTCATTTGCTCTTGCCGCCACTTTCCACTCGACTTCATTCACTTGCTCAGAATGCCCATACCCAATCCCCGAACACCGAGGAGGTCTCAGCAGCTGCTTCGAGGTACACCTAGATCCCCTGGGACTCCGCACCGACACCACACCACACATTCTACTCGGCTCCAAGGCATTAAGCCGTGGACAACATCGTTCGATGAAACCCGAAGTGAGCTCATCAAATGGCTCAAGCTCTCCTACATACCAGACGACTGGCAAACCCACCTCATCATGCGAATCCTGCGCGGTTACAACAACATTTTTCTTGCTGGTATGGGTTATGGGACACGATCACTCTCCTCTAAAGCAAGCTCATAAGCGCACGGCTTGATCATCTCCCAGAGATGCTTTTGTGCTTTGGGACATCGACGGCTGTCCCGCCAAAGCTCGAACAGCATTAAAGGCCCAAAATGTTGTTCTGGGGTATTGGAGGTGGGGATATAGCCCATGAAGCTAGCAACGCGACTGGAGACTGAGACGATGGGTGTTGTAAAGATCCATTGCAGAAGCTGGCAGAGGGAAACAGCGAGAAAGATGATGAGCGAGAAGATAAGATGTAGTTTGCTCTCTAGGGAGAGGCCCTTTTCCATCTCAGGGATATGGGCCCTCCAGAAGTCCAAATAATAATTGAGGGAAGCCAGATTGACGGAATCCTCCTCTGGTATCTGTTACAGCGGGCAGAGGCAGCGAAGGTGCAAATCGATAGCGTGTTTGATGGTGTGACTCACTAATTAGATGCGTCCTTTTTTTTTTTTGTGGAATGTTCAGTAGGGTTGGCGAGAACCTGGATGGTTCCAGGTCTCTGGTTCTGGGCTGTTTCCATGTCCCCAGAAACCCGCCACCCAGATGTTGGACCGACCAAGTCGACTCGCCCCCCCCCCCCCCCCCCTGTTGGGAAAGAGCCAGGACTTTGAACCCAGCCGACAGTATACCACCCGAGGAAATGTGCAACCACACTTACACCCAATTTCTCGCAGTGCGTCATGTGGGGCTTTGGAAACTAGCTCAGGCCCAGCAAGCTGGGCCATCACTGTTAGCTTCCAACACCCACTAAAACCCCGGTCTCCTTGGTCCAATCCAGAAGGAGTCTGTCTTCGTCTTGTATTGTCTTCCTCCATGTTCCTAGAACTACCGAGTTTTTAATTGATTTATTTCCATATTTCGCTTTGTCTGTTAGTGTTACGTAACGTGCCTGGGAGCTAGCATTGTTACCAACTGAGCCAAAAGGCCACTATGACAGGTTAATCTGTCATAGGCTTCGCAGACTATATATGCATGAGTACACACATTTCGCATGCATGTAACAGTGCCCCCCAATTAGGCACTGAGCCCTTGAAGTGCGGAATGATCCTAGAATGGATCTGAGATGTTCCGGAATGGAACGGAAACCCAAAATGGGCCGGACCGGGGACAGAACCCTGGGTGCACTTCCAAAGACCAAATGATACATAATAGACCCCCAGGTCACATGATCGACCTGCCGGACGTTACCGAGTTCAAATAACAATTGTAGCGCGCTTTGCGGCAGAGCCCACTAACCGGGCACTCAAATTTCTCCATAATCTCCTCCAAATCTTCATGGAGAAGTTTCAAGTTGCTTGCAAACTTTTCTAATAAATATTAAATATGTTTCAAGTTGATGATAGCAAGATGTCTGTGATGGTAGATGAGTCTCAGAGTCTCAGTTACTGTAGCAATTTGTAGGGGTGAAACATATCACGTAACGGGGGGGTCCTTTCATTTCAAAATTTACTGGTTGTAATGCACAACAGTGGGACCTTTTCAATTTGCCGTTACACCACCCAAATTCTGGGAAAACATCTTACAAACCAGGATTAAGTTACTTGCTCTTGCCTTTCCATTCCTCCTGTCTCATTAAATCCCAGTTTGTGAGTCTCACAATTGCTACCACATTTCCATATCAGTACGGACAGAAACATGAGATGATTCCTAGGGTGCAACATGTAAATTTGAATGCAGATTTATTTATTGATGAATATTATTATCATTGTAAGGACAACAGGGCACATGCACGAGAAGGGAACTGAAGGGGAGAATGATGGACCAGACATGGCTGCAATACTGTGGCATGATGTACCCTGTGCATGCTCATCACGTCCCACAGCATGGCCATGCACCTCCCATGAGCCCCACCCCACCATAACTCCGTCTTGACCGCAACTGCAAGCCTGCTCACCCCGGTGGACATTCCCACCACCAACACATGACAACAAAGCAATTGCAAGGGATCATCCTGCACAGCCGACACATTGTACCTCCAGGCTTCATCACACTGCTGCCACTATGTCTGTAGCCAGCATGCCTGTGCTTTGCCCAGCAAGGCACATGGCAGCAGGTCGCTTGCCAAACCCATTTGCTGGTGATCCCCATTGTTGTGTGTGTAGCTGTGCCATCCCAGAGACCAGAGAAAAAGAAAAAAAAGGTGGCTGTGTACCAAACATTACTGTACGGACATGTAGGGAGGCAACGGCCCCAGGACCGTGACACGTCTGTTGCCTATTTTTTAGGCAACGAACACTATCGTGACCAGGACCGTTGCCAAAAAAGGCAACAGAGGGCCAATTTTCTAGGCCAAAAACCCACTGTAAATTGCTTTTCCAAGGAGTTCTGTTCTTTTATGGGCTAATCTAATGGCATAGCTTGTCTTTTATTCATTTATCCTACGTGATTATTTTTATTTTTATTTTTCCCGCTATGTCACGATTTTTTGAAGGCAACGGACCTCGCCATGACCGTGACCCGTAGGAATTTAGGCAACGCAACGGACCTCATCGTGACCATGACCGTTGCCTCCCTACATGTCCGTACAGTAATGAAGGCGCACCATGCGGTGCACATAATCTCAGAACACGGCGACAGGCACTCTCCCCATGCACACGACACGCCAGTGTGAGCACTTCTCCAGTGGCACACCAACAGCGCATCCCCATGCTAGCACAAGGTCGATGCAGCCAAGCATTGTGCGCATACTCCAGTCTTCTCCCATGCACAGGAGAGCCTGGGGGAGAGCGAGCAAACTCCTCCCCCATCTAAAACAGAAGCACGGCCCTCGCCATGTCTCCCTATCAGAGCTGCTGTTCCTGACAGTCATTGCTAGCAAGGGGTCAAACCCCGCTACAAACGGGCACATGCTGCATACGCAGCACCGAGTATTCTGTACTACGAGGTGTGCATCGTACCCCACATCGAGCGCAGCGACGAATGCACTGCAAGCCACACTGCTGTGTGCTGTACCCTGCTACTTGTGCGCAACGAAGACGGTGTCCCCACGAAGCGCTGTACACTTACACTGGGGCAAGTTCCAAAAGGCCAACTCGGCCGGGAGTTGAGGCTACTGTAGGGAGAAGATCCGTTAGTGGACGTAAGAGGAAAGGTGGGATGAGGAAGGGAAGCCAGGTAGGAGGGGAGAGGAGACAGATGCATGCATGCATGAGAAAATGTGTCAATGAACAGATGGGTAGATGAATTAACGGTTGAGTGGATGAAGGGGATGGAGCTGTGGACAGGGGGAACATGGAACTGTGAATGCATGCCTCGCTTCCTTGTCTCGAAGACGCTAGTGCAAGTGTACATACTCGATCCCGATGCACCCGCCGATGGGCCACAAAATGATCCAGCACGGTCCTCCCCCTCCACGCATCCCTCTGGCACTGTGCCTGCAGCAGAGATCATGTCATGAGAGATGCTAAATACTGCCTGGGAGAGGAGGCGACAGATGCGCCTTTGGGAATAATCAGGATGAAGTGAGAGGGAAAAGAAGTGTGATGATGCGGGGTATTCAGGAGACGCGGGGGAAAATACTATAATGGAGTAGGGAGAGGGTAGGAAACAGGAACAGGAACAGGAACAAGCACAGGAATGAGGAGGAGAAGCTATGGGACACCACGCACTCTCCAGATGCCTAGTAAGTCATCGGCAGAGTGCTGAGCATTAGCTGGGCATAATGTTGGCCAGCACGACCATGGGCAAAGGAGGACTTCCCCAACTGTTCCTCTTCCAAAGGCACCTCTGGTGCTCGGGCAGTGAAGTGGAAGTTGTGGTACACAAGATACATTTGAGGCAGAGCTTGAGGATGAAAGTCAGACATGAAATCATACCAAGAAAAGGGGGGGCAAGGCGACACACTGTGGGGAGTAGCCAACATTTCCCTATGCGTAGTAGGGGAGGAGATTAGAGTTTAGATCCCCCTTGCAAGCACTAGGACACCAGCAGCGGATGAGAGGAAGAGAGATGGGGAGTGCCGCCATCGTCTGCCAAACAGTAAACAAATGTGTATATGGAAAGGGGACCTATTCACAGTTCACCGCTCTCCAAATCAATAGGATTGATGAGATGAATGGTTGTCATGTGGGTTGTCTAGAGTCAAGGGGTACTCATGACTGAAATTTTTGACACGACATTGATTTTGGGTGTAAAACAACCCAAAAGGGTCAAAAATGAACACTAGAAGTTGAGGCGGACAACGGTTCACAAATTATGGGCAATTTTTCATCAATTTTCCAAAACTCAAAAACTGTTTTTTTTTTCTGAACAGATTGAATGATTCTGAGCAACTTTCGGGAAAAAAAATCAAGGCCTTTGGACCCTACCTAGTGACGATCAGTCACATCAATCACCATATATAGTGTGTCATGCACCTTATATAGTAACACACATAATTTTCTCTTGTGCAACAACGGTGCACCGGATTTATTTTTGGCGTTCATTTTTGAACTTTTCAGGATGTTTTACATCAGAAATCAACGTTGTGTCAAAAATTTCAATCCTGTGTACCCCTTGTCTAGAGTGCCAGATAATAGAGGGAGACACGCGATTTACTGAGTCAAGCAAAATTTGTCATCCTGGGAAGTCGGACCTGTCGGGCCGTCATCCGAAAGCGGAAAAAGAATTTAAAAATGCGCGCTGGGGCTCATTCGGATTTCCACAAAATGAGGCATTGTCAGATGGTCTGCAACATCAAGTAGGGGTCCACAGGATAGTGGCCAAATGGACATGCATGTTGAACTCACGTAGATGACAATGTTTGTACAGGAATGACACTGCTTGGTCGTGTTTGTCGTGGGAAAAATGCATACTTGAAATAGGGCGCTACAGGACCCACTACCTAAAGTTAGTGGGCATGATGACAAATTAAATCAAGTGCTCCAGGCCTGAAAAATATGCCACCACCAGGGTTTGAACTCACAACCGGTTTAAACCTGTCATACTGTTACATAACGTGCCTGGGAGCTAGCATTGTTACCAACTGAGCCAAAAGGCCACTATGACAGGTTAATCTATCATAGGCTTCCCAGACTATATATGCATGAGTACACACATTTCGCAAGCATGTAACAGTTAGGAGGCGGTCTAGAGTGATTTGGTTGTTAATTGTCTTGCACCATCTATTTTTTATTTCACGCATGGATGCCGCATCTTGTTCTCTTATCACTCTCTCATTCCGCAGGCGCCATATTAAGTATTCCGATTCCAAGACGAGTATTCTGTAGAGGCGGGTTTCTCCTTTATTGCTCCACATGCCATGATCTCACCCATTGTAGGGTGCAATTCTTTCCCAGTTTTTTTGTTCCACACTTGACTCACAAGGTTCCAAACCTGGGATTGGCTGGGTACATCACATTTTGTGAGTATATGTTCCATTGTTTCCGTGGTTTCACAGGCCACACATTCACCTCTCTCTTCAAAGCCCTCTATTTTCTTCCAGTGATTTCCCACTTTGTATCCGTCATGAAGGCTCATCCACAGGAAGAACCATATGTTCCTTGGGATGTCCTTATGTTTTGATGAACTCCAGATTGCACTTGCCAGGGGGGTTTCTCCATTCGCGTCGGACACCGCTCCCTTCGCAAGTTCTATGTTCCGGATTGTGGCTTTTCGTTCCAAAGCATCCTGGTATGTGTCCCTCGACATTTTTTCCTTCCTTATTATTTTGTAAGTGAGGGATTGCATCATGGCCATCAACTTGGTGCCTGGGAGGACCAGGTTGGCTTTTATTTGCATATCTACCAAGTCAGGTTTCTCTTTTACACAACCCTCCCCAGCCAGTTTATCTGCACCCTCGTTTCCTGGGTTGCCAGCATGACCTTTGACCCACTTTAGGTTTGTTGGGGCCCTACGTTCTCGGAGTTTTGCCACCATGGTTTGGATAATGTGACCATTAAATACTGTCATGTATCCTTCATCTTCCCATCTGGGTAGGTTCCTGGTTAGGCCGTCAATGGAGTACATTGAGTCGCTTATGATGGTGAGTAGGGTTTCGATCGGGCATATTTCACATGCTTGTTTAATCGCTAGCACTTCCGCTACTTGGTTTGATGGGCTCAGTTCATCGGGGATTTTAATCACAGAGTTGCAGACATTGCTGTCCCCAAAGAAGATTCTGCTGCCGGCTTGGGCATCGTCTCTCCCATTGTTAAGCACAGAGCTGTCCGTGTATACTACAATCTCAGCTGCATCCGGGTCTGGCTCCAAGTTCGTGTCTGGCGCCGTATCTCCACTAACGAGGTCATTGGTGAAGATGCGGAATGTATCTGCCAGTGTGCCATGGGTGGTTATTTTGGTATTGAAGACTTTCATTTCTTCATCTTGTCCTGGTGCCTCGACTGTTTCATCTTCATAGTCTTCTGGCTGGCGCTCCATCGGGTTCCACTTTGGTAGGAGCGAGTCTAGCATGGATTTTGCTCGTTTGAAGCATGCATTCGGGTTCGTACATGCTGTGTGTATCTGTCGTGTTTCCTTACATGCCACGCATCGGCAATTCCAGCGATTTGTGTGTCTCGCCGTTTGCAGTTTTCTTGCTAGGGTCTCGGCGTCCCCGACTGTCCTCATCTTGTGCATGTCTTTTAGACATTTGATGAGATTTTTGTTGTGAGTTCCCCCCATGAATAGAGTCTGGGTAGCTGTTGATTTTTGGTGGAACCAGATAGGCACACTTCTTTGTATTTTCCGTGAGATCGCAAGACCTTCCACCTCAGGTGTTCCTTCGCTGTTTTGACCATACCTGCAAGGTCCACCGGGAGTTCAGCAGCTTTTGTGTTCCAGGTTTGAAGGTATGTGTTGCATCTCAGCATCTTGTCTACATTCAAGTCGCTTACCAGGGCCTTTCTGGCGAGCAATTCATCTGCTACAAATGCCCACAGTGGCCTGTCATCTCCGAAGCTAAGGTATGATTTCAGCCAGGTTATGGCTATTGCTTCGTTTCTCACAACTATAGTAAGTTGCGCCCGCCCATCTCTGTGGGTGCATATATTGTTTCCATATTTATTGTGACACTATTTTTTTCGGCCCACAGGAACTTCCATATCCTTTTTTCCAATTTTTTCTCTATCTCTTAGACACGTCCTGTCACACCTCCCGAAACAGAAGGCTAACTGTTTATTTTTTTCTGGCCTGCACAGGCAAGCTAGCTGCCAAATCTAACTTGTAAATGTCGATAATTTTACATTCCAGTCATGATGGTAAAAAAATGTAGCCAGATTTGAGTCAAAATATCTGATATTTGTTCGCGACCAAAACAGTGTGCGACCCGTTAAGAGTACTATTTCCCCTCATGTCCTTGACTATGACAACCATGAAAGTTATACCAGAACATTCCAATACATCGAATAAATATATTATCAACTTGGACCTAAGGATTTGGAGTTGTTTCTACTGTGTTCGAAGATCCACAACATCCTGTCTTTTTTAGTGTTCTTGGAGAAAGCCCCTTTGCAAGGATCACCGGTTGACTGGAGCAGAAAATGGCTTGTTCCGAACCTAGCAAAGGAGCGGGGAATTCATTGTCTTTTAAGTTCTCATGTAGCACATACATTGCAATTTGGCAATTTCGCGAGGCTGGCAGAGGATGGAGTTGTCGAGGGGGGAAAACGACTAGGGCTGTGGCACTAAGGGAACAAGTCACTTTGTGACTGCCTGGCCTGGGGCCCCATCACCTCATGCGAAAGGACCGAAGCTTCAGCAGGGGCATTACCTTTAAGAGGCTCGGCAGTATTAAATATTGAGTTGCCATTCAGGAACAGTGACTGAGTAGAGGAGCCAAGAATAGGCATGAATATCCACTCTGGATGCCAATGGCAGATTGGCGCTGGCGTTCCCTCGCTCAGCCCGACGAGAGCTCACAGGAGGCGTAAATCACAAAAAGATAGAGCAAAGCGAGGATCAGAGGAGGATGCGGGTTTGGCAGGCCAAAGGCGTGTGGGTATAGCAGGTGTAAAAACTAGCTAGTTTTGGCGACACGGCATGTGGGTGTGATGAGACACATTTTTCTTCTAGATTCTGATTCTCTCCCAATCTCTCCTTCTTTTATCTGGCTCTTTTATGGTTTCACCCAACAAAGAATAAATGGCCCCTTGCATATCTGCATCATTGTCTGTCATGTCTTTGCAGCAGTCAGGTGTTGCAGATTTTAAACCTCCGCCCTATACATCCACACAGCTCATCTTGCTTATATTGTGATGTGCCCCATCAGCCATGAAGTGCTCACACAGCCTGTCGTTGAAAATATATCCAGCAATGTGGCTTCAACACTGTATTCAGGACATTCAGGTGGCATAATCGGATGGATCGAATGCTTGTAAGCGCCTCTGGGTCACCTTGTCAGGTACCACTCATTTAACCAATGACGATTCTTACAGCCGTTTGCAGAACTTAGGGCGCAGCCGTTTTTTTTCCCATTTTGGGCCATTAAGTTCCCCCAACATCCAGGTTTTATTGACCCGTTCTCTGGGTTACAAACCAGAGCAAAAAAACCCAGTCTGAGTGTCACAGTGGCTTTACAGCTGTTTGCAGAACTTAGGGCGCGGCTGTTTTTTTCCCCCATTTTGGGCTGTTTTTGATTGTTTCTGCCAGAACACCTGTTCTGGGCTCAGTTCTCAATGGATTCCTTTGGGACATGGACAAAATGTTTCACACTGGAAATCTGGAGGGCATGGCATTGTCCGATTTTTTCTGAGCAGCCTCGGACAAATCTCTGGGCCCAATTTGTAGTTTTTTCGGTGTTTGATGGCAGGCCAGCTGTAGTGTTAGATACCAGGCCCCAATCGACCTAGATTTTTGAGAGCATGGACTTGAGGATACCCCAGAGGGCATCATGTACTCATATTGTCAATTTTGAACATACCTCGCATGTGCTGCTTGCCACAATCACCGGAATATTTGACCCAGGAAGTTTCGGTGTTGCATGAATTTCTGGACATATTTTGACTCAAATTGTACCTCAGACATAACCTGGTATGTCTCTTGAACTTGTGATTGTCAGATTATACCAGGAATGCCTTGGAACAGCTTGATTGATTGCAACACACAATCCATCTGAGACGCGACGTGTCGCGCGATGACGAGTCTTACAGATCGATCTTGATGTTCATACCACTTAAAAAATTCTTTCTCTATGCTGTACCTTCAATTTGCATGGTATTATGGACAGGAATCATGGTAGTGCCTCAAACATATGGCAGGGTGAACCTGGCTGATATTCTCCGAGTTGAGGTGTGCAGCACATGCGAGGTATGTCCAATATGAGTATGTGATGCCCTCTGAGGTATCCTCAAGTCCATGCTCTCAAAAATCTAGGTCGATTGGGGCCTGGTATCTAACACTACAGCTGGCCTGCCATCAAACACCGAAAAAACTACAAATTGGGGCTGCTCAGAAAAAATCGGACAATGCCATGCCCTCCAGATTTCCAGTGTGAAACATTTTGTCCATGTCCCAAAGGAATCCATTGAGAACTGAGCCCAGAACAGGTGTTCTGGCAGAAACAATCAAAAACAGCCCAAAATGGGGGAAAAAAACAGCCGCGCCCTAAGTTCTGCAAACAGCTGTAAAGCCACTGTGACACTCAGACTGGGTTTTTTTGCTCTGGTTTGTAACCCAGAGAACGGGTCAATAAAACCTGGATGTTGGGGGAACTTAACCTGGATGTAGCCAGGTTAACCCGCCAAATGGGTCAAAATCCCGGGTTACAAGTGGGTTGCATTTGGGTGACTTTCGCTATTCTTTTTTTGCTTTTCACCTGGTCCATGAGCCAACTTAGACAAGGTTACTGTAACCTGTTTGTCGGGTGCTTCCTAAAACCCGATTACCTGGTTAAATTTAGGCTGTTCTCCTCCGTTTTACTGGCCATTTTCACTCTTCATATGCCCTGCAGTATCACCCATTAAGAGGATAAAATAAACATATATTGGCATATCTAATACAATGAATATGGATCGGAGGGAAACATGGAACAGAGACAGACACAGATAAGTACCTGTAAACCAAAAGCACAGTCAGAGGAAATGCAAGACTGAAGTAAAGAAGGACATGCACCCGAGTCGATGCAGATGATTGCATAAACATGGCAGGTAGCTGATAAGTGGAGGAAAGTAGTGAGGAGAACTGAGGAACAAGTCAATATCAAAGACACAGAAATAAAGGTAGAATATGTACCAAATTCTGCATGTATCTCTTCTGAGAGATCTAAAGGGGAGAAAAGATAAGTATGTATTGCCCAAGGAGATTTGAGCCCAGCTGAGTTCACTTATTAGGTGCCAAGTTCAGCAAGCAGAGAGCCAAGCCCAGTGAGTGCCAGCAAGACAAGAGCAACATCAGGGAGAGTGTAGGGCCAGGGAGCACAAAGACATCATAGAGCAAAGCCACAGAGACAAAGTGCTAGTGGATGTACAAACAAGGGTGAGGAGGAGGAGTGGGGATGGTGGTGGGAGGAGAGAGAGAGAGAAACTTGCATCGGCATCAATCGACTCTGATTAGCTCATCAAATCCCCCACGTGCATCGGAGTCTGAACTGACTTAGAAGATTTCCACGCGCCGAACTTGCAGTCCGCATTCTAGAAGGAGCATTCTCTAAGGAGGTCAGATTACTGAAGGACCAACAGACGAGAGGCACAGTTGCAATTTTTAGCAATTTTTCAGTACATATGGAAATTAACCTGGGTGCCGCGCTCCTTTCCCCCGATTCTGCGGGTTAAAATAACTAAAATCATTACTTAAGTGGGTTACAGCAAATCACCCGGTTAAAGCGGGAACTGTAACCGGATTTTAATTAACCATGTTTCCGCCTGTTCAGTGGGTGCAGTGCTCCCTGGCCTCTAATTTGGCCTACAGAAGGTCATTACAACATTTTAAGAACGATTGGGTCAGGCAAGTCCCAGTTATAAACTTTCTAATTGATGACTTATGCCTCAGGGAAAAGTGATGCAGCCGCCCATAAATTAAGTATTGCATCCTCCCCTGACATTCGTTTCGACTCTTCTGATGATTCCATTGTGTATCTGACACTACTAGAAGCAAACTAAGGCAAAGAAACTGCTCAGGACAGCATGAATATAGGGTAACATTCACACTGTGACAGAAGCATCAATGCACCTGTTGACACGGCGCCTACCCATTCTTCCACAACATTCCTCTTGCCAAAATTCACGGACGGAAAACCAATTTGAACGTAATAGGACCCGTTGACACAAAAAAAAACCCAACATGAAAATTTTCGCGATGTTGATTTAGGCCATGTCAGCCCAACGGTAAGTCTACTTTAATTTCGTCCATTTCTTAGTCTTCCCACTAGCAATTCGATCTATCCTGTTGAAAGCACTCAATATGTATAGATACAATGGAATTCGACTGCAATGGAGGTCAGGTAGGCCATCGTTTCATGCCCTTTCATCTTACTGACTTAGTTTCGTTCTCACTGCAGATATCTACTGACCTTAGTGGTATGCTGTTCAGATCCTTCTATTCCTCGCTCAAAATGCTAATATTACTTGAATTAGACTGTATTGGACGTATCACGCCGTATCTATTACATCCTGAACACCAATTGACTTGCATTGCCAATGGTAAGTTGCAATTGAATTTCAACCTTTTGTTGACTGACCTTTGATACTTATTTCGTTCAATCCCTTCTGTGACCCTCTTATGACACCATTTTTATTTCTATTAGCCTCTTAGGAACATATTATGACAGCCCTACGATGCTTCGTAAGCCCACAGGTTGGCTTCTTAGCTGGAGGGTATATCTGATGGAATTTCGACTTTTTATTGACTGACTTACCAGAACTAGATCCTCGCCTTGAAGACGTTCGATTCACATGGATTACAGCTTAATCTATCGCTATCAACATGTGCTACACGCTCAGTCCACACCCGTCCAATAAACAAACCCTCAACTTCTCATCTAGCTCTGTACTAACTTGGGTAAGTCAGATTTTCTTCAGATCCTTTAAACTATTCTATTGTAATCCCTTGCAGGAACCCGATTTTTTTCTCATTCACACGTTGTTTGCCCTCATTTTTATTCTCGTTTCGTGTGCAAAGTGAAGCCCCGTAAACACTGGCATTGGTAAGTTCATCTATACTTCTTGTAGAAGTTGAATCTTGACAAATCTGTCAAGTAGCCTTGTATACCCTCGTATTCATGTTCAAAGGACTGCCTAGTTTTTCTTGCAAGCTGGGTCGGAGCCTCGGTACAATTTTACTTTTGTGTGTTCAACTTACTGCCGGTTTTCCGTAACTGACTTCTATCCCTTGCCATATCAGTCGGATCAGCTTTCCCCACGAAGCAAAGCATCTCACCATACAAACGACCCGTATTTAAGCCCAAAGGATCATGTTTACGGCGCTGGGGAGCCAGGCCGAAGCCATGGCACATTTTTACTGTGGTGTGTTCAATGTACTTCAAATCTCCCACACCTCATTTTTCTTCCTGCGATCGGGTTCTTGACGTCACTCGGGCACTTTGTAACAACATTTTACTCTGATCCGGCCTCTGACCTGCCCTTACTAACAGACTTCAATAAACGAGGTACGAGTTGAATCTGTTGAAGCGTCTGTCTACGAGAGACTACCTCTCAAAGGCGTTTACGTTTCGTGGGCCTGGTCTTTCATTCACAAAAAATCACATGTTGGACACTATTTTTACACTAGGAGCTCAAACGCTTGAATTCTGCCGCTCACTCGACTATGGTAGCCTCGTCGTTGACGAGGGTCTGGTTCCCCCCAGCGAGCCTGATATGATATATCAAAAAAGTTCAGCAGGACGCTTCTCTTCACTCACTTCTGACCGGGACAAGCCACCCACGCAGAGCGGAGCTTGGTTGCACCCTGATTCCAACACGCTGGCCCGAAGCCTTGGCCGACCTGCGAGGCTGGCGTGCAGTTGTCCTGGTTGTGGACCGTGACGCGGTTGGACCCGTCGATCCCCGAAAACAAAATTGAGCTCCAGTCTGGGTGCACCGCAAATGATTCATCAATGCCGGTTGGTCTCAGCTAGACGAATGAATGAAATACCGAAAGGGGGGTCCGCACAGAAATTGCAGCTGCCTTGGAAGGTCTGAGAGAACGACGCGCAGCCAAGTCCGGTAGAGAATTGAACGGTGGCGCCTTCGACGATGGCAGTCATGATGAGCGCGGTGAAGAGCGAGGTGAATTGCACTGCGAGAATGAATGTAAGCGGCGGGGATATTGGAGGAAGGAAACTTTCTGCCCACTGTTTGGAATATTGTGGAAATGCTGATGATCTAGTACAGTGTTCATCGGCGCGCCTTTATACAAAACACTCGATGGTTCCCTTTGCCCCCATGCGGTCTTCACTCTTCAGTTAATAGACATCACTTTGGGGGTCTGAATAGCGTATGTAATTTACGTGTCCTACACTCCACAAGTTAATAGACATCACTTTGGGGGTCTGAATAGCGTATGTAATTTACGTGTCCTACACTCCACACCCAAGAAAACGCGGTCATTACAGCCCGCCTTGGCACAATTGGAAGCACAATATTTCAATTCGCTGCCCAGATACAATTGCGTACTCAATGGCACGTCCCAGTGCCGACGTCCGTGCAAAGCGCCGATTGAACCTCCGAACGAACAAACACGCTGGTCTAGGCTAGTGCCAAGTCAGCCTGTGTCTCTGGAATGGAATGGAAGCACGGCGATCCATAACATTGGTTTTCGGCAGGCTATGGCGACACCGAGTCCTCTTGATATTTCTGGATTCGCATTGCAGCGCCAAGTTTCGTTGAACACTGGAAGAACAGACTCCGGGCTGGAAAGGCCAGGCAGGGACCAAGGTGCGACGAAGCACGGACTGTTGGCTGGAGTCTCATGCCGAACTCTCGGCCCAGTACAAATATATTTGTGGCGACACAGAAGCCCTGCATATCCTATGTGCGTGAATCTAGACTGAAGTGAAAGGTTACGACGATGGATGATACAAGCATCCGAGCGCAGAGCACGTTCGTCGTCGGATCGGCCAAGCATTCGGGGAGTCACGATAGAATTTGCATGGTGCAACACACAATATAGCGTATCGAGGACCGCTCAATCTCCTCGTCGTCAATGAGCAGATTTCAGATTAACCGGCGAACACCAATATTCTAGTTTGAACGAGTGGGACGGTACGGTGAAGCCGTAATTAAATATTGACGGAAGTTACGAATATCGCGGCTGAGAATGCTGGGAATGGCGGATGAGGATGGCATACGCAGCGCAAGATGCAGAAAACGTAGACTCAATAGACAGCGCCAAGGGAGGCGTCGAAGATCGGACCCCGGGTCATTGCTGCGGTACTGACTTCCATCAGCCTTTTCTGGGAAAAAACGGAAGATGGGGAAGGCAGAGGCTGCAACGACTGGCGCGGCTAGTGATGTTCTGGCCTTGGCTTGGCCTGAAATCCACGGCGTCGGCCTGAAAGCCGGAAAGCCATGGCTTTTTTGGGGGCTTTAGTGCTAATTTTTGGCTTTGGCCTGGCAAATCTCAGGCCAGGCCAAAGCCAGCCCGGCCAAAGCCGAGCCAAAAAGCCATGGCCTTTTGGTCTGAGGCCAATGCCTAGGTGCGGCGTGAGTGAAACACCCGTCCCTCAGGGACAGATTCCACGCTCTAGAAAGACATAGAGGCGTCCTATTCTGATTGGACGATCTGGCGGCTTCTGGTGAGGGACATAATGAGGCGTGATGGCCCGGCCCGCACACAGGAACTGGTGGCTGCCGGCTGCCATGCTGTTCGTTTCCGAGGCCAATGGGAAGTATGCCCAAGGCCTGGCTTCAAGCCCTAGGCCCGCCAGGCCAGGCCCTGCGAAGCCCAAGCCGGGCCGGGCCCTACAGCAGGCTTGAGCCGGCCCAAGGCTTGGGCTTCAAAATCTGAAGCCCAGGCCGGGCCCAGTAGGCCCGGGCCTGGCTGCCTACCCAAACATCTTCAAAGTCCGGTTTGCTGCGATGGAATGGCTGCTGGAGGACTTTTTCTGCTACATTTCCGCTTGCAGAGATCGTTCCGCTAAGGTTTAACGCGACCCCCGGATCAGTTCGGCACGCGGCACAAACATGCGCACATACCTGCTCGTGGCCCAAACAAGCAGTCGGCCGCCAGGAACCTCGACACAGGAGGTAAATCCCGACTTCAAGAGGTGTTAGGATGCTAAACAACACTCATATTGGGTCTAATTCCATTGGCGGCGCCGAAAAAAAACACACAAGCAGGACCTGTAAATTTTCCGTGGAAGCCCCGGCCTAGGCCTGAGGCCAGGGCTTGAAGCCCTCCTACAGGGCTTGGGCTTTGAAAATAGTAAGCCCAAGCCCTGTCAGGCCGGGCCCAAGCCGGGGGCTTCAGGCCAGGCCGGGCCCTGGGCAACACTAATGGGAAGGCAAACACGATTGTCTACGACAGAGTTCGTCGATAGGTACAGCAACGATGGTCTATTGGCTCCCGAGACAACTTGAAGCGCTGTGGGCCAACTCGGAGGGAAGGCGGACGGTCGATCAGCGGACAAGGGCCAAATTAGTGATCCCAGACGTGGCCCGATGATGCCAATGATCTTGCCGAATCTGATGGCCGACTCGCCAAGCCAGATATGGTGTTACCCGCTGTGATCGGGCCTGGATCAGACTCTGGGAGGTCGTCGCCAGATTATGGGCTTATGTGCTATGTCTGGACCAGATCTTGAAAAACATGAAAATGACTTGGGATTGGGCCTCTTCGAGGCAGGTGCTGAACCTTTAGGTTGAGGTTTCAGCAGAGATGTGAAAAAATTGAAGAGCTTAAGATAGTTTCATTCGATAGGGCCGTTTACTATGGTGCGCATCACCTAGCTGCCGCCACCAAAATTTAGTGGCCAAATTGGCCGGAGAAAAAAATTTCAATTAAGTGTACCTCTGAGTGGATTCCGGAGCCTACTTTGTACATTATATTCACCCTCGGCGGTCCGCAACAGCGTGTTTACAGCGTGTATCGTTTGATCTGATGGCGGCAAACGATAATCAAATCTCGATTAGATTAATTCCGCTTACTGTAAACATCGACGCTTTGCTTGTCAGCCGCATGAATCTCAACCCTGGAGGGAAACAAGCACACATGTGCAATGGTTGGTGGATGGATGGCAGTGTTCGCAAGGTCTAGAAGATGGATTATGCTGCAGATCATCCAGGATTTCCAGGCGAGCCAAAGGGGATGAACACAATTCTAGAAGAACGTGGCCTTTGGCCCTCGGGAAGATTCGTGAAGGAGTGCAAGAAAGGGCTGCACACTGCGGCCCGTGATTGAGGCTGTTGGAATTGCAGCCTGACATCCTCGAGCAACAGTCAATGGTGGCAGAAAAAATCGAAGCAGCAGGTCATCTACCCCCAAATATCACTGCGAGTTGAACTTTATCGAGTTCTTCTGGGGCGCCATCAAGAAATACCTCCGTGACCACTGTGACTACAGTTACGAGGGGTTGAAAACAAACATGCCGGCTGCACTTCCCTCCGTTCAACTCTCCGTGATTCGCAAATGGGAGCATCACATGATTCGTTGGATGGAGCTTATCGCAATAACTTGGGGCCGAAAGAGGCTCAACGGGTGGTTCGTGCCTTCAGTTCGACTAAATACACCTCCCACCGTCGTGTTTTCGAGCGCGCTGCATGGCAGTTCGACCAGTAGAACTCTCCTGTAATTTAGCGTCATTTTAAGCCTACTTACGACTCTGACGACCGATTTTTGAATATATTCGAGAATGTGGCCAAATTGGGTCTGGAAGAAATTTCGAGCTCACTCAGTTTTGATCCAATCGAAAATCCCTCTAGCAGTTATCTTCCTACACTCAAAAGGAACACTTCTACTAGACGGATAAGAAATATATGTTTTTTTGAGCCCGGAAATTTTCAAGCACGTGGTGGTGGCAGCTAGGTGATGCGCACCATAGATTATGATGTGCAATTTCGGGCCGGGTCTGGGCCGGTTTACTCCGGCCAAACTGCTATGGAGCGTCGGGATGAATAAATTCACAAAAGATGGGGGGTTTCACTTGGGCCACTGTAGATTGTGATACCCACTAGATAACTGTCTAAACTGTTGCACCAATCGGTTTTCTAGAGCTCTCGGCCATGGGCCGGGACACAGTTGAATTCACTAAAATTAAGGCTAATAATATTAGCCTTGAAGTCGAATATTATCTATCGTTGTTTCCTAATTAATAATGGCAGAAAACAGGTCTTCTAAGCGAGAATCAAAAATAAGAGCAAAATTCAGGCCGGCAGGCTCTGCAGCTTTGGGTTGCCCTTGTGGGCCGTGCCGGTGCGACCAAGTGACATTTTTGTGACAGAGAGTGACGGCCTCTTCTCTGCTGACGGCCACGATATAGGTACTTGCCTCTACCAGCTCTCCTCTCATCGTTCGAGGATTGTAATTCAAGAAATATAACTCCCTATGCTACTACTACATGGCCTGGACTAAACACTGGGAATGGTGGAGCGGAGGCAGCTGGGCTGGGCGGTGCTTTTTGGTGTTCACTAATCGTAATTCGGTGAGTACATTCCGTGTGATCCTATGGCTCTGGGGTGGGGTAATTATGAATGCTGGAAAGATGGGTTGGGATCCAATGTGAGATGGGGATGTCTGCTTGCATGCAGACTGGGAGACCAGGATGCATTGCGAATGTGTGGGGATTCATAAGTAGGCAGCACAAAGTGAGCGTCTGTTACTGTGGCACTCGATGCATAAACTGACAGTTGATTAGTTTGTATATTTAAACAGTGTGAATAAACTCGTACCCCTCAGTCATGCCATTTCGATGTCAAAATCGAACCCTTCGAGTAGCCTGGTGTCTGGCTGTGTCAAGAGTTCGACCCGTCCTTCTGGAACCACACTGTAGAACCACGATAACTGCTCGCGCGAATACACTTTGGTTTTCTCGGCCTTGATCTCGGTACGTTTCAGTTCTTCTCGCAATTCTTGCGAGATATGGTTCTGTATGCGGTCCAGCCTAAAAGGACGAAGAATACAGAGTCTGTGGAGCGATCGTACACGCGACAGCATGACATATGCACTCTGAATCGTCGGACAGCTCGCCAGATCGATGCAGCATACATCGAGCGAGCGGCCCTGGGCGTTGTGTGAGGTGAAGGCAAAGGCAGGAATGAGTGGGAGCTGTGAACGGGTTGCGCTATAGGTCTTCTCCGAGTTCGGGAGGCGAAAGTGAATTGTGGTGGTAATGGGTTTGAGTACGACTCGGTGCGGATATGGTGCGTCCGGATCACTGTTTGTTTTTGTACGCTCTGAAGTCGACTTCCGCTGATATCGGGTAGCGTCGCCCATTGGTCTCCTCGTACACAATTGAGACAAGTGTATCAGGACTGCCATTGGAGATCCCCAGCTCGGTTGCCAGATTTTCGGTGCAAAATATGGCCATTCCTGGCACGTAAGGGACCTCAGGTTCAGTGAGCAATGAAGGCCATAAAAAATGATGAAAGCAGCTAATACCTTGCCGCCAAGGTCGTTGGCTTCTTTGACAGGTACTGACCAGGCAGCCTCAGCTGCCAGGCCAGTAAGCTGCTGGCGCTTCCGGCCACGACCTCTCGTGTCGCGCGAGTGGTAGACATGGCAGTCTTGGCCTGTCGCTGTAGCGAAGGCCTCAGCCATGTTGCTATTGTGACGATCTCGTGCAGCATTTGTATACACAATTAGAGGACATGCATGTGCTGGGTCTTCAATCCATCTGTTTATGTCGGTGAGATTTTTCGTTGATTCACTGCACTCTGCATTCGATAACACATATTTATCTAGGATTGCTTTATCGTCCTCGGTGCATGTACCTTTCCGTAACCGTTTGAGAATGCTGATCAATAATGGATCACCCTTTTGGCGCATTATCTCTTCCAATACAACGACGTGCTCAACTTGATGCCAAATTTGTACCCCCTTGACTTCCTGACGAACTTTCTCATGTAGGTCATTCAAATTATCATTCACATGACATTGAACCAGTTCACGGGCAAATAATGAATTCCCTCCAGGTGGCGGTAGTTGACAAGGATCACCGCAGGTTGCCCAATTCAATCCGCCACATATAGAATCAGTGATACCCTTCCCCATGCATAGATATTCAGAAAGCCGAGCAAGGTCTTGCGCACTCAAGAAGTAGACTTCATCCAAAATCAAAGTTTCCAATGGTGAGATTCTCTCTTCGAGATTTGTGCGTAACGTGGGCGTGGACTTCATTTTGGCAGGTGAAATTCGTAAGCTTGCTTCCGAATGAATCGTGCAACCACCGATATCACTACCAACAACTCCGGTTGGAGCAGTCAAACGAAGCCGTTCAGGATGACCGGTAATTTCATAGAATTCTTTCCATGCCCCAAACATCACTGACTTCCCTGTGCCACCAGGCCCAGTACAAAGAAGGGAGATAGGTGAATCCTTGCGGCCACTCTCCAATCTTATCGGCTAAGAGTAGGAATGCCCGAGTTTGTTCGTCATTTAGTGTGTGCTTGATGATCAGCGCAAGACATAGTTTCTGGTATGGCTGTAGGAAGTTCCAGCGTGAGTCCGAATCAGAGTCAGAGTCGCCTATATGTTGTTTCTCATATAATTTACGTGCTCTCCGCTTCTTCTGCCAATGTTGTGCAAAGAGCATGCGGTATCCTCGAAGATGTTCGATCAAAGTGCTCATTTTGCTCTCCTATTTTCTCTGCAGCTTTCAGGCGACGTTTGATAAGCAAATCCTTTTCCTTCAAGAGATCTTTAGCTGCGACACTTGCTATGAAAATGTCCTCTTCATCTCCTAGCCGCGATCTTTGTCCAAACTTGGCACATGTCTCAGTGCTTGGCGGATTTACCACTGAATAAAAACCAACACTACTAGCCTGCAAAGTGATTTGCTGTGCATCCCGGGTCGCTCTGGTATCTCTAGTAAATGCTGCCTTGTCTGTTTCCGATTCGTCTGGATCAACGGTGGTTTGCATTGCATTTTCCCACACAGGATCGTATTCCATATTGCCCTCCTCATCTCCCACAATTCCTGTATCCTTTGCCATTCTCGTCAATGCAGCGAGCCGCTTACTACGTTTTGCTGCAAAGTCAAATTTGGCATCTCGGGTCTGATACAAGAGCTGCATGTTAAGCACAATTCTTGCATGTTCGGGTGACATGGACAGTTTGAAATCGTTGAACGCATCTAGGCAAGCTACATCTGGAGACTTGAGAGGAGAAGACTTTGTGTCTGACCATGGCTTGAATAATGTGAGGATTACTACAGCGTACTTGGTCCGGTCGTTGTCAGAGTCACTCCGAGGGACACGGTAACCCATTAAAACAGGAATCACAGGTGTGTCTAATTTTTTTAGGCAGTGCGTGGTGTACTGGGGATGTCCTTGCTTAAACTGTAGGTATGTCTTTCGCTGAGTTTTTGACTTGGGCTTCTTCTCTTTGACATAATTTCTTAGAATATCCCAGACACACATTGAATCAAGCTCGGACGGTCGGTAGAATATGTCACTGAATAAGTTTGAATATCTCTTCTCTCAGGCATCGTCCTCAGTTCCAAGAGCTTCATTGAGGTTCTCCACTGTGAGTAACATCATTCCATCGTCCTCATCATCCGGGATGATCATGTGTTGGGCTTCATCTGAATCTAGTGTTCCATGTTCAAGCTCTTCTCTTGTTTCGGGTAATGTCTCAGAATGATCCTCAAGGTTAGCGGTGAAAACATCCCGTGCGATATCTCGGAGCATAGAAGACCACCAGTGCTCCTGATATTCATCTGACGTGTAATTGTTCTTCCGACCGAGTAGAAGGCTGGCCGTTTGTTGGCCTGTCAACTCTCGTTTGCCAACCAAGGTATTTGTTGTTTTAACCATCATTAATCGAGTCATTTCAGACTTGTCAATCTGACCATCCACATCCTGAGGAGGCTTATTTTGCAGAGCTTTGATCGAAGCACAGAGAGCGGAAAATACAATTGCAGTGTCCAACTGCAGCTTGATGGTATAATTGCCCATATATTCAACCATGGCCATTGCAACGGAGCCGGATGCGGTTTGTTTGAGGTCAGTATTACATCCAAGACAAAGGGTAGCTGTGGGATTGTGGCCATTTAGATGTCCGTTTTCACATTGTATTACAAGATCATCATCGTCATCGCAATGTGTCTCTGCAACAAGGGGACGAGGGAGTTCAAACCTGCAATCGTTATCCGGATCAATGAGAGAGTGTATGCGACGTGGGATATGTTTGAAGCATGTAGCATTATGTCCATGCACTAGTCCGGTATTTTCACACAGATCTCGGTGTTGTTGGTCCCTTTTCTGTGCATAGTCAGGGGAATCAGGATCTAATGGGCGACTGAGAACAGGGAGTTGCTTTGGGGTGCCTTCAGTTGCAATGTACGGGACTGTATTGGTTGGAAAGCTTTGGCAAATAATATCATCGTACCATGCAGTGAGTTTCTGCTTGAATTCGGTGTCTGAATTCATTCGTTCTTTCATATCTAAAGGTGAAGCAGGGGCACCATCACTCCAGATCAATAAATGGAGGTGCAGTGTACCACGGATCTGTGCTTCAACAGCTGCGTACCACCCTTTGACCTTCCCAAGAATCCCAATATTTGAAGCCCGCTTTGTACCCAGAATTATTTCGAAAAACTTTGTTACCATTAGGTGGAAGAACTCAGCACCAGCTACCGGATTTTCAGCTAATGTTTTGGCGCGGATACTTGGTTCCTTTGTACCATCCAGTGCATGGAAAATCTTGTCCAGGTCAATGTCCCGTCCAGCTAAGACTTGCGCAATTGGATTATGAGAGTCTGCAGGGTTAACTGTAGCAAAAAAATGGGGTAGACCATCACATGTAATTTTACTGTGCATTTGCTGCTTCATGCTGTTCACATCGCCTACTGAACCAGGGATGTGATCTGAGACATAACTGATGTATCTCATTACCTTGGCTGCGGCTTTTTCCCCTTCACTTTCAGGCTTTGCAAACGGATTTTTCTCGAGCTTAGCCTGGTAGGTATCCATGCATTCAGCGTCAATTTTTTGCATTAAATCTTGTACCACTGGAAACCATGATCGATTGGTTGCGAGGCGAGCTTTGAATGATGACTGGCGCCGCTGAATAATGTTGCTCATGACAAAAATGAAGGACTTGTGAACCTGAAATCGTGGATCTCTCAAACTCAACAAGTGTTGTACATGTGGTGAGGTATCAACTTGATGAAAGGGAATATCAGGTGAAATTCTGACATGGTTGTTGTCTACCATTCCGACACCGTATGGAAAGAGAGTGGGCCAGAGCCAACCAAATACCCGAGGATTTTTCGATGTTGATAATGGTGTATTCCCAGATGGAAATTTTACAAACCCAGTCTCTTGTTTCTTCAACTTTCGGAGAGCATCAAGCTTTCTCTGCTGGTAAGTCGACGCAAGATTATCAACATCTACGAGTGAGGAAGACGTAAGTTCAAAATTATCAGTTCCCTCAAATAACTCAGCATTTGCCTGATCTGAATACGATGTATACGATGACCCTTGATTATTTGCAGAGTTTGTACGTAGAAATTCTGTGACCGCAAGCGGGCAATCATGCACTGGGTATTCCTCGGAATTATCAAGTACACAGCTATGGGCAAGAAATTCGGTGCGTAAGGCTTCTACACTTTTTGTCTTTCCACCTGAATCTCTCGCAGACATTTGCACATGATGAGCAGTCATCTTCCTCAATACAGCCCAAGGGACTCGCCGATTGTAAACAAGAAAATGTACGATACTATTTTTTTCATTCACAGTAAGGGAGACAAATGGGTCATCACAACACAACGCAGGTGGTGGGGGTAGAGGTTCATCGTGAGCATCAACAGGCATTAAATCATCCCTATTATTTGGAACACCCCGTATGGGTGCGGCACCTCTCGTATGAGATGTCTGGACACCCCGCGCACGGGGCGTCCGGGCTGCAAGCGTATAAGCAGCTACAACATCGAAACCTCGTGTACGGGGCCTCGATGAGGGGGTAGATACCGCACCAGGTCTGCCCAAGGACACTGATGGGGATGAGGCAGCGTCCACGCTGGTGCGTCCTCGGAACACCGGCACAACAGCATGCATGGCTGGGAGTAAATTATTTAGTCCAGAATACTACCAGAAAGAGGTTATAACACACTAGCGGATGATGGTAATCCAGATTCCATGGTCGGAATGGGAGGGGATCGAACATCAAGCGAGACACCAGAACCCAGATGCACTACGAGTTCAGGGGCAGATGACCGAACAAAGTTGAACCAGTCCAAGCCGAGTACCAGGTCAGAAGCTAGGGAAGCCGTTCAAGACTATCGACATGACGCCGACATCGCACGGAAGCGTCAGGAGCCCAGAGATTCGAGAGTTGTGTGTACGGAGCCCAGAGTCAACCACCCAGTCTAGAGAAACACGACAGGTTGCTGCATGGCCGTCAAACCCAGCAGATACGGGTGCATTGCAGAAGCTAGCAAGAGAGGACATGGGGGAGGAAAGGAGAGAGGTGTGCGCTGGCAAGATCAAAGTGTGGTAATTGATTTCGGGGATCAGCGCCCGGATGCTGGCCCGAACATAAAGCAGAAATGACTAATGACAGAAAATCGCACTCAGAGAATATCCTTGGTTCTACTTGATGAAGCAGCCTCGAACCTGAGCTTTCCAGCCGGAAGAAGTTGCAAAATGTATCCTTGCATTCTGATTTATTTCTATGTCTTCCCCCCTTTTATTACGATTCATTTTCCCAGTGACAAATATTGCATGACTAAATCTTTGTTTGTACATGTAGTGAAAGCTCCCGAAATCCAAGTTCCCCTGGGTAGCCAAACCTAAAGGTTCAGCAAAAAAAAGAGTTTTCAAGTTGGGGGTTTGAACCCACGCAAGAGGAATTAAATAACAACAAACAGCATAGAGTAACCACTCCGTCAGAGAGCACTTGGATAAATAGAACTATGTGTACCCACCTAATAAATGAGAACATGTTGAGGAGTACTGTGGGCAGCTGTGACAATATTTAGAGAGTGACACAGGCAAATTTGGGGGCCATTCCAAAAAGAAGTGAATAAATGTGTACCTGACTGTTGACAGCTCGTGAAAATGATTGAACGAGTTTGAAGGGAAGAAAACTTGCTTCACCTTTATTTAATTGAGGTTCACATGATTGGGTGGTAACTTTCTGAGGCATCCAGGAGATTTCTGCTGCCCCAAAAGTCCAATTTACACTGCTGGCAACTGGTGGGGTCTCTTTCATGCACATTTAATCATGCAGTGTGGATGCTTGAGGGGATAGAAGTACTCCAGGATCTGCCAGAATTTGACAAGGTACTTGAGAAGAATTGGGAAAACAAATCGGAATGGTGCTTTGCACCACTTGACTTGTTTCTGTGTATTCGTGAGAAAACATATGGCAATTGCATTTCAAGACATAGATACAAGAAAAGTGTACATCCTGCAAAATATAGCACTTGAGAACGAGTGGCAAAACCAGGGGCAGAAATGTGGGGTGCAAAACAGGCTCACAGTCTCGTTCTGTAACTGCATAGCATCGCAGAAATAAATACCACTGTGGGACCCACCTGAGCTCAACGGCCGTTGTTGAAATAGCTCTGAAGCATGGCATTGACCAGCTTCCATTCAGAAAGGACGACACGAAACACATCAAATTCAATGACAGTGACACACGTGTGGGAGATCAGCTGTCATATGGATTAGGGAATTACACGTGGACATAGCTATGTCCACGAGGACATACATATGCCCAAATCGGGTGGTCCAGACACCGTTCATGAGCCAGATTATGAGGCATCGCCAGCTGACTGCCAGCAGATTGAGTGCTGGTAGATGCTGCTCCCTCCAGATGAGCTTTGCCTCAGGCTGCCAAATACATGAAATTAGAAACATAGTATTTTGTTTCCAAAATATATCAGCAGTTGTAGCTGCGATCAGTCCAGCAGACTCCACCAGAATCATCTTATTATAACAGTCAAACTATCTCTAAGCACGTGCTTATAGCTTTAAGATACAGTTTCAGTCAGTTGATGGGGAAGATTAATACTCTGGATCCAAAATTTCTTGCCGGAAGGTATCTACAGCTTTTGCTATGTAGCACAGAAATGTCGACTTGAGAACGTTGTAGTGGCCCGTGTCACGAACTAAGTCCATTTCAAAGCCAGCCATCAGCACATGCGTCAGCCATGCATGTGTGGGTCCATGCACATGTTGATGATTTGATGCAAGATGATGGTCACTAATCCGCATCTCACCATGACGAGTCCCCAGTTCCCTACTGTTTTCTCATGCCCCACTGTCTGCCTGCCATTTGTTATTATATCTGCCATTGCCACCCCATACCACACCTCATCTCACTCATCTCATCTCATTTGTCTATCACCCTATCTATGACTTGCACACCATATACTTGCGTACAATCATACATACACACACCCAGGTACCGTAGCTGCCCCGCCCATATCCATTTTATGCCCATCCACTGATTCTCGTCTCCCATGACTTACTCACTGTTGTTTCCACACCCACCACGGTTTGTAGTTTCTGTCCCACACATTTCCGTGGTCCAGCACATATCCTGCATCCAGTCACTGACTCCTGCTGGGATGTGATTTTCAGGTGACCTTTTGGTTGTGGTGGTCTTGTCATGGCCATACCAACTGGAGTCGGTCTGGGCACAGTGAAAGTGCTGCTTTGATGCCGCACATGCCCCCAACTGCCGCCAGCAAATGTTGGATTGCCGCCAACATGTCACAACTTTTGTCATGCTGCCGCCTTGACTTGCTGCAAGCCTCCACTCCAAATTATTAAAATCAATACCAGATAGTCAATAGAACTCTTTTGGTCCCCAAGCCAACTTACAGAGACATTATTGATGATCATTTAGGCAAGACTGATTTTCAAATTAACAACAATTCAACAATAACATTTATTTAGAGGTCAATTGGGGCATACAGAGCAGTTAAGCCAGAGTGAATAACTCAAATATGTTCAATGATACCCCTATACATGTCCTCTGTGGCAAATATATGATTCAAGTGATCACTGCAACACTTAACATCCAACCAGGTTTATCCCCTCATGGCTTATTCCTAAGATAACTCACCAACCGGCAGAGATCATTGCCTATCATTGTCTTGAAGGCATCTCTAATGACCTCCCACATATTATGGGGCAACTCACTTGCATATCTTAGAAAATTGTTGACTAAAACATTGCCACGGTGTGGCTGTGTGGCTGCTTTGCCGTACCCTCTGAGTCAAATTACATTGTGAAGAAAATGCAGTTTGGAAACATGGTTGTGGATCCCTACTATAATGCAATTGAAATTTTGGAATTATTCCAGGTGAGGTTGGAGCGACAGAATTATTTTTTCTGCAGTGTGGAAAGTGTTCAACTTTTGAAACTTGAACCAAGCTGAACTTGCCTGGGTTTCAACAGATATTGTTTGATATTGACGCATTGAGGCTGCAGGAGATCAATTGTGATTGAGGATCAGATACTATGGCAACAGGGAGGGATGGTTGCAAAAGGATATTATTGGCATGTTCAATGCTCTGAGTTGCAGTCTGCCACTCAGCTAAGCAGCTCAAACATTGCCGCTGAGGACTCAACAACTGCTGCCCACATGTCACACTGCCGCCATGTCACGTTGCAGGCCTGCCACCACATAATGCAGGACTGCCGCCAACTGCTGCCAGTCAAGGCAAGTTTGCCACCAACATGCATCAAACCGCCGCCAACAAATTGGCTAGATTGCCACCACAGAGTGTTTATATGTATTTGGTTGCCGCCAACTGCCACCAACATCAATGACCATTTGACATCTTCCACGGGTCTACCATCGATCAAGACCCCCCAATGTTTGAGAGGGGAGGCAGATACTCCACCACACAACAATTTGGTGCTCATCATGACTTTTGACCCTGTTCAAATTTGGGCTGCCACCAACATACGCTAAGGTTGCTGCCAACTGCTGGCAGTGGCATTGTGGCGGCACTTTCTCTTTGCCCAGTTGGTCCTTGGATCTTCAGCCAAGTTGTCTCCGAGCAAGATGTAATTTTTATCCACATCAGAGAGCACCACAGTGTGACAAGAGAATATACATCAAGTGTTTTATTGAGGAGGCTCCACAACGATGCATTTTGGGAGTATGGTATAAGTATACCCACTACAGAAGATTCAATAGATACATGCTACTGAGCCAATACCGCGAAGAGGAAATGTGTGTCTCCTTTTTTTGTAAGTGATTCTGGACTCCAGCTGTTGCTAACAGTCTGTTGCTTCTTTGTTCTTTACATGTTGTTCATTCACGTCTGCGCTCAGCACTCAGCAACGACAACATGCAATGCAGCACCGCGAACTTGGAAGCACTTTGGCTGCACTTTGGAGTGCTCAATTGGGTGAGCCCATGTCTTTGTGCTGTCGCCTTGGACCGCTGTGCTAGCATGTCCCATTGACAGGTCGCTGCCCTGGGGGGCCCGCCACCAAGTGGATTCGCTCCTGCATGATATCACAGACCACCAACAGAACACCTCAGATGACCCAGCGTGAGAACATTCGATCGTGAGGTGGGATACATTGGATATGAAGGAAATCCGGCAGTGCTGTTGAATTGAGGATGGGGAGCATTTGGGACAAGCGACATCTTAGACACATCGCTTCTGCCACAAGGGAGGGAGGAGAGCTGCCAAAAACAGCACCTGAAATATCTGTATCTGGAGTTTCCACTCGCCAGAGGAAGCTGCACCAGTCGAAGCTGAGTTGCAAAGATGCAGGAATGAAGGGCCCTTTCTATTAAGCTCATCTCCAACAGACACTCCACGATAGCTCAAGGGCCCTGTTTCATGCCCTGAGCAACCTGAGTGCTGTCTTGGAATAGTAAAATCACAATATATCGATCCATGAATCTGAGGGTGAGAAGAAAAGGTCCTTGAGGCTTGCAGTACCCTGACAGTGCATTCCTGCGGAGTTTGAGTATAACAGCTGATTGACGGAAGCGATTCAGTGCATACACCATGAAGAAAAATGGCATGTCCAAATTCTGGAGCGCTAACAGCCGAATGAGAATGCATGCCAGATGTTGCATGCCAAAACAATTGGTGTAGCGGGATTGGATAAGAAGAAAATATGGCAATGCAGTCAGTGTTGAATTGGGAATCGAGCATTTGGGACGAGCCACATCTTCAGCGCTTCCCTTCTGATGCATGAATTCCAATGGGGTGAGAACAAGAGCTTGCCCAAAGAGCTGCATCAAATGTCCTTGTCCTGAATTTCAACTTGTGTGTTTGCCGCTAGAGACAGCTAAGCTAGTGAAAGGAGGGATTGCACCAGATTTGAGAATGGCTTGGACCATTGGCATGGACCCATGCAAGGGTGACAAGCACCTCAAAAATATACTCCAGATATCTCAAGGCCCATGCAACAAGCCAGCCAAGTGCCATCATAGAATATGTCAGTGGAGCCATGAATTCCGAGCAGGAAGAGAAAAGGCCTCTGGGCTGATGGTCGGCCTATGCACAGCGAGAGACATAACTGAGACAGTATACAGTTGCCCAGGTGTCCCAGGCTTCATCAAGTGCCGCTAAAACCATTGAAATGGCCTGCAATGAATATGCTGGTTGCTTGGGGGTGAAAAAAAAGAAGGAAGCACTGCAACTGATGAGACCCTGTGTGACTGTGCTTTGGGCGCTTATCTTGGCGCTTATTGCAACCACATTTATGGCCACGGCACAGTAGCTAAGGCTCCAACCTTTCCCATTTGTAAAAGAAAATTCAAACAGTAAAAACTTCCGTTTAGTTTGTGGGTTTGGCAAACTGTTTGTAAACAGTTTTAAAACAGTACAAAGGGTTTTAAATAAGCACTCACCTGGGATGAGAGCCAGCATGCTTGATAATAAGTTTCAAGGGACTAAATAATTAACTTGGGCATATTCGGAGGATCCAGAGTGAGAATGGCTCAGACCTGAAGGCTCCGATGGACGTCACCAGCTCCTAATCCCAATTTGGACCGAACCACACGTGACTGATCGCTTCCGGCAGTTCCCGCGTGCCACGGTTTTGGTTTTCCAACACCAGCTTTTCTCGTTCAGGTTTGTCTAAACTACATAGAAACATAGGAGACATGCATATTCATCCATCTGAGGCAAAAATATGTCAATTCCAGCTAGGGAATCTCTTGCCTCTTGGGAATCATGATGTCAGAGATTTAACCCCTGAAGAATACCGTTTGAAAATGGGTTTAAACTATTTCCATACCGTTTCCGTTTGTTTTTGTCCGATTTCACAAACGGAAACGAAATGGCTGGAGCCTTAGCAGTAGCAAAACTGGAGCCTCCTGCATCACAAAATGTATGACTCTGCAGAGAAATTCATTCGACCCTTCCACCAACGGCTATGCACAGCCGACTTTGTCAACGGCCCACTACTTCGAGGTTCGATTATCGGCATGGGGTGCAGTCGGGTGCTCAAATAAATATTAAACTGAGAAATCGGTCTGATACGCATCGCGCAACTTGACGCGGTCAAAATCATCGCAAGTTCAGAAGTACTGGAACAATTTCCGTGTTTCCGCACAGATGTCGTTACAGTGTTACAGAGCCCTGGAACCCTGATACCCTACGATGAAGCAACACTAATAGTGGATCGTAATCTGGCCATCCGTAGCGCCGTTCACGCCGATGGAGGTCGTCAATCCATCCGCAATGTCGTCGACATGGCTCCAGAATACGCTCGGCGTCCCGCTCGTCAGCGCGAGGTTGATGCCCGAGAACACCGTAGATCCGGTCGGGTAGTCGCTCGCTGCGGTCACGCCGTATGCCTCCAACGTCTCCGTCGCCCATGTGAGCTGTTCTCTCCCGTCAACGGTGAGCGCGGTGCCGCCGATATTGGTAAACTGGGAGTTGTAGGTATATGTGGAGCCGCTTTGGCCGACGAGGGAGACTATCCCGTTGAGCGTTTGGCCAACGCTGACTTGCACCGGGGTCGTATAGAATATGTTGGATCCGTATAGATACCATGTGGCGACGGTCCAGTATTCGCCTCCACCGGCTGCCGATGGCCCATACTGGCGAGATACGGTGAATAAAAAGCAACAGAAAAGCTACGGATCGACGTACCTGGAGCACCGGCTGCATGATCGCGTCACCAGTGGAGGGCTCAATGGAGTTGAACAGAAAGAGCGTCTGGCCGTTCCAAGTGGAGGGCACAGCCGGGACGACCCACGTCGTCGTGAACGACGAGATCGGGGAGGCGCCGGTGTTGAGCCAGTGCGCGTAGGTGACCCAGCCAGTTTGCACTGGCGATACTGCAGCCTTGACCCTCGTCGCCGCCTGCTTCACGTTGGACGCGACGTGGACGACGGTGCCATTGGCGCCAATCAAGTGGATGTCGTTCCCATCGTGGGCGATGCGTCCGCCCTCAGGTACTTGCTGTACGTTGGTGCCGACGCGGTAGCCACCGGGGGTGAGGATCGTCGGGGCGACCGGTGCGGCGCTCGTGAAGGGAGCGAGCAGTCCGACCAGGAGTGCAGCAGCGCTGAAAGATCTGATGGTTGAGGTGCGCATGGTGAAGATCGACAGCAAAAGGAACGGACGAAATGAAGCTCCAAATGCGAGGTAGGGTTTGAACTTGAAGGAACCGTGGGCTGTCTCTCTACTGTGTAGCACCAGCCTTTTATACCTCCCTGGGAAATCAGAGTGGTCGTTTCAGCGGAGTCGATTCAGGGTCGATTCTGGAATTGATTCTGATTCGATTCTTGATCGAGAATCGCCTCAGAATCGATATACCGACTCTGGAGTCGATTTTGACTATGTTTATTGATAAGGAGGAGGAGGCTGTGTTACTGCAGTGGTCCCTATAAGGCGTTACAGTAGGTTGCAGTTCTTCTGGCCTAGTTGTTCCGAGTATAGAATCGACACAGGATCGAGTTCAGAATCGGGACCGGAGTCCACATGCATGCACGGATTAAAGATGGTATAGTTGGTCCGCACCGCATATTCTCCATTGACTGACGGCGCTGCGAATCGCAAGGATCAAGCATATATATCACGGGGATGCAGGAGCTTCTCACCGGCGAGTCTATTCCACATTCTACATGCCGATCGTCCATTCAGTAGGCTTCTCCTATGAATCAGGCACTCGCGCCAGAATACAAGATGAGGGGACATTGCGCTGATCCTGAAATGAAACAGATAGTTAATGTTACCGGTAACCAAAACGTTTTGCCATTGAAATTGTGAAAGCCTGATGACACCGTAGAACGCGGTTGTTTGTAAGTTTACTTCGGATTCGACAGATCACACTTGCGAGCCTTAGGCGAGCCGGCTTGAGGTCTATACAGAGTTGCCAAGTCCGAAGTCACCGTCGCTGGGGTGCTTATTTCGTAGAGGAGCAGCAATTACCGCCCAGTAATTCGAGAACGCAATTCATTCTCAAGTATGACAAGTAGGAGGCGGCGGTCCGGTTCAGACAAGGGTTCAGAGGCCTAGGGGAAACCAGGAACGGTGCGGATCAAACCCTTGGAGCGGAGTTGATGTATGTTCTCACGCCTCTCTTCGTTTACCAAGTAGCATGTAGTCTCGGCTCCAGACGTTTGGGTGCGTGCGTGCGGTCCGCCGGAGATTGAAAAAATGATGGACGGAGTGGGCACCCAAACGTCTGGTGCACTTCGCTCACTGATCCCACCCATCGAGTCACACCCACTTTGTTCTCTTCACTATACCATATCCCTGGCCACAAAATCTGTTCTGATATCATTGAATTGATTTCAAACTGCAAAATTCTAGATTTTTTCTGGCTCTTTTGAAGCTGTTGTGGCTCGGACAGCGTAAGGGCATAATTTCTGCTCATTCAGCAGCAGTGGTCCAAATTCCTTCCACAAAAAACTTGAAGTACACCTCTGGGTTATATTGGATGAGAATCATAATATCCCAGCCAAACACTGGGCAGCCTGCCTTGCTCTGGGCATAGATTTGAGGATTTGTGACAAGGATAGTGTGACCCAATGGGGGGCATCACTGTACGAATTAGAGCGTATTCGCAACGCCCGCCAGATTTCTGCTATCCCCCATCATTTTTAGCCGATGATGAGTGACTGATGTGAGCGTGATGTCACCACTCGACACGCGTACACATTGACGCGTCGCTCCAGCTCCTTGCCCTATGCTATGGACAAGCACAGAAGATAGTAGCCATAGCATAAATAGCCAGGTATCCATATGAAGTGCAGTGCAAACCATCTCGACGCGTCGCGCTAATTGCGGTGTCTTGCCGGTTATCACAGTAGTCTTGCCGAGTCACGCATGCCATTTGGGGCTCATCAAATTTCTGAAAGATCTCATCAAATTTTGCCAAAATATGCTGTTGAGGCAGGTGCGAATACGCTCTATTGCGATCTCTGCTCTTCCTCCGATGTTTGTTTGGCTCGGAAAGATCCGAAGGTTCTATTATTAGAAACAACACAATCTTATCCCTCCAGAACGTCTGGTAACGAGACTAGTAGCATGCTGCTCTGCATCACCCCCCATCGCTTCCTGAACAACCCCAATAATGCGGTTTCGGAGCCCGGGGAAGATGGGCGGGCGCTCAGGTGGAATGCCAGGTTCATGGTAGTTTCGTCGATGTTCTACTCGCGCACAGAACAGACGCTTCGTGTCGGGTATTGGTGTACGCCTCCTCTCACTTGTCTTCTTTCCTTGCGTTTAACTAACTGTTCTCACTGAATCCAGACAGGTACACTGGCTCCTTCCTTGCTTTTCTTGCCCCCACTCACCCGGCGTGTCCAGCGCAAATCATCTCGGGCTTCATCAGCACCCTGCACATCAAGACGAAGGCTTTCGAGTCGCGTGGCAGTGGCTCATGATCCTAACCGGCATCCTCACGCTCCTCACGTCGCTGGCCTTCCGGGAGATCAGAAATAATTTCCGGACGGCGATTTATTGACCTTCTCGTTCCTCAGGTTCTTCTTCCCGGACTCGCCGACGAACACGTAGTTCCTCACGCCGGAGGAGCGGGCGGTCGCGGTGCTCCGGATCAAGGTTGGCTTATTGCATTGCAGGTGCATGAAAACTGAGCGCCGGTACGCAGGAAAATCAAACCGGAGTGGATAATAAACATTTCAAGAAGGAGCAATGCGTGCATCTGTGAAATAGTTCCTCTGATCGAGTAATTAACTAATCATCCAGGATGATTGAAGCGCTGAAGGAGCCCAAGACGTGGCTCTTCGCGCTCTTCTCGGCGCTCGACAACGTCCCCAACAGGTCCGCCCCCCTATCCTCTCACTTCTGCGGCTTTTCTAACCGACACCCCCCTATCATCACAGCCTAACGTACATCCATCCCTATCATCCATTCCCCCGACCTGACCCGCACACCCTACACAGAAACCAACGCCAAATCATCGTCTCGTCCTTTGGCTTCTCCACGCTCCAGACGACGCTCCTCGGGTGCGTCGACGGCGTCGTGGAGATCACCACCATCTGGACAGGCGTCACCTCGCGGCGCGCTACGACAGCCGCGCGTACGTCGCGTTCGCGTACTTCATCCCGGACGTGCTCGGGACGATCCTGGTGAATACGCTCCCGTGGAGCGACAAGGTGGGGCTGCTGTTCAGCGTGTGGCTTACCGGTGCGTTTTGCTATGTCCGCGCCATGTACCTGATGTCGACGAGGCGGGTGGAAGGTGTGGGGACGACTGGGTTCGGCGCGTCGTGCCGTGGCGCGGGTGCAGAGTTGTTGCTCACCGAGGGGTGCTGTTAGTGCTCTCGCTCTCGGCGGTGACGGTGGGCTATACGAAGCGCGTCACCACGAACGCGATAATGCTCAGCGCATACGTCCGTCCTCTCTTATTTCCGTTCCTCCCTTTTCCACAACCCTCATCGCTCGCCATGCAGTGCATCGGCAACTCCGCGGGGCCCTTCATGTGGCACGTACCCACCGCTCACTCCTCATTCACACACGAGCTTCTTCTCACCGCACATACGAGCCGCACAACCGCGTCCCGTAGTTGGGGGGTTGGGGTGCGGAGAGCGATGAATTGATGATATGTGTTACGACCTTTGAGCGCGTCCGGACCTTAGATTCTTTCGCCTCATTCTGAACTATGACTGAGTCTCCTATTTGCATTGGATGCTTGCGTCGGATAGCAAAGACAATGCACCTTACACGTGTACACGTTTGAAAATTCCAACCTCAGGCTTGCGCTGGGCCAAAACGTCGACTCGGAGCTGGATCGATGATTCGTAACTCAAAGAACGAGTCTTGAGGTGAGTGTTGGATATGTTGTGCCCAAACTCAGTCCCATGAAAAACTTCCAGGTATGCACCTACGAAACAATCGGAGAGGCGGGGCATGTTGACGCAGCCCCCCCGGAGCGCGAAGCTCAACTTGTAACTTTGCCTACGCCCTGCATTTGGCGGGCCGAACTTTGCTGGACGTATGACCACGCATCGCCAAACCAACTCGAGCACTGCTTACTTTTGTACGTGCGGACTGACGTCTTCTTGCTTTGAAATTGGACTCGGACATTCCCAAGCCGCTTTTTGTCGGTTGGTTTCGTCCGTGTGCAGAGGGCTTTGTTTCCTCATGCATGTCAGAGCTCCTGGGACTGCGTATATGAAGAGGACAAGGTCATGCATATCAAAGACTAGCTGCATTTATGGAGACTGGAAACATTGAAGTGTCTCATTGGGGCGGGGTTGGCCATGCTGATAAGCGAGCATGCGCGTCTATGCACCTCTCAGAAATAAAATTTCGGAAGTGTCAAATCATGGGATGGCTGCCAACTCATATGCACTGAGTCTACCAACACAAATAGCAGTTCCAACTCTGTCTCTGGATATTTCTGGAACCACTCCACTTCGATATCAAATTGTCTTTCTTGGAGCAAGTATCCCCTGGCGGGGCCCACATTTATGTTGGATTGAGACAAGAGGTCTCCTGGGATATTAAACTTATATCAATGTCGCGATTACTAACTATATGGACCAGGCCACAACCGTGTTGAATTCACAGATTGTAGTGGTTACACAAAATTCGTTTTTACAGGTGTTCCTGCTTTCGTGGAGATCTGTAACAAGGACAAGAGGGAGTCGGTTTCCCTGTATAGCATGTAGGTACCTCAAAGTGTGTGTGACGAGCGCATCAGACTTTTGACAAATCTGTTTTAGGGTTTTTTGGGGTAGTCGAACCCCAAAAAACCTCAAAACACAGTGCCAAACCTCAAAACCCCGCCAAAAAACCTCGCAAACCTGACAACTTCACAACTTGGCCGACATTTTTGAAAACCTCCAAAAAAAAAAAAATTCCATCATTGCACTATGGAAGATCTCACATTTCAGACCAGTTTCGTTTTGGAAAAACACCTAACAACCCCAAAAAACTCAAAAACTCCCCAATGTATTTGCCAAATGGCTGATGCGGTACGGCTGAAAATGATGGTACAAGTTAATGAGATAGGGGGTGCATTCCCATTTTTAGTACTGTCCTGGTTCACGACGAAAAGGGATCCGTATCGCATTCAAAGTGTCTATCTAGTCATCGGCGTATAGATGCCTCAAATGCCCTCAAGTTGACGAAAAGTCACCACTAAGTAAACACGACCAAATTACTAACTTATGCCATCACCCAAGTTACTTAGCGAAGCTTAGCGGGTACTTTCGCTTAACTTGGCTTGCCAATTTGACTTGACTTGCCATAAGTTAGGTTTGTAAGGGCAAGTTAATTTGCACAAGTAACTTTGTCAACCACCCCTGGCAGCCCCCCGCAATCATCAAACACAAGCCTGAAAATCAGGCTGAAACTACGCTTTGAAACAATAGCTTCAGCGCTGTGGAAACAATAAGATTCAGGCACATTTGCCTGAAATTAATAATTTCATCCTTCCCGAAACACCGCAACACCGAAACCTTCCCCAAAGCTATTGTTTTCAGAACCAGGTTTGGCCCTTCTGGAGCTTTGATACCATGAGAACCCGAGGCTGCTCCTGAAACTATGGATTTCAGACACATTTTAGGATGCCCTAAAGGTGCCTTTCAAACATGCAATTTCAGGAGTATTTTCAAACTTAATTTGATCCTGAAACTATTTGTTTCGGAAATGTTGTCTATGAAGGTCCAAATGCACATTTAATTGGGCGCAAATATTTTAGCCGGATTTTGGCCTGCCGCAAAGTGAATCGCCTTTTAGGTAGTGTTGGCAGAAGTCTGCCATTCTGCCCGGCAGAATGGCAGAATGGCAGGCAGATTGGCTGAATTGAATCAGGTTCGGCAGAAACCAGCAGAATAGCTGAAGCAGCGGAACCGAAACACGATCAGGCGCAGCTTTTTCTTGCCCATCACTCTTGTTTCTAACTTCCCCCCATGTTGGAAGCTTTGGGAGCTGGCCGAAAGGCTCCTACCCTCTACACCAACCATTTCATGCGCCTTGAAAAAAGGCTGACAAATCTGGGCGGTGGAATTGGAAGTGCAAATATTGCGACGACGACAATAGTAGCCCCGGGGCCTGCATTGAGGGCCAGGATAATTTTCTTCCCCAGCATCTTGCAGACAGTCGAACTGCCCAAATGCTCCTGCTACGGCCCGAACTGAAGCTCTCCGCTTCATGTCTGAGAAGAAGAAAACCTCGGATAAACCGGCTAAAGCTACGAGCAGCAGTTCTGACATCGTAGTCATTGACGTTGATGCTAACTTGGAGTCTTCCTGCAGAAAGAGGAAGGCAATCCATGGACCTATGGCCAGCTTTCTCGACCAAGCAATGACTACAACGAAGTAAAATTCTGCAGTCAGAAAGTTGCTTCGGTGTGCAAAAAAATCATACTTTGTTGTCTTGAAACTAATTGCTTCCGAAGCGTGGCAATTGTCTTAGCCTCCATTGTCCCTCACTCGGCAGATGTGGAGCGCCTCTTTTCAGATCTCGGGGGCATTCAAACACCTCGTCGCAATTTAATGGCGGTGGACACAATGGAAAAGACCGGTAAAATTCGAAGCCGCCTCAATTATGAGCTCTACGAGCGTGCGAGGGCAGAGCAGAAGTCGAAGCATCGGAAACGTCGTCATATGCATATGATGGAAACGACAGGGATTGACACAGATCTTGCAAAGGATCTCGAAAACCCAATCACTTGGATTCCCCCACTTGACGGCAATGACAACGACACGGACGAAGATATTGTGGAGAAGGCAAGCAAAGATCTGGAGCAGCTACTCAACAATGAAGCACCAGTTGAACATCTGGAAGGCTCTGTTGTTGCGGGTCAGATCGTTGATTTTGCGGAACTTACATGCATTGAGCAGGGAGAAATGGCCGGAATAGAGGAGGATGATGTCGACATTGTGGGAGAAGAAGTTGCGGGGGGCTGGAGCGTGGAGGATCTCATGAGTAGATAATTTTTTTAGCACCAGAATCTCAATTTATGCAGTGAATCATCGAAAAAATGCATTAATCAATCTGCCAATTCTGCAAGATTCTGCCGCAATTCTGCCTGCCAATCTGCCAATCTGCCCGGCTTAATTGCCCCAAAACAATTCTGCCCCCTACACTACTTTTAGGCTATATGCCACAACATTTAGAAGTTTCAAAAGGACAAAAAAAACTTGGGGCAAAATCTATGTCAGCGCAAAGTCCTCTAGCGATGATGATAATGATCAGAGCAGCTCATAATTATGAAGAGAACAATGATCTACCGACAATGTCCAGTTGTTGTCTATGACTGCGAGGACCATCACCAACTGGTAAAGAGCAGGATGTACTGCAGAGCATCAGACTTTTGACGGATCTGTTGTCAAGGTTTTTTGGGCTTCAACAACCCCAACAAACGCGTGAAACCCCACAACTCGGGAACCACACAACTTGGGGGTAATTTTTGACAACCTCCCAAAAAAAAAAAAAAACTTTATTGCATGGCGGAGGTTTCCTGATTTCAAAGCAGTTTCAATTTTTTTTGGCAGGCACTTTTTTCACTTGGACATTGCGGGGTTTTAAAAAACCTGAAAAGTCCAAACAACACCAAAAACACGACAACAGATTTGTCAAATGGCTGATGAGGGAGGAACATTAAGAGCGCTGTCTTTTTTCGAGTCATAATATGCTGATACCACTCCATCTCACTTGAAAATGTCAGCGTGAAATCGTAGAAATAGATGGCTGAGGGAAGATATTTAAATGACGTTCTGGAATCAGATTTCCACCCAACTTGCGGCCGATACGAGGACCCAGCTGGCCCAAACAACGGGTAAGGCACTGTCGATGGGCCTCCCGACGCCGGGCATTGCAAGGCGAATTTCCTCATCCGGAATTGCAGCCATTATTGGAGAATTTCGGATGGGAGATGGGTGCACCTACATGAAGAGGTGACGCAGGAGCGCGGGTTAAAACGGCTCATTGGGCTGTAGAGTCGAGGCTATATTTCTGTCAGAAAAGTCGGACGTGTGAAAGATGCGACTTGTATTGACGTGAAGCCTCTCTGACACGGCGTATTCTCGAAGCAGTCGAGCGGAATTCGGTCACTAGATCTGAGTTCTCTGGGGAGTGGTTATTATCCCTCTTCTTAGCACAAAATAGGTGGTTCTTTTTGGAATCACAGCCTTCGGGCTTCTCGGACAATCCGCCAGTATTCTCCTGTACTGCGTGGGTTGTGTAATGATTTATAGCCTCGTAGAATCTTGTAGAACATGATTCCATAGGACTCATGCTATGTTCTTTTTAATAAGCCGTTTTATTCTGTACAGTGAAAAGAAAAGAAAACTTATTTTGATTACAACCCTCATCTACGTGAAGTCAGACGCTCACAGCGTCTAAACCGTAACTCGACCTATCTGCGCCAACAGTTCTAAATTTTCCCCACGGCCACATATGATGCTTTCGTTTGTCCAAAAATGGGTAATAAAATCTCTCCTCCCCGGCGGTCTGGTGGGTGCTCCACAGAACAACTCAGAACCCCGAGCGCCCAAACATGATCCGACACGATTCCATCCAATACTGCGCGTCTCAAAAGTCTGTTTGGGTAGGGGTGTTATGCAGGACTGATCCTCATTCATCGAACAGGGGAACTCACATGAAGCGAGGACGCGGAATCGTCGGATGGCAACACCGGGGCCGGCGCCCCAGATCCTACGAGCGTCGTGGATCGAGCAACCGCCCTCGAACTCCTGTGGTCTCTACTCCCGCGATCCCTGATCCTCCCCTCCAGCTCCAACGTGAACCTAATGGTCAGGATCGCGGTGAGTCTATCGGATATTGTCAGTGGCGCATAATCATATGTAACACGGTCTCCCGGAGCTCACGAGTCCACGAACGGAACTACAAAGTTGCGCGCGTGCGCCCGTGCCTGCGGATTCCCGTGGCATGAGCAAAATCCACCTGTCGTGACTTATACTCACCGACGGAATCTGCAGGGATCATACGTTGGTGACATGTTTTCCCTCGTTGGTAGGAACCGCACCTGGACAAAAACGGCCTCCATCGCCATAATTGCGAATATCAATCTTTGCAGCATCAGAGGACGTTTGTAGGATTTCGAGGCAGCATGTGCTTACATGATGTCTTTAATCTCTGCGGTCGGGTAGTAGTAAGGTAACCTCGTATGATTTTGGCGTCGAGATTTCTCACCTTCCGAGAGGACAAAGGACACGGTGTTTGATGCCAGGGCACCCATAGACGCGACATGTCGCCACAGCTTTGCAAGAAGCGCGAAGGTCGTGGCTGCATCAAACGCAGCTCTGAGACACGGTAAAATTGTGGCTGTCCAAAGGGATTGAGCCGCGGGGAGAAGACGAAACGATTACGGGGAGCGCACTTATTCTAAAGAAACAGCCGAAGGCTTTCGTCAAAAACGCTCTTCGAAATCCTGGCAAACTCACCGGGCGGTCGGAGCCGTGTTGAGTAAGCGGCACTGAGGAAATACGGATGGATTGGATACGGCTATATTGATTATGGGCGACGATAGCCCAAGAAGCGCGAGTGGGACCGCAACCCAGTTTCCATTTATCACCTTCACACGCCATGAGATTATGCCTGAAATTTTTATGGTTCGAATTCCATCGGAACCGAGGTCTGATTGAAAAAAGATCTCGCAACGAACCGATGTAGGATAGCTGGAACGAGGTGTCTAGACCCAGGGCAGTCTTGTCCAATGCGGAGCATCTGATGACGATTGTGTCACCAAAGATATGAAACTATGAGTCGGAAGGGAACCACACCTCTGCGGATGATCAGGGCACGGATGAGAGGGCTAGGTAGTGGCTTACCGAGAATGTTGGGTTGTTGTCTATTATCGAGAACACCATCAGGAGCTGATAGAGTGCAGGAAGATATCGAAGAGGCAGGAAGCTCCAGAGTAGCTTTCGGCTGCGATCCGAGTGCTGATACAACTCCACCTCATTCGTAAATGTCAGAAGGAAGTCGTAAAAGTAAATTACTAGGAGAAAGATATTTGAACAAAAGGCAGGATGTTGGGCTTTCCAGTGCGCCTGACCTGCGGCTGAAACGAGAGCTCGACCGGCCCAGATAACGCCCAAATCGCTGTGAATGGTCGAAGTCCACTTGGGATATACGGATTCCATGGAGGGGCCGTGGGGAGGTGGTGCCGTACTGGAATTGTGGGATAAAAGGCTCCTTGAGGCTGTACGGGAGGCTGTCCACTCAGTCACTGTTCTTGCCTGTGCCAGTGAGGCAGTGTGAGCTTCCATTCGACCAAGTGTTACTAGTCACGAACCACCATCATCAAATAAGGTGATTTGTGGTATCGGGCAGAAAAGCACCAAAACGTGTCCGTCGAGACTGGGGGTATCGTGGCACCACACTGCTTGACAGTGATAGTGACCAGAGAAAGACCCGGCGCGATAGACCGAGGATTGGTGTAAATAGAGTATAGTCGACGACATCTACATAGAGACCCAAAAAAGGCGGAAAATCTCAGATTTGCGCCAGGGGTACAGTACTGCAACAGAGGCTTATCGTTCCTTTGTAGAAGAGAGGAAAGTCGCAGGGAGCCTGCGGGAAGTGCACGGCGGCGAGGGCGAAACTTCTCGTCTCTGCCCTTAACCCGATCACCCGAGCGGATCAGCCCGAGCGGCTGTGCTTCCAGCTCAGACCACATCCTGCATCTCAACAAGTCCGCATCTGCCGCGCGCGACGAGTTGCACGACGCGTATCCTTGTACAGGGGCTAACGCGGCGAGCCTCGACCGCGACACGGTGTGGAGCACCGGCTCAAATCTCTCTGTACGCGCCCAAGAACGCGTCACCAAACACGAGCCAAAAGCAGGGCGGAGGGTGGAGAGAGACAAGAGCCAGCAACAAAACTAGAGGGTTATTGGTCAACCATCGCTCGCTCGCTCTTTACTCACAAAATCACTACTTTTCCTCCGCTGCAAAAAATCGTGTTGATCTACCATGTCCTCGACGAACGTACCGACTACGCCTGCTGTCGCCGCTCCTGCGGACGGCGAGGCGCGATCGTCTTTCTCTTTCTCTCGCAAGACGGCCGTCATCCCCGTTACGCCGGAGTATGGGGAGCAAGGTCTCCGCAACTTCACGCAGGACCAAGGGTGTGTACATAGCCTATGCAGCGTCGATTGCTTGCTAAATGGCTGTAGAACGTCGGTCTCCGCCCCTCCCGCTGGACGTGACATCCGCAACGATGGCGGCATTCCCTCGAGTGCTGTGTTCGCCAGCGAGCAGGCCAGAGACGCGGAGCGCTTCGCGGCACTGGACCCAGAGAAACGAGACCCGTCGATGCAGTTCAGGTACGATCTTCCACCCCCGATGAAATTTCTGCCGTTGACGCGGCGTACCAGCTCGCAGTTGAGGCGGGACTTTCTCTTCTCGCAAGAGACGCCGTCGGTGCCCTTGGGATTCGCTACCGGCCCCTCGCACGCGTCGCGCCCCATCTCGCGCACGGCGTCGATGGCTGCAGAGGCCAACGACACTACGCTTGATTCCCCGGCGGACGACGGCGATGCTACGCCTCTCATCCTTGCCAACCACTTGGAGGTCTGCAGAGTGCTCCATCTAACGCCGGCGATCACCAAAGGCAAGCCTGAGACTGCACTCGCCTCCGGGCTCGCGCCAACGGGAATATCACCCGCATCGGCGCCAAGCTCATCGCCACCGACGTGAGGATCGACGCGTTGGGGCTCTCAGTTCAGAACCAACACCGCGCGCTCGAGTCCAAGCTCAACCGCACCAACCCGGGCAACGCTGGTAGCGTGGCAGACATTGCGCGGCTCTCGGATGAAGTCGCCACTGTTGCTCGCCGTTTGGACCTCGTCAGCAGCTCCTTCCTCTGCGACGATGTCGGGTTCCCATCGCCACTTGTTCGCTACTCAGGACGATATCCACGCCCTTCACGGCTCGGTACAGGAGGCGCTCAACGGCACCGACGAGGGGATGGCGGAGCAAGTCCGCCCTATAACCAGCGACGTGCAGGCGCTGACCGTGCGCGTGGCGAAGTTGGAGGCAGATCTTGCTGCCAAAACCACGGAGCTCCTCACCGTGCGTGAGAACGTCGCGCACAACTCACTCGAGACGTCCGCCCTCATCCGCGCCTCCAACGCTCCGCCTGCTGCTGCTGCCGCTGTCACTTTGTCGACCGCACCTGCGAACTCGTTCGAGTTTGCGATCGACAAGAGGCAGGTAAAGCGCAAGGCGAGTGTGGAGCTTGTTTCCGCACCGAAACGCGCCGCTGCAAAGCACGACAAGGCCTTGTTCCACCACTGGGTGCACGTCGGCCCGGTTAACGGTGACACGAAGGTCGCGGCGCCGGGCGTCTTCAAGAAGCTGATCGAGACGGTTTTTGGTGTTCGGGCAGCGGAGAAATTCCCGTCCACGTTCATCGAGCGTTCGGCGGCAGACCCGAAGACAATGAACATCGGGTTTTCCACCGCCAACAACGCTAACATCTTTGTCGGGCAGTGGGCCGGAGCCACCAACATGATGGATGCGCGGCTTCGGGCAATTTCTGTGCGCCATACCGCCATCGCCGGATCGTCGGGAGCCAACGACACCTTCGGTTACCTGCTGGGAAACTAGGTGGGGCTGGTAGTCGATTGCGCACGGATACAGTATGTACTCAAGATGATGTATCAATAATCTCTTGGAATATACAAGGTCTCCTTTGCGTTAAGCTGTACAGCCCTGAGTTTGAAGATATTCTTAAAGTACATGACATTGTGATACTGCAAGAAACCCATTTGCTACCGGACGACGAGGGGTGCCTTGCAGTACCTCATGGCTTCTATGCCCTCTCAATGTGTCGCAAAGTGACTGGACCGGCAGAGCGCCACGGCGGAGGTGTAACTGCATTCATAAAAAATGACATACGTGCAAGGAAATCTCCTTTGTCGTCGCCAGACATATTGATGCTCGACTTGGACAGCTGCTGGGTTATTGGAGCATATATCTTACCGTATGCCTCACGCTACCAACATTTCACAGACACCTCTCCCGAGAATAAACTCGAGGAGACTCCAACGCTCTGCGCAGCAGCAGACAATACAAAACCAATTATTCAGCTACTGGATGCCAATGCTCGGACTCAATCAGAAAAAGCAGGCAGGGATTTGGTTCGCCTATCCTCGGACCAAAAACCTGTATCCGCAAGAGGGCATAGAATGCTCTCGCCTGGAAAAGGTCACAAATTGTTATTCTAAATGGGACACATCTTGAAGATGCGTCACCGGGAAGATTCACTTCCATCAAGGAAATTGGAGCGGCAGAAGCTGTGGTAGACTATGCAGTCGTATCAGAGGCACTCTTACCAAAGATCCGCTCACTCTCAATTGCCTTGCCTGTTGACCCGAAGGAAGCCTGGTCTGATCATGTCAGTCTAACCTCAAAGTAGACCGGTCAATTCTGAACACCGTACCTCGCCTTCCAAGGACAGTGCGACAGGCACCGGTACTGCCGCAAGGCGACCCGCAGATGGACAAATTGTGCGAAGATGTGATGGCGAGTAGACAAAGCCCAGCTGAAATGTTACGTACCTTATACGGCAATGTGTACATTCAAACAGCCTACTCACAGGCCTACGTGCAAGGTTTATGCAAGGCTTCGGGAACGGATGTCGCAAAAGCGGTTGGAGCTGTCTTCTTGGGGGAGACATCCAACCGAATTGTGTTTTCACCGTTCCAGGGCCAGAGCCCCCCACCAATAATAGGGCAGCAATATATGCAGTTTTATTGGCAGTGCAGGGTGCAAATCCTGATGTCTCGTTGATGATATTCACAACTCAGAGTATACCATCCGTCATGCTTGTTACTGGGCAGGGAAAAATTCGCAGCTTGGTGGTCATGCCCGAATGGAGACCTTCTCAAAGATCTGGCATTCCTGCTGTATAACAGACGGAGCACCAACACGGTTCGTGCACACAGAACATGGTGTAAAAAATCTCAGAGCAGAGGCAACAAGAAAGATGAGTCAGGAAGGGTTGAAAAATTCCCAGGCTGTGCCATCTTACATCGCGCTTGGGCTTGCCCATGGGGAGGGCACAAAAAGGAGTTGCCAGTTATAGATACCCCGAAGGTTTCGACGGCACTCCCAGAGACTGCACCACCAAAGACTCCTCACTGGAAATCTCAATTTGACGATAATGATGAACTTCAGGGAAATCCGGAGCATCATCGAGGTCGCGAGAAAGGCGCTTGTTGCAAAAAATGCTTAGGGATAAAATCTTTGAGTGTAAAGATGCGGGTTCTTTTTGGCGAGTTCTACGTGGATGGACTGATCCCCGTCCGAAACCAGTGCAAGTATCACTGGAGGAACTGACAGAGGAGTTCAAGAAGCGAATGAACGACCCAGATGAAACTCCGGCTTCATTCAACAAAGTTCAGCTGCGAATTGATGCAGAACTTTTCAAGGACATGCCTCGCATAAATGAGGATGTATCGCCGAGGAAAAGTTTCTCTCGCAGATTGACCTTGGGAGACATAGAGTGGGGAAAGCACCATATTATGAGCCATCTCTCGATGGCAGCAGGCATTGATGATTTTTCATATGGAGACATAATGGAAATCCCAAATGATAAATTGCTGGCCTTGCTTCAGGTGATCATGACAAGAAGATTTTTCCCTCCAAGTGGCTAGCAGCACTGGTGGCTGGAATACTCAAAGCGAGGAAGGATCCAACAATGTCAGAAAGCTATCGCCTAGTGGTGTTAGAGTGCTGTCTGTTGAAATTCTTGACTCTGCTTATTGATCGAAGAGTAAAAGAGTACACGTCCGAGGCAAAACTGATCCCGGAAACTCAAAACGGGTTTATGGCCACCTACCGCACCAATAACAACCCTTTTCTCCTGCGAGTAATGTCCGATAGGGCAGCAGCTGAAGGAAAGGTCATGTATGTCGCAGTGGTAGATCTGAAGAATGCTTTCCCAGCCGTGAATCATAATGTCTTGTTCTTGACTTGAATTCGATGGGTGTAGCCGGCGACATGATTGACTTGATCATGCTATTATATGACAAGTTGGAATACATGGTACGGGTCAACAAGGAACTCTCTGAAAGTTTTTTCTCCTTCTTGGGAGTTTTGACTGGAGATTCTGGCTCACCACAGTTTTGGAATCTGCTCCTTCCAGTTTCAAGTTATACCCCTACCTGGGGATGTGACAGTGAACGGCAGGGCAATTTCAAAATTGGAGCATGCAGATGATCTTATGATTCTGTCCACCTCAGGCCATGGATTCCAGGCAAATTGAATGGCACCACTACTCACATGGGGAATATTGGGTGTGAGATCCAGACAATGAAATGTTCGTGGGGGCCAATGGGTATCAAGCCAAAGACTCCTCAAGAATTTTTTCTCGATGGGAAACTGCTCAAAGAAGCCTCGATGTTCCAGTATGTGGGTGTTTGGCATAATCTCAGTGCCAAGGACATGTACGCAGAACATCATCATGTTACCTTGAAAAAGCGCAGAGAATGGCCTGGTGGTTAATTGTATGGTCGGTGGACTATCGGTCTGGGATGTGCGAACACTCTATATGGCCCGAGTGGACCCATACCTCATATCAGCGGCAGATATATGCCCTGATGTGGTTAAAGTTCGAAGAACGAACGAGAGGCAGTTCAGATCACTATCTGCGTCGAATGTTGGGCCTCACAGAGCGAAGTGTGATAGCCATTCTGTTCTCAGAAACAGGTCTGGAGCCTATATCGTATCGGCGAGTTCTACTGCTGCTCCGTAATCTGAGGTACCTTGCAGACCTCGGGGAGGAGCGGTTGGTAAAAAACGGGCTCATCGACTCATTAGACCTTGCTCGTCAATGCAGGATGTCTTGGGTGAATGATATTGTAATAGTGCTATCAGAACTGCCAATACCAGTCTACTGGAATGTTATGCCAGGTGCTGCCATTGCCGTCGAAACAATTGATGCACTGATCACAGATGTGAAACATTCCATGGAAGCATCCATTAATGCTGAACTCCATGCCTATTCACGAACACGAGACTTGCTCCCAGATCGTGTGGTTTGGGTAGATGGTAAATGGGTCCACAAAGTTATGGCCTTTAGATTGTATCTGCATGTGCGGAATACAAGCACCGACTCGCCCTGACACATGCAGTACTCTCTGGCCATGCTCTGGCAATGGAACGAATGAGGTGGAGTGAAAGATACAAAGTACAGGTGCCCCGTAAATGGCGCCTTTGCCGATTCTGCAAAGACCACCTTGAGGATGCTACTCACGCAATGTTTATGTGCAAACATATCCCTCTTGTAGAGATCAGAGCAAAATTTTTCCAAAGATTGTTCACCAATCACCCCGAGCTTCGCGGAGTTTACTCTGACCCTGGTTCATTCTTCAAGGACCTCCTTGTAAAGGAAAAAATTGTTGGACTCTGGGAAAATTGGCCTATGAAATATTCGAGGTCTTTTACAGTGAGCCCATGCTGGTAATCAACCCAGCACTATATACCCCCCAAAACTAAACTGTTGAAATGAAGCTATGGGCCAGCCATTCAACAGTCATATTTCTTTTATTTCTTCTTCTTTGTTTTTTCTTCGTAGTAGTTCAGCATGCGTGCCCAGAGGGACTGTTGAGTCGAAAGCGGCCAAATGATTTATGGCTGCCGGGGATTTAAGGTCGACTCCGAGGAATTGGAGTGGGCCACCCATGAGGTTGTAACCGGCAACCTGCCTGCTCTTGTCCGAGCCAGGCCGGGATTTTCATTGGTTACCTAGATTTTCCGCCCCCCTCTTGGTAGTACATGTGTTCTATGTATTGATGGGTGACTTTTAGCCTACAAGAGTTACGATGTCATACTTAGTAAACTGACTGTTCCAATTGTGGGACCGTGTCAGTATAATATACCTCCTCCTCCTCCAAGGCTTTTCCGATCCGAAGGGCAGTTCTCAAATACCATCATAGAAGAGTTTATGCTGCAGAGTGTGTACCGTGGCGAAGTGACAGTTACGAGTACTTAGGCTCCATTCGGTTGCTGTTACTTTGCGGCACTTAGCAGCACTTTCAGACGTTTCATAAATCATTGCAGCCGTGATTTCGCCGAGCCGTGTTTGTCCTTATGTATTTCAGCCAGCTGACATAACACGTTCGTCCAACTTGAACGCACGCTAGAGCTCGCCGTAGATCATAGGGATTTAGAATCCCTCTATTCATAACACATTGACTCCGTAATTCTGTGGCACCCCCCGTCCTGTCGTCACATCAGTTTAACGGGTTTCAACGGGAATCCGGGATTTGAATACATGTCCTCATCGGTTTTTGGTCCACTCTACCCTCTCGGCACTCTCGGATATCTCCGACCGCTTCTGGGTCATGAAACCTGGCCAGGTTTCAGCTGCCCGTCCTCTCGTCCCGAATGGTCGCGTGTTTGATGAACGCGTACGTCGGTCCGACAGCGTGACACAGTCACAAATTTGGTCAAAGTTTGGCTGAAATACATGAGGACAAACACGGCTCGGTGAAATCACGGCTGCAATGATTTATGCAAACATCTGTGCGTGTACTATTGATGTCCCCCGACATCACTTTCCTGTCCAGGCCATCAATTTAGTGTTCATCAAACAAGCCGATCATGTCCTCCACGAAAGTGTATTATGTCCCCTTTGTCAAGGATTTCTGTCAGCCTCGTTTCCACTTGTTGTCCAAGTGGGAATCCATTTTTGTTCTCCTGCCAAGACGTTTGTGTCCCGAGGAAGCCGAGATCATGTCCTATCAAGATCAATTTCCGGTCTGCCCGGTAATCTAATTTGGTCCAGCCATCAACAATTTTCTGTCCGCTCTTTCTGGATCTCAACAACTACTAGGTCAAATCCCCTGATCTTGGTCGGCAGTATACTCCGTTTTGCACATAGATTCCACGAAAAATATAACTAGGCATATATTCTTGCTTGGTCCCCCGATACAGGATAATTTTGCGTCTTTGAACCAGAATTGCCTGATTTGGGTTGTTCAACGGTGTCAAAATTGCGAGCCAACGACCCTCTTAAGGCATTAACCCTGTGCTGTTCATGCACTAGTACCTCCCAAGGCATTAATTATGTCCTCTGTATGCCCTGCCAACCACAGTTCAATCCCTCAGGAGTGCATTCTGCTCTGCTAGCATATCCTCGATGTCCTTGAGGAAAGGTGTTTTGGTCCTGCAAAAGTGACCATAAATGTCCATGGGATATCTAAATTTTGTCCCGAGCTTTTGCCGTTTCGGTCCCATCAGCACTCATTTGCTGTCCATCGGATATCATGTTTCTGTCCAGTCTTTAAAAATCTACACAACCATTGCACCAAATCACATGATCTTGGTGAGGGGTATACCTCTTTTTTTTGAGTACTTCCCAGGAAAAATAACCCCGAACCCCCAATGTTTAAAAATCGACGAGATGACCTTCCAAATCGAGCAGGTGGCGTTGAGTACTGGTCAACAATTTCAACTGTACTCTGGGGTGGGTTCTCGGACTGTTCATTTGATGTTACTGATACTCCACTAGATATTTCAACCATACCCCCAGCTGAAATAAATGTTTGGTTACATTTTTGAGTGATTTGACGGACAATAGCAATGTGTTGTAGTGCGTTGTGGGAGAAATGTCAAGCGCTCACATGAAGATCACGCAGGTTTGGTCAAACACAAGTTGCCCCCACGTCGTGTCTCTCACCCCCGGATACCCTCCCTTCGCACTCGCCTCGGGTGCGTCTTAGGACGTCCGGGTTCAGAATGTGTCCTGGGGACACGTTCTACTTCTCAACACCCTGCCTTTGCACTCGCCTCGGGCGCATTGCAAAAAGTCGGGGTTGGCGCGTTCTGCATTGAGTCTGGTGCCACCATGTCTTGTCGACAAACTCCAACCTCCAGCCTCTCTCAATCTTTTTTGCCACCTCTGCCTCCGCTCTTTTGCGCACGTCGAGACCACAACTCAGCATGGCAGGGAGTAGAGGTACAGCCTTCTCGCGCTGAGCCTACACCTCGGCAACCCTTAAACTTTGCTGCTTGATGACGATGGATGGGGAGGAGGTGATTTGCATTAACATAGTGCGTATTCCCTCTGCTTTTTTCGTCTTTCTATTATGGTTACTCCTCCAAAATCTCTTTCTTTCTCTTATTTACATCCGTCCCTTCTTCCCTGGAGTAAGTAACTATGCGTGGAGGGATCTCTTCATTCTGGGTCCCATGTGACCTCGTCGCTTCCCTGTATCGTCGTTCTGCGTTGCGTTTTACCGCAGGCCTCATGCATTCAGGTGGTTTGAGAATTGCCATTCATTCCTAGAACAGGCGCAAGGGAAAGCACGGAGCTGAATGAGATCCTAAACACAGTTCTCCGTCTGTTTCTGCTCAGTTGTGTCTCGCTGGGCGAGTTTTGGCAGTCGCAATTTTATATGGGGCATCCTATAAATCCCTAGCAGGTTTTCTTGAACACTTGGCTTTGCATTGCCGAACGGGTTTTGAACCTGGTTCAGTTAAACCGTGCCTTGGCGCGGACTGTGTATGGTTGGGGAAAGCTGTGACGAACAATCCCCATTTAAACAAATTGAACACAGTTCAAACTCTGTTTCTGGCTGAACAGTGGGGCTGGTGTTTGGTGGTTTAACTCCACCGCGTTCAAACAGAGATTCAACCTAGTTCAAACAGATAGTTCAAATGGAGATTGAACCTGGTTAAAAGTAACCCACGGAAGTCCATAAAAAAACATACCACACAACAGAATCAAACTCAAGACCGCAGAATTCATGCTGATTTATCAAGATCGGATAGATAACCACTTGACCAAAAACACATCTGCAAAGAGGCAACTGTCCGTGTACCACCAGCAGCCGCTTGAATGTTTCGACCCGGTCTGCTTCACGGAACGGAATTCACAGTATACACAGATGCATAAATTATTTAATTTGACCCTCGGCATGGTTTCACCAGTCGGTGTGTGTGTCATTGTTCTGGATTTGGCGGTGGGCAGGCGGGCACGAGATTGTTTATCCCCACTCGCTTTCGTCTTACTATTAGCACACAGCTCTAAATTGCCTCCATCATGACCCCGAACAACTCAATTTCGCGGTTTGTAACGGAGCTCTGAGCATGCTGATGGGTGAAGCAATCATCACTTGGCTCTGTGACTGACTGGATCCGAGCTGGATGACTTCGAATATTTGACTCGGATACCGGCTGCCAGTGGCAACTTACTTACTTCGGAATGTACGGTCCATGCTCTACTACAGATTATTGTGGGGTTCGCCACCATACTCATCGGGTAGCGAAAATGGATCTGCCACACTACAATCTATTCAGATTCGCACCAAGACATGCATCTGCAACAACCTTGGATTCTCTGGCACAGTCTAATTCCACCCTGCCAACAAGACTGGCATTGTCTTCCAGCAACTCTGGATAGCCCACCAAGACAATAAAGCCTTGTGCCTGTTCGGCTCTTCTTCTATGCATTGCTGCCTTCTGCCTTGCGTATGCCTGGTGTCCAGGGAGATGATTTGTTGAGGCCAAAGCGGTCCATATGGCCTCCATCCGTTTGAAACTTCGGTTGGATCTCAAAAGTTCGGCAATTTTCTGTTCCCCTTGTTCTTGCCATCATTTCATCTCTGCTTCCGCCCGGAACCATTGGACTCGGTCACCTATCAGGAGTATATATCAATGGTTATTTTTGCTCATTCAAGAGAGAATACCTTCGCTCGACCATGGGTGGGGTATGGCGAAGGGATAGTGTGGTAAGAGAAGGAAGTGTTATGGATGTGTCCACCAACAGATCCTCCAGAGAGAGTCCAGCAATCTGGCGGTAGAAGCCGAGGCGCTCCATCAATGGCGCGCTCTCCCACACTTGTTTCAACTCAGACAAGGATGGCCTGAATTCACTCATCTTTCCGAGGACAAGCTCCGTGATGCGAATCCCGTTCGGCATGGCAGCGGGCCAAATAGTGGGGAAATTGGACAAATGAAGAGACAAGAGGGACTGGAGATCGAGGGGGAGAAAGATCGGCGGATGATTCTCCATGGTGGTTACTGCAGGCGCACCATCATGAACGATTGTCATGAAATGGTTCTCCAGCACGACAGCGAGGTTCTCCAGATGAGGGAAGGAATGTTGTCGAAGCAGGTCGGAAATGAGTTCCGCATTGGTGTGCGGTCCATTGATGTGAAGTGCTTTAATCCTGCCAAACTCCGCCACAACGAGGTTGAAAATCAATGACAGCGGGGCCAAGGTGGAAGGAAAGCCATTGGACCCTTTGATCTTGGAGGGGTCCCTGGAGATAGCAACGGAGAGCATCAAAGGGGCAGAGCGCTCAATCCAGTTTTTTGCTACATCAAGGTCGGTCTTTTGGGACTTCGGACCAAAGGCTATATTGGTACTCAGGGGATATAGCAGTGCTCAAGAATTGCCTGCGATCTTCGTCAGTTAGGCAGGTTGATTGGCCTCTCCACTCATTGAATTGCAAGTTTCAGCCACAAGCGGTTAATATGGGCGAAGTACTTTTCTTGGCAGTTGCTCAAGTTGAGATTTTCTCGAAATTTGAAAAGGGCGCGGGAAGCTTTTGGTGAGATTCTTAAGCATAAATAATGCCGCAAATGCAGCTGCGAAGGCAGGTGCCCAGGAGGAGTACATCTCTTGTGAGGCGCTGGCCGCGCCATTAATGGTTGGACATTTTCCGCATGTGCAGATTGCGCAATCTGCGCAATCTGCGCAATTTGCACAATTTGCACAATCTGCACATGCTGACTAATTTTATCGCCCCTTTGGGCAGACTTGGTTCCTTCGGGTTTTCCCATAGTATGTGAGAAGCGTGATACTCAAGGGTGACTCCTGAGGCCTGCAACACTGCCGCCTTCACCGAAAGCAATGTCGGAGCTCATTCTCTCCGCGAAGCAAATCATGCAGCTTTTAGCAGTCGCACAGAAGCAGGCTACAAGGGAATTAGAGGAGCAGTAAAGTAATCAACACAATCACAATGCAATTATTATGATATCTATGTGAATTTATTGGGATTTATACAACAGCTGAGCTTGACCTGAAACCAACGTGGATGTCATTCATAAATTCATGTCGTGAACAGACAGCTCTGAACTGGTATCCCATATTGTCCCCGACATTGTCCTGATGCGCTCAATGAGCCGCGGATTTACTTTTCGAACAGCTGCCATCCTGCTCGCATTCATATCAACCACAGCTGGTCGAGGCTCTCATTGTTCACGTTGATGGTGGATGTTTGCCGCATTGGGCAAACGTGATCGGCCACGTGGGAAACACATGATTATTTCACATCAGATATGGCTGGCCCAGATTTGGTGGTGTAATGAGTGCATAGAACGGAATAACGTGCCGGCACTTTGGTTAACCACCCTCATTGCAGCCATACCAAAGAAGAAGCAACCGTTGTCCGAAGTTAATAGCTATTGTACCGTGGGACTGGAGAGTTGTTTTCTGAAAATGATTTGCTTGCTGATTCACAAGCGCATCTACGATTGGGCGGAGGCAAGAGGTATTATCCCCCTTCGCAGAACGGGTTTCAGGAGAAATACCGCACCAATAATAACGTGTTTGTACTGCGCTGCATGATTGAACGAGCGAGAGCAGAGGGACGCACACTATGGGTTGCTTTCTTGGACATCACAAACACGTTTCCTTCAGTGAATCGAGATTTGCTCTGGGTGATACTTTACAACATGGGGGTCTCCGGGAAACTGTTTGATTGGATGAGAATGCTGTACGGTAAAATGGAATATGTTGTCACACTGGACGGACGGTACTCCGAGCCATTCATGTCTAACATCAGTATTCTTCTCTTTTGGATAGTTATGTCTCACCTTCAGCATGCCGATGATATGACAATTGTTTTGTATTATGCGGAGGGGCTGCAGCGGCATCTGAATACCTTTGCACAGTGGTGCGGTGATAATTTATTGGAAGCCAACGCGGACAAGTCATGGGTCATGATTTTTGGACTGATTCCAGAGAAAATACCAATCTTTAGAATTAACAAGAGCTTGGTCCGATATGCAGACAGGTTGTACTACGTGGGGATAATGTTCCAGTCCAGTGAGCGCAATATTTTTGCGGCGAACTATACAGAGAAGGCCAACATAGCGTGCAGCATGGGTTACTCTGTCTTTGGGACCCAAGCATACATTGAAGACTTACCACCGAAAGAAGGTCGTCTGCTCTACATGGCGTGTAGTGACCCCTATCTCATTGGTGGGGCCAATATTATTGTCGACATTAACGATCCGATGTTGGCGGTACTGGAGAAAGTTCAATTGTCATATTTGAGATGACTTCTCGGATTGGGAGCTCACTCGATACGTGCCGCGATATTCACCGAGCTAGGACTGATACCAATCTGGTTTCGACCCTGATAATGGCCATCAGATATCTGCAGTACTTGGTGGGGCTCACCACCGTCATTATGCTTGGTTGGCTCTCTGCATGATTCCTATTAACTGTATCTGAATGGAAAACAGGTTTATTGGATGGACCTCGCTTATGTGCTGAGAAGATTGCCATTTGGCGGCGTCCATCTGCCTGCTCTGACAGAACTGACTCAGGAAAGATGCGTAGCTTTGGGGAAGTCAGTGTACATTGCAGTCATGAAATACCTGAATTTCCAAGTCGCAGCATCCCCGAGATTGTGTCTCTTGCATGGCCGACGGGAACCGTTGGAGGATGAGCCGCCGCGAGCGATCACGACTGTGTTGCGCCACTATTTAAACGTGTTTGTTAATTGCCGGCATTGTCAGGCGTTAACCAAGCTACTTTAAGTCAGCATCGGCTGGCGGTCGAACGATTGCGATACAAAGAAAAGTATTACCAACCATCCCCAAGACACCGGCGGTTATGCAGAATCGGATGCAGGCGTGTGGAAACTGCCGAACACGCTCTGTCCTTCTGCGAGGATTATCTAGACGTTATGGAGGAGAGAGCAAGTTTCAAGCTCAGAGGGAACACTTTCCAGCAGTAACACAGATTTCAACGGAGAACCCGACCAAAGTGTTGAAGATGCTGATTTTCAACCATGCGACCGTAAGCCGAGTGGCAAGGTTCGTCCATCATGTCTTCAAGATGGTTGATGCGGTGCCGATATGGCGTCCTCCGGAGAGTAGAATAGTGTACTTACATTCGGTGTCTTTTTCAGCTTGGTTCGCTTGGCTGCTTCACATGTACCTAGATCTACAGCCTTAAAAGCGGTGAGCTCGTCGACAGTACATGGGTTGCGGAGTAGGTAGTGTAGTACATTTTTGTTGGCCTTTGGTACTATACTCTACAACTCCGCACGTTCCGAAATGGGACATAGCAGAGTATAACATATTACCCTGACTTATCCTGACTATATCATCTATTGAATATTTCAACATGAAATTCCGCGCCCTTTGTAATCCAGTTATACTGTGTCGTGTGGGCTCCGTCTAACACATTGAAAGCATACGATGCAAATTTCGAAGATCTCCCTGCTCCCTTCCCCAAACCTCAGTTCTCATCCACATCTCCCTCTCTCTCACAGATTCAATACTCGGAGTTGAAGAAGTTCACAAGCAAGTGCATCCATCTTCAACGATACATTTTTTGCTCGTGCTGCTGTGGTTCAATTCTGGGCCTTGCCTGTTCCGTGTACTGGGTCAGGTGATTCGATACTTGCAGTGGACAAGCTGACGATCTTCCCAGCGATAGCTTGGACTTCGTTGAAGGGCAATAACATGCAGACAAGTATCAAGATGTGGCGAGAAAATATTGAACATGGCAATAGTAGCAACATAAAAGTAGTCGCTGACATTTGCTCAGAAAGAATTGCAGGGGAAATATATAGGTGGTATTCAATCCCAATATTTGAACCATTCGAGCTTAAAGGTTGAGGTCGGAATATTGGACGACCTCGCATACATCAGTGAAGAAAAAATTTAAACCCCGGTGTCAGGTTTCTCTGGGATTGCACCATCCATCCAGAAGCTCCACTGTTCTGAAAATGCGTTCGAGGCCTGAGAGGATGAAGTCCAACCGCGAACAAGGGTTTTGATGGATATTAGTGTCAGTTGCTCGGATCGAGCCGAACATCAAAAAGCGCCCAAAAGGGTGTGGTGCCCAAAGTGAATATTTGATTTTTTTGTGGGCATAGGAAGGCCCAGGGACATGCTCAGTATGTCGTATACGCTTGGGGGGTCAATCGGTGTCGTTTTCATAAAGCCTGGACAAGGGGGCTATGTCTGGGACAGACACACGATGGCGTGGACAGGAAAGGCATATCAGATGACGCTATATGGTTTTGCAACATCTGTAAGCACTTTGGAGCACTTCGGCCTACTCGGCACTTGGCCCGTCGGAGCGACTAGACGTCTCATGACTGTTCAAGCCATCAGACCCGGCAAATGCTATGGTTACGGGCTTCCCATTGGCTGCTCAATGGTCTGGACTGCTCTGGAACCATCACATGCCTAGGCTCGTAATCAGCCTTTATAGTAATCTGAAGTGATCTTCTGAAGACAGTCGTTCAGGATCACTATACTATAAAGGCTGGATTTAACGAGTACAGGGCAGTACGATCTGCGTCGGAGTTTGAAATAAAAAGATTGCCGAGAATGCTGCGGAAATGAGCATCACAGATTTGCCTGATTTGGTCGAGCTTCCGTTGCAAACACACGGCTACAGCGCGCCAATTAGCACGACTTCGCCCAGTGCGCTGCTTGGCGCGCCAATGAATCCCTTTCTTCCTTTGAGCACCCCTGTTCCACATGTCCCACGACCCAATGAATTCTCTGAAGCCCAATTCTCACGGGGAATCTTCGACGAAGTCTTCAATGTCGCGCAGACTTCTCCGGACGATAAGCAGCGCCGATCTCGAGCAAAATTACAATGGCCCGCCACGGCCACGCAGGAGGATCGCCTCCTCGTGGCCTTCCGATGCATGCAGCAGGCCGGATTCGAGAATACTTTGCCACCGTCTTAGCCGATGGCAACAATAAACACAAGCCGGTTTATCAGTCTGTGGCAGCATTTCTCCAATGCAGAGGAGTGGATGTCCGTACCCACCCAGTCTCCATTGTTGAACGAATATTCCAAGACCCTCGATCCAAAATATGGGTTGGTGTGGACAAAGAACTTCACTTTGACCTCCCTCGACATACTCTTCCCCATCCCAGTGTCTCCTTCCAACACTCCCTGAGCCTGCCAAAAATCACACTCAAAACGCTCTCATCAACTGGGCGCTTCAAGTTATTATTGCGTGTTGGAAAAAGGAGGCGGATTACTAAACCCTATTTTTGGTTTTGTGCGTGAACGGCGGCGGGATGAAGCGGCAGAGAAGTTCTCGTGGTTTGATGTCCTCAACTGGAGCATGACAAAGAACCAGGAGATAATAGCGGTCAATGCTGCCACCATGTTCGCCTGCATGACCAGCGTTGTGGTGAACAACTGTGCCCAGAAGAAACTCAATCGTGCAGCCGAAACAACCTCCAACCTCCCTCCAGCTGAGCCGGACAGCGACGATACAGATGATGAGGACGAGGATGTAACCCTCAGTACTGGTGTTCCCCCAAAGATGCGAAGAGATCCTTGGCTCGTAAGTTAATAGTGTGCGCTCTGCAGCCCTTGACTAATGAAACCTTCAGGGAACCACCATTACCATTCTCATGCTACTTTTCTTTCAATATTGATATGCCATCGTCTTCCCGACATTCATCGGACTCTTTCTATTCACCTGCAATGCGCACAGGGATGTATTCGCCGTTCTCAGCTGCATCGGGCTATCCGTCTCATACAGTATGGTTCTCCAGACGCTCCATGTACTCGCCGCAGACTCAGCCACCCAACTGCAGCTTTATGGAGCAGCGGTCGCTGTGGGGCAACCAATGTTCCTGCTCTTGTTTGACAACGTCAATAAGATGCAGCGGGCGTGGCAGCAAGTCCTGGGACGTCGAGACATGCTTACCAGTGGTACTGCCGCAACACTCATCGGGCTGGAAGACGTTACTGAAGAAGCGATGGATTCGAAGCCGTTGCTGGAGAACTTAGCGGCAAAAAAGCGTAAAAAACTAACTGTGGAACAACTCCTCAAAGATATTGATTGGGATCACCTTGAGGGCATTGGATCCGGTACTGCTGCTGCAGTGTGGACCAAACATGTCCCTTCATTACACGTGCACGGATGTTCTGTCACGAAAAACTCCGCGAGACACACGCCAAGCGCAGGCTTCGTTTACGGAAGGGTGTTATTCTCCCTATGCAGCTCACAGATATCGATGAAGCGTTGACGATAGGGGTGTGCATGGAGCTCTACAATCTGATCATAGATCAGCTTCGCATTCTGGTGCACTGGATGGACTGCTGGCTGATCATGATCTGCGGCGACCAGCTCAGTATTGACTGCATTCGGAAGATCAAGATGTACATGGCTAAATGCACGACTCCATTCCAGCGGCATGAGTGGGCTTGCCCATTATTCAATTGTGGCACCTCAAATGGAACTGGCAGAAGGCTATCTTCTGCCTACACTGGTACGACCCGACCGGCAAGGGAATTTTCGGTCTCCATCATGATGTCGATCTTCTCACTCGCAATAAATTCAATCACGTCAAATGTGACTTCTATCCCGCCCACCACATCTTAGAGGATCGTTTCGAAGCCTTTATGCTCGATGCTCTTCGGTGTGCCATCTCAGTTAATTCTACTCCCACCCATAACCTGATTTGCATTTCACCTTACTCTGCGAAGAAAAGACCGGAATCATACATCCACCACGGACACCCCTGATTGATGGTCTCGAGTTGTACTTCCAGAAGGACGGGCCACTCAAAAATATCATGTTTCAGGAACTGGACGAGTTTTCCCATACAGTATACCATCGCTATATGTGCAACGATGCGTACGAAGATGCACAGGGACATTATCCCCGTGATCCCAAAATACATGGTCCCCCAGCCCCACCGAGCGCTCCTGTTCCCGCTCCCGTGCCCACCGAGCCTTCCACTGCCGGTTTGGACTCGGAAGAAGAAGGTCGGCATTATTTCATCTGTGTCTGACCTGAAAATCCGAATGTGAATGCAGAAGATACGGACGCAGACCCTGTCTTCCTCTCAACCGAATCAGCTGCAACGAAGAGAGGCAAGGGTACGCGTGGTAAAAAGGCAAAAGCGGCCGAGGCCATCAATTTTTCCGGAGGCGACCAATGCCTCTCAACCACCATCAATTTCATTCGGATGACTTTCTGGTAGCTGGAGATGTGTGTGGCCGTTGCAGAGGGCAATATTGGGCGGGTATTCGAGATCATCAAGGTGCTATTCGACTTTCTGAAACCCCATTCCCAAGATTCCCTAATGTGTGCACAGGTTCTACGATTCTCATTCTGGGGTGCTGGCTCGACCAACTATGGCAATGAAATGCTGGAGTTGGCATGTAATTTCTTATACGAGTTCCCGCCGGCTCTGCAGGATGCTGTCCTCAACAACTATCTTGTGAATACCACTGGTTTGTTCGGCCACTGGCTCGAGCTGGACCTGCTTCAAGAGCATTTTAATTTTTGGATAAAGAGACTCTTCAATTCGAAAAGCCACAGTTTCGATTCGAAGCACCTGTCCGAGGCTGTCGGTCTTAACACCCATGGCTTCAGCGCCATCCGAGACCAATTTCCCGGCATCTTTGGTTTCAAGAAGACCGACGGGACCCACCGCAAAGCCGATACCACTAACGATCTCAACGCATTGGGTGTGCATTTCCGTGACGACTACATCATGCAGTATGTGGCTGGTAGGAATGGACATGTAGTCCCCAATGAATTCTACGGCGGCATCGACATTCTTGCGGGTGGGAAACTGGACGAATTTTTGGAGCGCACAACGAGGGATGGCACGGCGGTACAGCCTGAAGGAGAGCCTGTACTGGGAGAGGAGGGTGAGGAGTGTTTACCCGCCAATCCCATTACATCGGGCACCCAGGGCATCACGAACTTGACACAATTTAATCTCGGGGAGTAGTAATGCGGCATATTTACATGAATGGTAATTGATATATGATCGAATGTAGTTAGATATCTCGGTAATTAATATGACGCAGGTGAAGATAGTTAGCCTGGGATACGAGGAATATAAAGTGGGATGAGAATACTATGCAAGTGTATTTTCTTTTTCTTTGACCTTGCTTCGTTTCCGTGCGGTTTTCGTTGGGGAAGCGGGAGATGTGCGCTTGGCGGTAATCTTTTTTGGGGAAGATGGAGGTCGGGGGGGACGGATGACTATTCGGAGGGGCAGGACATCGACATCCATGCGGTCAGACAACTCGGGAGTCGGGAGAGGTTCAACGTCCATACGATCCCGGGCCTTGAGGATTTCGGAATATCCAGGCAACGCTTGGGCAAGAATCTCGAAGAGATCTTTGTCCAGTAGCTCCAGATGTTGCCAGTCATGAATAATGCCCTGTAGTCGGTCGAGGCTAGTGCATGCGTGGGCTTGATCAACAATACGTTGGAGGAGATGTGTCGGTAGAAGTAAAACACTCCCTCCCCCAGTAGTTCCCGCCTTCCGGAGTACGTTGTACTTTCGCGCTTGCCATTGGATGAGAATGTTCGTCAGCGAGGTTTTCATGATGGTATCGAGAGCTGGATAAGTCCCATCCGAGCAGAATGTCTTCACCTTTGCCGCGTTATTCTGTTCCTGCGCCTTGAAATATCCGACCCATTTTCCTACTAACGCAAGATCGCGGGACTGCTCTGGCTCGGGATCATGTAACGAGCAACAGTTGGGACGGAGGACAAATTTTTCGCCGTAGTAATTCAAGTCGGCACCGCGCGGACAGCACTGTGCGGTCGGATTGAAAAATTGGTGGGTTACAGCTGGGAGCTGTTTGCGTCGCTCGAGATCCAATAGACCCTGCTTGGTGGTAATCTGGGCTTCGGGGACCTCTCGCACCCAAGCCGGCGCGTACACGATGGCTGTTGCAGGACTTCCGTCGCGACCTGGGCGTCCCATCTGCTGCTTTCCGACCTCGGGAGAATCGCCCAGACCATCGCCGATGTGGACAATTATCACTCTCGTAAGGGTTGGGATATCTGTGCCGTATGTGCAAGTGTCCGTGACAATTCCGATGCGAAGAACTCGACCCTCGTTGATATCGGCAATGAACTCGTGTCAGTATTCGAGGGGCATGAGCGCATTGTAGAGCTTTATGATGCCGAGACGATTTGGGATGGTCAACAGAATTAATGAGTCGAGGAATTGCATAAGTCGGTGGCCGTTTTGAATTGTCTTTGACGAAGATGAGGGTGGAGGGGATTTCCTGGGGGACTTCATTCCGAAGGGAATCACGAAGCTGAGGTCCATAAATTCGAACCCGGACGTGGCATGCTCGAAAAAGCGGGTGATATATTTGATGTTTGGGCGATCAATGGTGTATCGAGCATTGACATATTGCCCGGTGCGAAAGCCCAGTCCCGCTGCAATGACGAGCGCGTCAGACGGGGTTGCCGTGCCGGCGACAGCGGCCCATACGGTGGTGGAGGGAAGGCGGGGCCGCATGTGCAAAATGGCCCGGTACGGCTCTCGGAAGGTACCGCCCCGTTCGTTAAGAACATGGGCTTCATCGATCAACATCCACCGAACGAGCGGCTTGATTTTGGGGTCATTTAAGAGCTTTCCGATTCGACGGCCTTGGAGCATTTGTGGGCTCATCATGCCGACAGAGATTCTGGCGCCGCCAGTGAATTCGACAAACAGATTGTGTCCTTGACGCGTCACGGCTTCCCTCACCGAGTCTTTGTTGATCACAATGGCTCGCAGGCTGTATTTCTGGCCGACCTCAGCCTGGGTTGGATATTTCAGGTTACTTCTCTGGCCAGCTTTGTATGAGACGCACCTGCTGTTTGGCGAGAACTTTGGTTGGTACAATCATGAAAGCTATCCCGCGCTCTCGACGTGCCTGCGCGGCAATCAAGGGTGCGAAGAGAACGATGCTCTTGCCGAGACCAGTCGCAATGACAAGGAAGATTTCACGCCTGTCATTGAGGTCCTTACCGTGGACGAGCTGATGTGGGTACAGTGATGGAACACCGCACTTCTGCCGCAGAAGAAGGTCTAACCACGCGACAGAATTGACAGGCGGGTCACCGGAGAGCAGGGCCGTGCCGTCAGATCAGCTCAGGTCAGAATCACGGCAGAAACATGGACGCGACGCGGTTTCTTGCTGGAGGTATCGATGCGTCGACGCGGTTGGCTTACAGCTGTTTCCGAAAAGCTTGACACTCGCGAATTTTTTTTGCTCTCAACCAACTTTTGATGGAGGGCGAAGGATTACTGCTTTGGGCTAGCCGAGCGTAGCCGAGCTACCCCAAGCCGAGACCACAAATGCGAACTTGCAGTCAACTATACAATCCAGATGTTTTCTTGCCCAGGCTTCATACACCAAACATCTTCTGTAAGTGTTCTGACCACTTTTCAGGCAAGCAGAATATTTTGAGGACAAGTTTTGAGGTAGGCTGCGAATGGCAGCGAGAGCATTGCCGACGGCAAGCGCAGCACATGACTGATCGGAATCCCAAACCAGGTAATCCTTAGCACTCGATCAAAAGTTGGGCGAGCAAAAAAAAATTGTGAGTGTCAAGCTTTTCGGAAACAGCTGTAAAGGAGAAGTTTGTCGACGGGTCACATGTTATGGTGTGCTTCGGCAATCTTTTATTTTAAACTCCGAGGCAGATCGTACTGCCCTGTACTCGTAAATTTAAGCCTACACATGCCTACCGTGGAGGTTCTCTCGAACTGTTGGAGCAGGTCGGAGCCATTCGGAGCCATCAGCCAAAGTGCCGATCTTTGACAAGTGCCGCAAAGTGACGGCAACCGAATGGAGCCTTATGTTTACATGACATGGGACCAGGGATTGGGCCTCTTCGAGGCAGGTGCTGAACCTGTAGAAGAGGGAGGCAACGATGCTACAACAGAACTCAATATGGAACAATCATCTCAAAAATGCGGCACAAATCACAATGTCCAATACCTGTTCTCAGACTATGAGCATTCTAAATCACTTGTTGATGTGCCGAGAACTTACTGCTAATGAACCAATGGAGCACTCATAATTCAAGGCCAACTCGCCTGTCTGATCTTCTGTCGGCGCACCTGGGGTTTCTTCAAAGATTGAACGCTCGAGTCCTTGAGAACAATTGGAAGACTTACCCATCTTTTGTGGTGAGAAGTTTCACCTCGCCTTCCGGGATTGCCTCATAGAACCGCGACAGCCGCTTGCGGGAATAAGCTTTCGTTTCTGCGGCTTTGAGCTCTGTGCATCTGAGCTCTTCTTGGAGTTCTTGCGAAATGTGGTTTTGAATGCGGTCGAGACGGAAGGGTCGGAGGATGCAGAGGCCTTCGAATGTGTGCACCCACAAGAGCATTACAAATGCACTCTGAATACTGGGGCAACTGGCTAGGTCTATGCAGCAGACATCCAGTGAACGGCCTTGTGTATTGTGAGATGTAAAAGCGAAGGCCGGAATGAGAGGGAGTTGGGAACGAGTGACATGGTAAATTTTCTCAGATCCCTCCAGGCAGAAGTGAATCTGACTGGTCCATGCTTTCAGCGTAACCCGATGCGGATGTAGCACATCCACATTGCTGTTTTTGTAGGCCTTGAAGTCGACTTCCACCAAGATCGCATAGCAGTGACCTTCAATCTCCTCATATACGATGGAGATGAGTGTTCCTGGGCTCCCATTAGAGATCCCCAGCTCGGTTGCAATGTTCTCTGTGCAGAAGACCAGCATGCCGGGCACGAAAGGAACTTTTCCGCCGAGGTCATTGGCCTCTTTCACGGGTATTGACCAAGAAACTTCAGTGGCCAAGCCGGTAAGCTGCTGCTTCTTCCTCCCTCGTCCCTGGTATCCTTGGCATGGTATAACTGGTACTCTTGCCCTGTCGCAACTGCAAAAGCCTCATCCGTGCAATTATTATGATAGTCCCACGCAATGTTGGTATACACGATGAGTGGACACACGTGTTCCGGTTCGTTGATCCATCTTTGAACATTGGTGAGACTTTTTGTTTCTGCACTACATCCCTCATTCGATAACACATATTTGTCCAGAGTGGCTTTATCCTCAGCAGTACACAGTCCCTTCTGCAACCGTTTAAGTATGCCAATTAATAAAGGGTCTTTCTGCCACATGATCTCCTCAAGCACAACAACATGTTTAACTTGGTGCCAGACTTGAATTCCTTTCGCATCCTGGCGGATATTTTCATGTAAGTCATTCAAATCATCATTGAAATGGCATTGTACTAGTTCATTGGCGAACAGAGACCTCTCCTGAGGCGGGGGAAGTTGGCAGGGATCCCTGCATGTTGCCCAATTTAACCTGCCACATAATTCATTGGTGATTCCCTTTCCCATACACAAGTATTCAGAGAGGCAGGCTAAGTCGTTGGCACTTAGAAAATAGACTTCATCCAGAATGAGAGTTTCGAGGTGAGCGACCCGTTCATCAAGATTGGTCCGTAGATTCAGAGCAGATTTCATCTTGGCAGGTGGAACTCATAGGCTTGCTTCCGAATGAATAGTGCAACCTCCAATATCACTAGCAACAACACCAGTTGGAGCAGTAAGCCGTAAATGCTCTGGATGTCCAATTGCCTCATAAAATTCTTCCCAAGCTCGAAAAATGACGGATTTCCCAGTTCCACCAGGCCCGGTACAGAGGAGTGTCATCGGTGAATCTTTTCTGCCTTGTTCCAATTCAACACCAATCTTGTCTGCTAACAGGAGGAATGCCCGAGCTTGTTCATCGTTAAGGGTATGTTTAATGATCAAGGAGAAACATAATTGCTAGTAGGGGCGTAAAGATGACCATGGTGAGCTCCTGTTCGACTTTAGGGAAACTTGTTCATATAATTCTTGAGCTCTTTCGGCCTCCTCTTTCAACATTGTATAGATAGCATGTGCAATTCTTTCAGACGGGTGCCGAAGATTTAGGCCATTTCTTTGCTTGTCCTGGACAGCCTTGAGACGACACTTGATGAGCGAGTTTTTCTCATCAAGAAGATTCTTGCTTGCAATGTTCGCGTTGATTATATTGTCCTCATCACCAATTCAAATTCTCTGTCCGAAGTGGGCTTGTATCTCCTGGCTCGGCGAATTCTTTACAAAGTAAAACCCTCCATCTTTGGCTTCTGCAATTATATTTTTCGCATCTTGTGAGGCTCTTGTGTCTATGGCAACATTGTATTCATCAATATCCACAGCAGCCTGCATGGCATTCTCCCAAACAGGGTCGTAAACATCATCTCCTTCTTCATCATCCAAACACATTCCATAATCTTGTGCCTTCCTCATGAGCTCGCCAAGTCGTTTATTGCGTTTAGCAGTGAAGTGAAATTTAACATCCCGTGTTTGGTACAAAAGTTGCATGTTGAGTGTAATCCGAAAATGTTCGGGAGACATGATCATTTTGAACTTGTGAAAGGCTTCTTCCCAAGACACATCCGGAGATTGGAGAGGTGATAATTTGATGTTTGACCACAGTTTGAACAAGGTAAGAATCACAACGGCATACTTCAAATTGTCATTTTCGGAGTCATTCCTAGGCACACAATATCCCTTCAAAACAGGAATCACAGGGTCATCCAGTTTCTTCAAGGGTCATCCAGTTTCTTCAAGCAATGTGTAGTATGCTGAGGATGTCCGGGCTTGAATTTGAGATAGGTCCTTCGTTGTGTGTTTGATTTCGGTTTTCTCTCCTTGACATAATTTCTGAACATATCCCAGGTGCAAGTCAACTCCAATTCCAAAGGCCGGTAATAGATATCATCAAACAATCTTGAGTATTTTTTTCTCTCGCTCTTCTCCATCCTTGGGATCGTAATCCTTATATAATCGGTCCAACACAGGGAACTTTCACCAAAAGAAGCCTTCGGACAAGAGCAAATATTTGTATGACGTGAACTTAGGAATATTTATGACCACTAATCTAACTATTGACGCAAGCTCAAGCATTACAGCAATGTGAGACAGTAAAAGTGGAGTTAAAGTAATCTAATCAGTGAGCATGGGGCTCCACTAAGGGATCACACAGGGGTTGAAGGTTCAACAGGTAAGTGTATTGCAGTAGATGGTAAGATGCCTCACAAGAGGGAGGCAATCCTCTTATAAACTACATAAGTGAGTCAGATAATCATGACTCACAATGCTATGTCGAGGCGATGTCGAGGCATTGCTTTGGGAGTCATTGATCACGACTCGGAACCATTTGATCAATAGAGTAAACAAAGGCAAACAAACGCGTCGCGTCCAAGAATGAACTAAATTCTTGGAGGACTGTGACGATATAAGTACATGGAGGCTTCTTATACATAGTAATTCAATTAAATAGCCAGCAAAAAATAGATACAACAGTATATCCATCACAGAGGTCAGTATTGCATCCGAGGCAAAGTGTAGCTGTCGGATTATGTCCGTTCAAATGGGCATTCTCACATCTAATAACAAGATCACCATCTTCATCAAAATGTGTCTCAGGAACGAGAGGCCTAGGAAGTTGGAACCGACAATCATTACTGTACATACCTGTAGGGGAGCAATGCCCCGGGGACCGTGACATTTCCGTTGCTCATTTTATAGGCAACAGCCACCATCGTGACCATGACCGTTGTCCAAAGAAGCAACCGATAGTAGACCGGAGCCACGAGTTTTTACGATTTTTTTCAATGTCACAACTTTTTTCAGGCAACCAACCCTATCGTGACGATGACCAGGCAAAAAAAAAGGCAACACAACCGACCTACCGTGACCATGACCGTTTCTCCCCTACAGGTATGTACAGTATCTGGGTCCAAAAGTGCATGAATTTGACAAGGGATGTGTTTGAAACAAGTCACATTATGCTCATGAACCAAGCTGGCAGTCTCACACAGATTCCGGTACTGCTGTGCTCTTTTGAGCTTGTAGTCTGGAGAATCAGGATCTAATGGGCAGCTCAAAACTGGTAGTTGTTTGGGAGTACCTTCGATGGGAACATAAGGAACTGTGTCTTTGGGGAAGCTCTGGCAAATTATGTCGTCGTATCATGCAGTCAATTTCAGCTTAAATTCGGGGTCAGAATTCATTCTTGCTTTCATATCCAGAGGCGAGGCAGGTGCTCCCACAATCCAGATGAGAAGATGTAGATGAAGAGATCCTCAGACTTGAGCTTCAACTGCAGCATACCATCCCTTAACTTTACCAAGGATACCAATCTTTGAGGCTCTCTTCGTGCCGAGGATTATCTCAAAGGATTTTGAAACCATAAAGTGGAAAAACTGAGCTCCAGCAACAGGGTTTTCAGCCAAAGTTTTTGCCTGAGTACTTGGTTCCCTTGTAATATTATCCAAGGAATCAAATATCTTGTCCAGATCAATTTGCCTTACAGCTAGAACTTGGGCAATGGGATTATGGGAATCTGCAGGATTGACCGTGGCAAAGAAATGGGGAAATCCATCGCACACAATTTTGCTATGACACTCTTGTTTCATATTGGCGATGTCTCCAACTGAGCCTGGAATATGATCAGAGACATAGTTGAGGTACTTCATCATATCTGCTACAGCCTTCTCTCCTTTGGTTTCTGGTTTCACAAATGAGTTTTTCTTGAGCTTGGCATGGTAAGAATCCATTGATTCTTGGTCAAGTTTCTGCATCAGCCCATGTATCTTCGGAAACCACGACCGGTTGACTGCAAGACAAGACTTGAAAGAGACTGGCGCCGCTGTATGATGTTACTCATAACAAACATGAAAGATTTATGGACTTGTGAGCGATTATCTGCAATGCTCAGTAAGTGCTGAACATGAGGTCGTGTGTCAAGCTCGTGAAATCCAATGTCTGTCCTCAACCTAACATTATTGTTATCAACCATTCCGACCCCATAAGGGAAAAGAGTTGGAAACAACCATCCAAATACTCGAGGATTTTTTGAAGTTGACAAAGGTGTGCCTCCAAACGGAAATTTGACAAATCCTGATTCTTGATTTTTCAACTTTCACAGTGCTTCCAGTTTGCATTGCTTGTAAGTCGACTGTAGATTGTCTACATCCATAAGTGTCGTAGCAGTAAGTTCGAATCTATTAGAGCTTTCGAATAACTCAGAATTTGCTTGGTCAGAATAGGTCGTATAAGAGGATCCTTGCTTAGTTGCTGAATTTGTCGGAAGAAAATCAGTTGTTGCGAGTGGGCAATCATGCTCCGGATATTGCTCAAGATTCTCGACCACCGAGTTCTTGTCCAGGTCACAATACAACGGATTGTTCTCAATAAGCCAGAATAGAGCTCTCCGAATGCATTCACAACGAACAAGTAGTGGGGATTTACTTAGCATATCCTGGGTAACTTCAGTGTCTGGACCCGGAGATGACAATTAGCGGTCCGAGGTATCAATTTCGCGTTTTCCGGCTGAGCAATTTGTCTATGGCTGTATTGCGCATGAGGACAAGATCTCCTCGTTTGAAGTCGTAATCGTGAAGTGTCGCCACATGACCGCGTTTGAACTGAAGGCAGCGCGGAGGCGTGTCTCATAGACGTCTGAATGAAACTGAGAAAGATGCTCGCGACGTTTTTGAAGGGCAATAGCAGTTTGGGCGATTAAATCGGTGGTGACTTGGGCTGCGGAAGCAAGTATGTAGCTCCAGAGATGTCAAGCGGAATGAGTGGATGAGTACCAGTGACAGCGAAGTATGGAGAGCATCCCATGCGTCTGCGAACTGTGATTCGGTCGGCCCAAAATACAGAGTAGGTCGCATTGTGCCATTTATTTTGTTCTCCATCGCAAGCTTTGAATAAACCTTGTCGAATATCAAGATGCGGACGTTGAACGATGCCGTTTGCGCGAGAATTGTAGCCTGAGATGTGGATGTGCTTGATGTGATACTGTGTCTCTATGTATGTGAATGCTTTGACAAATGGAGTGCCCTTGTCCGATACAATTTCTGTGAGAGTGCCCCAGCAGCATAAAATGTCTTGGAAAATCCAATCTCCGAGAGCTTTAGCATTTTCTTGACGGAGCATGCGGAACTCGGGGTAATGCATGAGCGAACAGCGGCCTTGAACAATATATTTGAATCCTCCGCTTGCTGGCATGTGCATTGTATCCATGTACATCTTGGAAAATCTCGGAGTTGGAACTGCGACTGTTGGAGGGATAAGGACTTGTCGGGTTTGCCGAATCTGACACAAGTAACACGTCCGGAGGTACCAGGTAATGTCGTGAGCCATGTATGGCCACCAAAAACGCTCGGAAAGAAGGGCGTGGGTCGCATAAAAGCCACGATGGCTAACATCATCGTGTGCGAATCGGAGGATGAATAGACAACGGCTTGGGATGACAACGAGCTTATGGCGATTCTGCGGGTCTTTACGCCAAAGCTGACCACCTGCAACATAGAAATCTTGGCAATATTGAACAAATGACTGATATTCTGAGTCGGACATGTTGTGTGGACGTCGGAGGTTATCATGCCATTTGCGAACGAGATCTATGCATGCATCAGCTCGCAGCGCATTTTCGGAGAGCGTAACAGTGTCATAGGAAAGCGAGGGAGGTGCGTCCTGTTTATCCGGGGCTATTTCGGTGGACAAAGTCGCAATCGTGCGCTGTGGGTGAGTAATATACAGCGAGTCGTTTATAAAATGCATGAAGCCGTGGACTTGATCAATCCAATCGTCAAAGTTGTCTTCTGGTTCCGGCTCGTCTCCAGGATGCGGAGGGCGTCGAGAAAGTCCATCTAGTTGATGCATAACTTTGGGGGACATGCACAAGCATGAAAAAAAAAAATGGAAAGTAAGAATCGCAAGGATCCAGCGATTCATGATAGCTGTGGGGGCAAGATCTGGGTTCAAAAGCATTCCTTTAATGTATCGGGCATCGACTTCAACGACAATATTTCTGACACTGATGAGGTACATCTCCCAAGCTCGGAAGGCACGATAAAGTCCATAGAGCTCTAGCTTGGGCTGCGAAAATCGGGCTTCTCGGTTGTTGAGCTTAATTGAACCAAAGTGCGCAAAGAGTCGGCGAGCAAGGTTATCGGGATCGCATTGCGCAAGGATAAATCCAACAGCAATATATGAAGTATCAACTGAGAGGATGACCGGAGATGCAGATGAATAGTCAATGGGTCGAAGCACGGGGGAACGAATGAGAGCATGCTTAAGATCTTCTTGTGCATCGATTTGAGCTGGTCCGAACCTGAACAGAGTGTCTTTGCGAGTGAGAAGCGTAAGAGGGTGAGCTCGGTGTGCGAAATTCTTGATAAACATGCGAACAATGCCAAAAGTTCCGAGGAAAGCTCAAACTTCGGAGAGATCTTTGCAAGGACCCCAATTAGCAATTTTAGCGATGTGGGACTCATCTGGAATGCGGCCCTCGAATGTGCAAACGTGGCCTAGGACTGTAATTGTATGCCAACATAAAACGAGCTTTGAACCGGAGAAAGTTCCTCCGCAATATTCCATGTGCTGTATGATTCGGTTTAACATTGCGAAGTGCTCCCAAACGAAATGTCTGATGTCGGAATTCTCGGGAATTGTCTTGTATGAACCTCTGCGAGCTGGTAACGAGATCCGGAACCGCAGACAGGGACCTCATCAATGTACGGAATGGTGCTGTGCGGAATTTCAGGCTGCAGGATAAATGTAACATTGCCATGGAATATCGGAACAGAGTTTGTCCATCCCATGGGTAGCATAACAAGTCGAAGGGCACCGTATCATTATGGGGTCTGGTCGAGTGCGTTAACGAGTCGGAGGCTGGTTGTGTCCTTCTTGATTACACAGAACCAATGAGAGCGGTACGAAGAGTTCGAAGGTTCGTAGACTCTGGTGTCTATCTTGGATCGACTACTGCGGCAAACTTCGTCGTATATTCCTGAAGGTCTGGGAATATTTCGCTGAATCCAAGGTGCATACTTGGCAAAATCAAAGGCATGGCGCACTTTATTATGTGTGTGAGATCATTAGATCTAATATCCATAGCCCCTGGATGAGATCTGCTTTTTGCAGAGGGGTGATATCTGGAAACACAGCAGCTTACCAATCTGATGGTCGGAGGGAGCTTAAGAGTATTTGAGGGATCCTATGCAACATATAATTTCGATACAAATCGAAAGGTCCATGTTTCGAGAGAAATGGACAAGATTTGAGGCCGTTAGGGGGGCATTATTGAAAGAGATCAAAAACTTACGAAAAAGGAAAAAAAAAAGGTCGCGCCCTAAGTTCTGTAATAGGTTGTGCTTGTGTCAGATGAGCAGGGTGAGGAGAAACATCTATGAATGGTGTTGGCAACAAACATACCACTGCTGTTGCCGCGTGACACCTTGGACACATCAGTCAGGGGTCCAGGGATCAGGAAGGAGGAGCCACTGACCAGCTTGGGTGGGATCTCAAAGTTTTCATAAATGAGCACTCAGTCCTGTCGGTGGGAGCTCGGGTCAGAAACAAACATGAAGTGAAGGAAAGGAACTTACCAGAGCGTCAGGATCATCATACTCTTCGAGTACACAGTGTGTGGGAGGAGGTAATTCCTGGTAGGGGCCGAGGCGCTCTATGAAACCCATGAACTCCTGCATGTGCATGTAGAATGTGATGTGCTTGTCAGGCTCCTCGCCACTGGGAGCGTCTTTGATTTTGTTGGAATTAAATGCCTGGGAAAGTGACTTGATGATCAAAAGAATAGAAAATGGGATGGGCCATGCACCAAGAGAGGGAGCACCTCCAAAATGATATCAAGTACTTGAAGGCAACTGTACTGCATGAGAGCTCTGGGTGCATGGAGAGCCAACATTTGAGATATTACGCAGACGCCCACCATGTGCTGTCAGATGCGGTGCTCCTCGTAGTTCAAGAATGGTTATAAACTGAGTTTTCCACAGGACTGGGGGCCGAAACTTTAGAATTAACCGCGCATCTCTGCCCGCTCTTACATCCGAAACATATCACAGGCATGTGGTAAAGTGCCGTATATTTTATCTACGTCGCAGAACTTGGTTGCTCTATGTGTTGACGCAAGAAAAGGACCCGACGTTGCTTAGACCCAAAGAGCCCAAGTCAATCGTAATCGAAGCCTCCATAATGACGGCTGAGTCACCAGTGCACTCGGGATCTCTGTAAACAGGTCATATCGTATCTCATTCATGATCATGAACATGGAGACTCACTCGAAGAGGGTGCAACGAGTGCCGCTGGTGGTCAGAGAAGTGCTCGCAAATGATTCGCTGAACCGAGGAACATTGGCACATCCGTTGGTGATGGTGGTTGCTTGGTAACAGTTTTGGCCGGCAGCAGGGAAACACAAGTTGATGAGGTCGACATCCGGGGTGCAGAGGAAAGACTCGACGGTAGTGAGACCCAACGCACTCAGCTCGACGGTACCCGCAGAATTCAGCAGGATGCCACTAGACCCAGAGTTACCGACACAACCACGGTCTCTGCAAACGGGTCAGTTTGGTCCGAGAATATATCGGGACTTACGGCGAGAGAATGCATTCAAGTCCAGGGGCGGACAGCGAGGCGGTCTCAAAGGATTCACTGAACAGGGGAAGATCAACACATCCGTTGGGGAGAGCGCTCGCTTGGAAGCAGTTGTTATCCGGGAAACAGAAGGTTACGAGGTCGTCATCACGAGGCAGCTGTAAATGCTTGTAAATTGACCGGAGACGCGACTGTGTACGACGGAAGGACTAACAATGGTAGGTCCAGCGGTCGCCAATGTCGCCAGAACGAGAGTAAAGAATGTGTTTTTGAAAAGCATTGACGCTGATTCTTGAATCGGGGACCGGGGTGTGGAAGTGACCATACCCACTAGACACCTGTTTTAAATGAGGTCCCATACCCGAGCCCATCAGAACCACAGTCTCGGGCAAGTGGCGATCACTACGGCTCGGTAATGGTGTTTGTGGGCATCAAATTTCCTAAAAGAGTGAAACCGAAAACGGTTTCACCCGGAAAGGGTGAAAATATATGGAGTTAAGTGAAACCTGAAAAGGAAATAATTCACGTGATCATATGACCTGCCGCCCGACCCCCGAAACATGTTTCCATTCGTTCTCCCCGACCACTTCATATTTTGCCAAGGTTTAAATTGCTACTTCCTACTACGATAACCACACATATTCTATCAGCAGCTTAGATTAATTGCACCCTTCGAATAGAACAATCCAAACAATTCATGTATGTACATCTCAAGTGAGCGGAAAATTGCATGTATCAAGTCCACCCTTGGGCACACTTTGTATCGGGATGTGAACCATCCCTTCCGTCACAACGTCTTCTACCACACTCTCCACGTGGACTTTTCGCATAGAGACTTTTTGCTAGACCCCGGGCAACCATTTTGCCTACATTTGAAGCATGGACACTTCAGCCATTTAGCTTTCTCTTGCTCTGCAATTAAAAATGTATTGGATGTTGAAGCTCGCTTCTTGGATGTGCCAACATTGACTGATGTTGGATTAAAGGAGGGTATTTGGCTGGTAGATTGGAAAGTTATGCTTGAAGAATTGTCTGGCCCGTCTAAGTAATCTGCACTGGTATCTTCGAAGTAATTTGCACTGGTGTCTTCAAAGCTATTGGCAAATTCCAGCAAACCATCAAGCTGTGAGCTTGTTGGGATATCATCTGGCAGAAATTGTTTGTCTACTTATGTATGGCATGTTTGGCACCCTCCCTGGATGCAAACAAATGCCTGGCGGCCACACTGAGAGCTCAAATGACACCAAATTCTTGAAGTTGCCTGTCTGAAGGTAGATTGGTCCTGTGGGAGGTATGAATCTCTCCTTTCTTTCCTTCTTTCTCTTTCCTCTTTTAGTTATTTATTATTTATTATTCAGCACCCACAAACACCATTACCGAGCCATCACTACCCCCAGTTAGTGTGAATGATCGAGCCGACTGACTCGGCTTAAGGTTAGGGTTTTCGGCCCGAGTCGAGTTGCATGCGTAACTTTCGAAAGTTAGCAACCGGTTCCCTTATTAGGGTCCGAACCTTCCGAAAAGGCACCTTGCGGCCCAGCAGGGCCGAAAAATCGCCTAAAATAGCTCCAAAAGTCGATTTTGGGGCGTTACGGGCACGATTTAGGTAACATTTTGGGGCCCCGTTACGCGTTACGGTTGCTACCATACACACCGGTACAGTATATTCATTTCACCCCTTTATCGCTCAGACTCGACAGAATGGATAGTGGTCATAAAATCAACTATGAAGACTTTTTTTCCCGGCATCCTCAGCTTACTCAGAGTGAAAAGTTCTAATATTTCGGAAACAAGTCTCCCTGGCCCCGATTTCGTCCCAGATATTCCTGAAAGTCTCCCTATAAAACTAAGGAGCGTTCAAAATGCATACATGCCAATAAATTTGCTGTCCGGGGTCTTTGCGAGCACTCAGTAATACAAGCCGTGACTACTTGGCGCTAGGTCACCAAAGGTCGCACCAGGTGTCTACAACTCAACTCGACGTGCAACTCGTGTCAACTCGCTAAGTCGAGCTGAGACGGCTCGGACTCGCATCACACCGCGGCACCACTACCCCGGCGTGGTTGTGAGAAAGAGGCTGTGACGGCACCAGCAACCACCCGGCAACGGGTAGGTCAGAAACGAATCAGAAACGCGTCTGAGGCGGTTCGGTCGTGAGAACTAGGGCGTTGCCGGCATTGGCGACGAATTATCTCCATTTAAGCGAGACACGTCTCCGTTAAGTAGCAGTGTTGCCGTCGATGCGAGTGATTTGTAACTCGGATCGGCCTAATCTCGGCTCCAGATCTTTACGGGGTTCGGCGGAGTCTGAAATTTGGGGCACAATCCATCAAAAAAACCACCGCAGCCATCACCCCGTTCTAGGGCAGCAATCTCCCATCGAATTTTCATCAAAAACTGCCTCGGATCATTTTCCGATGGATCCGATGGCTATATATATCTCCCTCCTCCTACTGCCCGCGAGCGCAGTGAGCGACTGCCCTAGAACAGGCCCCCGGAAACTACCATGTAACCCTGTCCGGGTTGGGCCCAAAATCTGGGCAGTTTTACCTTATGAAATTTGGCCTTCTGGACCATCTTTTACTCTATCTCGGACAAGGTTTTAGGAGGTAAAATTGTGATTTTTCTCACAGCTCAAATTTTTGGGCTGATTGACTGGGAATTGGTCTGTTCTGGCGTGTTAAATCAATTCAAATCTCTGATCAGCGGTGTTTAACACAGATGTTTGTGCCAGATCTACACCATTCCATGGCTCCAGGCACATACACACCAAAAAAAGTTCCGCGCTCCGCACAATTTACTCTATAGCGGACAAGGTTCCCCGGGTTTCAGGCTCTTTTACTCTATATCGCGGACTAGGTTGGGGGTCATTTTGGGCTACAGTTTTACTCTATCCCGGACAGGGTTACATGGTAGTTTCCGGGGGCCTCCTAGAACGTCTGGTAACGAGACTAGGATCGGCCATCGAGTTGGCCAACTCGGATCGCCTCGACCAATCGTCGGTGCGATCCGAATTGGCCTAATCAGGCCTGATCATTTTCCCATACGCCAAATATATGGCACGTGCAGACTGACACTGCCCACAGCCACCGCCCAAAACGATCGCAAGTCTTCACAAGCCATGATTTCTGCAGTTGAAAGCCATCTCTCTCTTTTATAAAATCAGGGACTTCAGAAATATGAATAGTTTGGGTAAAACCAACCATCTGCAATTTTCCCTGGTCATGGCCAGCCTGTGGAGAATTAAGAACCTTTCCCCCCCCTGAAACACACCTCCTAGGGGTCCCGATGTGTTCAAATATTCCTGAAAAGTGTACATGGGTACTTCAGGCCCATTACCAACAAATAATAGTTGTCAAAGGCACTGTTCAAGCTCCCTGGAAGCACTCATTAACGCCCTCTCCTCATCGTCGTTCCAAATGGGGAGCATGGGAACACAATCTAACACAACTCGACCCAATCCAGCGCACAACTCGTTACAACTCGACCCAACCGAGTTGACACGAGTTGCCACACCGCATCACCTCGCATCAATCTGCGGCAACACTAAGTATGGTTGCAGCCAGAACATCATGACAACCCGGAGTTTTGACGGTTTCCAGCCAAGATTTTGGACTCAGAACCAGAATAGGGTGGTTTGTCGATAAAACATTCGTTTCAGAAAAACTGGAGGGGGTCTGACTAGCGTGAGATGAAGCACGACATCTCGGTCCAGGAAACGACAAGAATTTAGACTGGAAAATGGGTTTCTATAGCCTAACGGGCACCCAATTTCTTCCTCTCCCATTCAGCGGGATGGACGAGACCCGGCCAACACATACATTAAAGACCCGGCACATTTCAATTCAGACATGGCACATTTGCTGAGGCCCAGCACATTTGCCACCTTATGTGCCGTGTTTCAACCCAAAGACTGCACATTCCGATGGTGCGTTGCCATCCCTGCCGGCTCTGGTGTATTATTTTTTGAATAGCTTTCTATTCGAGTATTCAGGACAAACACAGAGTATATATGTGCATCAAATCTGGTGTGTATTTTTTGTTCTCTCTCACACTCCAGACTGCTTGAACTTCATTCATCTATGGTAAGAAATAGATAAACTGCATTAGCAGGGCAGTGGACACTGCACATGTTATATTTGTACAGTAGACCCCCAGTATAGACCAATTTTCCAAAACAAAACAATCTCTCCCTCTCCCAACAACACTGCCTCTGCAAAGTCTAAATGATGTGTTCACAAGGTTGAGTGAGCACAAGACATATGCCCCTAGTGTCCGCAGGGTACAGCGTGCTGGACATACATGGAGGATAGCAAGTCCTCCGCAATACTCCGCATCCACACCCCTGTGGAAGCGAGTCGCAGGCACTAAATAGCGAGTCGTTGGAGAGATCTTGAGTAATATGAATGGGTGCCGAATGCGACTTGAAACGAGGTCTCAGCAGCCCATCCATGCATGGAAAGTGGGTCCTTACCTATTCCTGGGAACCTGCCCCCAATGTCCTTCCCGGCTCCGTGAGGTGTCATCATCAGCGCCACAAAATCTGAGAGAATTCACTTGCCTCGGTTTTTGCTGCCTCCATCCACCGGTTCCTCTGTCTCCATCTTATCCTATCGAGAGCCTATCCCTCGACACTGTTTGAGATCTCTCAGCGATGGACACGAATTCTGCATAGGCAGGATGCACCTGATCTTCTTGAAGTCCCTGTGTACCTGCCTAAGCAACAAGAGATGATGCCCACCCGCCGAAAAATGCGTCCTCGGCGCGTCGGTGGTGCGATTTGGGCAGGGATGGTGGTGGTAAGAAGAGTGGGATCCCGACACATAATTGTTCTCACGGGTTGAGCAGAACATTTTGAAAAGGCAAGTGCCGTGTCTGGTTCAAAGGCGGCACATTGATTTGAATGTGCCGCCTCTGAAGAAAATGTGCCTCTTCTTGAATGTATGTGCTGGCCAGGTCTTGTATATCCTCCCCTTTCAGCAATCACAACAACCATATCCCATTGTTGAACCCCACGGTGCGAGTGGTACTTCTTCACCGCAAACTGGGATATCAGACCCATTGCTCCGAGGCGGTAAACAGTTGCATATTGATTGGCGCACCGGAAAAATCACCGACTTGTGGGAAGTGGGCATGTATGGAGAGCCTCAGCAACAAGGCCCTTGGCTTTTGCCACTGACCATTCAACTTCACGAAACCAGTAGGGCTGCCCACCGTCCCGTCAATGGGGATGGCCGTCAATTTTCCAGGCCGAGACGGGGATGGCCTGCTGCTGTCTCGGCCATCTTTGGCTGCTGAGGGACCTCGAGACAGGACAGGACGGCAAAAAGATGGCCGTAACCCGCCAAATGGCAGGGACAGCTTCCAGGTGCGCAAAAATTGCTTTCAGAGTTTAAATTTTAGTTCTTACATGACCCAAATCTCACCAAGTATTCTCTCAGATATACTGAACGAAACTGCATTGGCTGATTAACGAAATGAACATGATTTCGGAGGTGGCACACAGTCTGTCACGGTGGCTGTCACATCGAATATTAAATACTAGCAGGAACCTGTGCTCCGCTATGGTAATACAAATCAGATTGAGTGAGCAACTATGTGATTTTGTCCGAAATCTTTGAATTCAGGGGACGCTCATCACCAACCTATCAGTTGGTTCCTCGTGTCCTCATGTCTAACAAAGAATTGAAACCCATCGTGGTCTGCACATCAGCCTGCACCCGTAGGCAGTGTCGACTGAAAATCTATGTCCACATCACACAATGCATATCATGTAGGCAGAGATATTATAATCAAATTAAACGGCACCCATGGAGGGATCACAAAAGAGTTACACTGCATACTGATTTCTTATCAGACCTCAGCCTGCACACATAGGCAGGATGTATTCGGTTCAGAGTACAATGTTAGCTTTGAATTAGGTTCAAGATCACCATGTCAATGATGAAAGTGCTGTGACATCCTATCTGGATAACTCTCCCTGCGACATCTGGACCAATTGTCGATGAAGTTGTGGTCGAGGATTTTGCTGAGAACTTGAGTCGAATCTGTGTGTAAGTATTGCATTCAGCAGCTGTATCAGATGTTGGCAGCATTCACACACCACAATCTGGAGCAATATCCAGCCGCTGTTCTGCATCTTCTATTTGCCTACAGAATTTTTGAGCCTTGGATCGACGACTTCGATGATCATCTGGTGTCGATAACTGAGATTGGATCGTCGCCACAAGTTCTCGCTGTTGTCGGGCCTGCTGAGCTGCAGAGCGAAGTGAATTTGTTGATGCTGAAGGCTTGAAATCTGTGAGCCATAATCTGCATCGCTAATTGCATTCTTACCACTGGCTTATTATTTTCCAGGGTTTCCCTCTCTCGGCGTCGTTTCTGGCCCAATGAGCACCAGCTGAGCTGCACAGGATGAGAAACATCTGAAGTCCTGTGAAATCAAGGTCAGTGAGAAAATCCTGGATGCCAGGATGTGAGTATTTACTCAGGAGATTTCGACGATACATCTCAATGACAGAAGTCGCATGTCGTCGTCGGCTAACTCAACCATAAACAGCCATCCATGAGAACTCTTGCATTACTTGCCTTGAGGGTGAACTCAGATTGAGCTTGAGATACAGGCTTTGGAAGCAAACAGCGCAGTAGAAGCGGCCGCGTCATGACGGTAAGAGGAAAGACACACCAGGCTGGACACGGTCACATGCAAATTGATTGGTCACCTTCGGCCGGTTTCACCTGCATCAACTTGGCATCAGCGGCTGACCGTTGAGCAGCCAATCAGGTTATCGGAGACATATAAGTTGTCTTGTGTACAGAGGACATGGCCGTCGTCTTTGTATAATAGATGTAGGCCTCCATCGAGGCAAGTTTGCAGCCCTACCTCAACATACTCAATTACTTGGGGGGTGTGGGCCGTGGCGTGGCCAGACAGGAAACTCGCATTTAATTATTTTAATCTGGAACCATAATTAGTGCATTAATTAACAAACTTAGTAGATCTACGAGGGAACAAATCAGACCCTCCCAACTCACACAGTGGAAACATGGTGCTCACTGGCTGTCAACCATTTCATCTATGGCATATTGTGAGATTTTAGCAGTGCTGAGACACTTACAGAGTGTCTTAAGTCAAGAGCAGTGTGTCGAGTCACTCACATGGTTGTGGTATGTGGTCACATTTGTCGAAAGGTGCTCTCCAACAATATTCACAGAGTCTCTTGAGACAAGGGCAGTGTGTCTAGTCACTCACATGGTCTTGTATCATAGTAAGCTGTGCCATAGAAGCTGAGTAGACCAGTCAAGATGTGTGGGAGGATTATGGTCACTGCCTTATGGTCACAGCCTTCATGGGCACGACATTGTCAAAGGACAAAAACTGTGTAAAGAACTCCAGATTGCAACACCTGTTCTGCTCCCTCACCAGCCATAGATCTTGTGTATGCATTTGATACCTATTCTCATTAAATATGGAATCATCAGAAATATCCTCAGCCGCAGAGCTTGTAAACATCTGTTTGTAGCATGTGCCCCAGATTCCTTGGATTTCACTACAGATTCAATTTACAGGGACTTTGATAGGTGCCCGGAAGCATCAGAAATATCCTCAGCTCCAGAAGGTGGGTGGTGGCAACAAGGTGCTCATGAACATTTGTTTGTGCGGTGTTTGTAGCACGTGCAAAGTATGCTCTGTAATGACCCAAGGTTTTTGGATTTTGACTCAAATACAATTCACAGGGGCTCTAATAACTTCCAGAAAGCCTCAGAAATATTATCAGTTCAGGAGGGCCAGTGGTGGCAAGGGGGGGCTTGTGAACATTTGTTTGCAGTGTTTGTAGCACCTGTGAAGTATGCTCTGTAATGACCAAAGGCTTTTGGATTTCCACTCATATACAATTTACAGTGGCTGTACTAGCTTCTAAAAAGCCTCAGAAATGTTATCAACCCAGGAGGGTTGGTAGTGGCAAGGAGGGGCTCATGAACATTCGTTTGTGCGGTGTTTGTAGCACTTGTGAAGTATGCTCTGTAATGACACAAGGTTTTTGGATTTCAACTCAACTACAATTTACTGGGCCTGTGATAGCTTCCAGAAAGCCTCAGACATATTATAACCTCATGAGGGCCAGTGGTGGCAAGAAGGGGCTTGTAGCATGTGCAAAGTACATTTGGTATTGTTAGAAATATGCGGAGTAGCTTGAATCTTGTAGATTCTTGGAAGTAATTGACCAAATAGAGTCGCTTTGTATGGAATTCATGTGATCGGGGCTGCACTTGAAGTCAGGTATAAAAGCTTCATGAAAGCGGATTTTGGTTAGTCAAGGGGGTAGGATACAGAATATCCAATGATCGTTGCTCGCACCTTGGAACAAGTTGATGCCAATTTTTGGTCATTCGCTCAAGAGTTAATTCTTGTAGAATCTTGAAGGTCCTAGGGGTATTTTTGGACCAGCCTGCACTGTGAAGGGCAAATAGGTGACAAGTTCCTTCTTGCCACCAGAGATGGTTATGGCCAAGCTCAGAATCTTGACCATAGCCTGATAGTGATCAGCATGAAGCTCAGTTTTGACTGAGGGAACAGCTGGAAGAGCATGCAATGGAACTATGAATAACCAGTGTATGAGTTGGGCATTGATAATATAATAATAAAAAATAAAACCAGATCTTGTGCTCATCCATTGCGCTGAATGACAGCATGAGGCAGGAAAAGCCCGAATTTGTGTGCCACACAAAGTGTTTCAGCATTGAGGATAACATGACTCCACTGGTAGCAAGAAATGTTGCTCAAGTATTTTTTGTGACCATCCCATTCATCTGGAAAGGGCTCAGACCAGAAACATAGGGAAGGCAAGAGGCAGGGAGGACAAGGTTGATTCGAGATTTGTTGTAGTGGATTATTGCATGTAGGAACCAGAGCCACAACTCATCATCACTCAGACATAGACTGCAGGCATCTGGGGATGAATCAATGCTAGGAGTAGGGCTTGCACCCATCTGTAATACACCCACGGGCGCAACAATTATGGTGTATTCTTGATATGCCATGGGCCAACCTGTCCGAAAGGACTTGAGTGATAACACTTAATGGGATGGGTCCTGTCTGTACCACCCGTTTCCGCTGTATTTACAGGTGTCTTGTATAATTTCCCTTTTGAGATTGTCCAATGTGTTTTTGGTAAATTTCCAGCTGCAGTTCTTTTGTTCTGTATGGTCCTCGGTAGAGCCACACAATTTCCGTGATTCACACGACAAGTGTCAACGTGTGAGCGGCTCAGAAAATTCCGGCCGACACCCGGAATCTCGGCACGATGCGCCAATGTGATGCAACCCATGCTAACCCATTTACGCATAAACTGACGGTTACTGAAGATTACGGGGGCACCATAAACGGGCTCATCCATACTGTAACCATCCCGTTTCATGACCCACTTGGATCGCTGACGGTATGTGGGCATAACCATTTTTATGGCCTGTCAACCCATAAAAATATGTGACGGGTGCAAGCCCTAGCTAGGACGTGGCCTCCTGTGCACCACTCCCATTGAAAACGGTCTGGTCCACCTTTGATCAGCAGATTGTGGTCGACAAAATTCAGGGTCCAATTAGGGTGAGCATGAACAGAAAGTCGACAAACATCTAGAAACAGTGAAGTCCGCAAGCCTGTTGGAGGTGGCTCGGGGAAAAGTACAAACAAAGCCAAAGACAAGGTGTACAGCCCTAGGTGGTGCAGCCACTATTTTAGTAAGGCCTAAGTGAAGGGAAATTAGGGACAGCCACTAGTTGGTCAAGCACAGCCACTAAAAGAGTAATCAAAATTTTCGGGGCACTGATGATTTAGGGAGGATTTTTTGGCCCCTGCAGATTATGAAAAGAACAAGTATTATGTAAGCATAAGTACTCGTAAACACCTTCCAATAAATATAGAGAACATTAATAAAATATAAATCCGGCCCACAAATGAACAACCAGACCTAAATTTCCCCCAATCCTGTATACGGCCGTCAACGGCCGCCCTTTGACGTGATGGACAGCAATTTTGCTGCCCATACCCATACCTTCTATTTCCACACCCAACAGGCTCAACGGGACAGGACGGCACCCATCACACCCATCCAGATGGGGACGGTGGGCAGCCCTAGAAACCAGCCCTTAATCCAGGCACAGAAATATTCAATCGGGTTCATCTCTGGGTGGAACTTTGGAAGGAAGTGACACACCATGCCTGGTTCAGCCTCGATTATTTGTAAATATCAATAAGTAGACTGGAAAAAAAAGAAAGCAGAGAGCATACAAGCTCAAGTTGAGATTTCTGGTTTGCAAAATCAGATTGATGTGAGAGCAATCACTGAATGCAGCAATCTATTGGCCTTTCATCCTCCTCCTCATCACTGTCATTACCATAATCCCCATGCATCTCTGCCTTTCATCGGCAGAAGCACCATCCAGATGTGGTTTATGAGACTTCAACACTTTACATCCTTTGCAGTCACCAATTAAAGGCTTACCACAATTATCAGTTGTATAGCCACATTCTGCAACAGTCACCTTCATTCCTTTTGGAAGAAAGTCATCTTCTGAATTTGGCAGTGTCAGCCATGTGGGTTATCAAGAGGAATAACTGTGTCCTTCATTTTGGGGACCTTGCCACTGAGATTGACATCCATCCCGGTTGCTGTTAGCACATCTTTCGCAAGACTGCTGTGAGCTGATGAGTTATTGAACACGCAGTGGATAATTGTATTCTGAAAAAGGTGTCATGCAATAAGAATAGCCTTGGCCAGCTGCTGGTTTCAAAATGTTTAGATGAGTTTCTGACAGAACAACTTGTCTGCTGGATCATTTGCTCTGTATTCCAGTAGGCATCACCACCCAGCTTGTTATCTGTATAAATCACAGCGGCCAAGTCGATGAATGCCAACCAAAGTTCTGCAATGAGTTCGTCATTTTCCTAGATCATTTCGTCTGTGAAGGCAAGAAGACCATATCACTCACACAAAAAACCCGAAATCAACTGACAACAGCCCTTCTTAGGTCCGCTGGCTTTCAGACTCATTCCACCATCGAGTAACACATTCTGCAACCATCTACGACCTGTCTGACGAGGAATTACACAGTCCATGGGCTTCTATGGCCAATCTGATGATCAAATACTTGGTCCGCCAGCTTGCAGGGATACTGGCACACGAGAATACATGGTCCACCTTTTCATCATTCCACAACCTCGTACGGACGTTCTGGGCCCTAAGAACTCAGTCTGCAAGCTGATATGACAATTCTGCATGACTAGCAAGGGAACGGGATTTGGCGGGGACGGAAAACCATGCGGGGAAATGAGGGAAACTTAGTCTCGATGGTCGGAAAGATGAATGGAGTTGTCAGAATGAGGGAAAATCACACAGACTTTTAGAAACAGTATAAATACCACCCACTTTATCTGGAGAAAGCATCTACAAACTCCCCCCCCCCCCCCCCCATGGCTTTTCTGCTACTGTCCTAGACTAGAGCAAGAATAGTAGGAACCTGCCAATCTATAGAGTTCACTGGTCACCAGGGGCTCTCTTCTTTAAATCCTCCATTCTGAACAAGAATATTCCCAAGAAATGTTGTCCATTAAACACTTCACAAACCCTTCAGTCCTCTCCAGGTCCTGAAAGGCACGACCCTGCAACAGATTTATACCATAAAGCTCCAAAAGAGCTCCGGAACAATGCCAGTCCTTGCTACAGATCCATTTTGACCCCGAATGACTGAGCAGAAAAGGTCAAGGGGAGTTGTCTCATGGATGTTGCTAAAGACTGTGTTAAATTGGCTACTGCACACTATGACATGGAGCAGTGGGGATGGGTGTCAATAAAAGCTTGTCATGCCAGTGGCCCCCCTCCCAGAAGAGTTCCCAGTAGGTTTCACATGGGCTGGACAGTGTAGGGGATAGTGAAGCATGGTTTGGTCTGCCTGGTTGCAGCAAGGGAACGTGGGTGAGCAGTGCAAGTGTTTGTTTGGGATGGTGTGACCTGATCGGACTTGGACAAGGATAACCACAAGTTTGCAGGGCAGGTGAGCAGCAAGCTCAAGGTATTTGGCAGCAGTGTTGGGACTTCAGGGGTTAGTAAGTGTAAAAATTCTTGTCAAGGCCTTTGACCCTAATCTACCCTCAATATTAAGGGTATATTAAGAGCTTAACTTAAGGGTGGCTGTATTTCTAGCTAATTTTTCTCCCTGCAGAAACAGCACAGAGTATAGTACCGTGTTGGACATTTATTATCCCAATGACTGCCATATCCTTTTGTAATGTCTCATCAAGGCCTGGCAGTTTTGTTAAGGGTTGATATTACAGCTCTTTGCAGAACTTAGGGTGTGAGACTTCTTTTTCTTCTTTCCATTTTGGGTGTTTGTTGATATCAATCACATGTGCTGGCCTCAGTTCAGGTCAGATTACCTTGGTACATGGCCCATTCAATTCACTTTCAAACTACACATTGCATGGTCTCCCCAGAAATTATCCAGGGTCCCCTGGTGCATTTTCATGACACAGGTACACAGTTTTTGCAGTATTTCCTTGCAAATCACCTCGGGTTCAAGTGCACTGAGGGGCATAGATTTTGGTATAATGGTTCTTTGTGTGTTCCCTGGCACATGGCATACTTGAATAGTCCACACTCCATATAGTTCCATTGGATTGTAGATTACAGCCAGCAGCATATCAGGAAAAAAATACTCTACCCATAAGCCCACCTTTTCAAGGATTTCTGCACACTTGGGCATCTACCCTGCAACTAGGACATACCCTGGCATGGTTTTCCTGGATCTACCCCATCATAGTCCATCAGGAATGACATATTGAGTTACCTCGAATCAAATGGGGCATGTCTCAAGGTAATCCGACCCAAACTGACGCCAGAACACATGATCTATGTAAAACAATTAAAAAAACCCTACAGTGGGAAAAGAAAAATAATCTGAACCCTAAGTTCTGCAAAGAGCTGCAATGGCTTATTAACCATTAACTTAACTTAAGGCTTAACCCTTAACTCCAACATTGTTTGGCAGAGGGCAAAGAGGGGTTGTATTGTGAGATACAGTGATATTGTGGGGACTTCATCAATTGTCGGGGACCCTGGATTTGAGGTGGGCCATGAACCAGTTTTCAAATGCTTTAGAGGGTTACCCAAGACAAATTTGAGCAGGAAATTTCGGGTTCTGAGCTCATTTGAATTGGCCACAGTGGGTTATTCATCCTAGGCATCAACTCAGGTGTCCAACACTCCAGGTACACTGTTTTTGAAGTGGCTAAGCTCCCCAGAAGTCGGTGTTTGATTCTGTATTCGAGGTTGCTGCACCGTTTGAGGTCCAATGTCACTTTGGAGTGAAAAGTGTGGTTCGAGCCATCCCTGAGGAAGTCCTGGAACAATTTTTGGGGATGGTTTATAAACTGGCTTATAAACACCTTGTTTATAAACTGGTATTTAAAAGGTGTTTTTAAATCCCCTCAAATTCCTTACAGTGCCCTATTCCTGTGTACCATGGTTTAAGTTTTCCAAGCCAGCTCTTCTCATTCAGGTTTGTATAAACTACATAGCAAACATCAGAGACATGTACATTAATTTATTTTAGGCAAAAATATGTCCATTCCAGCTGGGCAATCTATTGCGTCGTGGGAATCATGATATCCCTGAGATTTTCACCCTGAAGAAATACCGTTTGAAGAAGGTTTTAAACCATTTCTGTACCGTTGCCATTTATTTTGTACAGCCTCACAAATGGATGTGAAATAGCTGGAGCTTTAGCAGCAGCAACACTGAAGCCTCATCGGCCATTTGACAAAACTGTGTGGTGTTGTTGGTGTTGTTTTGGGTTGTCTGAGTTGTCCACAACCCCACAACATGTTGACCAGAAAAATGCATGCCAAAATGAAAGAGTATTCATCAGGAAATGCAAGGTACTCTCCAATGGAATGGGGTCTTTTTTATTATTATTACAGTTGTGAGAAATGGGCCTTATATTGTGCTGTTGCAAGGTTGTCAAGGTTTGGGGGTTTTCTTTTGCATTTTTTTGGGGTTGTACAACAGGTACTAACGAGAATTGAAAATGAAAACATAGCCACATCAAACGGCATGCCGGCCATCACAAGGCAATCATGCCGAGGAGTCACGGCTCGCTCATGCACTTTGAATGTTCCGTTTGCCCTGCTGCGAAGCTAGAACCTGCCACCCAACGACATCCACATCTCACCCTATTAGGTCAGAATTGTTGTTCCCAATAATGAGCCCATGTCTGCCCATTTGCACAGTGATTGGTGGTGAGGGTTCCACATAGCATGTGAATGCCTTTAAGCATATTTTCCGGGTGGTTTCGGTTCTCTGATTACAGTGGAACTTAGGTGTGGATTGATTTTTTTCTTTTCTAAAAATGGATGTCGTTGATCATTTTGAGCATTTTGGCCGCTGTGGTCTCAAATCACATCTGTTTTCCAATGGATTTTGCCATTGTGTTTGCAGTGAAATTTCACAGGTCCAGGTCCCCTCAGATATATTTAAAGTATGCTGTATGCACTGTTTATCACAAATTACGCATTTTTTGCACATTTCACTCACTAAAATCATGTGGTGGTCACAGCGGCTCTGGATTTTCGCAGAATGATCCCTGGAAAGTGCAGGTATACTTGGATTGATATTCTGGGACTTGGATTGACAGCATCATGATTTGGGGTGGCCAGCTGCCTTGTTGGGCATGGTACACATGATCCAAGCCCCATAATCCCAATTCAAGCATAGGTGCAACTGCATATGACTCTTGGAACCACTGTGCAAAAAATCTGCCCCAGCCACCATGTGATTTTAGTGAGTAAAATGCACAAAAAGGTGTAGCTTGCTATACACGGTGCCTTTGAATATATCTGAGGATACCTGCACCTGCAGAATTTTATCGTGAGCTGGAAAATGGATGTGATTTGACTTGCATATCGTCTTACAGACTTTGAGAAACAGGGTGTTTTCTGGTATGATTAAAAACTGGGTTTATAAACATCTGTTTTTACACAAGGATAATATACAAGGCCCTAGAACTGAGTGGAGAAAAAAAATGATTTTTTGAATCCTGGCTGTGGCAAACAGCTGAATGTTCAGAGCCTCCAGTCAGTGACCTGTGACATAATTGAAAAATGTTTGGTTCAGCCTTGTTTGTGATTTGTGACTGAACTTGTGGTCGAAATGGTGCTTGGTAATTGATTGATCGCATGCCGCCAGCACAGCCACTTTCTCACGGCCACACTGGGTGGATTTTGATCCGGGTAGTCCCGCCGAATGCGGAACTAAGGCCGGCGCTACCGCTTAACACACCAAATAAAGAAAAATATTGACCTAGGTCGAAAGATTAGCTGATTTTATATAAATTAGTAGCCAAATCAAAACCTATGTAAAACTATTCTTTCATTTGGTCCAAAAGTAAAATGGAAAGAGCTGCAATCAGCGGCTCTTTCCAAAGCTAGAGAATTATTCTTTGTCAGCTAGGTTTGAAAGGACTGCTGAGAGTTCACCTTTCAGCAGTGATTTCCAGAAAGAACAAAGAAATTCTTTTCCATATAGCTGAAACCGCTGCCACAAGAAATTCTTTCAGCGATGCTTTCAACTATATTGAAACAGAGACTTTCATCAAATTCTGAAAGTGTTGCTGAAAGGACCTCTTTCAGCATAACCCCAGGGTGCAGCCTGAGCTGCACCTTGAGCTGCACCTGCAGATCGGGGTCGTCGACCCTCAATGTAACCTTATGACCTTGTAGTAGCAAAAATGTATCATTTGTAGAGTATACAGTACAGTGAAAAGTAAAGTATGTACAGTAGGACGATAGTGTATAGGTACAAGAGGAGCCCAGGTGGATGTGATGTTCAAGACTGTAGGATGAGGTCGTAGATATCACTCGTTGCGGGGATGGGGTTTTTTTAAAAAAAAAGAAGATTGGGCTGCCCGCCCATGAAAACTATAACACTGGTCATGAGTGCGCTTTCACAAAGCCACCAATCGAGGAGATCGTGAAATATTTGCAATGGTGAACTAGGCATCCCTCACAGACAGAACCCCAGCCAGCACAGGAAAAAGCATGAATTTGGCGCCAATTGTGACCTAGGGCGCCGAACGCGCTCTCCCCGACACTGCCACATATCGTGGACCACGAGCATGGTGCTGAGCATTCCTGGGGCTCTGGGGTGTATCCTCCGTGAACAGGTCAGCATGCAGATAATACCGTGCCACGGAGTTTGGGATAAAATGTTGAATATAATGAAACTGGAAATCCAAGTATCAGCTTGGTCTGTAGCGAGCAGGAGCTTAAGAAAACTTACCAAAAGCTCAACATAGATGTTAGACACTGCCCCCGAGAGCCTTGAGCTGCTCTCATAAGAGTTGACAGAACTGGATGAGAGGATGGTCAAGATGTGCCAAAATCTGGGCCATAAAAAAAACTTACCTTAGGCGATCTCTGGTGACTCAGCAGGGACGTGCAGAGCAACAGTGTAGATTTCACAGTTTAAGAAGTGATTGAGAACCGCACTGAGAAATTTACACTCAGGGAGGGTCAAAGTGACCGCGAGGGTCACAGGTTTGAGCTTCACGGTTGCTAGCGCCGGCGGGCGCGCCATAGCCAGGGGTTGGGGGAGAGGAATGGCATTGGTTGCAGAGCTTGAGAAGCGGTGGAGACTCACACTGAGCCACTTGCAGCCAGGGAGGGTCGGCATGAGGGTCAAAGGTGTTACTCGGAAAAGTGGTTGAGAGCAACGAGGTCAATGTCAATACTATCTTTGCTGTTGAGTGCATGGTCTGGGAGAGGTACAAGGGCAACAAGTGATCTACACTCGTTGACCTTGGTGGTGGTCAAGACCAAGCCTCATGTTACATTGTGACAGTGGCACTATTTAAGACCCTCGGGTTTCTCAAAGTCTTACAAAAATCTTACAAGATGGGCTCATCATCCAATATCACACCATATGCTTAACTTCAACTCACACAGATGGATGATACAGAGAAAAAAAACTATTCATCGCGGATATAAGTAAATGATATATTGAGAGCAGCAACACGTTATGACAGACACAATGATGACGTGGACCTCAGGAGGAGTGTGTGCGGACTGGGCCCAGGTCGACAAAACCTTGGACCATACTGGCAGCAACCTTCTCATAACCGTCCCAACACTTCTTGACATCCTTCCAGAACTTCAGATTGTGCCTCCAGTCACTTTGGCGTTGTAGCATGTAGACACCTTTTTGGAAGCGGTTGAGACATTTCTGAAAGAAATTGTCTTCGCATTATGGTGTCCACCACACCCCATCGAGACTTCCGCGCACCCACGCACTTGGTTTGGGCCACCATGAGACGATACCGGTCTGGTCAGTGCCAATTTGATCTGATTCACCCTGTCCGTGCCCTAAATCCGCACGTTCGTAGGGAAAGGACACGCCGAGCAGAGAATACATACCTTGCTTTCCCTTTCCTTTGCCTGTTCTCTTCTTTTGGCCTGATTCCACAAATTGAAAGGAGTGAAATGGAAAATGTTAAATACCAGTCCCGACGTGATAAACACTGCAGAGAAGATCGATTTCACGGTCAGAAAGTCTGTCGTGCCAATATGCATATGACAATGTTCCATCCCACAAGCAGTCACCGACATCGTAGATGTCATTGCTGAACCCACGGAAGAAGTCGTTCTGACCTTGCCAGCAGCCCTATTACCCCGCCATACTGCAATGCAATGTGGCTGCGAGGAGTATGGAGGAGGTGGAGATCGCGCTCAGTAGTGTACACGTTGTAGTCATGCTCATTGAACTTGTATTTCTCGGGGCGAAATCCTAGGCCTGAACTGGTATCAGCCTTGAAGCCCTTGGGACGATGAGCAGTGAAGGGGGAAGGTGTCTTTTCCACTGGCATGATTTCAGCGCTGACATAAGCAAGCCAGAATGGGATGCCTTGTGCCAGAAAGTGTCGTACAACGTCCTTAATATCTGGACCCCACCCTTGGAAGAGGAGCTCGACAAGGTCTGTTGCTTGGGGGATCAAGACAGCCTTGCTTCCGATCCCACTCCTGAATTTGCATACCAACCCTCCTGTGACGGGTTGCGCATGGTCTTGAGATGCTCCTGCCCAACGACGAAAAGTGCGGGTCCTCGGGAAAAGTGCTGAGGCTGATGATAGTCCAGGAGGAGCCTGTTGATGTGATTGACGGAATGTGCCTCCATACACTGTCTGAAGAAGACACCCAGTATATTTGCTAGGCCTTTCTCTGAGGCCAATTGCCTGCTGATATCTGTCATGCCGACGACATTGGCCAGGAGCTGCAGGTTCAAACATACTTGAGGCAGATCGCGAGCAGCGAACTTTTCAGGAGATGGCGGCATCACAAACCCAAACCGCGTCTTGAGTGTGCCCAAGAGACTTCCAGTGCTCGATGTGGAAGGGGTGGATGAACCGCTCGTGGCAAGTCCCCCTTTTTGTACCTCCTTATGTACTTTACGGTACACCGGTCCCCGGACCATTTATTTGTTTTGTACGTACAAATGTCAATCAATTCACCTTCTCCTCCGAGCCACCATCTACGACGCGACCAGTGACGCGAGCGCTCCACTGTGAGCACGTCGCCAGTGAAGACAATCCACCCAAGACCTGTTTTATCTCCTCCCTCAAGCCTTTCCGCGCTGCACTCGTACTACACGCCCACACGGCATTTCCCCCGATCGACACTCGATTTCTATTCTACGTGTCTACGACATTTCTGGGACCTATCTCCATATTTCTCCTTCACCGTTACACCCCATATCCCGGACGACCGACCCACCTTTCTGTCTACCAGCCTCGAACTCGACATTGCGGCATCGACTCATAATTGGGCTTCACCGTTCTGGGAGGAGCAAAACCAACTTGAGATACACCAAGTTCATGCACTTCTTCGAGGCTTCGGTGAGATTGCGCTTCGGCACTTTGGATTATGTCAAGTCTGGGCCAAGATCTTCATCCCAGGGTGAGTCATACATCTTGAGGTCATGAGGGCGCTGCATTTGCACGACTTCCATCCTGTCATCCTCCCGAGGTAACCATGATGCCATGCCAATGTTTTGGGGAAGGGTCGGATGATTGTCCATGTCATCCGAATAATCAGAAGGGACTTTGTTGAAACCACCAAATACTGGGTCGTTATCCTCGAAGAGCTCGCAATTGGATCGAACCGACACTGTGGACCTGGGTATTCAGACCAGAGCTGGGCGTAGCTGCCTCGACCTCCAGGTTGGCAAATGTAGTGTCCATCCTGTTCCTCCCAGACGAAAACGGAGGCTCTTGACAGTACTCCACCCCATTTCGCATTATCTGCATGCTGCGTGTGTCGCTGCTGGTTAATGGAGCTCTCTCTTGCAATGTTTTTCAAGTTTGCCTCTCGTCGGCAAATGAAGAAGCCTTGTATTGTCTCATTTTGCTTTTGCTTGCTGTGTGGAGGAAGGGGGGGAAGGGAGCACGCGCGCGAGCCGATGTGGAAGAGTCTTGATGCCAAGTTAACAATTCTTTGTCTGTCAGAAGGGAGGGGGAGGGCAGAACAGGCATGACAGCCGGTGTGTAGGGGTCTCGATACCACGTGCACGACATGTTGTTGATAGCTCATCAGCTGAATCTCAGCTGCCCATGCAGTGAGGCAAGGTATTTCAGCTCATTGGCGTCGGGCACGAGCCCCTGAAATGCCTTGGGGACATTGAATGAGCTTATTTGTCTCGGTAATTTCCCCCAGGAAAGATAGATGGGGATGGGGGCATTGGAGTAGGTGATTGTCTCCAGTAACCACTCGATTTCGCGATGCCCGTCACGTTCACTATGATGAACATCTGCGGGAGCTTGAATATGATATACGGCTCCGACGTGTTCCTTGTTCCAAATTGCCGACCACTGATTTCTCCACATCGTGGAGGAACGTTGGATGGACTCCGGTCTTCTCCGTCACCATGCAGCGCCAATCAGGTAACTTGAAGGAACCGTGGGCTCTCTCTCTACTGTATAGCACCGGCATTTTATACCTCCCTGGGAAATCAGAGTGGTCGTTTCAGCGGAGTCGATTCAGGGTCGATTCTCGAACTGATTCTAATTCGATTCTTGATCGAGAATCACCTCAGAATCGATATACCGACTCTAGAGTCGATTTTGACTATATTTATTGAGGAGGAGGAGGAGGAGGAGTCTGTATTACTGCAGTGGTCCCTATAAGGCGTTAGAGTAGGCTGCAGTTCTTCTGGTCTAGTTGTTCCGAGTATAGAATCGACACAGGATCGAGTTCAGAATCGGGACCGGAGTCCACATGCATGCACGGATTAAAGATGGAGGAGGAGGATATATTATACTGACACGGTCCCACAATTGGAACTGTCAGTTTACTACGCATGACATCGTAACTTATGCAGGCTAAAAGTTACCCATCAATACATAGAACACACGTACTACCAAGAGGGGGGCGGAAAGTCTAGATATCCAATGATATTCCCGGCCTGTCTCGGACCAGAGCAGGCAGGTTGCCGGTTAAAACCTCGTGGGTGGCTCAACCCAATTCCTTGAATTGAACCATAAATCCCCGGCAGCCAGAATTCATTTGAATACCTTCAACTCAACAGTCCCTCTGGGCACGCATGCCGAGATACTACGAAAAGAAAAGAAAGAAAGAGAGAAAGAAAAGAAAATGACAATTGAACGGCCTGCCCAAGACTTCAATTCAACTGTTCATGACTGGGGGGCATACAATGCTGGATTGATTACCAGCATGGGCTCACTGTAGAAGACCTCGAGGATATTGTAGGCCAGCTTTCCGAGTAGCCCAATAGTTTTATCCTTCACCAAGACATCCTTGAAGAATAGTCCGGGGTCTGAATAGACACCTCGAAGCTCAGGGTATGTGGCAAAGAATTTTTGGAAGAAATCTGCTCTGATCTGTTGCAACGGTGCATGCTTGCAAACAAATAATGCATGAATGGCATCCTCAAGGTGGTCCTTGCAGAATCTACACAAACACCATTTCCGTGGGACCTCCGGCTTGTACCGTTCGGCCCACCGCATTCGTTCCATGGCCAGAGCATGGCCTGAGAGGACAGCGTGAGTCAATGCAAGCCTGTGCTTGTTATTTCGGACACGCAAGTACAATCGGAAAGCCATGACTTTATGAACCCATTTGCTATCAATCAATACAACTCGGTCTGTGAGAAGGTCGCGTGTGCGTGAGTAGGCTTTGAGTTCCGCATGTATGGATGCTTCCATGGAGTGCTTAACATCTCCAATGAGCCCGTAAATTGTTTTCTCTGCAAGAGCTGAATCCATAGTCACATTCCAGTAGACCGGAATGGGTAGCTCAGATAAAACTATAACCACATTGTTAACCCAGGACACTTTATGTTGACGTGCCAGTTTCAGTGAGTCAATGAGCCCATTTTTTACCAGCCACTCTTCTCCCAGGCCAGCCAAGTACTTGAGGTTTCGCAAAAGCAACAAGGCTCGACGATATGATATAGGCTCAAGGCCAGTTTCTGAAAACAGCACCGCTATCACACTTCGCTCAGTGAGGCCTAATATGCAACGAAGGTAATGATTCTGGATTGCTTCTCGCTCTGTCTTCCGAACCTTGACCACATCTGGGCAGATATCTGCAGCCGATATCAAGTATGGATCCACGCGTGCCATATACAATGTTCTTGCATCCCATACCGACAAGCCACCAACCATCCGGCTGACTGCTAAACAAGCATTGGATATTCTCTCTGCTTTCTCAAGGTATACACGGTGATGCTCTGTGTACATATCCTTTGCACTTAGATCATGCCAAACACCAACATATTGGAACATCAAAGCTGCTTGCAGCAACTTTCCATCCAAGTAGAACTCTTGAGGGGTACTTGGTTTAATACCCATTGCCCCCCATAGACATTTCGTGGTCTGGATCTCACAACCAATGTTACCCATGTGAGTTGAAGTTCCATTTAGCTTGGCCTGGAATCCGTGACCCGTATTAGACATGATCAGAAGGTCATCCGCATGCTCTAATTTTGAAATCAGCTTCCCATTCATTGCTATGTCCCCAGGTAGAGGGTGCAGCTTGAAACTGGCTAGAAGCAGATTCCAAAATTGTGGTGACCCTGAGTCTCCGGTCAAAACCCCCAAAAAAGAGAAAATATTCTCAGAGAGTTCCTTATTGACGCGAACCATGTATTGCAACTTGTCATATAATAACATGATCAAGTCAATCATGTCTCCGGCCACACCCATCGAGTTCAGAGTCAAGAACAGGACATTGCGGTTCACTGCTGGAAAGGCATTCTTCAGGTCTACTACTGCCACATAAAGAATCTTGCCTTCAGCTGCTGCTCTATCTGCCATTACACGGAGTAGAAATGGGTTATTGTTGGTCCGATATGTGGCCATGAATCCATTTTGGGTCTCTGGAATAAGCTTTGCTTCTAGAGCATACTCCTTAACTCTTCTATCAATAAGCAAGGTCAAGAATTTAAGAAGACAGCACTCCAGCACCACTAGGCGGTAGCTTTCTGCTTTTGTTGGGTCCTTTTTCGCCTTCAGTATTCCCGCTACTAAGGCAGCTAACCACTTGGATGGAAAGATCTTTCTGTCAATGATGGCCTGCAGCAAGACAAGCAGCTTCTCATTTGGAATCTCCATGATATCTGCATAGGAAAAATCGTCTATGCCTGAGGCCGTCAAAAGATGCTTCATTATATGCCGTTTCCCCCACTCTATGTTTTCAAGAGTCAATTTGCGTGAAAAGCTTTTCCTTGGTGTGACATCCTCGTTTACGCGAGGAATGTCCTTGAATAGCTCTGCCCAAATTTGCAATTGCTCCTTGTTGAATGAAGGGGGCATTTCTTCTGGCTCATTCATCCGTTTCTTGAACTCCTCTGTCAGCTCTTCCGGTGATACTTGCACCGGTTTTGGGCGAGGATCAGTCCATCCACGAAGAACACGCCAGAACGACCCAGCATCTTTACACTCAAAGATTTGTCTTTAAGTGATTTTTGCAAAAGGCGCACTTTCTCACGACCTCGGTGATGCTCCGGATTGTCCTGAGGACCGTCATCATCATCCAGTTGAGTTTTCCACCCAGCATCCTTGGGCGGAGTTGTCTCTGGAAGGGAGGTTGATACCTTGGGAGTATCTATAATCCCAAATTCATCCTCCACGCTTTCCCATGGACTAGCGGTCAGGGCAGTGTAAGCCGGAACTGCAGAGCAGATGGTATAGTTGGTCCGCACCGCATATTCTCCATTGACTGATGGTGCTGCGAATCACAAGGATCAAGCATATAGAGCTTCTCACCGGCGAGTCTATTCCACATTCTACATGCCGATCGTCCATTCAGTAGGCTTCTCCTATGAATCAGGCACTCGCGCCAGAATACAAGATGAGGGGACATTGTGCTGATACTGAAATGAAACAGATAGTTAATGTTACCGGTAACCAAAACGTTCTGCCCATTGAAATTGTGAAAGCCTGATGACACCGTAGTACGCGGTTGTTTGTAAGTTTACTTCGGATTCGACAGATCACACTTACGAGCCTTAGGCGAGCGGGCTTGAGGTCTATATAGTGTTGCCAAGTCCGAAGTCGCCGTCGCTGGGGTGCTTATTTCGTAGAGGAGCAGCAATTACCGCCCAGTAATTCGAGAACGCAATTCATTCTCAAGTATGACAAGTAGGAGGCGACGGTCCGGTTCAGACTAGGGTTCAGAGGGAAACCCTGATGAGGCGCGGATCAAACCCTTGGAGCGGAGTTGATGTATGTTCTCACGCCTCTCTTCGTTCACTAAGTAGCATGCTGCTCTGCATTACCCCCCATCGATCAGGTGGAATGCCAGGTTCGTGGTAGTTTCGTCGATGTTCTACACGCGCACAGAACAGACCCTTCGCGTCGGGTATTGGTGTACGCCTCCTCTCACTTGTCTTCTTTCCTTGCGTTCAACTAACTGTTTTCACCGAATCCAGTCTTGATGAACGGCACAGGTACACTGGCTCCTTCCTTTCGTTTCTTGCCCCCCACTCACCCCGGCGTGTCCAGCGCAAATCATCTCGGGCTTCACCAGCTTCGGCACCCTACACATCAAGACGAAGGCTTTCGAGTCGCGTGGAAGTGGCTCATGATCCTAACCGCCATCCTCACGCTCCTCACGTCGCTCGCCTTCTGGGAGATCAGAAATAATTTCCGGACGGCGATTTATTGACCTTCTCGTTCCTCAGGTTCTTCTTCCCGGACTCGCCGACGAACGCGTAGTTCCTCACGCCGGAGCTCCGGATCAAGGTTGGCTTATTGCATTGCAGGCGCATGAAAACTGAGCGCCGGTACGCAGGAAAATCAAACCGGAGTGGAGAATAAACATTTCAAGAAGGAGCACTGCGTGCATCTGTGAAATAGTTCCTCTGATCGAGTAATTAACTAATCATCCAGGATGATTGAAGCGCTGACGGAGCCCAAGACGTGGCTCTTCGCGCTCTTCTCGGCGCTCGACAACGTCCCCAACGGGTCCGGCTCCCTATCCTCTCACTTCTGCGGCTTTTCTAACCGACACCCCCTATCATCACAGCCTAACGTACATCCATCCCTATCATCCATTAACCCGACCTGACCTGCACAGAAACCAACGCCAAATCATCGTCTCGTCCTTCGGCTTCTCCACGCTCCAGACGACGCTCCTCGGGTGCGTCGACGGCGTCGTGGAGATCACCACCATCTGGACGGGCGTCAGAATCGCGGCGCGGTACGACAGCCGCGCGTACGTCGCGTTCGCGTACTTTATCCCGAACGTGCTCGGGACGATCCTGGTGAATGCGCTCCCGTGGAGCGACAAGGCGGGGCTGCTGTTCAGCGTGTGGCTCACCGGTGCGCTGTGCTCTGTCTGCGCCACGTAGCTGCTGCTGACGCGGCGGGGATGGAAGGTGTGGGGACGACGGGGTTCGGTGCGTCGTGCCGTGGCGCGGGTGCAGAGTTGTTGCTCACCGAGGTGTGCTGTTAGTGATCTCGCTCGCGTGGGTCTCGGCGGTGACGGCGGCCCACACGGGGCACGTCACCACGAACACGATAATGTTCAGCGCATACGTCCGTCCTCCCCTCACCCCCCTTCCTCTCCCTCCCCGTAGTTCTCATGTATCTACCTCGCTCGCTACGCCGTGCATCGGCAACTGCGCGGGCCCCTTCATGTGGCAGGTAACCACCGCTCACTGGCACTCCTCATTCGCACATGAACCTGTTCTCACCGCACCCAAGGCCAAACACAAGCCGCGGAACCGCGTCCCTTGGACCGTCATCGGCATCTGCTACGCGTGCTGCATGCGCCTCATGCTCGCCATCCGCCTCCACCTCGCACGCGAGAACAGGCGCCGCGACGCGGAGCACGGGTACGACGACGTGTTTGTCGAACGCCCCGCGGCGGACTCGGGGAAGGTCGAGCGCGTGAGGGTCGACAAGGTGCGTTTGAATTTTAAATTTTTCCTTGTGGAAGTGGCGGATGTGCGATGCTGAATGGTGTGGTAGGAATTTCTGGACCTGACGGATCGGCAGAATCGCGATTTACGATACGTGCTGTAGGTGGGAGGTTGGGGGTGCGGAGAGCGATGAATTGACGATATGTTTTACGACCTTTGGGCGCGTCCGGACCTTAGATTCTTTCGCCTCATTCTGAACTACGAAAGTCTCCTATTTGCATACGACCGGTCGTCCGAGTCGTCGCTGCTGTGGATCCAAACGGGCATCAAATACCAAAGACAATGCGCACCTTACACATTAGAACATTCTGACCTTGCACTCGGCCAAAACGTCGTGCTGGATCGATGATTCGTATCTCAAAGAACGAGTCTTGAGGTCAGTGTTGGAGATGTTGCCCAAACTCAGTCCTCTTGAAAACTTCCAGGTATGCACCAACAAACCAATCGTGCCCAAGCCCGAGACCCGACCCGAGACCCGGGCTTTGTGGGCCCGACCCGACCCGACCCACAGTCGGGCTCAGTCGGGCTCAGGGTCGGGCCCAAGATTCTGTCAGGCCCGAGACCCGGGCTTGAGCCCGGGTCTCTCGCCTATTTTCCAATTATGTTTGACAGCAGCCATCATATTTGCTGCTGCTGCGAACGCGCCTTTTCGTCCGGGGGTATCACAATTTCGAAGCGACGGAACCGTCTCAAAGGGGACATTGTCGAGGCCCTTCAATTTATGAAGTGCGCCATCTGTATTCTGTAATGAAATTCTTTTTCCCGATATACCGTCTTCCGCTACTGAGCCCGACATCGTTGAGATGTTCGACCCCGCATCAGACGATGAGGAGCAGGAAGGGTTGGGTTTATGGAATAGAATGTTAGGAGATGAGCCAGAGGATGAGGAAGAAGAGGACGAAGGCGAGGATGATGATCATATTGTAATTGATATTTAATTGACATATTACATTACATTACTCTATCTATAAAATTCCGCCTGTCTGTCTGAAGCCTTTTAAGCTCTGCTTATGGCTTCTCAGCCCCAGAACTTCGGAAAGAGGATGACGGACCGCGAGGCGGTCCAGCAGCCGCTTGTAGACTCGACAATTACCGCATGCGCTTACAAGCCCGGGCTTGGGCCCGAGCCCGACCCAAGCCCGACCCGACCCGCCAATCGGGTCGGGCTCAGGATATTTGTGGGCCCGAGCCCGCCCAAGCCCGACCCGACCCCGGGCTTTCAGGCCCGACCCGACCCCGGGCTTTCAGGCCCGACCCGACCCCGGGCTTTCAGGCCCGACCCGACCCGCACATCAATAGTTGACACAGCCCCCAGCAATCGTCAAGCACAAGCCTGAAAATCAGGCTGCGATAGTTGTACATTGATAAGTGCGTAAAGACAATGACGGCAGGAACCCAAATGACAAGGAAAAGAACCACGAATACAGAGGTGCAATATACAAGTCACGCAGCGGCGCTATGAGATCGTCCAGGGACAGGCTACGTGTTCTAGATTTACGATTGAACGGAACGGAATTTCACCGGGATACCTGAACGAAGCGCCCCCCGCTCGCCGTCGAGCGGCGCCACAGCACACTCCCGCCCTCGACGCCGTAGAGGAAACGGACGCTCGTGAGGCTGGGGTACGTCTTCAACAACGCGTTGCGCACCTTGTTGAAGGTAGAGGCGGCGTCGGCCACGGCCTCGTCGGGCGGGATCCACAGGTTGAACTTGTCGCGACCCTGGATGCGCGCGGTGAAGTGTGCGAGGGCGTGGTGTGCGGGGACGGCGTTGAGGACGGCATTCATATCAGACGACGAGAGCGCGGGCTCGGGGATGGCGAGGGACGACAGGGTGGGGAATGTGCAGTGGAGGGTCTCGAGGAGCGTGGGCGGGAGATCGGCGCTGTCGAGGCGGAAGGAGAGCGCCTCGAGGCCGCGGTCGAGTTTCACGACCGAGCGTTCGATCCGATGCGGTTTGCACGGGACGGATATTTCGACGCGCTTCGCGTTGCGGCCGGTGAGGAACTGCGCGGCGAGGTGGTGCGGTCCCTGGTACGATTTAAGGCGCGGGAGCACGCCGGCGGGGAGCGGCTGGAAGAGATCATGCGGGATGGAATCCGTGGCGTGCAATGTGAGGTTCTCAACCACAGGGCACCGCGACATCGCCGGGATGAAGAGGTCGTATGTGACGCATTCGACGGGCATGACCAGTGTGTGCAGCTTTTCGAAGGGCCGCGCCTTGGCGATGGTCGGTAGCAGCAGTGTCGTGGTGACGTGGAGTCGCTCGAGGTGGCAGGGCGAAAGGAAGAGCAGGCACGGGTCGGCCTTGTCGCGGCCCAGGGAGGCGTCCGGGTACTTGAACGTCACGGCCTGCAGCGGCACGGAAGGCGCAGCGGCGAAGTCAGCGAGCTCGCCGAAGCACAGTTCCAGGCTGATGGCGGTCAGTTGCAGATGCTGCAGGATCGCAATGCGCTGCGGCGTGAGGCGGATGTGGCGGCATTCCAGGATGCGCAGGTTAGGAAAGGTGGGAAGGGTTTCAAAATGGCGTCGACGAGACCATCCGCAGGCTCCCCATCGTCCTCCGGGGAATACGGTGAGATCCGGCACTCCCTGACCACGGCGCCGATTCGAGCGGAGGCGAAAAACTCCAAACGCTCGGCAATGCGCTTGCGGTATCTCGCAGTCTGCGCGCCACGCAGTGCAAGAGTTGGGAGCGACTCCGGGTGGGTCGATATGGTGGTAAACAGAAGGGGTTGAGCGAGGGACCGGAACGAACGACAGGTGAGCGTGACCGACGGAAGGAGGTGGAGCGGGATATGCATAAAAACCTTGAGCCATAGCTCAGACGGCAGACGAAAAACGACTGCCCCAGCATTCGAGCTCCGGCGATGCTTGCTGTTACCGACGATACTGTCGATGGTGAGCGAGCGCGCACGACGGACAAATCCAGAAAAGGTAGGGCTCCTGGGGCCGGCCATCGTATGCCGGGGTAGGGAGGATGCGAGCGAGCTGGCTCTTGAAGTTGCTTCTCATGTACTGTGATACAAGTACCTTTTCAATTCCCATGATTGCCTGGATGGACGGAAAGACATACGGTGATGGCGCTCGAGATGAACCTCCGTCAGGAAGCAACGACGAAGATCGAGAACTACGCGAGTAGTGGGCGCCCATCTCAGATGATCCATCAGTTCCGAGATTCAAAAAGCCGGGATCCGTAGTACGGAAAAGTAACTGTGACATACTTAGGGAATCGCGTACGCCCTTGGTTCAGAAATACTTACATAAAGCAAGAATGTGGTCCGAGCGTGACTGGAGATGGAGATGGCTGTATGGTGGAATTGTTCGGGGAACTGCCTTCATGGCGTTGATGCATACTTTCCGAACGACACCACCGTCAAAGTATCAGCGCTCATCCGCAGGTCCATCGCAGGCCATAGCGTAAAGGTCCTGATGCAAACCTTTGTACGCGCTGGAATTTCGTTTCTTCGCCCATTCAAGGACTCGAAACCCCCTCCAAAACCTTGCCTGTATGATTGAGATTGATTTTATCAACAGTGGACGCGTAGACGGTTCGCCGAAGATCTCTGATGTCAACTGTCCATCCTCGGACGGTTGCAACGGAGAGAGATCGATTGGACGCTCACCAAAATTCTCGGTGTTCTGATCAGAAAGTCCGACCATCCGATTTTACTTCCCACCGCTGGTTTTCCGCATGGCAAAACTAGATCTTGGAGAATAATACATTCTTGATCTGATCGTCAATCAGTCAATGCTTCACGTAAGAAAAGAATTAAAAAATCATCACGTCCACCAACGCACACTACTCAAGTAGGATGCTGCTGTCGGTGGGTACATAAGCATGAAATACGACAATAAAAAAAGCCGCATACCTAGAACAAAAGTTCCCTCCAGCGCTCGTTGAACTGAACTGCAACATCATGATCGGATGATTTAGCAATGATGCCGGAATTACCATATCTGGCCCATTGTTCTCCATTGCACTCGCGCACGTTGAGGGCGATAGAATTTACCTCAATCAAGGTGATCAACTTCTGAGAGATATCTTCGGGTTGCCAAGCACGGCATACCGAACACCGGAACAGGTTCCACGCCACCGGATTTGCACGCGCAATGGATCACACCTATTGATCTACGTCGCCAGCCAACCACGCGGTCATTTGACGTTCGGGGGGAGAAGTGCGTGCAGCAAGGATCTGGTCTAAAACTTGGCTCGGTAATGGTGTTTGTGGGCATCAAATTCCCTTATAGAAGTTCGGCTCGGTAACGGTGTTTGTGGGTGCTTTATAATAATTAATAAATAACTAAAAAAGGAAAGAGAAAGAGGGAAGGAAAGGGAAATATAAGACTCTCAGAGGGCTCTAGATATATGATGAAAGCTATACTACCAAGCATCTCAGCTCAAGGCAGCCTGAGCCGACTCAGGCAGATATATTTACATCCCATGAGCGCGCCAAACAGTTTAAACAGTGACAAACACATTAATCAGATAACGACTTCGATGACGACATGGATCAATCACCCGATTACTTCAGGATCCGCACTGCCAACAGAGATACAAATTTTTACAAGGTATGTTGACAGCACCAACTTGTCAAGAAAGGTATTGACAAATGGTAGTTAGCTTCATGAACATTTACGTTCTTATCACACCAAGTAACTCCACACTGCGAACAAGAAGAGTTCTCAAATTTCAGCCAGAGTCAGAGCTCTGGAACAAAAAAAGCAGGAAGCTATAGCTGACGCCTTTGTCACAGGTGAAATGCCAAAACACTGTAAAAAAAAAAGTGCCGAAAATGTAGAAAGGAAGGTTGTAAAGGTGGCAGCAAAAGGTATCTTTGTAAAAATCCTTGTGGTGACTATGGACAGATGACATATGAAGGATGTGGATATCTAGACACAACATGTAACCAGACTTTGGTAAATACATAGTAAATGAATTTTCCCTTCAAGTTGTTGTATTCATCATAATTAGGATGTATAACCAAGTTTGACAGATGCAGCCCACTCAGAGTATGACACAGTAATATATCGAAATATTTAGCAATTTCAATCTGCTGAAAGGATGGTGTATTGGGTGAAAACGACGTAAAACAAATAAAGGCAGATGGTACCCGGAAGTTGCCGGGTCACGTGATGTATTACTCATTTTGGTTGAGCCCAACTAGTCTCGGTTGAGCTCTACTCATGATCAGAGCCTGGGCTCAGCGGCATCCCGCTCTCGCAAGGCATCGAATCGCCTTCTCGACAGCACCAATGGAGAGAAACCTGAGATGACCCATCTCGCTCTCATCCAAGAAACGCGGCGTGCGACTTTCTCCCCATCCCGGGAACAAGTGTCTCCGTGGAACGACTCTTCTCACGATCCCGGCACTTGTGCCATGAAGCTCGCGGATCGTTGAAAGCGCACACCATCAAGGAGGCTATGTTGACGAAGATGTGGATCAAGGCTGGATTTCTCAAGCGCGCGACTTTGGACTGCGGTAGAGGGTAGTGGCATGGCATTTGTAGTGTAAAACCCGTACTTTGACATTCCCAAAAAAATACCATGTATAAAAGGTTTTAAACGTTTGTAAACATTTACATACCCTTTCCGTGTAGTGTACCCAGATGTGTACACGAAAACTAAATGATTGGAGCCTTAATATAGCTTGCTCTTGACCACATTGCGTGCTCTGTCTGGGCTGCAGTCTGGCTTTGCCAGATTGCACGTCTCCAGCGTGGTTGAGCGGGTGGCCATGTGTCCTAGCCAGAAGTTCCCGGCTGACGTAAACCTGACAAGTTTACGTTCGTGGGTTCAAATCCCACAGAACCGCAGGAGGGTTTAGTGGGTAGTGGCAGTGTTCTGCCGAGTCCCACAGTACCGTGACTTCATTGTCTCACGTGTCTGCGTAAATGCATTCCTGCCTGGGGCCGCTCGCCACCTCAGCCAAAGCACCGGCGGCACGACAGGTGTCACTGAGCAATGCTTCTGCAGAGGCAGTGGCACTACACCAAACATCCCAAAAACAAAAACAAAAAAAAACAAAAAAAAAAGATGTGATATTGCTGGATTTGGCGAATCGGCCCCTATCTTCTGGTTTGCTCGCAAGGCCCCTGGATGTGTACAATTGAGCCAAAATTCCTCAATAAGCATTGAGAAACACTTAGAGAGGTGTTTACACAGTTTTTAAAGGGTGTGAACAGCATAACTCCCGAGATTTGGAATGGGGCCAAATGATATGGTTCCCTCCAGGGAGTTCAACGACGTAAGTGGCATCAACAACCACTATGTTGCATAAATTTTGATTAGCTTGCAGCTGGATATTTGGCAAAGATGTCGACATTATCAACGAGACCGGGGGGAAACTTGGCAAACTCCAACATAGAGGAGCTCACTCAAATTATGTCAGAGGTGCAGTGCAGATTCCTGACGTATGCGGCCAGCCACAATATGAGGATGGTAGTCATCACAGTATGTCCAAGCTTATTTTGTGCACACTCATTGGCATCAGACTGTGTTATGCAGTTTTTGACCTTCACCGTGGACCTTTCTATCTGAAAGGCGAGGCCTCGTGTCAAATGACGGTGCTCCTTATTTCAAAGCCTGTCGTGCAGAGAATTTTATGTTTGGCATCACTACAAGTTCTTCTAAACATTTTGAGGAGCGGCACATAGATGGGATATCAGGCCTCGGAGTTGTGAAGTACGTTCAGTCCACTGAGTTATATCTGATTATTTCTTACACCCAACTGTGTTAATACAGGGGTCATCTTGTTTCAGGCATAGAACCTGACATATGAAATCCGTGCCCTATCACTAACAACATCTTGATTCAATTCCTTCACAGCTTTTCATGAACAGATTGCGTGCAGAATACTGCATTGAGGTGACGCACACAAAATATCTCTTCTAGTATGCTGAAGTCCTTCCAATAGAAAGAAAGATTCACACTTGCGTTGGGACAGTCTAATTACGGGCTGAACCAGTAACCAAATTTTTCAACCTCTTTGCCAAATCTAACCCGATCCCAGACACAGCCTTTTAATTATCGGAGAAAGTGACCACAGCGGCCTGAGTATCAGCCAGTGGTCGTTGTGAATGCCAACTGTGTTGGGATCACGTAACTGGTCGCTGACCTTGGAGTCCCTCACACTTGCGGGGACATTGTGCAAGTGGATCAGAGTGTGGTGTTTGATTCAGGTTGGCCACCCCATTAAGTATTGCTGTCACGATTAGATGAGATCTATCGTTCCAACGCCTATCTAAGCGCCCGAGATCTAAGCGCTGGATGACAAAGAGGCTATGACTAAGACCAGCCCGGCCTGAAGGATGACGACGGGATGACATCATGATGATGTCAGAGATGACGTCAGGACATGAGGATGAAGCAAGGACCTTAAGAACATGCGGTTAAGGGTAGTTGTAGTATATATAGATTAGTTCACACGGTTCCCTAGACAGTATAAGTAGAGTAGCTATTACGCTGTTGTAGTTAACCTTTTATTCCATCATCTTTTGAGATCTACCACGAGCACTACCCAATCCCTCTCTTCATACCGAGAGTGGACGCTCAGGTCTTAACTGTGACATAATAAAAGGTTACCCCTCATACCCTCGTACCGCCACTTCCAACCTCCTTTCCCTTTCTCCCCACCTACCCACTCTACCTCTTACCCTTTCTGCCGTTGCGGCAGCCTCTTACCCAAAGACTCATTTCCCCTACCACCATTCACGTCGTCCACACCGACGTTAAACAATTGCAGCGCCCATCGTGCGCGGTTCACTTGAACAGACGTCGCTACACGCTACGGGAAACGTTGAGACCGTCCCCGCGTAAAGCAGACAAAGGAGCACTAGCCTAATCCTCGGAGAGGGCTATCTCGCAGCCGCGGGGGGAGTCGTAGAAGACCCCGGACTGTTCTGTCAGCAAAAGACCGCCTCGACCTCACCACCTGCCCTAGTGGCATACCGAACCCCTGCCCGGCTTTAACGCCGCGATTCCTACCAGGACGTCTTACCGTGTTCCCCCATCCGACTCAGAAGACGAGTCTGAGCTATTCCACTCGGCCGTTTCTCTTCCACCCCCGACCAGACCAATCCCACCCAGCCTCCCTCCATCGGCATTACTGTTGATAACCCGCCACACCAGTCGCCCGCCTCCTCCTCACCGCGCAGTATTAGCGCCCAGACCTACGCAGCTAATCGCAGCTGTGTCCCCACCGACACTCCCGAAACCCCTATCACCAGCGCCGATTGAGATGTCGCGCCCCCAGACCCCCGAACACCCAATGGAGGAGGAAGCCCCTCCCCGAGTAAAATATGTTCCAGTCCCCGTTCCGGGATGGAACGGAGAAGACCAACCCCCGCGCTCGGGATCCTCACGGATCTCTTACGCAAAGACCCCGCCAATGTTCGACGGGAATGACAAATCCAAGTTTGAAACTTGGTGCGACACCCTGGACAACTACATCTGGGCCTACGTCTCGGAATTCAACACCGAGAAGAAGAAAATCGCCTTCACGGTGTCCTTACTGGGCCGAGAAGACGGAGCCAGGTGTCCGGTGTCCAACTGGGCGCGGAACTGGAAGAAGAAGGCTCGAAGGCAGAATGCCTTCGAGGAGAACTGCAACTTTCCAGAATTTCTGGAAGATTTAGCAGAGACGTTCGCCGACGGAAACGGCACCCAGACAGCGCACATGCGCCTTACCACCACCCGCCAGGGCAAGACCGCCCTGGTAGATTTCATTCAAGCCTTCGAGCTGAATGCAGAAGAGGCAGGATACGACCTGTCGGACAGAACAGGGGCTCACGACACCTTCATGGTGGAGACCCTGGAGAACCTCGTCTCGGACGAGGTGAGGAATCAGCTCAACGTCGGGCTGATGGAAGCTCCCACCACCTACCGGGAGCTGAGGAGAAGGCTGATGATAGTCAGCCGGAACATGGAGCGGCAGACGCTCCGGAAGGCCCAACAGGCCAAGATGTTCTGGGTACCAGCCCAGAGGAATACTGCTGCACCAGCAGCACAGACGACCCTACCCCGGGGATATCAGGGGACAGCGCCAAATCTGGCAAAGAAGATTGGGGCCGGCGAGACCGCCCCCATGGACGTAGACAGGAACAAGGCAAAAGGCACGCCCTTCTTGTGCTACAATTGTGGCAAGGATGGCCACATGAAGCAGGACTGCCCTGAGCCCCGCAAGACGAAATTCAACATTCGGGCCCTCAAGCCCGATGACTACTCCCAGGAGGAGTTGGCGGCTCTGGCCGCGATGTTGAGAGAGAAGGGTTTTTAAAGGGGCCCCCGCTTGCGGCCAAAGCGGCGCCCCCTCTGGTTACGAAATGCTCCCCGGTTTCCGTAAATACTATTAGATACGAAGATTTAGCTAAGGTTACGGATGTGAATGGACCTACTCCAGTAGTAGAAGGACTGGACTCGGCAGGAGCCGAGGAGAAAATAGCTAGTGTAGAAAAACAAAAAATACGCATCTTGGAGAATCAAAATCGGTTACATAATCTAAAGAACCAGAAAATGGACAAGAAGAATAAACTCTGGAGCGAGTTTAAGATTCAATTCAAAAAGGCCCCTGGAACCCAAACCAGAGAGAAAAATAGTGCCACGAAAAAGGGTGACGATGTCACGGAGGCTCAATCCTCGAAAGAGGAGGTAGCGCCTACGGAGAAGACGGGGAAGCCGAGTGATGTGCCGGCCGGCCTGACAGGGCTGAAGGCGGCCAAGTGGTCATCCCACAGGACAATCAAGAAGCAGAAGGGAGACAAGCTCGCGGAGGAGATGAAGGAAGTCCAGAGGCAGCGGAAGCATCACGAGATGCTGGTTCCAGTCACGTTGACAACGTTGGACACAGGGAAGACGCGCGCAGTTAAGGCTCTTCTTGATAATGGATGCACAACCTCGTGCATCGATCGAGACTATGCCAAGGCTGAAGACTTCAAGCTACACGAGCTTGAAGCGCACATCGTCGCCCGGAATGCCGACGGAACCGAGAACGCACGGGGAAAGATCACTCATTATGTAGAGTTGATCATGTCCATCGGACCCCATTCGGAGAAGCAGAGATTCCTCGTCACAGGACTCGGCAAAGCCCGGATATTCATTGGGTACGACTGGTTGTTCAAGCACAACCCTGTGATAGACTGGAGAGCACAGACTTTGCTCTTTAGCCGGTGCCCGCCGGAATGCAACATGACCGGGACGGAATTCGGAAGAGGAGACCGATGGAAGAACGAGTTGGAAGAAGGAGAATCCCTTCTACTCGTGGACTTCGGAGAGGCAATTGACTTGAGGTTGAAAGAGACCCAGTCCCAGAAAATGGCTGAAGAAGCCAATCACGGAAAAGAGCGGATGACGGAGGAGAAGATTCCCGAGGAGTACCGGGAATTCGTAAAGGTCTTTGCCAAGGAGTCGTTCGACTCATTACCCGAGAAGAGACAATGGGATCACGCGATCGAGCTTAAGCCAAACTCGAAGGCTGTAGATTGCAAGATTTACCCACTCTCGGTAACGGAGCAAGAAAAGTTGAACGAGTTCTTAGAGGAGAACTTGAAGAGCGGGAGGATCCGCCCCAGCAAATCGCCGATGGCTTCGGCGTTCTTTTTCATAAAGAAGAAAGACGGCACCTTACGGCCTGTGCAAGATTACCGGAAGCTCAATGAGATGACGATTAAAAACCGCTATCCGCTTCCGCTAATTTCGGAGTTAGTCAATAAGCTCCGAGGTGCCCGGTACTTTACGAAGCTAGATGTGCGATGGGGGTACAATAATGTACAGATCAAGGAGGGAGACGAGTGGAAGGCGGCATTCCGCACAAATCGAGGGCTGTTCGAGCCGCTCGTGATGTTCTTCGGGCTTACCAATTCGCCCGCGACATTCCAGACCATGATGAACGATCTGCTCAGAGATCTTATCAACGAAGGAAAGGTCGTCGTCTATCTGGACGATATCCTAATCTTCTCGGACAATCTGGAAGAACATCGTGCGTTGACGAAGCGAGTCCTGAAAGTACTACAGGACAACAAGCTGTTCCTCAAACCGGAGAAGTGCGAGTTCGAACGCACGGAGATCGAATTTCTAGGAGTCATCATCTCCTACAACTCGATGAGGATGGACCCTGCTAAGATTAAGGGCGTGATGGAGTGGCCTGAACCAAAGAACCTGAAGCAAACACAGGCGTTCTTAGGGTTCACCAACTTTTATCGCCGCTTCGTCCGAGGATACAGCGAAGTCGCCAAGCCGCTCACACGGTTGACAGGGAAGGAAGGGTTCCGATGGGAACAAGAGCAGAAGGACGCGTTCCAGAAGCTGAAGGACCGCATTGCCGAGGACGTGGTATTAGCATTACCAACGGACAATGGCAAGTTTCGGTTAGAAGCAGACGCGTCGGACGGAGCGACGGGAGCAATCCTGTCACAGGAGCAGGAGGGCGAATGGCGCCCTGTAGCGTTCATGTCACATGGACTGAACGAGACCGAGAGGAATTACGAGATCTATGACAAAGAGATGCTCGCGATAATGCTCGCCTTAGAGGAGTACAGGCAGATGCTGATGGGAGCGCGAGAGACATTCGAGATTCTGACGGACCACCAGAATCTAGAATATTTCAAGAAGCCTCAGAAGCTGAATAGGAGACAGGCCCGATGGATACTGGAGTTAGCAGAATACGACTTCACCCTTCACCATCGGCCCGGAGCGTTGAACAAGAAGGCAGATCTCTTATCTCGGAGATCGGATCATGACCAAGGAAAAAACGACAACGATGACGTCGTTCTTTTGAAACCAGAACACTTTTGTGCGCAAGAAATTGTGCTCGACGGACCGGAGACGGAGATCCTGGAAGCGATCAAGAAGGAGAAAAGAATAGATCAGAGTGTCAAGCAGGCGCTCTCGAAGAAGCTCCCTGGGTGGGAAAAGAAAGAAGACGTCATTTATTACAATGACTTAATATATGTCCCACGAGACGAAGAGCTACGAGACAGAATCATTGGGCTACACCACGATAACCCCTTGCTCGGCCATCCAGGAGAGAACCGAACGCAGGAAATGGTAGAACGTAACTATTGGTGGCCACGACTAGGGAATCAGGTAGGGAAATACCTGAAAGCCTGCGAGGCATGCCAGAGAACCAGGGTTCACCGCTATCAACAAGGAAAGCTGAACCCACACCAGATTGCCGAGGGACCTTGGCAGATCATTTCCATGGACCTTATCGGTCCGCTGCCAGTCAGCAACGGGTTTGACGCCATACAGGTGTGGGTCGACACCTTTTCAAAGATGATCCACTGCGAGCCCACAAGCATGGAGCAAACCAGTGAGGGGACGGCTCGGTTGACCTGAGATAGGGTGATTAGATATCACGGAGTGCCGCGGAAGATTATCTCAGATCGGGATCCGAGATACGTGTCAGGATTCATGAAGGAACTGAACCAGCTTATGGGGGTCGAGATGAACCCGAGCACAGTGTTCCACCCGATCACGGATGGACAGACGGAGAGGATGAATCAGGAGATTGAAAAATATCTCCGGGTTTTCATTAACTATCGACAATCGGACTGGTCCGACTGGCTGTCGCTGGCAGAATTCACGCACAACGACAAGACGAGCTCGTCGACGAGCATGTCACCGTTTTTCATAAATACAGGAATGCACCCCTGGAAGGGGATAGAAAACGCAGTCGAATCGCGCAATGAAGCCGCAAACGACTTAGCAGAGAAAATGAAGAAGATTCGAGAGGAAGCAGCAGCTGCACTGGAGAAAACCCAGAAAACCATGAAAAAATACTATGACGCTAAGCGTCGGGATGCGCCAGAGTTCAAAGTTGGTGATCGGGTTTGGCTAGAAGGAAAGAACATAGCCACAGATCGGCCGACAGGGAAGTTGGAGGATAGAAGGCTGGGGCCTTATGAGATCCTGGAGAAGGTTGGCGCGTCGGCATACAAGCTAAAGTTGCCGGAGACGGACAAGTCACATCCGGTCTTCAACGAAGCACTGCTTACGCCGTATGTGGAACCCCCAGTAGGAAGGAGAGAAGAACGACCTCCGCCGAACATCGTCGGTGGAGAAGAGGAGTACGAAGTGGAGGAAGTCCTCAACCACAGAAAACGTGGGAGAGGATACCAGTACCTCATAAAGTGGAAGAATTTCCCACTTTCAGAACGGACCTGGGAACCGACGAGACACTTGTTGAACGCGAAGAAGCTCTTGAACAGATATAATGTCGAGCACGGGATCGCAGTTCGAGAATTGTCGGTAGAGTCTAAACTGGAAGGGATGACCACAGAGGAAAAGACGGTGTTGGCCGCAGAATTACGGAAAAGAGGCTTGATACCACCAAAAACGGAGGAGTCCGCAAACTTGACGACGAAGCAGACGGTCCCTGTCTTCAAGCAAGGACACTGGGACTATCTAATTCACCGCTTCAAGCCGAAGCAAGAGAAGATGCCATACCCGGAAAGACGGTTATACGACCCAGAAACAAGCAGACTCGACGAAGCAGCCAAGTTTATCCCGTTACCAGGAATCGAAGCCTACGAGCGTTAAATCGTCGGGACGACGATCCTAGGGGGGGGTAATGTCACGATTAGATGAGATCTATCGTTCCAACGCCTATCTAAGCGCCCGAGATCTAAGCGCTGGATGACAAAGAGGCTATGACTAAGACCAGCCCGGCCTGAAGGATGACGACGGGATGACATCATGATGATGTCAGAGATGACATCAGGACATGAGGATGAAGCAAGGACCTTAAGAACATGCGGTTAAGGGTAGTTGTAGTATATATAGATTAGTTCACACGGTTCCCTAGACAGTATAAGTAGAGTAGCTATTACGCTGTTGTAGTTAACCTTTTATTCCATCATCTTTTGAGATCTACCACGAGCACTACCCAATCCCTCTCTTCATACCGAGAGTGGACGCTCAGGTCTTAACTGTGACAATTGCTACTGTTTACTTTTACCGATGACGGCTAGGGACATTGTACTCCTATCTTCCGTTACATGTCTTCCAATGGCTTACCAAAAAACTGAACGGCCCTGTTGACAACATGGGAAGGTATATATATCCACGAGCTCAACTGGACTCCGGAAAGCTCTTGCGGTTCAAATTTAAGCACGGCAGCTACAATTTCCTCTTGTTATGGCTACTGGACTTTGGCCTACCACCCAATGCCATGATTCATGGACAGCTGGCTGCCTGGGATCTTTCAAAGCCGGATCACCATCCAGAGTGCATTCTACGGACGAGAGCCACCGTCAAATGCCATGCATTTTGGGAAATGTGATATGGATTCCAAATTTGGCATGTTTGACATGGTGTTGATTGCTCCGTGCATGACCGCGCGTGCGTAGCGGTTGAAGCACTGCTGGCCCGCATACACTTGCTGTGTCTCAATGTCATCCATTGTGATCTCTGCTGACGTGGCCGCCACCCCTGTCTCGGTGGTGTTGATGACCATCGCAAAGAACAACTCGTTCGGGTGTGATCCAGCACCCTAAGAATGCAATTATTCAGCAGGAATATGGCATTGTCAAAATGATCAGGCCAATTTGTGGGCAAGTTCTCCCATTTTTCGATCTTTTTCCATCCCTCCTCCCCAAGGTCCGGCACACACAATCTTTTCAGTATCCTGAGCAAAATCCGGTTGGTCCCTCCACCAACCCATTCACCCATGGCGAATACTTCACCACGACATGGGCTTCACTCCGAATTGCTGGCACAAATGCTGCACCTCCTTATTGTCAAATTGGCTGCCACCATCGGTCTGGAACGTCTCCCAGGATGTGTAGCCATGGAAGAGGGAGCACAGTGCACTCTTTGTCATCGTTGCTGAGCTGTGAGTCTTGAATTTGAAGCCAAATACCCGCTGCGACACTGTATCCAGGTACAGACTGACTTCCTTGTACCCACCACAGCCCTTCGGCATCACGAGGTAATCACCTACCAGCAATTCGAAGGGGTGCCAGCGTGTAATGGGTTGCAGCAGCACGTGCAGGTGTGCTGACCCAAAATTCAGGCATTCCCCGCAATTTTGGATGGCGTCCATGATGATTTTGTCGACTGCTGGTGATTTGAATCTGTCAGTTAGCTTCAATTTCATTGAATCATGTCCCAAATGCCCACCCTCTCGATGCTCCCATTCTGCCTCCGTTTGCATTTCGTCCAGCGTCAAGCACTCCACACACGCCTGCACTCTCTGTGACTTGCCTCTGCCTACATGCCACAATCTCCCTCCTTCAATCATGTACCTCCCGTGCCCGATGCTTTGCACGCCAAGTTGCCTTCTCATCCCCTCCCTTGGCAATAGTCTCTAGCACCTCGATCGTTTGCAAGAAAAGGGGCACGCCAGCGAATCGCACTTTCAACACCTCCGTGACCATGTACAGGTCAAAAACCAGTCCACTCCCCGTGAACCAGTTGCACTCCACCGACCACCCGCTACCATCCTCTGCCGTATGCACCACATTTGTGTACTTCCGGCTGAGTGCATCCCTGACGAAATTGACCGCGCCCAGCAGGTGGCGGATCTCGCGTATGTTGTGTCCCATCACTGCTTCGAGCCATCTTGCGTGTGTCATGGACAGGTTGGTGCTCATCACCGTGTCCTGCAGTGCCTGGCAATCTGTCTCTATCTCAATCGGAAAGCCATAGGTGGTGTCGGAGAATTTGTCCAGTGAATACTTGAGCACCGCAAACTCCAATAGATACGGTTTGTACCGCTCCTCTGCGAGCGACATCCGCTTTGACGCAAAGCTGATGGGGTGTAATCTGTTCACTGTCCGACCATCAGGCATCACCGTGTCGAACCTCTGGCGTAGCATTCTGCCGAAGCCCTCCTTGGAGCCATCCATTGTCACGATGAATGGCTGCCCATCGAATACCGGTCCCTTCAGTACCGGCTCCGAGGTGAGCACTGCTTTCAATCTCACAAACACCGCCTGCTGTTTTTCCCCCCATTGCTGCTTCAACTCCACCACCCGCATTCTCCGCCTCCACTCCCCTTTCGAGCCTGTGCCCCCCACTTTTGCCAGTCGCACGAGATCGGTCAGCGGCTGCATGATCCATGCATAGCTCTTTATCAGGCCCCGGAAGTGCCCGCACAAACCCAAGAACGATTTGAGATTGAGCAAGTCATGTGGCGTCTCCCAATCCACGATGGCTGTGAGCTTCGTCAAGTCAGGTTTTATGCCCTTGGGCCCGATGCGATTGCCGGCAAAAGTCGCCTCCATCATGAAGAACTGCATCTTCGTGGCCGAGAGTGACAACTTGTGCTCCCGGACGCACAAGAACACGGTGCGCAGGTCCGCCATTTTCGTCTCAAAGTCATTGCCCGCCATCCCCCCATCGTTGACGAACAGCTGAATTTTCGTACTGACCAGGTCTCCCAATGCTCCACCCATTGCAGTACTGAACGTCGATGGTGTGCCCGTCAAACCCATAGGCATCTTGCAGTACATGAAGTAACCGCGGCCTTCGACGTAGAAGCCTAGGTACGGCCGTATCTCCTCCGCAGTTGCACACACATAAAACCCTTTGGCGAAGTTGAATACGGAGACCCAGCGGTGACCCGATAGCAGACCTTGCTTGTGCTGAATGTCGCCTTGAGGCATCGCTGCGACCTTCGTCTTACCATTGAGCTCTCAGTAGTTGTGGCAGACCCTCCAAGACGGCTTCTTCGGATCTTCTACCTCTGGTGCGGTAACTTCTCTTTCTGGCAACTCAAAGCTCGGTGGGAGCCCCACAGCAATGCACTGGTCGTTGATTTGGTGCTGCAGCTCGAGTATGGTCTGCGTCTTGCCGTTCTGGTGGGCCTTCTGCGCTAGGGTTGTCGGCGATACACATTTGACGTCCTTCGTGTCGATACCCGCAATGATCCCCACATTCAGCATCTCATTGATCACCCTGTTATACCACTCCTTCTGGGCTGGCGTCGCGGGGTGCTGATGCACCTTGGTGCTGAAAGTCATGTCGGGTGGGATATTCATGGTGTGCTCTGCGCCTGGTATCAGTATGACCTCCTTCATGGACAACACGTAGCAATCTGCAAATTCCGAGATAAATTCCCGCACCGTGCCTCGTTGCTTGTTGGTTAAGTCTGGCCCAATCGTGACAGCGTCGAGCACCGCTGCGACACGGTTCGGATTGTACAGGTACATCAGCCTTGTAAACACCGACGGGTCTTCGTCAACACGGATCTCGGGCTGCTCAAAGCCTTCTTCACGCTCAGGTTCTCTGTGACTCATCGGCACTGCTCCTGCATTGGCGTCCACAGTCACCTGCACCAGATACGCTCCAAAAGCCGCCGGTGAACCCGTTCGCAAGTCTTCCCATACACGGCTCTCCCTCGCGGCCCGTACGAGATGCTCCGCCATCTCTCCCATCGAATAGGCTTTCTCTGGTGTATTGGTGTCAGCGAGCTCATTGAGCGGCGTCTGTGAAGGATCGTGTACTCCCCTCGTGGGGGATTGCATGCTGTCCCCCACTGAGTGTACCCGCGCTGGCCTCCTAGGCCGTACGATCTTCCCGTGGACCCGCACGTCCAACCGCAAGGTGCACCACGGTGGGGTCCAATAACACCATCTCGTTTCTTCCTCCTTGCTCTCGCTTGGCCCCTCCTCCACACTTGTCTCCATCTTCCTCCCCTTCCGTCGCAACTTCATGTGGCGCTCGTTCTCCCGCTTTGTGTATTGCTGGCGCTGTGACCAGTTCTTCTGTAAGTATATCACTGGAGTTGTGGTGTCAGTTACGAGGACTCGTTCCAAAGAGCCATTCTGGGTGGGTACTTCCCTCAGCAGGGATTCTGAATCCCCGCTAAGTGTCCCGCGCATACTCATTTTGCTGCTTGTGCCCTGGTACTGCGCTGCGAGCACGAGCATGCCCCAAATCACCACTGTGCTTGCCATTTGCAAGGCTTGCAACATTCCTACCGCTGGTGCGGACCTCGAAGATATGTTAGCACCGTTCGCCGACCGAGGATTATGATTTGTGTTTGGTACGTCCTCAATGGGGATCGCGAAAAATCCCCTGGTACGTCCACCCGCGTGTCTTCGCTGTTTCCTTCCCTGTGCGTGCCGCCTCCTCGTCATTCTGCTCCTTCGTCTTGTCTTCGTCCACGGGGTTCTGCTCTGTAAATGAGATCACATCAGTATTGTCTTTGCTCGTACTTTCCTTGCTGCCTGTCACTTCCCTCGAGGGGATGGCAAATCCCCCATCGAGTTCCCTTGCTCCGAGCGTGCACCCCTCTCCATGTGTCAAAGATTCGGCCTCGCATAAGACCTGGTCAACACTCTTCGGTGTACAATCATCAAGAATGGAGACTCGCCTAACAGGAGGTGCGCTACTTCCTCCTGCTGACATTGCGCCCAATTTGGGGTCCAAAAAACACGGTGTGCACTCTGCCCCTTGCCTCGTCCCACAGGCTCATTCACCTGATCTGATTCAGCACTACCGTCGGTCCATCCCCCCAGGCACATGTATGGTGTCATCTGCATAGTCGTGCACCACTCCGAAGTCTTCCAGCAGCGGCTTTCCAAATAGGAATGACCATGAACCCCCGCTTGGAAAGACTTCGAAGCACCCCCATACCCTCGCCCCGCCAAATCGGATGTATCCTTCCCAGTATCCAATCGACAGCACGAGCGCCCCATTCGCCATTCGCAGCATCTTCCCTGACTGTTGCAGCTTGCCGATGCGATGCTGTATCACTTCGTACAGTGCTGCGCACATTGCATTCACCATCGCTCCATCATCCTCCAACACCTGTATCCGCACCAGCTCTCCTTTCAGTCCTTCCACCTCGATCCTGCATATGAATGGCTTGCTTGCATGCCTTGGTCCCCACTCCCCAATTCCCACCGCGTAAAGATCAACGATGTATGATTCCGAAGCATCGTACATGAGTGTCGACATATCACTATGGACCTGGGTGCTGGGTGACTCGTCCTTGGGCAGTGGCTTATCACACCCGAGGACCGACTCTGCCTTCTCTTGCTCTTCTGGGGCTGTCCGAGCATCTCTTTGGACAGCCCCTAGGCATTTCCCTGATCCTCGATCTCCTCAAAGCGAGCCTTGTCACCCCCCAAGGGGCACCCGAGGTCGTCGACATCCCATGACGAGAATCCGACCATGAGTACGGCCGCCGGCGTGTCTCGCAATGCTTGAGCCGCTATCCTTCTCCACTGCTGCTCGCGCATGCTGACACACTGATCCATGGGTGCGTCGCAACAGTGCTGATAGTTCGTGTGGCCCAGCCTCCCGCATCGGAAGCATTTACACGAGTTGGCAGGGGCGCGCCCGGGTCGTAGCGGGTACGGTGTATTCATGCTCATTGGAACATTCCTGTGCATGCAGAACCACTCCTGTTGCTGGCTGGCGTGGGTGTGTCGACCTGCATCCATGTCGGGTGGTGGGTGATGCGCACGATCACTTCCAATACAATGCGACACTGTTTGCCCTCCAGCAGCTGCTGGATCTCCATCGGTGCGCGCGCTTGGGGCTGGTATGGGCACATGGTGCCTGTGGCTGGTATTGGGCGTGTAGCACCTGGGGCTGCTGCTGCGCATGTGAAGCTGTGAACAGGTTCCCCTGGCCACCTCCCCCCGTGCTTTGGAATGGATTCCTGCCAGGCGCGGGCGCAGGCCAATGTGCAGCTGGTGGCACCTGTGGTCCGAGTTGCGTGTTGGTGAAATGGGTGCGGATACCAGCTGTGGGGGACTCCTGTATCGCCGGCGCCCTCGTCATCATCTTCGTGAAGCTGTCCCTCTTCTCCCTCTACTCTCGCCACTCCTTCATGTCGAGCTCGAGGTCCACCGTGTCGACGTCGCGTATCGCCCTGATGAATTGCAGGCCAGTCTGCATGCGTCTTCGTGATCTTCTTACGCAGGGGACCGGGGAGCTCTATGCGCACTTGCTCTATGTATGTCATTGTTGTCGAAATCCCCACCTTCAATGCAAGGCGAAGCATCTTGATGCCCCACACGTGGTGCGCCCACACCTCGCGGTCGGCGACCTTGACCTTCGTGCCTAGCTCCTCCATCGTCAGCCTGCATTTGAGCAGCTCCATCGTGTACTCTGAGGTGGTCAGCTGTACTGTGGTTTCGGCTGGGTACTGAGCCTCAAGCGCGACGTCGATGAGGTCCATGTCGAGCTTTGTCGCTGCCGGGAGCGCCCGGTACCAGTCATCGGCCTCGCTATTCGCGACAAGGTAGTTTTTGAATGCCTTGGCTTTGTCTGCGCTGCTCATGGAGACTTTTACGTCCCGGTGAAACACCCTCTCAATCACCAGATGTGCTAGCATCTGGATTCACTATTGAGTCCCGACAGACGATAAACGAGGAAACCAGAGAAAGAGATGATTGTCATCTATCTACGCTGGAAACCTGCCTGAAAGCCCGAATGCTCCAGCCAAACCATGTTAAACACCCTACTGCACCCCAACACTGTATTGTCTGTGGCTTTCCGCTTGTGTGGCTGCCTGTTGCGCTTCAAAACAGACATTAAAATTGCTTGTGCCTTAAGCGCAGCTAGTTCGGCAGGTGTCATCAGCTAGGCCTTGGGAGTTGCATGAAGTGTCTGTGCTTGATCTGAACCGGTCATCCACAACCCTAATCGATCCAGGATGTGATGTAGTTTGTCTTCCTGCAATTACATTCGGTCTTTCTTTTTTCCAGGTGCAGGGTCGTCATCCTCTACGTCTAACAAACTGTTGTTTTGCAGCGGAGTGCCTAAACTGTACAAGTCGCCGCCATATCCAACCACATTTGCACCGCCGAGCAGGCTATGTGCATTACCTGCTCTCTGTTGTCGATCATGCTCATCCTGCGTATCTTGACACTCATTTTCGACATTCATATTGTGCATGATTCGAACGTGTGCAGGCAGGAATTCCATGCGATTAAATGCAGCTGACCACGGTTCACTCACCCCTCTGAGGTCGGAGGGGTTACGCCACACCTTAAACAAGATAAGCATGCTCCTGCACCATCGCTCATACTCACCATCCCCATGATCGGGACACAGCAAGGACAGCCCCAACAATACGGGAACAACAGGTACAGCCCTCATTCTGACAACGTGAGTATCATACTGGGGATGCTGAGTAGAGTGAAACATCCCCTGTGCAAGTGCCTTTTTGCCCTGTTTTCGATACACATGGCCTGTGCTGTCAGGCGGTCGCACTTCTGGAGCCCTATGAAGACGAGCATCTTCGCTTTCTCTCGTGATCTTCATAGTCGATTCGGCATACTGCCATAGACACATCCCACCGAACTCTGTGTCTGCAGAAGAGCTGATAATCCTGCACGTCATTGGTCACTGTTACACCAGTGTCTGCATCCATGCGGATAAACATGTGTTCTGCATTTCTGTGTTCTTCATCAGATTTTTCTGAATCCCCATCCAGTTCGTTTGTATCTTGCTCACAGTTTTCTCCCATGAGAGTATAAGCCAGTCAAAATCACCCCAATGCAGCACGTGAAAGGAGTGACTTTTGTAGTGATTGCCACCTCCTACAAGATAGCTGATGCGATAATTCTTGATTGGCCATGATGGACATCACTGTTTTGGTGAACAGGCTTTTGTCAATTTCGCTCTCAGATGCGGTAGTGTGCTGGAGTGACGCAAACTTGTGGTTGTTCCTTTTTATGGTGTACTCAATGGAAGTGAATCCAACATGCGCTGGCAGGGATGACTTCGTAATGTAGTCTGTGACATACAACACGATGCTCAAGATGAGCTACCTCCCGACATGAAGGTGTTTCACGATGCCTCTATGTTTGACTTGATGATGGTTTCACGATCTCATGCAACTCAAATAACACACCTCTATGGCAAAGGAAAGGCCATGACCTAGCAGGCAGCAAGCCATCCACCTCCCAGAGATACTCTCAAGGCAATGTTGCCATATTTGCGCAAGACATGCCCACTGTTCACAACCTCCTGCTCCCTGATATCTCCGATGTACAAGCCATGTGAGCACTTTTTATTGGCAGCAATACTGTCCCAACTAGAAAAAACATAGAGAAGCTTGGTCCTATTCTCGTGTCTAAGAACCATGTAGCTACAATAATTGACTTCTTGTTGAAAGAGAACAGTATGTATTTGGACAGGGGGGTTGAGTTTAGTGCTGACAATATGAACACTTTGTTCTCCCCAGACAACAGTAGTTTTGATGTTGCCATTCCCCATGGTATCAAACTCTGTTGTCTTCCTGATTCAGATGCGACCGATCCATCCACATCGTCCTACACAGCTCATGGCCATGCTATATCTGCCATCATCCCTGCTTAAATAGGTGATGGAAATGACATTGCGGCAATGGCAACTGTGCACAACAGAAAATGCAAGCAAAAACTTGCTTTGACTGTGACATTATCAGATGCAAGAGGTGGGCAACGGAAAATGCTGGTAGATCAACCCCCCAAGTTGACGTCATTTAAAATTGGGGTCCCCCACCCCCCTCATGTGAACGGCTGATTGGACCGACAGCAGGCAGACTGATCTCTGTGCCTATCCTGCCCATCCAGATGCCTTGCATTTGTCTATCCCAAGCTTTCTCGCTTCAGTTTAAGGCTCTCTGTAATGTACACTAATATTGTGATAGTACACCTTTAGTTCTATGCTGCAGGAAAAATAAATACTGCTCCTCATGGCGATAAGCCTTTGCCTGTGTTCCTTTTGTGTTTCTTCCCATTTCCACTAGACTGGCGGACAGGTGCTGTCTGCACCAGTGCTCAATACCTAGTAGGGTTTGAATTTGTGATATTTGCAGATGTCAAACCTGTCGCAGAAGAGAGGGCAGTGGAAGGGTCAGGCATTGCAAAGAAACCCTTGGGAAATTTGAAGCCATTGAACACCATTGTGAGCTTTAGAGAGCAGTGCCGAAAGAGATATCAAGGTATACAGTGATGAAACAGAAGAGCTCAGCCAGGGTGCGACCTGGACATGCAGAAGAGAATGGCTGGTGTGTTGAGACATGTTATTTGCAACAACCAAACAGCACAGCTCTGGTCCGAGCCAATAACTGCATATCTCCACTTCTGGCACAGGAAAAAATATATCCAACAGCACAGATCAATTTGTAAGGTATGAAAATGGGGGAGGTTGTCTCTTCAGTTTTACATCTCAATAAGATTTACAACTGTAAGACAGAAGTCGAGCCAGGCACTTTTGAAGTCCAAAACGTGACCAGATCGACATCCAGTAGAGTTTGAAAAGAAGTTGATTTACTGGGATCTCCTGCTGCCCACCTCTTGATCAGATTCACAAACTGAACTTTAGTTCTGATTGTGCTCAGGGTACTGAAAATGTCGCCATCAGTTTATATAATCATACCATCTTATGTCATCCAATCTGAAGTGCTTATAAATTGGATGGCACTGGGCTGCTGTCTCATGCACTTGGCTATGCATTTGTCATTGTTGCTTCAATACGAATGGCAGTGGGATAAATTCAAAAAATAAAGAAACTAAATCACAATAAAAGTTGCCAACAGCTGATGAATTCAGCTTACCTCAGCAAGACATCTGGACACCAGCAAGATGTGAGCTCTTTCATTCCATAAGATGCCAATTCCCCTAAGGAAATTGAATACTCTACAACAATTTATTTCAAAATTTTCTACTCAGAAGTAGTATTGGTTGGGAAATGTCTGAGCAATGAATTAAATATCACACATTCTTTGATACCACTCTGCTGGGGGCTGGCGGAGTTTGACTCCAGATCAATAGGGGAAGTCAGAGTTAGCGATTCAACATTGAATCACAGTTGAATCACACTTCGAAACTGATTCGATTCTGAGTGGTGTTTCCATCAAGAATCAAGTTTCACTGATTCAATCTGTTTCACTGTTCCTCTTCCAGAGGAGGAACACCCTGTGAATCGATCTCAGAATCGATGCCAGTCCATCCCTTCAGTTCATCATTACTGACTTATCTGCATGAAAGATATAAATAAATATTTTAAAATATCATATTTTATTGCAATAAAAATACTGCTGATCATATGATCACTGCCCACTGCTGTCTCTGCCCATCCACCATGACTAAAAAATCTGCTCCAACTGTGTCTGCAGCTGCCAAACCCCGAAGATCTGACCAGTCTTCAGTGCTGGTGCTGCGGAGATGTCATAAGAAACAGACTCGGAGCCCACAGACGAGTCCACAGAGAGCTCTGATTTGTTGGAATTGGCCCAGAGATGGACATGGGTAGGGCCCCGAGGTAATTCTTCAAGTTGATCTGCGGTGGTAAGTCCTGCACGTCAGAGTGCACACACGAGTTTGTTCTTCTGGCAGATTTGGTGTTTGATTTGGGTCTTGCAATGTCCAAGATATGTGTTGATGATGAGTTGGGTGCACCTCTGCCGCAAGGACAAGCAAGGCATGCACTGTGAGATGTCATGGTGTCAAAGCCAAGTTGGGAAGTGATGATGTAATCATAAATTAACATGTACTAATTTCATGCCTTTATTCACATAGTTTAAGTGGAACATATGCTAGATGTTGTGGGAGAGAGAATCAATGGTAGAATCGGGGCAGTTAAAGCTATGAGTTGATTCTTGATGGAAACACGATGAAACATCAGTCAGAATCGGATCAGTTTCGAAGCATGAATTGACAGTGATTTGACAGTGATTTTACATCGAATCACTAACTCTGACTTCCCCTGATGGCAACTGTCTTCTACTTTCCATGTCCTCAATTTCTGTTCACTGGGGCTCTGGTTTATGGCCCAATCTTTGCATAAGAATCTTGTTCTATGATCTATTGGATGTTCTGACCCAATTTCCAGCTCTCTGACATAACAGACAAGTTGATGTCATCTCCCCTTTTGACATGTGCAGTCACTGTGTGACTGTCATCTTGATTGTCATGTGGACTGTCATCTGTGCAAAACTGTCTGGCACCCAGACCGATGCCACTGTCACGGGTGACAGTCTCATTCAGCCTGGTTCTTAACAGTCTACAGAGCGAGGGGCATTACCAGAAATTGGTAGAGAAATGGAGCCAGTAAGGTTTGACAGGTCAATAACTTTGATCAGGTCGAAATCATCGGCTATGCCAAATCTATAGAAAGTATACTTGCTCCTACTTGTTTTGATCACTCACGCCAACCCCAACTGATACCGCCACAGGAATCTCAAAGATGAGTGGCTGAGAAGTGCTCTCAGCCTACGCACGTGCGAGTATGCATAAGTTCATGAGAGTTGCCAGTGGCTTTTTGAGATCATACATGTATGCTTGGAAACATTTCTTGGTCTTTCTTGCGATGGTTTCCAACAGTATTGTGATGTAACCATTTTCCAGAATGTAGTGATCCATCAGATGCCTCCCAAGTAGACCTGTGGCAATTCTTGTAGCGACAGCAACATAACTCATAGTTAGGCCTATCCTAGGGACACGCTGTGATCTTTGCCTTCTTGCAGAGAGACGGTTGGGACATGAAAGTTCGTTGGACACAGTATGGTGTCACATCTTGCAGAGAACAATAAGGTAAATAGGACACTGTTACTCTTTCTGGAATGAGATGGTCACAGAGTGGTTTTGAGACATAACAATTATAGTATTGAATAACTCTCACTCTGCCAATGATTTTGACCTGATCAAAGTTATTGACCTGTCAAACCTTACTGGCTCTATTTCTCTACCAATTTCTGGTAACGCCCCTCGCTCTATAGACTGTTAAGAACCAGGCCGAATGGGACCATCACCTATGACAGTGGCATCGGTCTGGGTGCCAGACAGTTTTGCACAGATGACAGTCCATATGACAATCAAGATGACAGTCACAGTGACTGCACATGTCAAAAGGGGAGATGACATCAACTTGTCCACCCTGTGACCCTTTATAATCTCAAATTTCTTGCCTGCTGGTAATATTGTTGGACCTAATCCTGCCTCATTTGTGCCATTTTCCAAAGGCTTGACATGTGAAAAATCACTTTTTCTGCACATTAGACTAATAACAACCTCCCAAATACCTTGTCACATTGTTTAAGCAAGAAACTTGTACTTTCTCCACTGATCAAATCCCCAATTTGCATGCTTGTTTCTGTATGCATACTCCACTCCACCCATAAATTTCTATACTACATATCAGTTCCAATCTTATAAACTATATAATTCAAGAGAGCCACACATGAACTACACCACCAAACCATTGATTGAAATAAAATTTCTGAAAGTGAGGGCAGTATAATGTTTGGCTGAGATGCTGTTCAGAGAATTAAATAAGGTTGATTCAAGCTTTTCTGGCCAGAGATTTTGGTGATATTGATCAAAACATCTTTTCAAGGTCCAGACCATATGTCATACAAACCTCAGGCCTCAATCTTATTCAGACCTTGTTCAGTCATCCCACCCCCTGTGGTTCACTATTATCAGAGCATGTTCTGCTGGCTGGGACTGAATTCCTAATGTTTAATGTTTAACCCTCACTGGCCTTAGTAAACATAATACAGCATTGGACTTGTTGCTTTTTCAGATCCTTTTTATTGTGCCCTGCAGGTCCCATAAAACCTCAAAGCCAGTGTGTCCCTCGTTGTCCCAGACAGTGTCACTGCTGATGCTTTTGCTTTTGTTCGGAAGACCCATGCACAATGCTCTAGCCTCAGCCTTCTGGGAGAGGTACATCGCTGTCACAAGATATGCCTGTATTCCATCTTCCAGTGAGCTAACGAGAAGCACAGACAAGACAGTCTTTTTGGTCGCGTCCACAGCTCTGGCTGCAGCAGCGACGACAGCCCCATATGGCAGACACTGAATGGACAACGATGCAGACTGCAATGGCATGGTTATTGACATCTTGACTGACAACCTCATGGGGCACAATGATGCAGCAGACCTTGGTGGTAACTTGACAATATCTGTTGGCCAGGCATGGTCACAGACCAGTCAGCTGTTGACATGAAGAAGGCTGTGCAGGACGTTATCGCCACAGCGCATGAATTCCATTTCCATTTTTCTTTTGTGAGCAATGTGACTGATGGCACAGGCACCCACAGTCCTCTCCTTCAGCAGCATGGTCATTGCCCAGGGCACATATAACCTGGGGCATCTCTCTCTCCTCTGCTGTGTCGTGCCCTGTGCTGAAGCCATGACATGCTAAATAGGCTAACACCAGCTGTGAACATGGCCGCCAATGCAGCCCTGCTCAATGGCTCACACTGCGGGCAAGTGCCATGGCCATGGGTTCATGGCATATGATTGACACTTGCCATGGCATTGCACAGGCATTGCACAAAGACCGGTTGTCTTTGGCCGATGTCACTTCCGAAGTTCGTGGGAAATCAGTGGGAAATGATTGGTTTGGAGTCTGAAGAGTGCGGAGAGCACGCGCAAGGTGTATGGCGGGTGCACGTTGGGGTTGTCGGCGACACACACTAGGATTAGTGTGATTTTCTTTGGCTGTGGTTTTGAATTCCTTCTGCAGTATGTTCATGCAGGTCACATTCTTTGTTGAGTTCTCAAATGGATACTATTGCAGTGTTTGTTTTGAAGGTAAAAGAAGACCAATGATTTGTACAAGTCTACATACATATTCCGACTTCACATCGGCAGTTCATGTGTCGCCCATATTTTAGAAGCGAGGAGGGAAAGTGGAATGAAACTGCACTTACCCTCTTTAAATCCTGCACAAGCACAGCTCCCTGTTATATCCATGCAGCCTCCCTCCGTCGACCGACTTCCTTCCGGCCGATCTGGTCACCTCCGGTCATCCCTACGCTCCGGTCATTGACCGGAGCCACCCGGTCATCCGGACGAATCAGGTTTTTGCGCAATGAAGGATCACTGAGCGTTTCCCGTTTATCTGTCTTCTTGTCTTCTTTGTTATTGTCCTACGACTTCCCATCAGCCCACCTGACTTGTCTTATTGTCAAGAACCACCCTCCTTCCTATTTGGGAATACAATTAGCTACTTAGTATATATATCACTTTAATACGTCTTGTACATCAGATTGATAATTAACGTTGCTTGGCTTTTCTCCTCGCACTGAGTCGCCCTTGCATTCTCTACTCCCCTCCGGTACTCCGACTCCGGTCCCCTCCTCGGATTACCTGCCGGTCAAGGTAGTCACTCACCCTTACCTTTCTGTGGTGTTGTGATCCCCCCGTATACAGCCCCGGGGATCTTCCGGTCCTCCAATCTTCCGGTCCTCCGATCCTCCGGTCTCTCCGGTCCCTCCGGTCTGGAGTTCCTCGGCTCGGTATATAACACTCCCACAAAGCTAACTGTGTATCCTCCATCCAAAACACCTGTCCAGAATACATACACCCCTGGCTTCCCGTCTGCTGTCCAATTTGCTGGCACCGAGTGTGCATCGTTGCACTGGCATCACAAACCTCATGCAGCTGCATTTGTACTTGTCTTCCTTGAAATACACTGGTACTGCTCAGACTCCTTTCTCCGACCGTTTTCTGCGTCGAGGTATGGCAGCTCAGCGAGACAGCGGAAGACATAATTTATTGTTTCAGTTTGGATCTTTCAATGTTTGGCTTAACCTTGTGGGCCAATCACCGGTCCAGCCGTTCCTGATAGACAAAGGGAAATGATCGTTTGTCCAACGCCATGGCGAATGTGAGGCAAACACCATGGCAAGTGTTGGTCCCACGCCAGTCAAATGCCATGAACCCATGGCCATGGCACTTGCCCACAGTGTCACTGACCTCAATCCACCTGGGAAACACTGGTGTCAGCACATTCCAGACCAAGGTAATTGACGTGCTCCTCAGTCCATATACATCACCCTCTGCTCCTCCTTCCACCCTCACCCATCTGACCATCCCTTTCATTTTGTTTAGTCTCAACAATGACACAGGTCGCCATTGCCACAGACACCGCTGTTGTGATGTGATATTACTGATCTTCTCCCAGACTCACTGGACCAGGGTGGCATTCATGCTCTCATCCTTCATGAAAACATAAGTCCAGACAAAATATGTCATCTCACAGTCATACTGACATCTAGTTCCACAGTGCTCACATTACTGCTACAGTTCTGGCTCAGGTATGTCCATGTTCTTCTTATATACTGGTCTTGTCTGATTTGCCACTTCATCAGCATAGTGTGGGTCCTCCTGTTGGAAAATCACCAGGTATGTGGTACCCATGCTGTGCTGTATGCTCCAAACTGAAATTTTTCTTGAGTATAGAATATTCTATGATCAGTCTGATATGCCATGCCACCTGCTTGCTTCATCCTGGTGTGCTCAGTATGATCAGTCTTCATTGGTCAGTTGTGTGCAGTGTGCTGCAATAGCAGGATGTGCAGCGAACACCTGGACCAGGGTGCATGGCACTGTTACATACTGAAGTTCTTCCTGTATATTGTCACCCTCAGTGTCTGTGTATCATCATGATCAGCAGTATCCAAGAATATAATCAGATTTTGACAATATTATATAGGATGTGGGTTAGCCATAAGTATTATAGTGAAGTAGGATCTAGCCAAGTGTGCCGTGGACACTGTGTGTATGTTCAGCCAGCCTCAAAAATATGTCCTGATGATACTAGCACTGACCTCAGGCTGACATCATTCTCAAGTCTGGGCCACATTTTTTAAAAATGTTGTGGAAACATCCCAGGTGATGACCAGACAATCTTAGCAGGGAATATCTCCCAGACGTATGCCTCAAAAAATGATCAAACAATGACATTATATGATCTTTATGACACATAGGCCCAACTTCTTGTCAGCATCAGGTCCTTGACATCCTTTCGACATCCAGACAGATTGGCCATGTACAACCCAATATGTTCTGAGCATAGAAATAGTTTGATGATGTTCAGCTCAATATTGGGTGTCTCTTCAGCTGATTTGGATCCCACACTGGTTGAACATTTCAAGTTTTTTGGTGAAAAAACTAGTGAAAAATGTTTTGAATTTTACAGCAATTTTTCAGTGATAAACCAAGTGAAAAACTTGTAACTTCTTCATGAATTTTTTGACCTTCAAAACTTCTTCAGCACTTTTTCTGAAACTTTTCACAAGGTTCAAAAAGGTCTCCAAAATGTTTCAAGTTTTTCACCTACTTTTTTGGCGAAAAATTACTGTAAAATTCAAAACATTTTTCACCAAAATTTTCAGTGCAAAACTTGAAATGTTCAACCAGTGTGACAGGAAAGGGATGGAAAGCAAGTAGGGAGCTGGGGTTTTGGCCTTGTATCTCAAAATGAATGGCCAGTCTCCCTGTCAATATCTGAAGATGATCCAGCACAGATCCCTGAACATTATTTCACATATCTCATTCTGATCTTGAGGGGAAAATATTTTGAGTTTTTCACCATTGTTTACGCCAAAAAATCAGTATGAAATGAGGTTTCTTTTGCCATCTTTTTTTAGTGAAAAATAAGAAATAAATGACTCTGAAAAATGTTGAAAAAAGTGCTATCTGCTTTTCTAATTTTTTACCATCTTTCATCAAACTTTTTTCAGACATTTGATTGTATTTTTGTAGGTGGAACCTGTGGTGAAAAACTTGAAAGTTCAGGTTTCAAGTTTTTCACCACAGTTTCTGCCTGCAAATGTGTATGAATTAGTGGTGAAACTTTTTCAAAAGAAACTAAGAAATTTATTTCACATTTTTCACGGTGATTCCAAGTCGAAAATGTCCTGAAAAAGTTTTAAGTTTTTCACCTGTTTTTTCGGCGAAAAACTTCTGTAACATCGAGAATATTAGTGGTGAAATTCTTTCAAAAGAAATTATGAATTTTGTTTCTCATTTTTCATGGTGATTCCAAGTCAAAAAGGTCCTGAAAAACTTTTAAATTTTTCACCTGCTTTTTCGGCGAAAAAATTCTGTAATATCCGAAATATTAGTGGTGAAATTCTTTGAAAAGAAACCATGAATTTTATTTCTCATTTTTCACGGTGATTCCAAGTTGAAAAGGTCCTGAAAAACTTTTGAGTTTTTCACCTGCTTTTTCGGCAAAAAAATTCTGTAATATCTAGGGATGGTCACGGGTCCGGGTCCGGGTATCAGCAGGCGACACCGTACCCTAACCCGCCAAACCCGTACCCCACCCGGGTACGGGTATAGACCCGTACCCGAAATCAACCGGGTCTGTACGGGTTGTACCCGCAGGTATAACCTGGGCGGTACAGGACCGGTCTCGACCCGCGGTACTAATTAAAAATCACTGCAACTCTGTAATTGAACGAATATCACGACAATGTAAGTATATCAAGTTGTACGTGCTTTCTTCCCAGCTCCACCATCACCCTCGCTCCTCTCCTCGGGCTGCTTGCGCTTTACAGCATCAGTAACCTCCTTCGCCTTCGCCTTCCCTTTCCCCTTCATCTGCTGCTTTACTGCCTTGACCGCATCATCATCCCTAACCAGATCCTTCCGGCTCCAGCTACCTAAACACAGGAATCTTCGGATCGACGCGCCGGTGAGACGATTGCGGCTGAATGAAAGGACGTGGCGACCCTGCGAGAATACGCGCTCCACACTTGTGGATGTGGCTGGGAGCCGAATAACAATCAGTGCCGACGAGATAAGATGAATTAAAACACTCACATGGAATGCTGAGATAGTCAAGCGCCATGCGAGAGAGTTTCGGCCAAACATCACGCTTCCCGTACCACCATTTGAGCGGGTCCTTGACTCCTGGAACAATTGGCTCGGCCAGATACTGCTCGGGCTCGGTTTTGCCGGTACGTGTCGAAGGAACATCGATGTCGAGGAGCCAATCCGCTGCAAGGTCAAGCTCGACGTTGCTAGAAGTCACGCTGACCTTGAATGACAGTTAGCAGACTGGGAAGAAGAGAGAAGCCATGACATACTGTGTCACCGCCGTCAATGATCTCAACGTCGTTGTCTTGAGACTTGTAAGACAGGTCAAACTCGTCTTTGACAAGCTGTTCGGCTGTGTCGATCCAGTCTTGATCCCACTTGCGCAAGCGGAAGTATTCCAGTTTGAGACTCGGATGAAGCACTGTATGAATATCAGTAGACAGGAATAAAAATATGTAACAGGAACGCACCCATTGCGATACGATAAACATTTGAATTGTCCGTGCGAGAGTAGTATTTGTTTAGCGTGGCCTTTGCAAGGTTGAGTGCCTTACGGACTGAGTTGTGGATGGGATGACGAGCGGAAGATGAAACAATGGTGGTGGTGAGAAGGTCATCGATCTTGTCCATTGTTGTGATAACATTAGCGATGGTGCTCTTCTCGTCTGAGGAGAAGAGAAGAGTAGCGCGTTTGAACACCTGTATAAAAATGAGGGAGGAATAGATAGACAGCTGAATCACATACCTCGAGTGTATGAACCATGTCCTGTATGATAACCCAGTCGTTGTTGGATAGATCGTACGCCCGATAGTTGAGCTCGCGGTCACCGGTGATTTCATTGATTGCAGCCTTGTAACGTACAGCAAAGACCATCATGTCGTAAGTAGAATTCCAGCGAGTGGGTACGTCGCCAGGGATGTAGCGGATACGCAGCTTATGCTTTGTACATGCTCGACGCCAAGCAGGCAAGCCAATGGTGGGCGAGTTGATGAGGGCGAAAGCAAGTTTACGGAGCTGGGCGAAATAGTGAGTGAAAGATATACCATTAGAATACGCTACAAAAGATACGACGTACTAGTGAGACTGCTGTTTTAGCCTCCTTCGTCTCCCACAACATCTCTGCCTGCTTCTCTGCCCCAAGATCATCAAATGCGTCCCCATCCACGTCCGCGGAGGCAACGGAGCTAGTGTCAGAGAGTTCCTCGAGCTCGGGAATGGAATCATCATCCTCGCCGTCTTCATCCAGGTCAATAATAGGTTCTTCCAGGCTCGCGTCGTCGTCCCCCTCGATAAGGTTACCAGAGGCATCCTTCTTCTTTGGACGAGGTTGGAAAGGTCGCATGAAAGACTTAACGGCGAGGTTCATCGTGTGGTTGAAGCAGCGGACACGGTTGACGCCATCAAAATCGTTCTCGGAGCTGAGATCCAGCGCAGTGTTCTGCGTGTCGTTGGAGGTAGCGTTGTCTCCCGTCCACGCGAGGATCTATACCAAATAAGCAAACACAAAAACAATTGAAGTGAAAAGCTCGCACCTTGCGCTCAAGCCCAAAGCGTCTAAGCATATCATCAAACTCACGGGCGAGGACGTCACCAGTGTGTGACTGTATGAAATGGTGAGGAATTGAAGAGATAGATAACAAAGACGCACCTCAGGAACCTCGATGATATCCAAAAGAAAGACCAGGGGCTCACCCTCGTGCTGAAGATGAACAGTCCAGGCGACGAAAGCACGGTGGTTTGGAGACGTCCACGCATCCGTTGCAAAGTTGAGGCGGCCATCGTATTCCAGAAAACACATTCCTCAATAAAAATTCAAATAAAAGAGAAGGACGAATACCGTAAGAAGTTTCTTGACGCGCTCAGCCGAGCGCTCATATACCGCCTTGAGATCACGGGCAACAGTGCTGCGACTCGGAACCTTGAGCTCGGGCCGACCAGCGGTGAGAAGGTCCTCGAGCTGCCGATCCTGAACAATCTTGAGGGGCCGATTCGCCTCAGTGATCCAACGAATGATACGAGCACTAATGAGTTGTAAGTAAGGTTCGACAGAGGGGGAGAAAAATAAAAGAGCGCACCGAAACTCCGGCTGGGTATGTGTACGATGGCTGACGTTGACAGGCCGCTGTCCGGTACGAGCAAATGCTGCGAAAATACTGCCATCGCGACTGCCATCCGCCGCGACACCCTTGATACGAGCCTCAACGACGTCGGAGCCCCAGCATTGTTTGGCGTGTTTCTTGAGGTTGCTGGTGGAAGAACGGTCGCTGTGAGGGTCGCCGTTGAGCTTTGTCTGATAGCGCTTCACCCCCAGGAAATCTAGGATGAGTGAGAGAATGAAATAGAGAAACGGACATGTGAGACGCACCCGACTTGCTCTTGCATCCGCCGGGCGCTCTGCACTTGAATGCCTGGTATTTGCGACCATCGTGATCGGTCTTCGTCTCGACATCGTCCGCAAAGAAGGAGTAGACAGGGGAGGTCCATTTGGCACGTTTATCTTCTGAGCTCCGCTCGTGTTAATAAGATAAAAACCAATCAAATGATGAACACACCCGAATCACTCTCTGCAGCCTTCTCGGACCCGCCTGATGCTGCGCTCTTCGACTTGCGGCTATGACCTAACCAAAAAAAAATCAGTTACGGAACGAGGAATTGAACGGGTAAGAACAAAGGATGCTCACTGCTGGAGATCGACTGGACAATCTTACTGACTTTCTTCTTGAGTCTTTTAGCGCCCTTGGAAACCGCGCTCGCAGAGCGCGAGATGATAGACGAGGGGGCCATATTGTGAAGGGGGAATAGAGTTCCGGTGCGATTTTATATCAATGTGCGCTGTCCTAATTTGATTTATGTCTCTCCTGTGATGCGCAGCAACTGTCTACACACCATATTTAACTGAACAAAGAGGGGTAATAAGGGGCCAGGTCATTGGAGGATTCAAAACAAAACCAGGATACGGCTTGAGGCACGCATTGGTGAACATGTAAGTGTTACAGTAACATGTGTGGTGAAGCGACAAGGCGGCAAACCGTGAGAGTAAGAGGGAAGAGGGAGAGCCACCGGATCTTCAACACAAAGCAAGGGGTATCCACCAAAAGATTGGAAATAAAGTGATCGTAAATTGAATTGAACGGAATTTACATGAGCCGCCCCTTTGTTGCCCAGCAGGCTCAGGAGGAGACGAGTGAAAGGGCACGAGTAATGAGAATGGGACGAGAGAGAGAGGTGGTGTATATCGGAGGAAAGATGGACACAGTGGGTGCATGTTTATCCACATCTTGTCAAGCAATCGGTCAGAATGGGCGCTTATTTGTTCATGTATCTGTAATCGCCGATAATTTCAACCAGGCGGGGCCTGGGCTACAGTTGTCTCGGTCGAGGATTTGATATGTGCAATGCAATTCAATGGCAAAATGTCGACACGTAGATACATTTATTAGAGGAGACCTAGAATCTGATTTTCTTCTGAGCGGAAACCGTTTCCCTTCACGTGTGATATTGATCCCGGAAAGAAACGATGACGGTGGCATCAACAAAGTGGTCCAAAGCACCGTCTTTATTTTTTGGCTGCAGGTCATGACGGGGATCTATTTCGGGGTATGGTAGGTCAAGGTCCAATGTGCTCATTGTTGGGTCCTGGGAGTGGAGTAGCTGCCCAGGAGGAGACATAACTTGGACATAACGCACCAGTGCAACGGGCCGGATCAATATAGCCGACATAGGCGGCATAGCCTTGGCATCGGAGATAGTGCTACATCTTATCGGGTGCATCAATGATGCGGCATAGATGCTAAGAAAACAAAAGCGACTGCATACAGATGTGCTGGTCTACAGTGGACTATCTCAAACAATATAATGCACAACAAAATGGTTTAAATTTCCTGTGGAATGCAAAGCCATTTGTGAGGCTGTGTACCCGTAGTACCACGGGTCGGGTACGCGGTACCTCCGGGTTGATAATGGTCTCAACCCGTGACCCGTACCCGTCGGACCCGACCCGGAAACCCGCCGGGTTGACCCGTACCCGTGGGCATCCTTAGTTACTAATATCCGAAATATTAGTGGTGAAATTCTTTGAAAAGAAACCATGAATTTTATTTCTCATTTTTCACGGTGATTCCAAGTTGAAAAGGTCCTGAAAAACTTTTAAGTTTTTCACCTGTTTTTTCGGCGAAAAACTTCTGCAAAATTCTAAATATTTTTCACCAGTTTTTTCACTCAAAAACTTGAAACCTTCAACCAGTGTAGCACTGGTTGAACATTTCAAGTTTTGCACTGAAAATTTTGGTGAAAAATGTTTTGAATTTTACAGTAATTTTTCGCCAAAAAAGTAGGTGAAAAACTTGAAACATTTTGGTGACCTTTTTGAACCTTGTGAAAAATTTCTGAAAAAGTGCTGAAAAAGTTTTGAAGTTCAAAAAATTCATGAAGAAGTTACAAGTTTTTCACTTGGTTTTTCACTGAAAAATTGCTGTAAAATTCAAAACATTTTTCACTAGTTTTTTCACCAAAAAACTTGAAATGTTCAACCAGTGTAGTATATGGCAGGATAATACATAGGTTGATAATATTGATAATGAGACATGGGCGGAGGAGGAGGAGGACGTTGGCGGCTTTTATGATACATACCGCTTGGTGGAAATCATGCAGCTCCAACGATGTTTCTTCTGGTATGTGGACTTGCCACCACTCCACTGTCTAGCACAGATATAGACAGTGGCTGTATCCCACACTGTAATACTAGAATGATGGGCAGGCGACTCCTTCTTGAGAAACTCAATGGATTTATCACATTCCTCGGCCTTCATCCACGCTCGCATCGCGTCCCAGGACTCCCAATGAAGCCTATAATTGTGATGGAGATCATATTCAAAGCTTCCAACGGCAGGCGGCAATGGGGTGGCACGACCAGGATTGTAGTCGGGTACAGCGAACTGAGGATCAGAATCCGTTCTGAATGACATGTGTGAGCACAACATGTTGATAGGGGGTGCATCAAAATCCGAGAGACGGAATGTTAGGGTTGACATCGGGGGCGAGAGGGCAGGGTAGCAGTAAGCTAAAAGGGAGATAACAATAGTATCTGGTCACCCCTCCAGAGGGTGGCCTCACAGACATGATGGGACTCAAAGCTGAACCGAGCTGCTCAATGCTCCATTACCGTTTACGGTGTTCGAGCAAATAAGACACGCGAGTTGCCTTATTTGGTGCACGTGACCAGGGCGAAAAGTCAAAGACTATTGTAATATTTATACTAATTTCGGAGTCCGAGATATTTCCGTGAAAAACAATTAAAACAATAAACTAATTGTAGTATGTATGGGGATGAAGAATTTAGAAGGAACAATAAAGTAATTGTCAAGGAGCCAGAGGTCCGAGACCACTGTGATCACATGACAAATTATATGTGCGCATAATTGTCGAAGAGCATGTGGAAGAGTGTTCATGATAATAAGAACCAATGGCAAATTTGGAGTTGATGATTAGTAAGTCCGACGGTGTCTGATGGAATCCAATAGAACAGATCACAACAGGGACGCGGTGTCGAAGACGATTGTTGGTGGCACATGTCTTGCCGTCTTGCAGGAGGTCTTGCACCATGACACGTTCCACTGCCTGAATGACTTGATCAGCAGCTTGAGACCTCTCCTCATATGCAAGGGTCTGGGGACCTTTCGAAGTGCTTTCGTCATCGGAGGTAGCCTTGGGGGAGAACATGAGCTTGAGTCTCTTGGGGATTGTCGCATCTTTCAGGTACGCCGCTCGTGACATGTGGAGCTGGAAAAAATGAGTTGTTGAAGATAATTGAAGCATAACTGAAAACATATGCAGAGACGAGCCTCAGAGATTTTGTTTCGCTCAGCAGTGATTTTTTTGCCACCCAGCATCTGTATTTCCACCTTCCACTTGTCAAACATGTAGCGGTGGACAAAGTGGTCATACAGGCAGAGGAGCAGGGCAGAGTCTTTGACAAAGCAGGTGTCCAGATGGAGGAAGTCGTAATATGTGCCCGCAATCAAGAAGCGAAATGTGTCGATGGCGCACATGCACATGGCCGAGTTGTATATGGAATAGGGGCTTTGGGTGAAGTCGACTGCCCAGACGTTGATGCTGAGTTTAGCAAGGTAAGCCTTGACATGGAGAATGGTGCTTTCTTCCAGTTGGCAGAATGCACACACAATCTGGTTTTGGAGCGAATAGACTCTATAACATCGACACCGACCTTGACAAAGAACATTAATTATGGATCATACAAGATAGTGGATCCAACAAGTCACTAACCTTGACCTGGCTGGGGTTAATAACCAGGTGCCCGTATTGTCCTGTTCTTTTCAGGTCGGCAACAGTGGCACCTTCAAACCGGAGTTCAAACCGCTCGACAACATTGGCTAATGCTGACGACGGAGCACTGGCTGAGTCCAAGCAACCCCAGAGAAAACGGATGTGCGTTTGAAAAGTGGTCTGGCCGCAGAGAGATCAGCTACTAACAGAAGAATCTGAGAATGTACATACCTTGAAGGACTGAGCATTGTCGTCAATATCGCCTTTGAGCATCTGATGCTCAGTGAGTTTTCTGACAATGGCTGTCTTCGTTGCCTTCTGGCTTCCCCTGTCTTTGGTTCCACTCTTGTTGTTAGATGAACTCGATGAGCCACACGATGAGTTCGAGGACGAGCCAGGCGGGTTGGGAGATGAACGAGACAAGGTAGCAGACCCACGAGACAGGTTAGGGGATGAAAGAGGCAGATTGGGCAATGAAGCAGGCCTCGAGTCTTGGGGTATCTTAGAATGACGAGGAGTGTGGGACTTCTCTGCCATCGCTGGTGTAGCTGGCTGGGTGGTGGACTGAGACTTCGCCTGAGCCTTGGGCCAGATGCAGGGGTCACGGATACATTCGGGAGTATGTTCGTGCACTGAGTTGCCTAGGGATGTACTGATAGGACATGAGTTGAAGAACAAAGAAAGTCAACCAGAACTACAACGCACCATTCAAGATACTCAAGCCAAGCAATAGTAGAGGCAACCTTCGCAGCAAGCCCCTTGTTCTGAGCATGCACGGCGTCTCTTTGAGCTGCCACAGCATTCAAGTCGTCTTCGATTGAAGCTCAGTATGCCGCCATCTCCACCTGGATATTGTAGTTATAGTCAAGGCGTACTTGCTTGAGCATCCTGCTGAGCTTGTTATGAGAAGCTAACAAGGCCTCGATGTTCACAGGTTGTTCAGGATGTCCACTGGCAGTGACTGGGTTGTCGTAATAGCTGCCAGCAGCGACTGGGTTGTTGAGATAGCTGTTTGGAGCGACTGAGTTGTTGAAATAGCCACTCGGATTCAAGGAGTTGTTGTAGGCATCGCTCTGGGCAATGGCAGCATTGAAGGCAAAAGGTGGGTTAGTCGGATCCATATTGCAGACGAATTGGAAGCAATGGGGTTGGGCTCGATAGACCGGAAGTGCGAGAGGTGCGAGAAGAAAGTTAGGGGCAGAGTCAAAATCAGTGCTCTGTTTGGGGGATGTTAATTCCTGAGGCATGTGTTTTCAGGTGGGGTCTGGGATGTTGACCATTGGCAAGACTGTGAGCGCAAAGTTGGCAAGACTGCGAGCGCAAAGCTTGCAGCGCCCCACATGAGAGTGAGGCAGGATGTGGATCAGGCTGAAGTATGTGATGGATGATCACGGATCATGAGTCACATGAATCATGTGATTTCAGACTTCGCGTTTCTCCAAACTTCCTTCACCTTCACCTTCATTGGCTTCATGCCAGTGCATTTCAAACTTCATTGGCTTTGCACCCATGAATCATCGACCTCATTGGCTTTGTGCCCATGAATCATTGCCTTCATAATTGCACCAGACACTCTGACTGAAGAAAATGGATTCGGAAATGGAACCGCTCACTATGAGACTCATGGACCACAGTACATATCATTTTGAACTGGAGAGTGAGCGTAATGTGACTTGCGATAGATGCCTGGAAAGTCAAGGATGCCCTCTCTGTTGTTGAAGGTGTAAATCTTCTCAAAAATCGATGAGAAACAGGAGTTACTATTGGTGCATTTGATGGAAGGGTTGCTGCAGGTGGGGCATGCATTGTATTTTGTCACCGCAAACGCACACTATGTCCCTCTCATGCCACCAACTGACCCCAAAAAAATCATGGTACGATGGGATATGTGCTATGGGCCTGATGATCCTGTCCTATGGCCCCAGCTATACACCGACACCTTCTGCCATCTGGCAGCCATACCCAAGGCCCCTACCTCTGCTCAGGGTCAGCAGAAATTTGGGGTGATGTGGTGGAACCTGGCCCATGATGATTTCATCTGCCCACAATCGGGACTGACCCTCACCCATGGTCTTGGTAGACTCTGTCTCAAATGGTTCACAAAACTTTTGGACCTTGTCCACACGCTCATCGACAAGTATGAGCAATACTTGAAATCTCTCCCCGCTGGCACCACACTTTCCTAGCTCTTCCCTCGACTGGTTCAGACCTCTGCCTGAGTTTGGAGCATCTACGAATCCCAACAACCTACACCTGAATGCGACTTGGTGTCATTTCTGTGCAGTGTGAATATCTTGAGCTCACGGGGCTGCTACAATACATGACAAAGTACAAGCCATGCATGAAGGGCATCAAGGACCTCAACACACACACACCACCTATCCCAACGACTGCATCAGCTGCTCCACCCAGGATCCCTGCATTGCCCAGGCTTTCTGGCAGGCATGCCTCCTGTGCTGGTTCTTTGTTGCAATGAGATCACCAGATGGAAGCCAAAAAGGCAGATATAGCACCAGATGGAAGGCGAAAAGCCCTGTCACATTGTCACACCATGACTAAATATGTGACAGAGTACAAATAAGGAAGGCAGACCCGTCTGAACCAAACACTACCAAACCCCACTTCAACATTCTTCTGGCCCTCCAAGTATTCTCAGATGAGAACATCTTGAGGGTGGTCACACCCCTTGCAGCGGCCGACTTCCTGGAGATGAATCCAGCTGCTGGGTTCTCCCCAGTGGCAGCAACAGATCGGCTTGATGACCGCCTGCATCTGCTGCACCACTGCACGCAGAATACACTGTGGTATCGGAATCTGTTTGCAGCTTCCAGCCCAAACGTCACTAGCACTTCTCTCACTGGGAGCCCAGACATTGTTAGTGCTTCTGTGGCTGGTACTTTGGTCTCTGGAACCTTTCGAGGCAGGCAGGCAGAGGTTCCTAGTCAGAAAGTGTCAGTGTTGGGATCACCATGTGAGTCTTTACATTTTTGAGCTGGCCTGGAGAACCAATCAATTGCATCACAGATGCTGCAGCACGAGCACAGGCCAAGGCGAAGAAGGAGGCACAGGGGCCGAACCTGAATGCCAAGGTGGCCCATGATAAATTCTTGCCCTTCCAACGCCCAGAAATGCTGACACCAATCACTCCCTGGGCCGATGCACTTAAGGCAATTGACAGAGGCCTCCCCCGATCCTGCGGTATCAACCTACCCCAATACTACATTTTTCCAGAGCCCACCCTCGTCGCTTCTCCTGATGAAGAACCCCACCATCACACATTTTGCAGTCGAACTTGTCTTAACCCATACCCCTCATAACCCATAATCTGCTAAATACCATACATTTTTGGTGTCCCCCTAGGTGGTTCTCAATTAAAACCCATAAATCTCTTATACTCCATAATCCATACAGTTTCTGGGCGCAACACCCATAAATCACCCCTATCTTGTATTCATTATTGTGTATTGTTCTTTGCTTGCCACGAGCTTTTTGCCATGCCGCTCACCATGGCACCTCATCCATCGCCGGCCAGTCTCAAAAAAGGTCTTTCCAACCTCAAGGAGAATGTAAAAAAAACGTCGAGATGCTCTTCTGGAACAGGTTAATAAGCAAGAGAAGATCGGAACAACACCAAAGCTTGGATGACCACCATTCTCTATCGAGAGTGGCTGCATAACATCGACAACAACATGCGGCTGGTAAAACGGCACATTCTTCTCTTGCAGGACAACTTCAAAGGTCACGATGCACCATCTGATCTTACCAACATCCGTGTGGAAAATTTTAGTCCTAATCTCCCTGCCCACATTCAGCCGATGGACACCGGAATTATCCAGTGCTTCAAGTCCCATTATCACCGCTTTTTCATGCAGCACGCTCTGGACCATTATGACGAGGAAATCACGCCAGGACAGATTTACGACATCAACCAGCTCGAGGCCATGCAGATCGCAGACATGGCTTGGAGTGCTGTTTCTTCCCAGACCATCGCCAACTGCTGGATAAAATCTGGCATCCTTCCGACAACTTCCACAGCTGCTGCCATCCTGTCGGACCTTGATGATGAAGCTGATTCACCTGAGACCGCCCTTTCAAAGGTTCTGGATGAGCTTCAGGCGCTCGGGGCTCTCCAGAAGCAGAATTGGCTTGATATTTCGGCACTCATTGACGTACCCAAGGAGCAGGTGATGGAGGATGCATCTGATGAAGATATTTTTGAGGCAGTACAAAAGATGCGGGCTGACCAGGAGAATAGGGAGATCAATGGTGGGGACAACAACCACGGGGATTCAGCTGGAGAACCGAAGCTGACCTGAAAAGAAGCCTTGCAGGCTGTGTTGACATTGCGCAAATACCTCGCAGATGTCGATGGAGCATTTGCCTGCAAGCTTGAACTGGGTCTGTCAACATTCAGACGTGAAATGCAATTGGAGCACTCCCGTGAACTTGTTTCGACTTCCATTACAGATTGTTTCAGTGCTACAGTTAGCTGAGAATATTTTTTGAATTTATTTGATTTTTAGACCAATTTTTTTTTTCAACCTGTGGAAACCTATAGACCGTGATAACCCATACTTTGACCTGTCCACCAGGGGGTATGGGTTAAGACAAGTTCGACTGTAGGTTCTTGAAATTCCCATTACTCACGACATATTCACAAAAATAATATATGGATGTATCATAGGCAATATTAATAGGGGCAGTCAGAGTAGAGGATTCTGGAGGGATTAAGGCAAGGATTAAGGATGGATTATGGAATTTTGGAATGCCCATAATCCTCCATAATCCAAGCATAATCACGGTATAATCCAAATCTACTCTGACCGACCCAGAACCCGAATCTTCTCCAGAGGAGCTTCGAGGATTCTGAGGGATTAAGAATCCGAGGGATTCTCCCATGCTAAATAAATTCAGAAACCTTCCATAATCCTGACCCATAATCCTACCAGAATCCTCTACTCTGACTGCCCCTAATGTATATATACTGAGTTTTTTGTACTGCATGCTAATAACAGAATTTTCTTTTATTTCCCTTTTGCCTGAGCTGAACAAAGCCGAGGCAGGAATGATGATGTTTTTGTTTATTATGAATGAATGAAGATGTTCTTGTTTATTACGAGTACTTATGTTTACATAATACTTGTTCCTTTCATTCCTCCAAGGGGCTAAAAGTCTCCCTATTTTCCTTGTCTCTGATTTTTTAAGATAGTCTCCTTAGTGGCTGTGTCTGACTTCTTTAGTGGCTGTCCCTATACTTCGTTCACTTTTTCCTTACCCCTTTAGTGGCTGTGTGGCCTAGGGCTGTGCTGTTTTTATTTACTTCTGTCTCTTTTCCCTGGTGTAACCGTCCCATGCCACTCATTCAGAGGGTACAAACATTAATAAGTCTAGTATATACCTCCTTCCAAGTCCCCCAGCAAATTTTCAATATTGCCCTGGACCTGCCAAAGTAAATACACGGCCTGGTCTGCCTGGGCCTCATCGAAATCACATCAATCATTTGGGTCTTCTGGGTTTGTCATGTATCACTGTATGTCCGGGTGGATTTGGGATGACCAGCTTACTAAGCGGCATAATCGGCATGATGGGAAAAAAGATAAGTATGAGATCCTGCCGGGCGCAGCCACAGCCCTCTACCCCAAGTTATGAACAACATCACATTCCTCATTTGACTCTCACATCTGCACCAACTTCGCGTTGGCACTCACTCCTGTACCTGCAGCTTCGTGTTGTTCCTATGTACTGATGCTTTCTATACTAGGTCTCTAGTGCGCCTTCATCTGCCGATGTTAATCTCGGTCCCTATGCAATGAATCCATGAAAATCATGATCCCCCGGTCGATGCCAAACGTCCCCTTCAGCTGCTGATAATATGGAACATGGGAGATGATGTGACAAGGCTCGAGGATGAGCTGAGGTTGTGGGTGCAGTGGCTCTGAGTACCGCACAATGTATGCAAACTGTGGATGCGTCAAATATGGTGATTTTGCAGCATCCATTGGGCCCAGATCCATATGGGGCTGGACGACAATGAAGGTCTGACACTGTCCCTGAAGGGATTGTGTCAATATGGATCAGATATACCCAAAGTCTTTCTGTCCAGTCAAGGGATGACGGAAAGAAATGGAACTATTGCCGTGATTTTGTTTGAAGTTGGAGAACAGCCGTGTTTTATGGGTGAAATGGGTGAGTTGTACTGCTTGAGTTAGAAATATGTTAATGCCTGCATCCAGAAGGTCGTATGTGAGCTGGGATGCATGGATATACAGAGAAAAATGAATCCGATTCCAGTAGCTCAAAATCAGCTCTTCCATCGGCGCCTCAAGTACGACTCCGGACCCATTGTAGGTGGTTTCTTGGGCAGGCGAGAGCTGTTGAGAGTTGCCTGGCCTCAACAACAGGAGACTGCAAGTCAGTTGTCTGGATGCTATCGCTGATTGACGCAAGCAACCTCCCCCGTCCGCATATTTGGCGAAGCATTGTCAAGTCAAGGTCCCCCGCTTCATGTAAATTGACAATTGCAATGTGTTAAACTCTAGCTTACACATGTGGTTGTTCGTCTTGATCTTCTGCAGCTTTCCGTTATGGCTTTCATACATAAATTCACAGAGCTTCAAAAGCAGACCCCACCACTTCATCAGGTCACTGGTATGCATGGTGTAGTGGTGGTTAGGACGAGTTGTGAGACCCGGGAAAAGTGACTGGGAGGTGCAGAGATAGTTGAGATAACTCTCCATGTATTGGTTGGCCCAGGATGGGCTCACTGTGTATGAACAGACGGTGTTTGTCGCACCAATGAGGTCGTGAAAGTTGTCAAGTAACTGGAGGTCCCTTCTCGACGACGAACCATGATACCAGAGCTCAGGAAGAATCAAGGGGAAAAGGATGGTGAACAAAACAAGCCAATTGTTATCCTTCAGCTTCCTGTGTGTCTTCTCTTCCAAGTCGGTGGGTAGACAATCAATCCAGGCTGGAATCATGACACCGGCAAGTCCTGCATGGATAATGGCCATGGTGTCCATATCAAACACGATCTGCGAAGGCCTCTCGTTCTTGTAGACTGCATAATCTGCCTCACCCTCATCCTCCTCCTCCTCCTCCTCATCCCCCTCATGCCCTAGCTCCATCACATCCTCATGCCCTATCTCCATCACATCATCAGCCTCGCTGATGGCCATGAAGGATGCACAGTGGATGAGGGAGGAGGCTGGTCTGTTGTTCCTGATCAAACTGTCCCAGTGGAGGTCGCCAAGCTCGTTTTTGATGGTGCTGGCATCTATGTCCATCATGTCCATGTCCATCATATCCGGATCCACATCGGAGTCAGAGTCAGATTGGTGCCACCAGCCTTCGCATTGGAACCGATGCCCCATTTGAGATGGCAGTGATGCTGAAGGACACCTTGAAGCGAGTTGTGCATAAGTCCAAGCACTGTGTGCTTAACTGGGTCGTGGTATGTTATTTTGTTGAGGGGCGAAAAGTGACATCTGTGTTCATTGAAAATCTTCTTGCAAGCATTTAGTGTTCCTGCAATGAGCCAGGCTTTGGCATAGCAGAGGACCTCCCACCCGTGTCACAGCTCAAAGTTGGTGTAATCCAGCCGATCAATGTCTGCATACTGGAGCTATGGGACGTGTGACTGGTGCAGCCTAGCAATTTTTTGAGAGCCAGGATGTCGCCAATAGCAGCAATAATTGCAGCCCAGTAGAAGTCACCATTGGGGTGATTGTATGTTGGGATCATCTTTCTGCGCCACATTTGCTGGAACTGGTCCACAACTGGGTCAGCAAGTGCGGCCATTGTCGTGACAGTGGGCTCCTTGGAAGGTGGTGCCATTCCGACAAAGTATGTGTAGCCCTCAAGATGCCACATCTTGTAAGGAAGATTGAGACAAACTGCGATGATAGCCCACAGGACACTGACTTTCCAGCGATCTTGTTCATGAAGGGATTGAACCAGTTGATGTAGAAGCTGAACACGAGATTATTGGGCTCGGAGAAAGGAGGCTCTGTTGCGATCCTCTTCAGTCCATTGTACATGATGGAGCTATTCATGTGCAGTGGAACCGTCCAGAACCGATCTGTCTCCCTCACGCAAACACACATCAGTAAAACTACACATTTGGTTTTGGCATCTTTTAGCTTTGGACAGTGTCTTTGGGCATCTTCGTCTTGGGATCCATATCTTAGGTCTTTGGGACGGCGTCTTGGAGCATCTTTGTCTTGGGTGGACTTCTTGGGTAGTGTCTGGGTTGTTGTAAAATATTTGTAATGGAATTTCTTATCCTAAACCATATGGTAGAGTGTCTCATTGCCCACCGCTTTGTGCCGCCCTCTCTACATTATCGAGCTACTCCGTGCCTACAAATTTGAGAGCATCATACTCCCGCGATCCAGCAACGAGAGAATGGACGGTCGGGTCGACTGCGCCGCTGGTGTAGTTGAACACAACAAGGCAGCCCGCCCCGGGATTTTGCGTACATGTGGCACATGACTTGCTGGTGGTAGATGCAAGGGGTACCCACCGGAAGATGCCAAGACATGCTGTCAAAGTATAGTATGCCTCCGAAGACCCTTAAACCAGTTTTTGGACTTTGGTTTTGAATCATCTGAAAAGCTCATAAAACAGCATAGGGAAAAAAAATCCAAATTTTCCCTCACTTGGTGCAATTTTTGACACCTATTTGCCTGGCTGGGGGACTGCAAGTAAGTGTCAATAGATACTCACTGATCAAGTAATCTTGATCGCGATCGCGTGTGTACATCTTCTGCAGCGCCACCTTCACCTCATCCCACGCGCCTTCTAATAGTAATACATCGAAGGATGTCAACGTCAACTGCTGATCTGCCGGAGGTAATTCAGATGGACTGTCTTCCCTCTGCTTGCTGAAACTGTCATTTTCCCAGCACAGAGGTACTGCGCACCTTGCGCAAGAATACTCAAGTTTGGCAAAGGTGGTGTCGCCAACATCGAAAAGCATTTGAACAGTCCTGAACATTTGGCAAAAGAGAAAACGGCCAAGAGCGCCGGAAGCAGCAAGCAAATTACCAGCTTTTTTACACAATGGCCTCGCATGCTGCCACCTCCAGACCCGCCCGCTACTGCCAGTGCCCCTGCTCATCCACACACCAAGTTAGCATCTGGTTTCATTATTGATGTAGATGAACTCCTGGATAGTTCGGGATCAGTGCCTCCTCTTGTACCACTCCCAGGAGAAGATCTCGGCGAGATTCTTCTGTCACGTCTACAGGCCGTCATCTTGACTTTACCATCAAGTGTCCCCGCTGCGCAAAACGGGGATCTAATCTCTACCTTTGCTGTCGACCCCACCACCCTCATTCTGCCGGGCCAGGACACTTGGGAAGATGTCATTCACAGACTATTCAACTGTCTTCTCTTGAACGGCACTCATCACAAAAATACTGTGGAGCTTTCCAGAATCATCAGGCGTGGTCCCCTGGGCATGAACGGCTTTTTCAGTTGGCTCGAGATCTGCTGTAACCAGCTGCATATCTCACCTGCGATAGTTGAAAATCGTGTAGAACGGCAAATGGAGGCGAGAGGAGCGAAATTGATGGGAATCACGGCTCTGATGCGATCAAAAAAGCGGTGCCAGATAGTATAGTATGTCCCAAAGATGCCTTAATCCAGTTTTTCGACACTGTGTAGCTGGTTTTTTTTGTGGGTACCCCTTGGGTAGATGTCGGATTTGAACGCCCCAAAATCATTGTGCACTCTCTAGTGCTGAATCTCCACTGTGGTCTGCAACGCCGCTGGTCACGGTCTTCGCTGACGGTGTATGGACCGTCGTTCGCCAACTTCGCGGGGTGGTTAGCTAGGTCCTCACAGAACTGCGATGGACGCTAGGGACCTCCGAGTTGAAAAGAAGCACTTATGTGGGGGCTTAAGCGCTTGCCAGAGCATCAGCTCCCACACGCCTCCCCCACTCTGACATTGCCTAAAATGGACAAATGCTGACCAATATGCTGTTTCTTCGCCGAGACGGCCAGTCGCTCATAATGCAATGTTTGTCTACATTATGCACAGTTGCCGTGTTGTTGTGGTTAAGTAGTGATGGAGTCTAATTACCTAATTATGAGGTGTCGTGGGTTCGAACCTCAGAGGTAGTGTTTGATCCTTTTTTCTTCAAACTTTCCGCTTTTACCCTTTCCACTTGGTGTATATGTATGGTTGTTGCTTTTCACCTTTATTTTCACCTTTCCCACAGAAACTAGTTGGCAGTAATATGTATTTGAAGAGTTTTATGGCAGCATCAATGTTGCTCTAAATGCATATATAAGACTATTGAGCAGAAAATGACAGCATATACATGCAAATTGACGTGGCAGATGTGCAATTTTTTTCTGCAAACGGACTTTATTTTGAACATGTACATTGCCAAACTGACCTTTCTTAAGGCTTTTTATAGCTTAAATTCAAACAAGAAATAATTAAAATCAGTCTGTAAACACACAGTCCCTCTTTACCGTTAAATAAAACCAAGAACATGACAATGAACTTGGTTTCAGAATTCCCGGTAACATAAGTTACTGGGTCTTAGAGAGCCCTACTTAATTTTTGCTTTTGGCCGTGCATCACATTTTCGTCAGCACTTTTTGCGTAAGCACCTTTTCTCTCTGCCAAAATGTGCCGGCAAACTTTCGGCTTTGCGTGAGACCTTGATACACGAACTGCAACTCATAATCCCGCTTATGCTGCCTTATGCTGCCTCTGGAATGTTCTCCGAGCTTTGCCCAGGCGAGCTAGCGATGACCCACAATTGCAATGTACTTATTAAGAGCAGCTTGCTTTCTCTTTCACCATGTCTCCTTCGATCCTTCATTTTTCGTTTCGACCTCAGACTGGGCTTCCTTGTGGGCCCCTCAATCCTGCGTGTTAGGTGTTAACAGTTGAGCTGGGGATTAACTTACCCTGAGCTGCCCCTTTTTTTGTTGCCAAACCCCTCCAGACTTTGTGAGAACATATGTATATAAGAAATTTCATGTAGTTTGCCGTGAACTGTGTGAAGTTTTGGTGAAGTCGGTGAACTAACGCGTGAACTGGCGTAAAACGGCTCGCATAATGTTTGGCTTGTGTTTGGCTGGCATCAGCCTCTATCTCTCTGTCTCCACATCGGTACACGTGCTTTTGCCTACATTGTGAGTGCCCGCCCAGCTCAAAACCTTGTGTATACTGAGAATACTATCCCTAGAATTCCTCCCGATGCTAAGTATGCCATAAACTAGCCTACAGCGTGGGCCTCCATGCCGCCGCGGCCCCCTGCCAAATTATCAATATATTCGGTGCCCCGGACCAGACGAAGATCATCCATGTGGAGAATGGATACCGTCTAGGCTAATTTGCAGGGTTTCAAAGGTCTGGTACCACGCGGGCCTCGAGTACAAAGTGGTGTGTTATCAATCCACCATTACCACTGGCTTGCGCTGACGCGCCGCCATTCAGCACAACCCCGAAGCCTTCTCCCGCGTCCAACATGCCCAGCATGTCCGCCGTGAAGCGCACCAGCAAGAAACGCCTCACAGTCGGTGACGTGCACGTTCTCGGACTCCTGGCCGCATCAGCCGCGCAGCACATACGGCGTGTGCACTCCTACTCAAAGCCCCCCACGGACGGTGCCGATGCGGGGAAGCACGCGCCGTCCGCGTGCGCCTGGCTCCACCTCACAGGTGTCCGCCGAGTAGTGCGCTTGGTAGTCGAGATTTTATTGTATTCTTTCTTCGCTACATCATCGTAATACATGTATTATCTTAGTACTAGGAATAAAACAGCCTCCCGCTACCTGGAAAATCCCTCCAGAGATAAGGAAATGCGGTCTCTCCAGCACGCTTGACCAAACAAAGTCCAGTTCACAGAGAGTTCACCGAGTTCACGGAGTTCACAAAGTTTCTGAGCAACCTGTGCACTTTCGGTTCAGGGATTTACTGGACTTTGTAGCATTTATACTGTCCTCAGGTGCTGGGTGGCCAACACAAGTGAACCTTCCTATCCTTGATCTCAATCTTCCCTCTAGCCTAGGTTGTTGTAATATCTGCGGAAATATGTATGGAAAGTCATAAAAAACCCACTGGTGCAAATGCGGCCCAATGCGAGCTGGTCAACGCGTCAGCGTCGAGTGAGCAAGCTGCAGGCCGCCGCCATAAAATCTCATAATATTATTGGGTCGAAGTTGTTGATTCAAAAGCATTATGGCTCAGGAAGTGCGATTCCTGATGGCGGGTTGTGTCGCCTGTTGGCACCACCCACTGCATTTGAGCCCCGAAAGCAGTTCTCAAGAGTGCAGCCATGATTAATTGTACTACGCCGACCGTGCCGCAGCGCCGCTCACTGGCATTACAGCTTTATTTACCATCTTTAAACCAACCAAAGTGTTACCGGGCCTTGCTGCTCGTCGGCCTTACCCGCTTTATTTCTCAGTGTGAACAACTGTGTGAACACTGACATCGGAATGGCTAACACGTGCTGGGAAAGTGATCATGTGATGTCATAGTGGGGGCACTGACCGTCAGCGTTATGTTATCCATTTGTAAGCATTCCCCTTTTGGGATGTCAGAGTGGGGGAGGCCAAGGGGGTTTCAGAGCATCGGCACCCAGCTGTAGGCAAGGTGACAAAGCTTAGTGACTTGAAGTTACGTCCTCGGCCCTTTTTCCATTCCCAGCGTACGCTAACGTACCAATCGCGTACAGCAATTCTTTTTTTGCCCTCTATTCTGCCCATAGGAAATTCCAAAAATAGTTCAGACTTTCGTTCATTGGAAAGCAAGGAACACGGGTACGTCAACCAAACTTCTGTATTTGATACTCCCCGGCCACGGAACGGTAATCCTAGTATGAACCTGAGGAATCCCCACTCTGGCCATCGGGCACTAAAATCACCGAGCCATCGACCCCCAACTGCCCATCATCCCCATCCGAAGCCGCTGCCACAGTAGCGCCTCTCTTGCCTCCCTTTCCGCCTTTTCCACCCTTTCCCCCCCTGCCTCCTTTGCCTCCCCATCTTAAGGTGCCTTCTTGTCCATCTGCACCCTCTGCGCCGTCTGCCCCATCCGCGCCGTCTGCACCCCCATCACCACCCTTCCCGCCCTTCCCGCCTTTACCACCTTTACCGCCTTTACCGCCCTTACCGCCCATACCTGTCCGAGGATCTCCGTCGTCACCTGACGTCCCTTCCTGTCCTTCCGCTCCTGGCTCCCCTTCTTGACCACCTTCGCCCTCACCCCTGCTACCCCTGCCGCCCTTGCCGCCCTTGCCGCCCTTGCCGCCCTTCAAGATGGCCGCCGCAGCCGACAATTCAATAACTGAACTGGACATCGTACGATGTAGTGTTTCTGTCACGGCTTGGTGTGGGGAAGAGAACGATAGTGTGATGGAACGCTGGATCTCCCCGGGGGGTTTGGATGAGGAGCCCGAAAATTGCGCCCTTTAATACTCGAGGAACGGCCCGTAAACCGGGTATCTATATTTGAGACTCGAAGAAGCGCCCATAAATTGGCGCCGAAGTGACAAAGCCCTGGTTCGCAGATACATGGCTGTCGCTGCGAACCACTAGGAGTCGACAAGCCGAATGGAAGCCATGGCTTACGTGGATGCAGATTCAGGGTCTCATGTGCCTTCCAAGGGTTTCTGGAACAGAATTTAATCCTAGCAAGCGCTCGCTGAGACGCTACGCGCCCTACCAGTCTGGTGGGTTTCTCGCCAGTCGAAAATAGTGTCGATGGGTATTTCCAAGTCGCAGAGAGATAGGCCAATAATGTGGATGGCGGGTTTCAACTCTCAGTTTCAAGGTATTCACATTGGCTCGCAGCGACGACTTAAGGCTCCAACCGTTTACTTTTCGTTTACGGATCTCCGTAAACTAAACGGAAACAGTTAGTAAACAGTTTGTAAATGTTTATAAACGTTTGAAAACGGGTTTTTATTCTATAATATTCAGAAAGGCTCGGGATCCAAATGTTGGTGGGATGCTTCTACGAACATCTGGGGGTGAATTGCCTCGAATTAGACTGTCTGGAAAGCCAGTAAGTAATATCGGGCACAGATCCAAAAAAATAACTGTTTAAACCGCTTAGAAAACATTTCACTGTTTACGGGGTCCCGTAAAGTAAACGGTAAATATGAACAGTTTTTCCGTTTATAAACGTTTGTAAACGGAAACGGTTGGAGCCTTATGGCGCGCTTAAAATTATTTAAGATTCCAAGCTTGTATTGTAAATTGGTGGCGATCCGATAAAGCTCTGGACCTCAAACACGTGCCTGTCGCTGCGAAGCACGAGGACAAGATGAATGGAAGCCATTGCTTACCCCTGGAAGCGTATTGCGGTTCTCTTGCGGCTTTAAATGGTTGGTTCCTGAGGCAGAATTCGATCTTAGCAAGCGCTCGCTGAGATGCTTCGCGCCCCACCAGTCTGGTTCGCTTCTCACCAGCCGAAAACAGTGTCGATGTAGAGGGATTTCTAAGTCGTTGATATTAATCATGCACCCTCAATTGATTTGGATTCAGAAGGCTGAGATTGGCTTGAATTGCATGTGCCGTGTTTTATCTCAAGCGCGGCACGTGTGCCCTGGATGGCAGGACCAAGTGCCGTTGATGGGGTGTGTGTGCCTCCTCTGATTTAGAGTGCCGCCCTTCCGAATTGGGCGTGCGGGCCGCGTCTCGTCGATCCCGTATAATGTTGAGTACTTCTGCATGTATTCCTCACGCGATTGCAGAGCTCAGCCAATCGCGAATACATTCTACTTTGCTTTATCTCATGGTCCTACCCATAATTCAGCAGTTGAGATAAGCCTATAGTGTGGATGGCGGGTTTCAACTCGCAGTTTCAAGGCATTCACATTGGCGCATTTAACATTATTTGATTGTATTATAAATTGGCGGCGAATTGACAAAGCTCTGGGCCTCAGATACGTGCCTGTCGTTGCGAAGCACTAGGACAAGGTGAATGGTAGCCATTGCTGCACCAAGTGCAGGCCAATCCCTGACTTTGAGTTCGTGTTCGTGTGCATGGTGGTTCACCTGATTCCCTGATTACGAGAAGTCCGTCCTCTCCGGCGCTTCATTCTATTAGTCTAATAGTAGACGACCTGAAAACACTTAAGATAGAGTTATTTAAATGGAAAACGCCCGAGCGGTCCGGAGATTCCACTCTGCTGGTATCTTGCAAATTCTTACACTCCTGAACTTGAATTGCTGAAGTGGCATTGCTCTTTTCAAGAACAACCAAAGTGTTATTCATTTGACTCTCCAACTATCGTACCACACTGCGCTGTTCATACAAATTCATTCATACGTACAATCTGGTACACTTGAATATTTATGGTTTGTCTCTGTATTCAATGAATCTCATTCTCCTTGAGCTTCAGAGGGCCAATACTTAGTGTGCTTTCGGCGCCACGACTGAACTCAAGTCTTGAGATCTTGAGAGGCACAGGATCATTCAAAATTCTTGCCGAGCCGATTGATTGCCGCCTCGTCCCAAAAAGGAAGGCGTGTGGTGGGCCGTTTCCCATGAAGTGTGGCTCTGGTGTCATGTGTGGAACAACCTCAGGCCCGATTAGGCCTGGAGCTGTCAAGCCAGGCCCGATTAGGCCTGGAGCTGTCAAGCCAGGCCCAATTGGGCCTGAGGCTGTCAAAGGCAGGCCCAATTGGGCCTGGCTTGACAGCGGCATGTGCCTTTGACAGCCTCAGGCCCAATTGGGTGTGGCGCTGTCACCGGAGCATCGGGGACACACCCCGGAGTCCGAATTATGCCGATTGTGATAAACACGTGTACACAATAGTCGTTGATACCATCTCTTCGCTCCTGCGCCCTCCCTAAGATGTCGGCACCTATCGGCAACCTGGGCAGGCCAAAAGGTAGCAAGAATCAGCCTGATCACCGAGCAGGAGGGACCCGGATGGGTGCCGGAAGGCCACCGGGGGCAACTGGTCAAGCCAGTGGCTCTGGGTCAGTGCGCGCAGACTCGGAGCCGGTCCGACAGCTTGGTGCTTCAGAGAGTGAACTAAATTTATATTCTGTTCTCTCAAATATTCATCTTGGCATGCAAAGCACGATCAAGGAGACCAGTCACGGGCAATGGAATTGCAAACTTGGCCCCAATGTTTAGTGAGTCCTTCTTTTGTTCTTTTAGTGTCACCGGAATTGAGAAATATCTTTGCCAGTGCGGAGGTCAACGTAGGTTTATTTAATTCAATCCTTATCCTACTGTCTCATAGATATCAGCCACCAAGTGCATTCTACTGCCGAAAATTCAGCAGGAGATCAATTAAACTCTGAAGGTGAGCATGTCATTTATTCCATCGTTCACAGGCTAATTTCCCATAAAAGCAAATATGCCTTCTGCCGGTATGACTGTTTTCTTTGAGGTTAAGTCTTTTATAACATAGATTATAGTTCCCTTCCCATTTCTTCCCCCAGAGTCTGCACAGGATGATTCAGATGATGATTCAGAGACTGACTCGGACTTTGAGGATCTACTGGATGAGGCTATTCCATCCAAACCTTTGTTGGATGAAGCCAATGTCAATACAGAGGGTGTTATCTCACTTTATCTTACAGGCATCAAGGCAAGGCTAATAGCAGAAATGGCATCTGGAACTTGGCCAAAATGCTATAATGAAGGATCCTTCTGGATTCATCCTCCAGCTCCTATTTTTTCCCTGCAGAAATCTCTTGATCCTACTGGGCTATACTATCCTTCAGTCTTTGTCTGGTTCCCACACTTGATGAAATTTGGAACAGCTCTCACTTGTCCAAATAAGGATTGTCCGCATTTCAAAAGTCTGCTTCGGAAACTGAAGATCAAGGGTTACAATGACAAACCTCTTGCCCGTCGAGTGGTTGCTCTTGACCATGTCTATTATGTCATGACCAACCGAGTACATTGCAGATTAGATAACCATGGTGGTTGTGGACGGTCGTGGAACCTGTATGATCCTTTGATCTTGGACCAGCTAGACCGCGGACTGGCTGAATGTTTCCCAGCCTTCCTTACTGCTAGAAGTGGGATTGACAAGACTTTGATGACACTTATCCGCGCTGGAATTGCACATCGCATGAGTGCGAGTGCATGGTCTAAAATTCTGCGAGAACTGCATGTCCGAGAGCATGATCTTCGGGAGCTTCAATATCTGCATGCTATCCACAGAAAGAAAAAAATAGATGCTACGTTGGGCATTGCAGAGCAAAGCTTTGAACCTTTCTCTGTGTTCGATGATAAATCCAAATATGCTGGATTTTATCCCTCACGCTGGTATATCAACAATGTCTACATGGATTATATGCAGCATATTCGACCTATTCTTGATCAGTGTATGGCTGCTCTGACTGCATTTATGATCAAATGGGATCATTCCTTCAAGGTGTCCAAATACTTGATGAAGCTTAATGGTGTAATGACCTTTGTTGCACTATTCACTATTGTGAATGAATTCGAACAAGTTCGATTCCAAGCCTTTGTCCCAACAAAGAGTCTTGCTCATCTCCATGCAGCGCTAGAGGGAATTGTCAAATCATTGACTGCACGCGGGCTTCCGCAACCAGTGCTTGGATTCACTGACAATGTTGCGAGTGATGCAGCAACTTTTATGCAGTACATTCCATCACTAGCTGCAGGTATCACACCTGTTGAGACCACTGAATTTCCTGGCTTGCCCAAGCTTGTCCTTTCCACTGAGATTCGCAGCCATCTATGTCTGAATGCATCCGAAATTGATGTTGCATGCACTGGTATCCTTAGTCTCATCAGAGAAGAGGACGATGATGATCTGGTTATTGATGTGGGCTTTGACATGGAATGGGAGTTCACTACTGGCATCGGTGCCTCAGGACCTCAAAAGACTGCACTTATCCAGATTGCAATTGCTGATGAGGTCTACCTTCTCTATGTTTACACTCTCAAAAAACTTCCTGGATCACTTCTTACTCTCCTCGCATCCAAGCAGTTTCTCAAAGTTGGCCGTCATATAGCTGCTGATTTTCAGAAGCTGGCTCGAGACTTTCCAGATTTCAAATTGCCGCTCAAACGAAAGAAGAATTTTGCCGGAACTCTTGATATTGGGCAGCTTGCAGCTCAAAAGAAAACTGTTCCTACAGCAACGGCATCACTAGCATCTATTGTGGCTGCAGTCTTAGGGTTTTCTCTTTCAAAGGATCTCCGTGTTTCATCTTGGAGCACTCCAAAATACTCAGATGAACAGCGTGGTTATGCCGCTCTCGATGCACATGTGCAGCTTGTCCTGTTGAAAGAACTCCGAAAAATGCATACAGATGGACAGCCTCTTTCATCTGTAACCCCCATTGGTCAACCTGTCAGTCTATATGTGCGAAACCATGAAATCGCACATGGAACAATCATTGAACAGCCAGCATTCTTCCAGACTTCTGACGGATCTAAGATTTGGGTCTCAACTACCAAGACTCGAGCTCTAATTCGGGTTGACAAAGTTTTGGCTCCGGATTGTGTGATCCCATATCATAAAACTAAGCTCTCCGAAGTCCAAAATGAGCGGGAGACTTTTGAAGCAGTTGTTAGTATATCATCTTTGCGAACTCGGAATAATACATCAACAACTCCATGCATTACAGAACCGGAGCGTAATCCTGGGACTCCAGAGTTTTTCCCACCCCCTGAGAGTTCTTTCACAGAGCCTATCTTGTGTCCTATGCCTGCTCCATCAAGTACAGAGATTCCTCAATCTAAACAAAACTCTGAATCTGACTCTGAGGAGTCGGAAGCTGATGTTGATGAAGATGCAGACTTCTGCCAGGAGTGGATCAATAATTTGGAAGATGCTACAGAACGGCAATATTATCAGGAAATGGTTGGAACTGTTCCCTCGCGAATTCTAGCAGACATTTTTCATGAGATCGACAAAGTGTGTAGGACAATTTCCAGGAAACACACTCTGCGCAAACATTTTGCTAGGGCCTTCAGTGATACAATGCTGGTCCCAGATGCTGGGGATAAAGCCAAAGTGGAAGCTGTACTTGCAACCAAAAACATTACTTGGGACCAAGCAAGGTCTAAATCACCTGGCTGGGTTTGGCGGCGAGTGCGCCGTTATATTCCCCAAAAAGATGTTCTGCACAAGATGCTCACTGAGCTTTTTGATGCATGGGCAGATGTAAAGTGTAGTGTCACCAAGCTTCCACTCTTCAGTGATGAGACACGTCAAAAATCCCAAGGGGTTCTGAGTGACGTACTGAAAGGATGGGTCTCCGATCCTGTTGGCATTCCGCTTTATACAGTTGAAGGCACTGATAAAAACAACTTGGATTTGTTCCACTGCATCAGAGGCACAAATTCTGTAGAAGGCGCTGTTCACAATCCATTGCGTCGGAACTTTGCATCTCTCAATGCATCACCAGAACTGGCAGATAGTCTCGCAGCTGATTGGCGACATCGACATAATGTTGACTGTGGATCCTTACACAAACATAATGTCAAATACAATGGTCACTATGATCCCTGGATAGATGACGACATATTCCGCCTCCGAGCAGATGTTGAATGGAGGACAGCTCCAACAACTTCCTCTCAACGGGTGATTCAGGACACATCACCACTTAGTTTTCCTACTACACATGAACAATTTGGAATAACCGGAATTCCTCTCAATATTCGGGCCAAAAATGATTTCCTTGGTGCAGCCATTGATGAAGCCACTCTGAATATATCTACCATCTATCCTTCTCACCTTCATCTGTCTGCTCTGAGGGCTAAGCGTGATAATATCTATGCATATCTTGCGCAAGCACAGCAGACAAAGTTTGCTGTGACTCCAGTTCATACACAGGAGGAATTTGATCTCTTCAACATGGCTGTGTCAACTGGGGGAGAATTTTTCTCTGTTGAAGGCAAACCAAATTTTGATCACTTTGCAACTTGGTGGTCCTCACATGCTAACGGAAAGACAATTTTCTACAAGCTAAAAGAGCATCTGGAATCACACCAGAAGATCTGGCAAGGGCTCCGAAAGGCCCAGCAATCACTTGTTGCCACTAGGGAACAGCGCAAACCCAACCGAGATCGTGTTCGATCAGCCACTCATGTTTCCCGTGTCCTGCCTGCAGCTTCTAGAAAAAACCCAGGTGTTCTCCCCTCCATTCCTAGTCCACCTGCAACAGTGGATGCAGACCTCCCAGATTTCTTTGATCCTCCACAAGGCTTCATCTCAGATCAGACTGAAGATAATTCTGGCTTTACTCAAGAGTTAGCAGCCTATGATTATCTTGATATTATGCCAGCTGCATCAACTAGCCAGCAGATTCAGTCTGTGGGCTCTATGCATGCCCCAGAATTGCCTCCCATGCAGTGGAACTTTCCACCACAGTGGAATCCACCACCACAGTGGGATGCCCCAGTGCAGGCACCCCTTCAGACTAATGCAGTAGCTGGGCCAAGCTTTATAACCTATCAGATTCCCCAAGCAAGGCCAAAAAGGAAAAGAAAGTGTGGTGTCTGTATAGCAGCAGGAAGATCTGGTTTTGATTGCCCTGGAGAGTCCAACCGCAAAAGATGCAAGTTTATCACTGTAAGTTCATTATTTCCGATTTCTTGGTCCTCTAAACTGACCTGCAGGCAGTGAACCATACAAATTAAGTAACAGCACAAGATTCTGATTTTATCCTTACCTACATATATGTACATGCCTGGCCCTTGTTATGATGTTTTTATACTCCCATTTGAGTACTTTTAAAGCTCCAGATTGAGTGTGAGCTTGGAATGTCCTTAGGAAGAGAAGCTCAGCTGGATATGCCATAATTTCTTAATTGGGTCGCGGGCGTTGAGTGAAGCCTCGGGAAACAACAAGGACAAAGCCAGAGTCCGGCGGAAGGAAAAAGAAAGGCAGCGCCGGGAATCGAACCTGTGACCAAAACGATACACCTTCACGTGACTCGACGGAGCAGTAGCACATACCAGTAGACAATGTAGCCTTTCCAAGAAAGGGGAGCGGCTACACTATGGCAAGTGCCGGGACTTTTTGAATAATTTTTGATTAAAATTTTTTTGTTCCACATATGACACCAGAGCCTGAAGTGTCGCCCCATCGCTGTCTTGGAGCCCGTGTCGTGTCATGTTCGTCTGTAGTCGGAACCATGTATAAAAAGATGGTAAATCAGCATCGAACTAATCCTGGTGAATCGCAGTCTGAAACCAAGTCGAAAAACTGAGTGAGGGGAAGATCAAACCCCAGAAACCGGTACTTGATAAGCTGGCATATTTCACTCACAAGTTAGATATGGATAGCCACCTATATTTTAACTCCTCAGTAAACTGGCTGTTCCAATTTGGGACCACGTCAGTATAATATATCCTCCTCCTCCTCCTCCTCCTCCTCCTCCTCCTCACATACAGCACACATGTGGCGTTCAATGATGTCATTCAGTATGACCCTCCAGGCACTCGGGGCAAGGATTCCGTTGGAATTATTTTATCGAGGGGCGAGAGGACGATAAGTTAAAGGCCGGCATGATCGGAGACGAATTCTTGAGACCTGGAACCTAGGTCGGTGCCAGGAATTCCCATTTACAATGAGGGGGAGAACAGTGTGATTGTATTTTATGTCTTCTATCTGTCCTTCTCCGGCACCCAGTTTTTGGAGCAAAATTTAGCGAGTATGTAGAAAGTGAAGTACAGACTCCGAGGGCTCAAGGTACCCGGATTGCCTAAAATACAGAACTCCACAGCTGCGCGGCTAGGAACGATGAATGTGTCAAATAGAACGTCGGTTGCATCTCTTGTCTTCTCAGCTTCCTGAAACTCAGTCCCTGGATCTTTCTGTGCTTTCATCCACGATTGCAATCGCTGGCAGATGTCCAGCGCTGATCGATGATGAATCTGTCAATAGGGCGCTGCCGTCACTTTAAGACACTGTGGGCCCTCCTTCAATTTCCTCCCAAGACCTTGCCTCTAACTCTCAGCCACTCATGAAAGACACAATACCTGATCTCACTTGTTCTGTGCCGGACGAACGATGCCTTGCGAGTGATCGACACTCTTCCGAGACGACCGACACAGCCACGGTTGGTTCCGGTAATACTTTTAAAATGGGCACGCCATTTGCAGCTCTCAAATTGCTTCCTATTTCCCCCGAGAGTTCTCAACGATACGAACGCCGCAGAACTATGTACGTGCACACCACCATACTGCGGTGCAGGTGCTGATTCGAGTGCAGTGAGGAGCGTTTCACTGAATGTGCTGTCCAGCCGCTTTCCCGGTCGTTCTTGCGGTACGTCTAACTGACCCATGTAAATGTGTGCTTTTGAACACATTGAATAGCGATCCACCTGTCCAGTGGAGTCCCCACCGACATCCAGAAGGTGGCCTTTATTTCGCCCATGAGCAGCAGGTGTGTGGATACCCAGTAAATATTTTTCCAGCGTTGATATGTGTCCATCAAGCGGATATTTACAGATTCATATCTGTATGACAAGGACATTTTGGCCCAAATAACCTCTGCCGTTAATCAGCTTTTGGCCCGGCCGGATGTACATCGCCTGTTAAGGACCGACTCCAGCCACATTGACATCGTTCTGGATCTCATGGAAGAGACACCCGAGAATAACGAATGCGGTTATTATTTCGTGGATCATTCCGCGCGCATTATATTCTGGCTCGATGTCTTCAACATGAGTAAGTTGAGGAGATGGAAATCGGTTCCTGGTATCCAGACGCCGTCGCACGTCAGTAAGTAACTTGAACTCTTATGTGGTATCACAGCTGACGCACTTAGAATTAGCGTTGGAAACCGAATATTGGTTGGCAGAATTGTTTAGAAAGGTAAGTAAGCCTTGCCGCACGGCGAGCTTTAGGGAAATTAACCGAAAATTCCCAGGGATTTCTGGTGGACTCAATACGCATATTTACAGGCTGCATTGCGAGTATTTTCCCGCAGCGATTTCAATATCTCCCAAGATTATACAAGAGTTGCGTGGCACAATTATGTACAGCATAGCCGGTAGGTTGGTCCTCCGGACATTGGAACTTTCTTTCATTGTACAGATGCCATGACCTCCTCCACAACCACGCTTCCCTTTTCAGTTGAGCACATGTTCCGCATGCTCACACTGACAACGGAAATGATGAGTGAGCTGATTTCCGTGACTGATGAATCAAATGGCGTCAAGATGGACCCTGGAACAGTAGCCGTCCTCGGTATGTTCCTCAAGCACATTGCATTTATAAATTAAACGGCGCATGCAGCTCGATTTATACAACGATTCGGTATGGCCCTTGTTCGTCCATCCCTGGATTCCCTCAGCCATTTCCTCAGCGATTGAACGATTTCACCACTTTCACGGTGAAAAAACCGCTCGCTTGGACAAGCGCCAGTCCGTGTACGGATACAGTCCAAAGCGCTCATATCTGATCACTTGCCTATCGCCGTTGCTCTTCAACGCTCCGCTCAACCATCTATGCGCCATCGAGGACATGCACATGGATCAGTTGATCAACTATACATCATGGCACAAGCTCATCACCAGGCTGCGCTCAGAATGGCACGACCTTATCCTCTACGTGCGTGCATAAGAATTTCTCGATTCAATGCGACTTAAATGAACCAGGGAACCCTGATTTTGAACACGAATGTCGGATTTTTAGCGATACCAACGATTGGGAGCTCGGCAGCAGGCGATCAATCAGCAGCACACTTCTCATGCTACCTATCCATTTGCTTCGGACTCGGGTCCATTATCCTAGGTGCGAACGAATAGACTCCTTCTCCAATCAAAATATTTGAAATTTCCCATAGGTCTCATACTTTTGCGTCTGTATCGCTTGGAGGTGCCAGATGCCCCAATCGCAGGGAAGGCGGTATGTTTGAATTTCTGCCCCATAGTATTTGACTGAGATGAGCGTTTGTGAGATCGAATTCTTCCGGCGCCATCGGGCATCCGTCTTCGGATTAGAAGGGTTGTCTATTGTGTATTCTTTGCCATATGCGCTAATGATTTGGGGGTATGGTCCGCTGTCCAGTCCTTGGAAAGCCGCTCACGGTTGCGAATAGCATGATAACTTTCATTCTAGCGTTCCTCATCACGGTTTTTCAAACAAGCAGCGTAGAAATGCGGGGAATTGCGCTTGCCACTGTTTTCACGGTGTGCCTGGCTATCATGGGCTCCATATGGACGGAGAAACGCTTCGTGTGGAATCAGAAGATATCGAAGATGAGGGCGAACATACAGTTTGCCGTCTCGCGAATCTGGGACGGCTGCCTTACCCGATCGGGGGAAGAAGAACAAGAGCAAAAGTTACCTGGCACTGAGACTGTTTGAGGTAGAAAGACCGCACAAAAATCTTGGTCTCTCGTAGAAGAAGAGTCAATGCAATCTAGCTCGTGCCTCGTTTGTGGAAAGAAAAAATGCGACGGTTGAGAGTAAACAAAGGTTCTGTGATCATTCAGCCGTCTGAAAATAATAAGCTCAACATGTCGATGTGTGGGTGTTTCCATGGCTCTGCACTCGTCATCAAGAGCTGGCCAGTCAGGGTGCATTCAATTTGACCCAAGTCGCTGCAGTCGAATCGAAGTGAGTCAAGATCGGAGGAGAACATGAGTAGGTGGGACTTGGTATTATATGTAACTGTGACTCGCGAGACAGATGAGATTCACGTGCAGAGTGTGTACAGTACATCAGGGAAATCCCCCCCTGATAATTATTGTTCTTATTATTTTACCCTCAATATAATTCGACGAAAGTTGTGGAAATTTGCAGGAATTTGAGATTATTTGCAAGGATGTCCGGGCCGGTCAAGCCGGCACCAGGGGCAGGGAGGTAGGTCCAGCTAAGGCTCCAACCATTTCGTTTCCATTTGTGAAATCTGACAAAAAAACAGAAATGGTATGGAAACAGCTTTAAACCGTTTTAAACAGTTTTCACATCTGAGATTCTCCAGCTAGGATTGTCATATTTTTGCCTCCCACTGATCTGCATATGCATTTCTCATTTGGATAAACCTAAACCTGAAAAGCTGGTGTCGGAAAACAAGAAGCTCCCATGTTTGGCGGCGGGATCAACAAAACACCTGCGGCACATTCATTGCAAGGGCGGTACATTCCGCTGCATGCACGGCACTTAACTTTGGCCACAAGCCTGGCACATCAGCCGTGAAAGTGCCGTGTTTGCCAACAAGGGCGGCACTTTGCATTTGCTGGTGCCGGGCTCGGCACCCCTCACCTCGGCAACGCACAGTGCGTGAAGGTTGGGCGCTAAACTGGGCGCTTAAACGGGACATCTGTCCCTTACCATGTCTAGCACGAGTTCAAACAGTAAATTCAATTAAACAGATTTCCCGTAACTTGATTCTACTGTCGGTCGCGCAAAATAATAAAGTAGAGTCAAGTCAAATAACAGATTTTGTGATTTCAAAAACGCCCGTAACTTAATTCTACTGTTTCAGTCGCGCATCACTGTAAAGTCAAAGAATTCAGACGCTACAACAGAAGAAAATGAGGTGGGAAACTATACCTTCTTGCTCTTGCCTTTTTTTTGCGGCCGGCCTGAGACATCCTCGTGCTCTGCAAACCGTTTGCTGGGAGCTCGGGGACGTGTTGTGTGAAGAATATTTCCTACATCGACTTCTTGTTGAGAACGGCGTGATCTCGGGGCACTCGGGCCTGGTTCCGATGACTGCCCGACAGCGGGGGACACAGCTGGTGGGGATTCTGGCAGCGGTAGAGGGAGCATGGGCAACTGATGGCCCTGCGGAAGCAAAGCCGGGATCGATAATGGTGCCGAGGTCAGTTGAAGAAGCCGTAAACCCATATGAGGCGAAGAAATCGTCGAGGGGATCTACGGCAGGTGTGTCGAAGTTCGAAGGGATGACGGTGTTGCAGGTGTCTGTGGCTAGGCCAAAAAAGGTGGGCTCAAATGTCAAGAGCACGCCGTTGGGAACATCCTGCACAAATAAACCACCGATATCCGAGCTGTCGAAATTCGAAGAATACGCAGAAATGTCTAAGTTCCAGTTGAAGTCGCCGAGAAAATCGAATGTCGAGTCCATCGCGAGTCCGACGGAGCTGAATTCGGGTAGTAACGGCGTCGCAGTGACTAGAGAGCCGAATGCTGAGTTGGTCGCAAGTTAGGCAGAGTGGAATTCGGGCAACGAGGGCCCTGCAGCGGTTGCTGAAACTGGAGCTGACGTGTCGTCCGACTGCATGGCATTGACGGGAATTTGGGCTGCTGAAATTTTGTTAGCGCAACTTGTTACACGACAAGTACACTATCAACATTACCAGCTCTCGTCCGCGGTGTTTTAACACGCCCACTCGAGCTTGCCGAAAGCACTTCACCTGATTTCCCCCGCTTCCCCGACGCTTCCTTGGTGGCTTTGAGTTGTGCTTTCAAGGACTTTGTCGCTAGATTAGAAGCACGACGCTTCTCCGCTTCGGCCTCGATCTGGAGCCAGAGTTCTGCGGAGATATCCGCAGCCTCGCGTGACTCGTTGGCCTTGCGCATGGCGGAGGAATGGCACTGGGTGTTGCGTGCCATGCGGTGCGACAGTTAATTGTTGGGGTTTGGCAGAATGCCAGTTTTAAGGGACATTTAAGGGGCATCCTGATCTCGTCAGCAACATCATGGTCCACCCTGCGTCGACTGTGGGCACGTGAAGACTTGACAAGGAAAGATTTGTACGACATTCAATTACCTTTCGAGCACCTCAACTGGAGTTAATTTGATGCCCGTCAGGCTATTTGTCCAATGGTGCTGTGCTTCATTGGTGTTAGTCGTCGAAGGTGTAGCATCCCATACGTCGGCGGGAAGTTCCGACTGAGATTTGATGAGACATGGAATAATCCAGGAGTGCTGTACTTTATGCCGCCACCAATCTAGGGGATGGACGAAGGTAAGAGGAAGACTTCAAGAGAATAAACACTAACCACCAATTTTCTTGACGCCTAGGCCATAAACAAACAACGAGAACGCATCCAGAGACTTTTTCGAGTCAATATAGACAAAGTTCTCAAGGCGCGCAAAATCCGGCGGAGATACCAGGGAGCGAAAATCGTGAACGGGCCTTCAGAATAAAATCAGTTCAGGAGAAACAGACGCAAGAAAGAAAATTACTCCTTTCCATGTCTCCAGCAGACTTTGATAAACTCTGGTGGGAGCTGCTCGGGTGGAGTGTCTTTCGGAATCCCGCTGTACTCGGGATCACTGAACTTCAAGGCTGAGCGACAAAGTCCGATGACCTGTGTGGCGTCCATGTCCACATTCGTGACGAGCAGATTACCGTCTGGAACAAATCTCTTGAATGGAAGTGGCTTCCCTGTGACCTCGCGCTTGATGCGTTGGAGCTCATCAAAAAGGATCTCGAAGAAATCTGCGCTTGCGCCGGTGATATAGGCCCGAACAAGGGACGCAGCTGCCGAAAATATTACCGTCTGAATGGTCACAAAAGGTGAATAAAAAAACGAACCGCGCTGGACCACTTTTGCGAATATGGTGAGTTCCCATTCGTTCAACTTGCCCTCGATCCCTTTGTATGTGGTGTCGCCATCGAAGGAAGTGACCCCGGGATCGTCTAGAAGCTTCAAGAGGTAAGGAACAAAGGTGAGAATGATTATCTCGCCTTTCTTCGTCTCAATGTAGCCATGGATGTACCGCTCGGGAAGTGGCTTGGTCAATGTCTCGGCCTTATACATGAGATATATGGCTGCAGAATGTGAGCAAATTGACATAATTGGGGTAATCTTCGCAGCTTACCGTCGACGCCGAGGCCGTTTGGGTACTCCTCGAGTTTTTCTGCATGGAGAATGTCGCGTTTGACGCGCTTGTTGTGAAGAGGAGGGGCATATGCGGACGGGGTCTTCCCGTCAAGGAGCATCTTGGTTGATTGCGCTATTTCGATATTTTAGCCGTTATAAGAACACGAACCAAGGAAATGGATCCTGACCGTTGTCGATTTTGGCCACCGTGGCGCCGAGGACGCCGTACGATTTGATGCACCTCTGGTACGTGTCCTTGAGACCAAACGACAATTTGGTAAGTGCCGGCATGGGGTGGTTATGGCCAGTGTCATTGTGAACAATCAGGACTTTACGAATGGAGAGGTCTTTAGGGACGTAGATCGAGCGGGTAGCGTGGCAGGGATAATTGAGAATTTTTCCCTGGACCGGCATTCCATTGACAATATGGGCGTGGGCTAATAACAAATCAGTCGAGTCCGATGCGATAGCGAAATAGAATAGAACAGTACAGCAATGTTTTTTCTTGCCCCCAGTATGCGGGTGAATGATACCACTGCAAGGAGGAGTATCCTTGCTCGGATCGTCGGTCAACGGTAGTCCCGCAAGGGCGTTTGCGACAAGATTTTCGTCAACATTATCCAGAATGCTGTGCATTCAGTGGCCCTGTCGGAATTTTGTAGTCCAACCACTACACCCGACAAAGTATTGGTGACCGCGCGAAGCCTGCAATGGAGGGGGTAAGCCACAAAAAAAGATCGAACATTTGTGAAGGGAATACCTGAGGTTTGGGTTTCATTATCGGCCCACCTCGGCACTTATTGCCGCTCGAGTCAGCGGCATCGCACTTTGCATTGCATACGATTTTCATAAAGCTACCGAGGTGGGTTAGTGGGCATAATAAAACAGACTGAAAACCCACAGAACGGCCCGCTCTTCAGGAGAGTTCCCTTCTCTGCGACGCGTCTCTTGTTGAGCGGCTATGATTGCGTCACGCGGTGCCGAATCCAGCTCAAAGCGGACTGCAGTTTGAAGTGCTTTGTCAAGCTGGTCACATGCATGAGCACCAACACACTTGTAGCGAATTCGTCGGCAGTCGACAGGCTTCTCGCCAGGGGCAAAAGTGACAAGGGTAGTTTGACGAGAGCCACCGCCAGACCAGTCCCACGAGTCATTGTCCTACCATGAAAAAAAAACACAGATCAGAATTAAAACCTCGAAATGTGCGAATGAAAACAAAGGGCGTTCATGATGATAGTATTGAGGGTGTACAGCTCTTTGGTGGTCGGATCGCGAAACCAGTACATTTGATCACTGAGGTCGATAACAATTCCCGTCAGGGCACGAAGTATCGGATAAATAGCAGCCAGGCCCTGCTGGTATTCCATACGCTCGACGGTCAACTTCCGGGTTGGACGGAAGTGGCTGATACGGGCGAGCGACGTGCCGTCATCGAGCCATACTCAATCAATTCAGAGTCGTCCTCCTCTGACGGTAGAAATGAGCGTTGGAGAGGCCAAAAACATTCAACATACCATCCGAGGACTCAGAACGTGCATCAGGCTCTGGAGAGGCAGAATTATCGCCGAGAAACTGTTCGGGATCTACAAGAATTAGGGAGGCGAGTGAGAAATGGCTGCAATGTACAAACCAGGCAGAGGGGTTGCACTGAACGACCGAGAGGTACGCTGAAGTGCCTCTATCACCTCCAGATCTGAATCCTGGTCGTCTCCCACGGGTTCTGAATCTGAAAGCAGCTCGAAGACCTCGTGGCCGCCCTCGTTTAAAGCGCGCATCTTGACATCGGCAGAAGCACGGGGCACGCTCGCGAGTCGGGGCTCCGCTTTGACCAAGATAGGTGGACCCGGCACCGGTGCCAAAAACGGCGTGGCTTCGATTTTGACGCGAACCGAATCAGAGACGGATTGATGCATTGTTGACGCGTCAGGGGTGGAATTTTGCGCCAGCTGCTGAAGAAACTCACGGAGGACTCCCATATCAACCCATTCGTGGTCCAGAAACTTCGCAGCGTTGAGAGCAATGTAGGTAGGAGAGAAAACCTAATTTAGCGCGTCAGAATACCTGTCTGTACTCCGTGGCCACGACGTACATAGTTCTGGAATTCCATCAGCAAACGTGCCGACAGGCTGTCAAGGTATTCTCGGTCGGCTGGCATGTGCTTTGATCCTGCGCCCACATCGGTGGCCATTTTGCGCGTCGGGGGGGGGGGGGGGTGAGCAGCAGTGGTGGTAGGAGAAAAGAATGAAAAAAGCGGGAGACACGTGTCCCGCTTACGGAACAGAGCTTTGCCAATGCCCGATACATTCCAAAATGGCAAGTGCCGTCTTTGCTCTCAAAGGCGGCACATCAAGTGGAATGTGCCTTGCTTGATCGGAATGTAACTCCTTCTCGAATGTACCTGCCTGCTGCCCTCTGTATATCCTCCCCTGGGACAGCCCTTAAAAGGTCACACCCACTTCGTTCTGTCAGTCGCATTTTCACCGGATGGAAGGCACATTGTGTCCGGTTCCTGCGACACCACCATGCGTATATGGGACGCAGAGACTCACGAGGTTCTGGGGGACCCCTTGAAAGGCCACACCCACTTTGTCGAGTCGGTGGCCATCTCACGCAATGGCAAGCACATTGTGTCTGCTTCATACGACACAACCGTATGCATGTGGAATGCAGACAGTGGGGCAGTGATGCATGAGTTGCAGGGCCACACAGAGGTTGTGTGGTCGGTTGCATTCTCCCCCAATGGACAATATATTGTGTCGGGTTCATCCGACAACACAGTGTAAGTATGGGATGTAGATGAGATGACTGGCAGATGTGCACCCTCCGAAACGCATCGGGATTGTGGGTTAATCCGAGTGAGTTTCCCATATATGCATTCCTGAATTTATTGGTTGTTTACCCGTATGTTTCCAGTCTTTGTGCATCACATCACCGTCTGTTCCACTCCGTTGGAAAGTACAAGACGGCTGGGTGTCTTGTGAACCATTCGGACTGCTATTTTGGCTGCCCAGCCCCAACGAAATGGATTCTGGTTGCCTCACAGTAGATGGCTGCTCGGTAAGCAACAGGTCTTATTCTTGTATAGCAATTTCATGCATGGAACGGAGTGGAGGAAGTGTTATCTCCTGCTAAATAATTAATGATAGTGTACAATATTGACAGTCTTTCATTACGCTGGTCTTCTGTGTGATCAAGGAGGAGATTTTTGGGCATGTTGGTAAAGAATCCTGACCCCGAGTCGAATGGGGTCCTTCTGTCTAAACCTCAGGGTCTCTGAATTTGAATTTGAAGTGTGCTCCGTGCACCAGCAGGATATATTTTTTCCAAGCTGGTTCCTGGTTGTGACTTGTGATAAGTTTGCTATACAGTCGTCTCGTAATTATTGGTTACTAACATGAGGCTTGCTTTGGATGGAAAAACAAAATATTTGTTGCAGACGAAAAACAAACGCTCTGAAGTTGTTCCTTACGTCGTGCCCCTACTCGAACAGGGGCTATCTTCAAAACCCTGATTAGGGTAGATGGGTATGAAATGCAGATGTGCACCATGCACCAGGAGGACTCGTACCCCTCGATATCAGTGGTGCATGATATGGGCTGCTTTGCATCTCAGTTCGCTGTGAAGTTCGCTCCTCTTGATACTTGGGGTAGAGGGCCATGGCTGCGCCCGGCAGGATCTCATACTTATCTTTTTTCCCATCATGCTGATTATGCTGCTTAGTAAGCTGGTCATCCCAACCGGACATACAGTGATACATGACAAACCCAGACGACCCAAATGATTGATGTGATTTCGATGAGGCCCAGGCAGACCAGGCCGTGTATTTACTTTGGCAGGTCCAGGGCAATATTGAAAATTTGCTGGGGGACTTGGAAGGAGGTATATACTAGACTTATTAATGTTTGTACCCCCTGAATGAGCGGCATGGGACGGTTACACCAGGGAAAAGAGACAGAAGTAAATAAAAACAGCACAGCCCTAGGCCACACAGCCACTAAAGGGGTAAGGAAAAAGTGAACGAAGTATAGGGACAGCCACTAAAGAAGTCAGACACAGCCACTAAGGAGACTATCTTAAAAAATTGAAGACAAGGAAAATAGGGAGACTTTTAGCCCCTTGGAGGAATGAAAGGAACGAGTATTATGTAAACATAAGTACTCGTAATCAGGTATCCCATTTAGCGCCCAGCACACACTGACGATACTGTACATGGAATTGTGGTTTGTGACCCACAAAGTGCATCCTCATATATCCAACAACTGAAAGGAATAGGCATCAGTTCTGCTGGTGCATGGAACATCTTCCTGTAATGCAAAGCAGAAGGACCCGTTCGATTCATCAGGACATCAATCTGGGTCTTGCATGTTTTCATGTTATTTATTTCGAAATCTAAAGTGCTGAAGCTGTCCCCATTCTACGCATAAACTTGTGGGAGAGCAACCTGAAGTGATGCAGGAGATCTATCGACGCCAGCTGGAGTTGGACTGAGAACATGGGAGTCCTCTATTTTGTGATCTGTTGTCTTTCTCAAAACACCCCGCGGCCTCTGCCTGGCATCACGAGTCCAGGGCCCGTCTAATCGCCTGACCGACCAATCAGTTATTTATGGAAGCAAGATGCAGAAGCAATTAGTGGTGGTCGGCAACCCTGCTGGAAATTGGTGATCACAAAACCGGTATTGCCAGATTAGGAAGATTTCCCCCTATTTCTTGAGTCTTTGCTCAGAACATTCTTCCATCGGCCTATAAGACCTTGATTTGACCTCAGAATGCCATTTGTATGTATTAAATCTCGTTTGGGCTCCAATTTTAGGGGCACAAGTCCCCCAATCAGGGATTCAGTGGCCTTACCTTGAATCACTCCTCCTAAAATTCTGACTCTCAACATGAAATTTCTGGGTCCAAAGTTGCAGCAAGGTACATACTATAATTGATTTAGAACAAATTCATTGTTGCAGATTTTCGATATCTTTTCAGTGGACAGAGATATAGAGGGATTTATACTTGCAATTGACTGTTTTAGGTACATCAGGACAGTAAATGGAAAATCTGCTAAAATCATTTTAACTAGTTATCTCATGCCACTATTTCACCTCACACAAACTTCTTGCAAAAGTTGCTGTAGGAAGTAGAAAACTACATCAGGAAAAACCTCCTTTATGAATTTGTTACAAGTTGTAGCAATCTAGCCAAACGGTCTGAATTCTACAAATTCAACAGATTTGGCTATATTTGGCTTGGCCATGACCTTTTGAATATCTCAGGTTGACGTGTGGTAAATACAGTATCTGAACTCAGTCGTCTCAAGCACCAATAATTCGAACTTGATGTACTAGTAAATCGTAACATAACTGTGTCTATCTGTAAAGCAACTAACAAAGAATGTAGAGCACTTCTCCAAAACATTGCTGCTTGTCCATTCCCGAGGCGCTATGCGGCCAAACTTGGGAAACAAGTGGACACTGCGGCGTACATGGTCTATCGAAATGATACTAGACATCCTGTCCCCATACCTGTTCTCTGCGCGAGAAATCTTGTACATCAGATGGTTGTCTTCCGGCTGCGATTTGAAGGCAGTGAACCATTCAACGTAGACAAGGTATTTCGGAACTGTGATACCTGCCTTGAAGATCTTCCTGATTGATTTTTCCGGGAAGGAAAACACAACTCGGACTTGTCCTACACGGTAACCTTTAAGCCAAACCTTCAGTAGCTATTCAAACGGACAGAATGGTATTTAAGCATACCGTTGACACCTGTCTCCTTGCCATTCCCATCGTTGATCAGAACTGTGTCGAATCGCGCTGGAATCTCCTTTCCGCGGTCATTTTTGCTTGCTGGCTTGACATGCATGGAGTCAATGATAATATCAGGTTGGCTGTCTGTCACATATTTGATCTTGTGATATACCGGTACAGCGCGAAACGGCATGGCGAGATTTGCTGAATACTTCTCAATGTAATGAGCAGAGAACCCCGGATTATTTGTGGTGACGACATATCTTGCAATAGCATCTCTGAAGAATTCAGTGCCATAGTTGTCTGCCAATTTGCTGAATGGTACCGATTTTTGACTTGGGTGGATGGTCATTTTGAGCTTGCGACTAAATTCGATCCCAGGAGGTGTTGTGGGTGTAGACAGCTTGTGTAATTCTCTCCAACAAATGAATTTCGAATGAAGAAGAATCTTCTCCTTGCGCTCGAGCCACTGCGTCATCTGCGGGTATTCATCTTTGTGGTTTGTTGCACAGTAAGCATCTTTGGCAAAGTCAATGTGCAGCTGTTCCGTGTACTCAGTATTGAAATTGTCTGTAGTACCGAACCGAGTGATGGACAGTTTATAGTGGCGAAGAAAGTGGAGCTTTGGCAGGTTAAAATTCGAGTGAATACCCAGGTCAACAAAAATCTCTTTGTTGTCGTGAAATCTGGTCAAGGCGTCGTCCAGTTGAGAAAGTGTCTCTTCGGAATGAACCGGGTATTGCGCAAGATAAAGAAAATCGAGAAGCGCGCGGATGGAACGAATCAAGTGTATGTTAGATAGATTGTCGGGGAGTGGGATATCGATGACAATCCCGAGGAGAAAACGACACATCTGATCGTGTTCTTGGCCTGTCACCCGCGAGATATGATTGATACCGTTCACAAATGTTCGGATATTGTGGTTGGGCAGAAGGCGCCGGCAACGTGCATCGATCTCTGCAGAACCAAATGCTTCAATAATCCAGGCTTTTAAATGCTTCATGACACCCTGGTAGAGCTGGTGAAGGACGTCAGGTGTGATAGACTTGAATATGTCCACGTAAGGCAAGCCTTCCCAAAACGGGTGAACAACCGGCTTAATGCCGGCTGCCTTGCACTTCTTGACGAAATCCGCTGGGTCGTCGTCAAAGGCTGCCAACGCATCAAGAATTGTTCCAAGATCCCGGAATGTCTCTGGCTCTCCCTCAACCGGTGCGTTTCCAAGCTCTTTCGCAAGTTCTGGGCATTGTGGGCAATCCATGTTCTTCACGCATGTCACTATCACTTGTTTCGGATAATCCCCAACGTAGGCCGCACGTATGGATGGCCTCGACGAGCTACTCCATCACCGCTCACGACCACCAAGCCATCTTTCCCCGCATCTTTCAATGGCTCCAAGATCTTGGACATACAAGCGTGGAAAAGGTTTGCAAGCACCCGTTGACGTGGAGCTTTGACTGTTATGTGCTCTAGTTTCGATGTGGGGAGATACGCCAGAAGTATCTGAGCCTGACGCGATGGCTTTCGGCGGATATCTTTGGGGATATTGCCGATGGTGAGATAGACCAGATAGGCCGTACGGTTTCGGAACAGCGTCAAAAGGGTCTTATCGGACGAGATAATGATTGGAATTATAGTTCCGCCTTTCTTCTTCTTCTCCAATTCGCGCTTGTATTGAATTCTTAGCTGATGTAATCACTTGAATGGGAACGGTGCTCACCTGCGTCGCCCACCACCACTTCCCAGTGTGCATGTCGTGATACAGTCTGATAGTCTCATCTTTGTCGGCATAGTGGCGCTCAGGCGCTACCTTCAAATGGGCCACAAACTCGGGTCACCAAAGAGTGCCTTCACACACTCCAATATATCACGAAAATACACATCGTAAGCTTCTCCCGCAACAATAATCTCCTTGCGCTTGAACTTTGGGCGCCCAGGGAGCTTGTTATCGATTATATCATTGAGTTCCCGAGTGTTCTTGTACGATAATCCCAAACGCTCGGTGACCTGGAGTCTAGGTAAGTGCAAATCTTTTCTCCCAATTCAATCACTCACACCGCTAATCTTCAATAGGTCTGTGAACGCGGTGGAACCAGGGCCTCGGAGCTTTGCCCACTGTGCCAGTTCCCACTCCAGTTTGGATGTGAATGGAGCCCACGCGTTCGCTGGATCACCCAGGTCTGCCATATAACGATCATACCCCGCTTCGCCCGACGAAGTGGTGCGCCAGCATCTCCATCTGTGAACTCGACGATAAATGGTTGCTGATGCACCTGCTGCTCCCCAGCAGCGCGTTCTTCCGCTGTCGGAGCTCGAGGCCCAGGGACCCCTTCTGCACCATCACCATCTACAGCCTGATTCGGAGCATCACCTCCATGGTCGTCAGGCTGGTTGGCAACACCAGGAAAGTACTGGTTGTCAAGTACTTGCGGCTCCCATTGCCGTGCAAGGTCCACGGACCCTCGTCGTCAGTATCTGAATCTGAATCTGACTCTTCCACAGGTGCCAAGCGCGGCAAACCATCGAAGTCGTCAAAATCATCGTCGTTCGGATCAGCTGGTTCTGGTTCCTGGTCCATGTCAAAATCCTCCTCCTGGTATGTACCGAAATAATCGCCTCCGAATCTGTTAGCAGGACAGTCATCCTCATGCTTGTCCGAATCAGAAGCGGGGAGATTGCCCATGTGGTCTTCATTGATCTGTTGACAGCACGGATTTATAGACCGTTGAAGGTGCGTAGTATAGCCTGAAAGTGTGAATGTTGTCTGACATCCTGTACAGAGAACCATGGTTGTCGATAAGTGGATGCACACGTTTCGACAATGTTTCGAATACAATGCCTTTTCGGACTTCAGTGTCCGAATTAGGTGTGATCACGGAAACCCCAAAGAAAGTTTTTTGAAGTCCAACGTCCATTGTCAAACTCGTACCACACCCTATCCCCTCCTTTTTTTCCCTTCTGTTATTTCGCTTGTCACCCTCCTTTAATTCACCTCCTACTATCCTTATAATATGTCCATCACAGCTCAGCAAAAAGCTGCCCAAACTCGTGCATTGAATAAGGCCATGGCAGAGCAGGAAGCATTGGCTATCCAGAACTCCGTCACTGGTAAGAGTCTTTTTGCACAATTGTTGTCTACTCCTCTTGCTCAGATCTCTTCTCTCAGGTCCACGGAATGCTAAGGCTGCAGCCCTTGACGGACAGGGCTAGTCACTTTGTACACTCTGACTCCAAGCTAACATTTCGGGATACTAGTTTGGCTTCCTCAAGGGTCATCACGAAAGCGCGCCGCCGCTGAGCCCTCTGTATCGACAAAACAGAAGGTTCCGAAAAAAATGGAGCACTTCACCAGTATGTTTTACGTCTTTCCTGAATGCCTTGCGGCAACTTAGTGCCCGTTTCCAGATCCTGCAAAGGTCAAGTCTAACTCGGGTATGAAGATCGTCATCATGTAATGTACTCTAGATACTGAATATTCTTCAGAACGTTATCCTCCACCCGACATCGATGATGATGGGGAAAAACCATCCAAATCATCCAAATCTACGAAGCGTGCGGTGGTGGTCAAGCAACCGAAGAAGGTCCTCTCTGTCGTGCAGGATACTAGACGTGAGTAATTTAGTACGAATGTGTTCAGCTGTCAGTAACGTCACCTTTCTTAGCTCGATCCCTCGAAGCCCCGATTGCCCTCGCAAAAAGTATTCCTCAGCCCATCGATCAAGCCGATGACGAACCAGGCTCTGAGGACGACACCCATTCGCAGCATCCTGAGGACTTCGGAGAGGAGGAAGTTGAGGAGTTCGAAGATGTCGCTCCTGCGCAATTAAGAGCTGAGGTACTCGGCCACGGTGTCATTGTTGATAACTTGCCTGACCTTTGGTAGACTGCAACATGGCTGAGGACGACGCTGGAGACGTGGGTGACGCCGACTCGGAGGCAGCCTTCGAGATGGCAGTGGATTCTGACGCCGCCGTCATATACGGAGACAACACCGACAATGTCGTAATGGGGGGACGACACTCACGAAGCGGTAGCATCTCCTCAGGGTATGATCTCCACGTCCCGACGAGCAGCTCGGAGCATGAAGATGATGAGGCCGTGATGGTCTGTCCCTTCATGTATGTCTCCGCTATCTGCATTGATCACGTACATGTCAAGGTATCTGCAGTGCAGGTGAAAGTCGATCAATCTCAGGGCTCTGAGTTTGTCAATAATCAATCAGTTGTTGATGACTCGGATGACGAGTATGAGCAGGTGTGTCCATTTTACGTTGTTCTTTCGATGGTATTGCTGAATAGATACATAGCCCCGCCACCCCGCCCCACCCCGCCGAAAGATCTCGCACGTTCAGCCAGTGGTAATTTCCGAAGATGAGATCAAGCAGGTATGTGTCATGCCCTTTGCTATCTATTGCTGAGGCGAATGCTCCAAGGCTCCCCCTCAGAAGATTGCAAGCACCCAGCACATCCCAGATGGCTCGAGTCGTGCACCCAAAGAGGTTCGTGTTTTGTATTGTTTCTCCCATGCTGGCTATTGAAGTGTTCTCCCCATCAGCGTGAGCATCAGCTGCAAGCCCGAGCCGCAGCGTCGCCAGCCTCAGGCGCAGCGCCAAACCGAGCCGCAGCGCCGCCAGCCTGATCCGCAGCGCCAAACCGATCCGTAGCGCCGCCAGCCCGAGTTGCAGCGCCGCCAGCCCGAGTTGCGGCGCTGCCGGCCCGGCCAGCCCGAGCACCAGAGCCAGCCGCAATGCCAGCCCGGCCCGCAACGCCAGCCCGAGCCACAGCGCCAGCCTGACCCGCAGTGCCAGCCTCAGCGCCCCCCCGAGCGCCAGCACCAGCCTCAGCCACAGCCTCAGCCTCAGCCACAGCGTCGGCCTCAGCCACAACACGAGCGCCAGCTTCAGCCACCGTGTGAGTGCGGGTCCGATCCAAATCGAGGTGATGTCGCTTTGAAGCCAAAGGTGTGTTTTATGGGACCCTATTTGCCTGTGCTACATTTATTGAAGCAAGCCACAGGACACTACGACACGGAGGGCAAAACCTGGACAAGAGTTTTGTCACCGTGTGCTGTCAAAAATGTTTACGGCTTTTGATCTTATTCATCAGCAGCCTGTTTGGGCCACCAGGGAAACTTCGGTGTCAAGCAGTACTAACGGACCAGAACGGCGGTCCGTGGTGCGTCGGATGAAGGAGGATGTTGCGCAACCCATCATCTAACTGGCCCAACACTCCCGCACTGCAATTTACTCCACGTGGTGTCTTGAATCTCCTTTCACAGGACCCCACAATCAGAGACCTGATCCGCTGCACCTTTACCAAGATCACTGGCGACGCACTCTTTATCAATGCCTTTCCAGATGTTGGTGATCGTCTCAAATATGCGCGCGACGCCCTGTACTCCATTGGGAAGGACTTAGGGCTTCGAGAGATCTGCGAGCGCTTGAAGGTCGATGAGGTCTACTCTAAAGAAATTTCAAGAGTGGTACGGTTAATTTTCTCGTTTGGGGATCACATACTGAAAACCATCAGGCCGATGCACGCTGGACAGATACTCGGCGATCCTTCAAGCATTCAGCCATCCCAGCTTGTATCCATGGTTTCGACCTGAAGGTCAGATGCGCCACCAGAGTTCAAGCTTTGCTCGCATCTGCCCATACAGATTATATCTACCCCCAAAAGGTAAAGGCTGCCCTCATCTATTGATTTCTCTGATCCAGTCAACAGGATGGTGCGGTCGACTACAATAAGCCCTTTAGCAATCCGGCCATTATTGCGACAATGCATCAGACTATCTTCTTGGGAAGGCGCCCTTTGGCGACTGTTTATCAATCCTGGTTTCGGCTCACTGATGGTGCTGCACCTGAGTGGATGATGAGCCCAGTTATCGCTTCGGTTGCTGCAACTGCAGTAAGTGTCTGATTTTTTGCACATTTAGCCTACTAATTTTATTCAGGTCTGTGCTATGCTCCAAGATTGGCAAGGTCCTCAATGCATCAACACCGAGTTCAATGCAAATCTATATGCAGAGACTTACCTCGGCCACATGTCGTTTGGAGGACCGGTCACCTGTTGCTTACCAGAAGGTACTAAGTCGATTGTATCGTGAAGCGTCGTAAGTACACCTCTTGTTTGTTTATGACTGATTCTGATTCATAAACAGTGGGCAAGGGAAAGTGGTTGCAGCCCGCACAGCAACTGCAACTAATGTTCTTGCGCACCTGAACTTTGATGACCTCGAGGCAGCGTCGAATTGATTATCATACTTTGTGCTTTGACTTCACCTCTACACTACTTGTTATTAGTGTATTTCATCGTTTTAATAATATGGCATTTCTAATAATTCTTGGTTGATGAAGTCTGCATGGATGAGTCTAAATTGCACTCGATTGACGCAAAATCTTGGCAAAATCTGGCTCAAGTTTGGCCGAATTGTAGATGCACGATCGGATTTGGCCAAAAGTCTAAATTTAGTGTTTGTCTTATTTGGACCGAATTGTGGCAGAATTTGGTCGAATTCCACGAATCTGACCGAATTGTCATAGATTCAAGAAGTAGGGTTTTCCTGATGTATCCTGCTGGTTTTGTAAAATAAATAAATAGCAAATAAGTTTGGGGAACCACAACTAAACTTACCAAGCAGAGGAATCACATGAGTTCCAAAGGGACATAGAAAGTCTGGCATACAAAATATCAAGTTTGATATGATGGGTTGAGCTTCACAATTTTGATTTCTAGCAGAACATCGCGAGTTTTGCTCAGAGAACATCGCAAATTTGACAGGTCATATATTGCGATTTTGGATTTGAGTATATAGAGTTTGCGGATGAGACATATAAATTTTTCCTCGGTTCCGGACGTCGGGGGAGACGACGTCAAAGGCTATCCGCTCGTCATCCGGGGCAAGGAGCGGGCCCGGGCCGCCCGGCGGCATCGCGCACTGTAGGGTCCGCCGCAAGTATGTTGTTGCGGCTCACTGCTCGTGCTCGCGGTGTGCACCAGGGCCATGGGCCGAATTTGGTGCGTCTTTTATTTTCTTTGCTTGTCTACCTATCTACGCACATCCCAACCTGGCTCGCCCACCTCCCGGCTGGCTGGATTGTGCGCAAATGCGCCGATCACTCATGCGGGAGGTGCTGAGCGAGTCAGCGAAGACAGTGCGGGCCATGCGGCTGAACGACCCATACTTCGTGGCGCAGCCGTTGATGGTCATTGTCGACATACGGCCTCAAACCGTCGGCATCCCCACCGACACTTATTTCGCCGTGGACGAGATCAAAGACGTGTGTCCTCACGTCCCCATCTTATATTGCATCTAACACACGTCCAGGATGGCACAGAGACTCTCAAAACATTCGTCCACGTCTCCTCCGCCATCGAGGGTGAAGAAGCCGAGGAGATCGGTGTTGAACATCTGCTGTGTGATATCAAAGACAGTACGACAACCACGCTCACCACACGCATCGCCGAGCAACTCGCCTCCCTTCGCGACCTACAATCATGTCTGTCGGATATTCAAAAGTCCCTCGTCGATGTGTCGCAAGGCGTCATGCCTGTGGACCACAAGATCATTTATCACCTACAGGACACATTCAACCTGTTGCATGATCTGGGAGACCGGAAGGTGCGGGAGAGCTTTGCTGCAAGCACGAATGATGCTTTGTTGGTTGTCTATTTGAGCAGCCTGTTACGAGTGGTCATTGCATTACACATGCTGGTGGATAACAAGGCAACCGTCAGGATCCAGGACATCTGAAGTAGGGGCTTCAGAACTCATTAGCACAAATTGTTTCGATGTTTTGGCAACTGCACAATCATGTAAAGTATTTCAATGAAAAACAAATAGCAAGATATCTAGAGTGATTTGTGGTACGCAACAATAGCGTCACACTGGGGGCAAGGCCCGGGGCTGTCAAAACTGAACAGCCGGAAGGCCTGGCTGCTGGCTGTACACCTGGCTGTATGCCTGAAAGCACACACGCAGGCACCACGGCGATTTCAAACCAAATATGGTTCCAACAGAACCAAAGTATACCATACCTCGGCAGGCTGGGATCCAGGGCGAGTGCCCGTGAGAAACCTTGGTGCCGGCATGCCCCGGGCCGTTGGGCCGGCCTCATGTGTTGTGCATGGGCTGCGCATGCAACTGCCTGAATGCTTCCTGGGTGCTTCGGGGAGTACAGCCTGGTGTACAGGCCTTCCGGCTGTCCATTTTTGACAGCCCCGGGCCTTGCCCCTGGTGTCAGCAACGCCAGGAATGAGCTTCTTGTCGACAAATACAACCTTGTCTCAGATCTCCCTAACCATATCATCACGACACCTCTCATTCAGATCCTTGTGTGCGAACCTTATCACTTCGCCAATGATCGTGTCGGTCTTCATGGGTTTGTCTGGATGCAGCAACTTTCGGCCAATTTTGTCCCACCACAGTCGCTTCCACGCAGCAATGCAAGCACCGTGGTTCTGGCACTGACAATCGGGATCCACCACCATACGCGGTTCAACATTCGCGGTGCGCTTGATCTCAATCTCCATCCTCTCCATCCCTCTAACCAGAATGGAGTAGACCTTGAGCCCAATGCACAATAAATCCATATCGGTGAGGTCACTCAATTTTCCTTCGAAGATGGCCATAACTGCAGGCTCAACCCATTCAGGGATCGAAAACTTGCCCGCCAACTCGAGGCGGCGGGAGGGCAGGAGATACATGTCCTTCAAGTTCCTGATTGCATATGCTTTGCCCATGTCAATCTGCCAAAGGTCAGACACCTTCAAGAGATTGGTGCAGATGTGTTCTTTCTCTTCCAAATTGTCCATCGGCTTCCATTCACTGAATTCGAGGTTAGCCTAGATTTTTTTCTCCTGGAGTGATACACACACGGTAAAGCCAGTACAAGAAGTCATTGAACTCCTGGACTTTGATGCCAGAAGGAGCAGAGGAAATAGCTCAGTCCCTTCATGTGTTGGATCGGTGGCGTCTTTGCCATCTGGAATGGACAATATGCTCCCCATGTCCGGAGACAACTTCGTGAGCATACTGATATGAATTTTGTAGAGAACCCCAACCACCTGCAGGCCTGTCAGCTTTTCAAGGACTTACTGTAGTACTGTAGTGCTGTGAGTACCCTGACAACTATTGAACCATTGCCATACCAGTAGGCCAAGTTCTTTTGCCATTGGCCCTTGTTTTCCTCAGGCTCGAAATTGTTGGCTTTCTTGTTGGTCATTTCGACATCGGTCATTCTGAGAGGATGGGAGACTGAAAAAACTATTGCATTTGAGGCAGTGACCATGACCTGAAAACCAGGGGCATCAACTGTCTAATTTTGGACTTGGAGACCAACCGCAATGTCGCGCAGTCTTCCGCCCCTTCTGCCGCACCCTGAAGATGTGCCATGGTCGCCAAATGTCCACCACGCATACCAATACATGGCTGATACTTTCCGACACGCAGCGAAGGTCCTTTTACAGGATGCGGACACCAACTGGCTCCAATATTATGCAGAGACCGTGAGTCAAGAGTTAGTTCCAATCCTGCAGGCCTTGGAAGAAAACACTGCAGAGGAGAATCTTCCTCTGCCATGGATTTATTCCTGCACGCAAGTGGTGGGGAGTCTTATTGTGGATCTTTGCAAAGCACAAGAAACAGCAGTAGTAAGGTATGCTAACTTTGTGTGCGTGTCTGAACATTCTCACTGTATCTTTACCAGGGAGGACAGCAATGTTGCATTTGTTGAGCCTGTGACCATCATCAGAACAGGCAAACGTGGCCGTCCCCGCAAGCAGCTCAGTGTTCCATTTGTCGCTGAGGCCATGGCTTCACATTGGCGCATTACAGTCACAAAGCTTGCAAAACTCATGGGAATTAGTAGGCCAACCCTTATCAAACACCTGAAAGCCAACGGTGTTCTATACAAGTTCACTGGTATGTCGAGGCTTGAACTTGATGCACTCGTAAAATCTTTTCGCACTGCCAAACCAGATTCTGGCATTCGCTATCTCATCGGGTTTCTACGACACCGCGGTCTTCGCCTCCAAAAGCGACGCATATACTCTTCAGTCCATCGCATCGACGGTCTCGGATGCATTCTCCGACAACGACACACAATCAGACGACATGATTACAAAGTCCCACAACCGCATGCACTTTGGCATGTTGATGGGCACCACAAACTTATCCTCTGGGGAATTGTTATCCACGGCTTTGTGGATGGATATTCCCACACAGTAAGCGACACTTCCTGGCTCTTGATCTGAGTTGATGTGATGTCGGATAGATCACTGCATTGCGAGCTAGCACTAATAATAAAGCTACAACAGTGCTCGAGGTTTTTATGGAGGCCATAGGCGAGTATGGACTGCCATCCCGAGTGTGCGGTGACTGTGGGGGGGAGAACAAAAAGGTTTCGGTTTTCATGATCGTAGCATGGGGTTTGGGCCATGCGTCATTCATGTGGGGCTCGTAAGCCATTTTTTTTCCCTCCATAACTCTAGTAGCTATTCTCAACTTCGACCTTCAGTTCAAAGAACAACACTCGCATTGAGTGCCTCTGGGTCGAGGTTGGATCCCAATTTGCTCGACGATGGCGGGCCTTCTTCTATAGGCTTGAGGTGCTCCATGGTCTCGACAGAAGCAATCCACATCACCTGTGGCTTCTCCATTTACTCTTTCTGGCAATGATAAATGAGGATTGTGATGACTTTCGGGCTGAATGGAACTGTCACCCAATATCTGGCGAGGGTCATGATCAGAGCCCAGAGGTATGGAATTGGCTCATATTTCGTTCAATTTACAGCTGAGATAATCACAGGATATGTTATTTATCGGACAAGTACAAGATGGTGTTTACGTTGATGACTACGATGACGTGCACCCCAGTGTACTGAACCGATATTATGGAGTCCACGGTCCCAAGGCCCGAAGGGTGTCAGGGCAGACAGGTGCTGGCCAGCTCGAGGATGAAGATATTCCGATGCCTTCTGGCTCCGAAAAACCCGACTCAGAAGAATCAGAGCATGAAAGCGACAACACTTTGAGTGCTCAGATTGAAGAGGCGCTTGCGAATAATTTCCACCATGAGCCCATTCCTGTTCCAAAACACACCAATCCATTTTCAGACGATGCAACAATGCAATGATTCCACGATGCTCTTTCTGCTGCCAACGAAACTGGCCTTGTGCCCCCCGGATATGGGTTGCTTCCTGATGAATGGGAGGATGGTGTTTATCTTACATACGAGATACTCAGGTCAGGTCGACGTGGTACAAAAGAGCTTTGTATCGCACTCCCAGATTCCATTTGGTGGCCACGGGCAGAGATGTGGGGACGGGGATTAGCTATCTTAAACCAACTTGATTACATGAATGAAACCTGAATTCCGATCTTGTGGACCTTGCCATGAGAGCCTCTTTGACGTGCAGACAACAGCTGCTGAATCAATCGGGCCGTCAAATATGAAACAATCTCCAATTGTTTTTTCACTTCACCAACCACTGCTTCACCCACCGCTGTCCAATGTCCTCCAGGTCTGAGACCGGGGAATGGGGTGCGCACGACAAAAACTCCAATGAGGAGTGCGATTGTCATGAGTACCAAGACTCCTCTGACATACCTGGTTTTTGTTCCAATTGCTACCACCATCATGAGCATCATCTTCTCTCAAAGCCAGGAGCTTTGGCTAAACCCCAGGGTGTCCAAAACTTGCTTGCAGACATTCTACGCAAACGAGAACCTAGCAAACAGAAAGCCTCCAGTTCATCGGGGGGTTCCTCATCTCTCGGTGCCATATTGGCAGCGTCGTCAGGCCGTAAGATGCTGGGTGGTCTTGTTGCAGCAAACCGAGAGTCAAATCGAGGGATGAGGCCACCGAGCGAAAGTCAAAATCAAAGCAAAAACTTGAAGGGGAAGGTGAGTACACAATAGTCTGAGCACAGCAGTGAATATTGAACAGAAGCCTTGGCAGGGTAAAAAATGGGATAGCAACACTACAAACACAAAGTTCAAGGTTTTGTCAGTCACTGTCATCCCACATGGCACAACATTTGTTGTATGTTTTCTGTTGAGTTCACTGTATTCTTTGCTGATGGGAGACCCTCTCCAGGATGGTATACTGCAGCTTCCAGAGGGACACGACAAGGTTCTGGACAGGGTACAGATTCAGATTGCGGTCTTGAACGGTTTGGCAGTTGTGAAGCCAGAAGGCATTGAGATTGATCGGTCATGGAGTCACAAGGACTTGGTAGAGGCTTTTCACAACCTCCTTCCACTCCCATTTGAGTACTTCGACAAAGTCCAGCGAGATGCAGACCCCGATGATGAGTCAGCTTGGCAGCCTTGGCTTCTTGCGACAGTTGTCCAACGAAAGTTGGCCATTGCGCCCATAACATACCCCCAAGGCTCCGATGTTGAATTTAACAAGGGCAACAGCACAACTGGCTTTCGCAACTGCTGTGTTTTCCTGGGTGTGTACTATACCAATGTTGCACCTCTGCTTGTACGTTAAACAACTTCTAGTCTCACACGAACCGATCCCTGATTTTTTAGACTCACGCTCATTGCCTCTTTTCTTGGACTTGGACTCTTTCTTGACCCCAAACTTCACATAAACACCCTCATTTCGATACCACTTGAACATTTTTTTTGTTGTGCTTATAGCCTCTTTTCTTGGACTTAGCCTGAACTTCACATACATTCATTCTGATACTGCTTGAACATCTTTTGCTGTTAATAAACACTCATTTTCTTGTACATAAGCACGGGAAGCAAATTCAATGGGTGGACTGGCCCATGTTGCGCGCCTAGGTGAGAACCCGTGCGACAAAGTACGACAACTCGCCTGGTCACAGGGTCTCTGCTGACTCACTTGACACCTCCCACCCAAGTGATCAGCCATTTGCACGTGATCTGTGTGGGAGGTATGCGATACTGTAGTCTCGAGACGAGACGACACAGTGCACTCTCGTAGCCGTAGACAACGCAGTCCATGCGGTGGGCAATCAGTGCACGAGACACGCATTGTGAATGGGAGAGGGCATCGCGGTGCGACGACACGGTATAGTCATGTAAAACAGATGGGATACAAGACGAGCGCAGTGCAACGTCCGCCCACAGTTCGCATGTATGCAGGTCCACATCTGCGTGTATCCATAGCTGCAGCTCGTCACACACAACTCGCTTGGCACGCCATCTCCGCCAACTCACACACCACCTCCCGGCGTGCACGACCAGCACAATTGCACGTGGAGCAGACAAACGGGAGGTATGCGGCATGGTGCGGTGGGACCACGAGGCGACGACACGGAGCATGGCATAGGCTTGAAGGGGACAATGTAGCTGCGCGAATGTCTTGCTGCTGCATAGCTCTTGTTCAGCCGCACTGTCTCTGCCGACTTGCTCAGCACCTCCTGCCTAAGCGAACAGCGAAATTGCGCACGATCCAGCCGCCGCCCGTGAGGTATACGACCTAGATCGAGATGCGTGCAGACGCATAAGAGAAGCAAAGAAGAGAACACACCTAATTCGGCTTGCAAACACCAAACCACGAGCGTGAGCAGCAGCAACAAACTAATGGCGATGGGCCCTCCGGTGAACGTTAGTTGGTTTTGTGTACGGTGGGGAGAGGGACGGGGAGCGTGCTCAGCGATCGCCACATGCTACACAGGGAGGAGAGATCCAACAGCATGTTGGTGAGTCGAAATGTATTGCATAGAGCATATGTAGCTGCAGAAATTCGCGGAACTGGCCAAACGACTTGGCCGCAGCCTTCTCCTTCAATACAGGCAGCATACTGAACTGTGCCGTCCTGGCAGTCGTCTACGGTGGTCTGCAGCACATTAGCATATAACAGGCTGGATAAAGCGCTACTCACCGACAGTAACAGTCCTCAACCTCCACACGGAACGTGGGAGAGACGTGGAAAACCAAGTTCTTGTGCCGTTTCTCGTAACGGTCTGTGGCCAACGGAAAAGACAGCCTGCTCGTCAGGATATGGCCACGGATGGAAATGGCACTAGTGTAGTGGGGCCCCGGATGTTCGAAAGTAAAAATTATGGTGTTAAAAGAGCGTAAGTCTTTTGTTGAGACCAGAGTATCACACCGCATAGCCCACTGAGCATGAGGACAAGAGACAGATCTAGACACGACAGATCCCAAGGTTTCTACAATACTATTGCAGCTCAGGAGCATTGGAGTGCCAGAGAGCGTCCGGATGTGGGGCATATGAAGCCAGGGTGGTACACGAGCAACGCGAAGGAAGCTTTGAGCAAAGTTGGGGATCCAGCCACACAATACCAAATATCGGAGCGAGGATCCGAACTCCGAGCAATGCCCGACGCGACGCCGCCGAACCCGCTCCCTGCTTCAGATGACGGGTGGGCAGCACTGGTTGAGCATTTCAAGTTTTTCAGTGAAAATATTGGTAAAAAACTATCTTCATTTTTCACACTTTTTTCACTGAAAAAGTATGTGAAAAGTATAAAACTTTTTCAGTACTTTTTGATTTTACTTTGAATTTTTCACCTTGACATTAAAAAGTACTGAAAAAGGTTTGAATTTTTCACAGACTTTTTCAGTGAAAAAAGTGTGACAAATGAAGGAAGTTTTTCACCAATATTTTCACTGAAAAACTTGAAATGCTCAACCAGTGCAGCCTTTGACGTCTTCTCCCACGACGTCCAGAGCCACAGAGGAATCTATATTTATTGCCCTGAAGCTTGATGTGCTCAAATCCAAAGTTGTCAAATTTACGATGTTCTCTTGAATATTCTACTAGAAATCAAAATCGCGGGGCTCGACCCTCGAATCAAACTCGATATTCTGTGTTCAAAACTTTTGGTGTCGCTTGGAATTTGGGTGATCCCTCTGCTCGGTAAGTTTAGTTGCAGTTCAGCTAAATTTATTGCTGCCTTCCCCACTGGTTGAACATTTCAAATTTTTCACCTTCTTTTTCAGTGAAAAATGTCGTTTATTTTTCAGACATTTTTCACTGAAAAAGCAGGTGAAAATTTCAAAACATTTTCATCACTTTCTTATTTTATTTCGAATTTTTCACCTTGAATCGAGAAAGTGCTGAAAAAGTTTTAAAATTTTCACCTTCTTTTTCAGTGAAAAATGTCTGAAAAATAAACAACATTTTTCACTGAAAAAGAAGGTGAAAAAATTGAAATGCTCAACCAGTGCCCCAAACTTATTTGCTATTTATTTATTTTACAAAACCAGCAGGATAGAAAACCGTCCTACCACTCTATGGGCATCTGTCGGAGTTTGAAATTAGCAGTGCATTGCCGACCCGGCGACCACCACAAAACACAAACGGCCACAGTCACGTGAACCAGGCGCGCTGGCCAAGCACAGCCATACAGAGCAAAAATACATCAAAAAAAGATCCGGTTAGGCTGCTATCACTGGTTGAAGGTTTCAAGTTTTTGAGTGAAAAAACTGGTGAAAAATGTTTTGAATTTTACAGCAATTTTTCAGTGAAAAACCAAGTGAAAAACTTGTAACTTCTTCATGAATTTTTTGAACTTCAAAACTTTTTCAGCACTTTTTCAGAAATTTTTCACAAGGTTCAAAAAGGTCACCAAAATGTTTCCAGTTTTTCACCTACTTTTTTGGCGAAAAATTACTGTAAAATTCAAAACATTTTTCACCAAAATTTTCAGTGCAAAACTTGAAATGTTCAACCAGTGTATCTCCTTGCTGTTTTGTGTCTGCCCAAGCAGTCTTCAAATTTATCTCTCCAGATGCGCCACAAGCTAAGATTCAGGATTTTTTGAACATTTTCGTGATTGTAAGACCATTGGCGCCACACTGGTTGAGCATTTCAATTTTTTCACCTTCTTTTTCAGTGAAAAATGTTGTTTATTTTTCAGACATTTTTCACTGAAAAAGAAGGTGAAAATTTTAAAACTTTTTCAGCACTTTCTCAATTCAAGGTGAAAAATTCGAAATAAAATAAGAAAGTGATGAAAATGTTTTGAAATTTTCACCTGCTTTTTCAGTGAAAAATGTGTGAAAAATAAACGACATTTTTCACTGAAAAAGAAGGTGAAAATTTTGAAATGTTCAACCAGTGCCACCAATCATCATCTCCTTGTGCTACAATTTTCGTAGTCAGACTCCACAAGACTTTAATGAAGTTGATAAAATCTTAATATTATGGATAACAATGTTCAAAGCATCTATCGTGTTTACCAATGGCAGCTCTGAGTTGCACACCAAAGAATTTGTTCTTTTGTCCTCCATCCAATCCCTTGAACCTTCTGAAGTATGTTTTCTAGCTTGGCAATGGTCGGTCTGTGCGAATCTCACCTGTGGAGTGAACACTAGGGATATGTTAATATTTGTTTAGTGTCCTCAAGATGTTTTCACAGCAATCCACTGGTTGAACATTTCAAAATTTTCACCTTCTTTTTCAGTGAAAAATGTCGTTTATTTTTCACACATTTTTCACTGAAAAAGCAGGTGAAAATTTCAAAACATTTTCATCACTTTCTTATTTAATTTCGAAATTTTCACCTTGAATTGAGAAAGTGCTGAAAAAGTTTAAAAATTTTCACCTTCTTTTTCAGTGAAAAAATTGAAATGCTCAACCAGTGGTAGGTGAAAAACTTGAAACATTTTGGTGACCTTTTTGAACTTTGTGAAAATTTTCTGAAAAAGTGCTGAAAAAGTTTTGAAGTTCAAAAAATTCATGAAGAAGTTACAAGTTTTTCACTTGGTTTTTCACTGAAAAATTGCTGTAAAATTCAAAACATTTTTCACTAGTTTTTTCACCAAAAAACTTGAAATGTTCAACCAGTGTCATGGGCAAGACATACCCGGATATGGATCCAGATTTCTTTCTTTTTTCCGCCGGCAGTCACAGTTAGTGCGCTGCATGTTCAGATGGATTAGAGGCAGAGCTAGAGGAAGACTTAGAGATGCTGGCAAGCGTGACATTCACAAAATGGTCACAATTATATGTAATTAATTATAACCGGCTCTGAATTGTCCTACACTCAGACCAAGGCTAGGTGGCCTACAAGCTAGACAGAGACCTGTGGACCACTGTTCCCCCTCTGGATGTACTCCCTACTTTATTCAGTTTGAACTCTCCACTTCCACCTGGCCCATCAACCTTTCAGCAACCATATCTGGCTCCAAGTTATGGATTTCCATCTGCTAGCCCATCACATCTGTCACCCTTTCAGCAACCATATCGGGCTTCGGGTCACGGAGGACATCGGTTTCCATTTGACCTGTTGTCCTCTGCTTCAAGCAGTCGCAGTCATAGTCCTGCACCCTCGGAGAAATCTTCTGCCTCAGGTTCTAGTTGGTGCTCTTCATTTCATGGAGCCTCTGCATCATGACTACCCCCAGCATCAGCACCCATGTGGACTGCAACTCAACAGGAGAATTTTGAGAATCGGATCTTGGATTTGACTGTGTCAGCAGGATTTCCCCTTAGTTAGGTCTATCATCCCCGAGTGGCTCTTGTTTTGCGAAGAATTCTTACCTAGTGCACGGATTCCATCTTGCAAAACGCTCACTCTCTGACTCCTACCCACAGTTGTGAAGAGGCTCCATGCAGAAGCCCAGTTGCAGACCGCTGGATTGTTTGCGATTATACAAGAGGATGGATGGACTGGCAGCAATAAACATAATTTAATGGTGTTCATGATGACTGCAAAGGGGCAGGTAATTGACCATTGTGACCGTTTTCTAATTTTCTGCTAAATTACACTCTTCATTTTTGTCTAGGTTCATACTGTGCAGGTGCATGATGCATCCGATGAAATACACGATGCTGAGCATCTCCTGGCACTCCTGGTCGATGTAATCAAGACTGCACAGGAGAATGTTTTAGTGGTTGCTGTTGAGAATTTACGAGTAGGTTATTGTTGTAAAGAACCGGCAGTGGTTCTTCGAGAGTTCACACGAAGTTCGATGTAATCAAGATAATAAATTGTATATAGTACATAGGTTACAGAGGCTGCTTATATAGGCCAGGCTGGAATAAATATGAGTCACTTCGAGTCAGAGGAAGAATAATTTAGATCATAGTGGAACATTCGGGGATGTCCGAGTTGCCCGATGCCCGAGGTACACAGCCTCTGGGCTGTGGTTCAACAGTTGCTGTATGTATTGATGCATCTGGCAAGTCTCGGAAATATCCTGAGCTTGTTGCACCAGACTGCTATGCACATCAGGTTATTCATTTGGATTCACATTCTTTTAATCATCTATTAATTCGCTTCTCAGATTAATTTGGTTGCTTCAAATCTGATTCTAACTTTCTGATGTACTCAAAACACACTGAGACCTTGATTAAATGGTTGAGAAGCAAGACATACATCCTTGCTCTTATTAAAAATGTTCAGAGGGATGCTAATAATCGCATATTATCGGTCATCCGTGCTTTGCCGGTGTACTGCTCATTATCTACCTTGCCATCGCCTTCTTGAGCTGCAGCCTGCACTCGAGAGCATTATTGCAGCAGACACATTGTGTTCCAAATCCGACTTGGGGGGTGTGGGCTGTGGCGTGGCCCACCTGTTATATCTGTGCGACTCGGAGTTCCATTCAGAGTTCCGATCGGACTTACTTCGGAATTTCCGAGGGGGACTTCAATTCATTGCAAGGGATATTACGTGATGAGGGATTACTAAGCATATCCTTCTTACTCATATCCCCTTACTTCACTCTCGGAGTCCATCCGACATTGTCCACGGACTTATACTTACTCATCGTTCACAAGATGTCTTGACAACTTGTTGTCCACGGACTTATACTTACTAATCCTTCACAGGATTGTCTTGACAACTTAATTGTCCACAGACTTATACTTACTAATCTTTCACATCCTATTGTCTTTCACTAAACAATTAGCTTACTAGTATTTAAGCTAAGTAGTTTAACCTCTGTTCTTCAGTTTGATAATTATATATGTCATTGTGTTCTCCCTTCCCAACGCAACCTGAGTCGGACCTTCCGACCTATTGGATATTCCGTGCCTCCTCCGGCCCTCCTGCATCCCTTATTTGTCCTCCTGTTCTTATCTCTGGACTTTGACTCTCCTTGGTTGCAAGCTGGGTAGTTGCACACTCTTGTTTGTAGTGCTTTTGAGAACAACCTTCTGATCCTTCGGAACTCCGTGACATCTCCGAACTCTTACCTTCAGACTTCCTAGGCAATTCCGATCCCCTCGGCTCAGCACTTAACACCACCAGGAAACTCGCACTTAATTATTTTAGTCCGCAATCATAATTAGTGCATTAATTAACAAACTTAGTAGATCTACAAGGGAACAAATCAAACCCTCCCAACTCACACAGTGGAAACGTGGTGCTCACTGGCTGTCAACCATTTCATCTCTGGCATATCGTGACATTTTAGCGGCTCCGAGACACTTGCAGAGTGTCTTAAGTCATGAGCAGTGTGTCGAGTCACTCACACAGTTGTGCTATGGGGTCACATTTGTTGAAAGGTGCTCTGCAACGACACTCACAGAGTCTCTTGAGACAAGGGCAGTGTGTCTAGTCATTCACATGGTCTTGTATCATAGTAAGCTGCACCATAGAAGCTGAGTAGACCAGTCAAGATACACAATTGATACCCCAATGGTGTTGCCACCATCCACAATGTGTTTATCATCCCCAAGGGCCACTGCAGAGGGTGTGGGAGGCCTATGGCCACTGCCTTATGGTCACAGCCATCATGGGCATGACATTGTCTAAGGACAAAAGCCGTGTGAAGAACTCCAGATTGCAACACCCAGAACTGGTGTTCCGCTCCCTTGCCAGCAGTAGATCTTGTGTATGCATTTGGTACCGATTCTCATTAAATATGGAATCATCAGAAATATATTCAGCCACAGAGCTTGTAAACATCTGTTTGTAGCATGTGCCCCAGATTCCTTGAATTTCACTACAGATTCAATTTATGGGGACTTTGATAGGTGCCAGCAAGCATCAGAAATATCCTCAGCTCCAGTGGTGGCAATGAGGTGCTTGTGAACATTTTGTAGAAGATATGATGAATAAAGTACGAGAGAATATAAGAATGATAATTCTGTAGTGCGTCGGCTTGCTTATTAATCCAACACTCCCCCTCAAGCTGAGGACAAATTTGATTCGAGACTTGTTGTAGTGAATTATTGCACATAGGAACCAGTGCCACAACTTGTCATCACTGCAGGCATAGACTGCAGGTGTCTGCAGATGAATCAATGCTGGGAGTAGGGCTTGCACCCGTCTGTAATACACCCACGGACATAACAATTATGGCATATTTTTGATACACCATGGGCCAACCTGTCCAAAAGGGCTTGAGCGATAACACTTGATGGGATGGGTCCCATCTGTACTGCCCATTTCTGCTTTTACAGGTGTCTGGTATAATTTCCCTTTTGAGATTGTCCAATGTGTTTTTGGTAAGTTTCTGGCTGCAGTTCTTTCGTTCTGTATGGTCCTCAGTAGAGTTGGGCAATTGAGGTACTATATCGCACGATTTCCGTGATTTGCACAACAAGTGTCAATGTGTGAGCAGCTCGGCAAATTCTGGCCAACACCTGGCATCTCAGCACGATGCCCCAATGCGATGCAACCCATGCTAACTGTTTACGCATAAACTGACAGTTATGGGTGCAGCGTAAACAAGCTCATCCATACTGTAACATCCCATTTCATGACCCACTTGGATCACTGACGGTACGTGGGCATAACAGTTTTTATGGCCCGTCAACCGGTAGAAATATGTGATGGGTGCAAGCCCTAGCTAGGAGGAGTTGGTCCGTGGCCTCTTGTGCACCACTCACTGGTTGAGCATTTCAAATTTTTCACCTTCTTTTTCAGTGAAAAATGTTGTTTATTTTTCAGACATTTTTCACTGAAAAATAAAGTAAAACTTTTAAAACTTTTTCAGCACTTTCTCAATTCAAGGTGAAAAATTCGAAATAAAATAAGAAAGTGATGAAAATGTTTTGAAATTTTCACCTGCTTTTTCAGTGAAAAATGTGTGAAAAATAAATGACATTTTTCACTGAAAAAGAAGGTGAAATTTTTGAAATGTTCAACCAGTGACTCCCATTGAAAATGGTCTGGTCCACCTTTGATCAGCACATTGTGGTAGATAAAATTCAGGGTCCAATTAGGGCAACCGTGAACAGAAAGTTGATAAACATCTGGAAATGGTGAAGTCTGCGAGCCTGTTGGAGGTGGCTTGGGAAAAAGTGCAGACAAAGCCAAAGACAAGGTGTACAGCCCTAGGTGGTACAGCCACAATTTGGTCAAGCACAGCCACTAAAAAAAAAGTAATCAAATTTTTGGGGGCACTGATGATTTAGGGAGGTTTTTTTGGCCCCTTCGGATTATGAAAAGAACGAGTATTATGTAAAAATAAGCACTCATAATTTATTCAAAGGGGACCACAAAGCAAAAGCAAAAGCCAGGACAATGATCCAGGTGATCCGTAATTCGTCTTTTTGGTACACATTTATTTGGTACGCTGATGAGCCTTGTTCAGTGCTGATGACGGAAGCTGCTCCTATCACCTGACTTGGGGGTAGAGGGCTGTGGCTGCGCCTGGCAGGATCTTGTACTTATCTTTTTTCCCATCATGCCGATTATGCCGCTTAGTAAGCTGGTCATCCCAAATCCACCCGGACATACAGTGATACTGTCTTGGTAACCCAGATGTTCGGTGTGATCCGGTGGAGTTTGAATAAATGATAAGAAAAGATGGACCCGGATCACACCAGAACGTCTGGGGCATTTGGTATACAAACACCCCCCATCGAGTCACACTCCCATATCACACTTGGGTCGACATCGTCTCTTGTATGTTCCAGCACTCTCAAAACCTTCCCTAATGTATCCCATCTCAGATATACAATGCGTCTTAGTATTTGAGCAATTTTTTCTGGCTGTATGGAGGTCAATAGAAGGCTAGATTGCACCAGACCATGTCATTTCCCAAATGCTATCAGCTGGGCCAAAAAGCAAGTAATAAAATTAGGGAAAGTTGCCAGATCCAGCCCAGGATGTATATGAATGTCTTAAAACAGCCCTGAGGTCAAAATTTTGGCAGGAGGAGGACAAGACAAGGGGTGTGACGCGATGGGGGGTGTTACATACCAAATGCCCCAGACATTCTAGTAGCATTTGCGTCCATCATTTCTTAGCCAAACTCGCGTGGCCCAGATCATTCTGGCCAATGCTACAAGAACGTCTGGGTTACTGAGACAGACAGTGATACATGACAAACCCAGAAGACCCAAATGATTGATGTGATTTCGATGAGGCCCAGGCAGACCAGGCCGTGTATTTACTTTGGCAGGTCCAGGGCAATATTGAAAATTTGCTGGGGGACTTGGAAGGAGGTATATACTAGACTTATTAATGTTTGTACCCTCTGAATGAGTGGCATGGGACAGGAAAAGAGATGGAAGTAAATAAAAACAGCACAGCCCTAGGCCACACAGCCACTAAAGGGGTAAGGAAAAAGTGAATGAAGTATAGGGACAGCCACTAAAGAAGTCAGACACAGCCACTAAGGAGGCTATCTTAAAAAATCGGAGACAAGGAAAATAGGGAGACTTTTAGCCCCTCGGAGGAATGAAAGGAATGAGTATTATGTAAACATAAGTACTCATAACTTTGGTGACTCCTTCTAGACCAAACAATCATGCTGTCACTGTCACTGTTCACCAACGCTCCTTGTCAGGTCTCGCCTAGGTTTTGCTGATCTATCAAGCCCTCATGAGTGTAGATCCTCACAGTGTGTCAATGATACTTTCTTGTGCCCGACTCTGCCGTGTTGTTGTATTCAAAAGTTTGCCACTAGTATGAGGCTGTCCATGAGTGCAAGTCACCCGCAGGGAAATATGGGTTGATCCGTGGGAAAACCCGTGGGTATGCATACTCACGAATCCGGGTACCCATTTCCACAGGTAGTCGAGGATCCAAATTTTTGCTGAATGAATCCCCAAGCCCACAAGTACTTCAATGCAGCAGAGCACCAACATATATTTTAAACCTCATGTAGGGTAATCAAGCAGGTTGCAGGGCATGATGAAGGAATGGTAGCCCATTCTGAAATGTTTACCACTCATTTCACATGTAACATAATCATAACATGTGCAAAATGTGAGGAAAACCTGCGAGTATTTCAAACTCGTGAGTACTTAGCTAACCCACGGGCTTTTGAATCGTGGATCGAGTTCCATATTTTGCATCGCAAGTACTCGCAGTCAAGGATCCGGGTCACCGTGAGTGCACTTGTGGACAGCCCTATGCTAGAAGTTGTCTCACATCGGGATTCACATTGGATTTGTATCGACAGACCATATATCAGCACTTTTATATTGCGGGGAATCATGGACTGATGGTTGCCGGACTGCTCCGCTATTCCAGTGCTTGTTGGGAGCTCGAACAACTCTTTTCTGGGCAACACTACATTCCTCTCATATTTTGATGGATATAATGTACTACTCCTCTTGGTGAATAGAGCTTTGTGGGTCCCATGTTATTGCTCTCAGTCGTTTCGTCTTGCCCTGATAACAGCTCGTCTCTCACCACCATCTAGCTCTAGTTCCTGTCTTTCCATCTACTTGTATCCACGCCTCAATCTCGACTCTAGTAATAGTTCTTCATCGGGCTCCGTTTAGATCATCGCTTCGGATGAGCTGAGTGACTGATCTATCACTGACCCACTCACATTCTGCTTCCCTGAGAGTGGTTACACCAGGTTTGTGTTTTGCTCCTGCTCAGTCACAGAGGTGGAGCAGTTGTATCAACACAGTTACTTCTTCATTTCAGATATCAAACTATTGAAGTTCCATGTCAGTGTCAAGAGTCGGTTACTCTCGCAGGCCGATGGAAGTCCAGGATGTTCTATTAAGATGAAGTTGTGAATTGAGCAATGTGACTGGGGACTGTCTCGCAATAAAACTTCGTCGATAGATATGAAGTCTGGATGGAGTCCGATCGGAGGTCCGAGGCAGGTGCCGATAAATGGAGCGGGCTTGGCTTCAGCTCGTGCGCTGTGCCTTTCCCTACGACTGAGGCCCGATTTTGAGAAGTGACACATTTGAGAATGAGACAAAGATAGGGCACAATCTTAGTTGATGTTCAAACTGAACTAAGCATAAAGTACATAGTGCTATTTATACTAATTTCGGAGTCCGAGATATTTCTGCACAAGACAATTAAAACAATAAACTAATTGTAGTAAGTATGGGGATGGAGAATTTAGCAAGAACAATAAAGTAATTGTCAAAGAGCCAGAGGTCCGAGACCTCCGTGTGCATGTGACAGGTCATATGATCACATAATAGGAAAGAAGCATAAAGAAAACAACAAGGGTGCACAGAACAATAAGAACCAATTGGATGAGTAGAGTTTCCATCAATGGAACTCCACCGGAAGTCCGAGGAACTTGGCAAAGTGTTGATAAACAGATGCCAGTGGCATCCGAAAGGCACGGGACGTGACAGTCAGGATGAAAGTCTTCCTGGAACCGCTCGCAGTAGCAGCAAATTATGACATTCACTTTGCACATTTATTATCGCACAACACTTTTTGATTAGCGCAACACGTTTCTGACAGCGCAACACTTTTCTGGCAGCGCAACACATTGGACTTGCCCTATCGGGTCTTTGGCTGATGCGGTGTCTGCCAGCATCAGGCACGTGGGCTGATCTTGCTGCCGTATCTTACGTGTACACATGGCCAAACTCAACACGGCTACAAGCACACACTGTCCCTTGACTGTCCCATACTAATACCAGTTACCTCACTGGTCCAACACTGGTTCATCCGTTGTGCGCAAGTACTTGGTGGGAATGAACAAAAAGTTTAGGGCCTAATCGGGGTGCAGACTCCTGCCCACACCCAAATGCTTACACTTCCTATGTCACGATTAGATGCAAATCTTATCGTTCCAACGCCTATCTAAGCGCTCAAGATCTAAGCGCTGGATGACAAAAAGGCTATGACAGAACCTGGCCTGAAGGATGATGTCATGACAGAGATGACATCATGATTATATCAGAGATGATGTCAGAACACGTTGAAGAAGCAGGACAAATAAGCACATGCGGTTATGGGTAGTTGCAGTATATATTTACATTAGTTCACACGGTTTGCTAGACAGTATAAGTAGAGTAGCCATTACGCTGTTGTAGTTTAACCTTTTATTCCATCATCTTTGAGATCTACACGAGCACCACCCAATCCTTCTCATCTTACCGAGAGTGGACGCTTAAGGTCTTGACTGTGACATCCTAGGTCACATCAGTCACTCCAGTCCGAGGTAAGGCCGGTGGTTCTAGATCAATGTTGTGGTGCATGACAGCAGCCCTCTGCTCGTTGTACCCCACAGTGACAAAAAATTGTATCTGTAAATGTCTTTAAAGCCTGAGCAGTCTTGGATTACTGGGCTCTAATATGCCAATAACGATGGTTTATCTGATAAATTACTCTTTGATGTGCTACTTCCAGCTGTTGTCGACGAAGGCAGCAGAGGGCAAGATGAGCGGGAGAGGTGCAAAAGGGCGGGAGACGATGTCGAGAGAAGTTTGATGTGGATGCCGAAGAAAGCGGCACACAGCCCGACTGGGTGTTTTTTTGGCTGGGACGCTCCCACCAAGTGTGCACCCCGATCAGGCCCTTAGGCCATTTCACAGCATCTGCGTCGATCTGTGCATTGGCGCTGCAAATACAAGGTTTGTCAAATTTTTCCAACCTTGTCATGGTGATTTACCCTGGTATTTCGGGTCACGTGTAACAGGCTGTGTCGAATTGATTGTAAGAGTACAGGGACAGTAAACAGGCAATTTTTCGATTCAGTTTCAGTATGGCTGTACAATATCTTTGGATGCCCAATGATACTGACATTGCTATGCCGAGCCACACCAGGGATAGAACTTGGAATAGGTTAGTACATACCTTGCTTCAAATAGCATAAATTGCTACTTACAAGTTACTGCTCCATCAAATTACTCAATACAGGATCATTTGACTGCCGACTTGCACAAAATGGATGGACCAGTGATGTGGCTGGTATGGGATGGTCAAGGGACAGTGCATGCTTGTAGCCACACTGAGTTTGGCCATGTGTGCGTGTAAGATGCCACAGCAAAGATAAGCCCACGTGCCTGATGCCGGCGAACACCGCATCAGCTGAAGGCCCGAGAAGGCAAGTCCAAAGTGTTGCGCTGCCAGAAAAGTGTTGCGCTGTCAGAAAAGTGTTGCACAATAATAAATGTGCAAAGTGAACGTCATAGCAAATATCACCCAGTTGACCTTTTGTCGGCTTGACCAAGTCCTTCTGACCTTGGGTTGGTTGGAGGAGAAGGAGGAGGTATATTATACTGACACGGTCCCACAATTGGAACAGTCAGTTTGATAATGCAGGATAGGTGCACAAGGACCCCCACATGGTATAGAACATGTGACCCGGTTCCTATTTATGTACTCACATGTCACATTGCATCAAAGTCGTGTCAAGTGTATCTACATGTTTTCACCATACTTACCTGTTCAAGGAGAATGACTCAGCACATTTATAAGAACGAGAGATTCTATGGATAGTACTGGTATGAAAGTCTATGATTTAGTCCAAGTACATTGTGTTGGTATTTTAATTCTTCTACTGAATTATCTACTCTAAGCTTACATATTAACCTAGGTCAATATTTTGCTTTATCTGATTTGTGTGGCCACCAGCAGTGGGACAGCAATTTGATCGCATCATCCGAATTGGGAAGCTCTGCCATTTGGCTGCATCCGATGGCAAGGATTGGTGCAGGCTCAACGAGGCACTTTCACGCATGGTTTTATTGGTGAAAAATGCTTAGAATTATATTTTACATTTATTCTTGGTGACACATCATTTATTCCCCCTACATGGCTTGAAATCGACCCTTCCTGTTGCCAAGAGGTGTCAGATCGTTGAATCGTGCACAGTGATCAACATCTGTAATATGTTGCGTGTTTGAGCTCTGTTTGGAATTTTCGTCAGCAGAAATTGTCATTTGACCAAGAGGCCTCGTGTATAACTGAGGCTACTTGAATACATCCTCACTACTATTACTTGTAGAAACATGGGACTTGGAAATTCCAGCAGGCAGCCTGATAATTAAGCAGGGAACTTTGTTTCCGTTATCATTCTCTCTACAATGTAGTCGCCACGGTGTTCGTGGCGACATCGGGTTTGTACGCTTCTGCCCAGATACCGGTGAGGGAAGTGGTTCTGCTGGGGGCCAAGCAACAGCTTTTGCTTCAGGAATTCCAAGGGCCAGAAAATGGAAGATCACCTTGTATTCGGCAACATCTTCGTGAGCCGAGGCAAGCGACCCTTCAGATTAGCCTTCTGTTGTGATCCTTATCAGACAGAATACAAGAGTTGAAAGAGTCGCAAATACCTTTAGATTTAGATCGTTCACTTGCTTCTTCAAATCTGCCACTTTCTCCAGAAGCTGAGTATGATTAAAGCACTCCTCCACGCGTAGGTGAGCAAAAGACTGGTTTGCCCAGTTCCAAACATCGTCAATGTCGTGCGTGAGGCTCGAACACCATGCACAAGGAGTTCCCGGAGTTTTTGAGCTTCCAAGACAACAGGGAGACTGGACAAGAGGAGGTGATAAAGAGATGAAGTTGAAGCCAGGATTATATTTTGATTTTGGGTCATGTAGATGGAAGGGATATGTAGACCAAAATGCATCGAAATCCCATAGAAGAGGAAGACCAGGGCACTATATTATGGCAGAAAAAGAAGGCCCAGGGGCACTTGGTGGAGGTATGAAAGAAGTCGGGATGGAAGGCAGTCTGTGAGAGGGCTGCTTTTGCGAGGAAGGAGGCTGACCTAGAACAGACGAGTTCGAGTCAGTGTGGAAGTGCAACCGGCTTCGCACGTCGCCTTCGAGTCCCGAGCCAGTTCCACGTTCCAACCAAATATTCCAGCACACCGGGATCAAGTTTTGTTTTGTTCTTACACACACTCCTTCATGCTCATTTTACCACTACTGACTTATATATCTCGTTATCTACAGACTTTTTACTTTACCTCCTACATACCACCAATGCGACGAGTTCAACCCAAGTCTTCGGCCTTCTCGGACTATGCCGGGGATCGAGCCGGCAATGGATTGGGCACCCACTTGTCAACGTCTTGGGGGGGACGTGCTCTCCCTATACGTCTTTGTGTAGTTCCCGGATGGTTCGTTGGATGGAAGTTGGATTTTAGCTGAGGTTTTCCCCCACGGACTATTTTAGATATGCTTTGTTTTCATATGTTAGGATCGGACCTCTTTACGTCACCTTCTCCCTTTGCCTCGTACCACCACCTCAATCTACCTTTTTACTCGGATTCCTTGCGAAAGCCTTCTGAGTTTCATCCCACATCGAGCTGAGTATTTATTTATTGTGATTTACTGACTGTCTTTTATCTAGAGCTCTCGTTTCATCCGTGCCACGAGGATATTTACTGTACGACTCGGCCACCCCACCAGCACGACCTTGACACACCTCGGTCCACCTCCGGACCAACCCATTCTTCCACATCGGTCACCGCGATTTTGGAACCCTGAGACACACCTGTACATGTCTTTCCTTCCAGATGCTTTCTCAATTAGTGTTTTCAGCAAAAACCTTCTCGCATTTCGGGCATTTTAGATGTGCCGGCGTGTTACTGACCGGAAATGAAGAAACATGTACGGTGTTGTCTGACGGAAGGAAAGATTGAGCAGTTGAAGGGGTAAATGGAGAAGGGGAGAGACAGCCAGCCTCTTGGCGAGCATGGTTCTTGCCAGTATCATGTACTGTATGTGCAGTATTTACACTGTTGTTGGCTGCCGGAACATCGTTCACTGTGTAGAGGGCTGGGAGAGAGTTGTTGGTTTGGTGGGTCCAGAAGGTGTGGAGCACCAAATACTGCAGTAGGACCAGAAGCTGGCCCTACTACAGCGGAAGTGTCGAGGAGAACGCGCCTTTGTCGAGTGGCGCGACGAAAGCGGTAATAAGCTGTGCCATCCGCATTTGGGGGGAGGGAGGTCCCTTTACGTTAATTGATCACTGTGGCCGATAAGGCGATCTGACACCTCTTGCCTGTTGCTTGATTGAGGCACTTTTCAACAGAAATTTCCAGATATTTTACCAAGAATACATGTAGAATGCGGATAAACCCGCCTTTGACACGATTTCAGTTCGTGCTGGGATGACTTCCATCAGCCTAATAACACCTTTGAAAACACGAACAGACAAACACGCCATGCTGACTTCCTGCTCTCCCCTGCCCCCCTCCACGCGTATTCGATGTGTCAAGCCCATGGGGGGGCATGGTCTACATCTCTGCATCCATACGATACAAAGGAACATGTAAAAGGTGGACCACGGCTCAAAAACAGCATACCAGCTCTCGACTTCTCAAGAAACCTCCCCATCCAGGATACCCAAGGCCAAAATGGGTGCAAACGGACGGGCACTGAGATAATCGGTACACATACCTCAAAGAAGCCATTTCCAAGCGTGCCGAAATCCTGGAATGCATCGCTGCTGGTCCTAGTAGCATGCTCGAGGAAGCCGTGCCCGAGCAGTCAATGTCAAGTTCAATGGATGTCGATGACAAGGTGTTTGACAGTGAAGAAGAGTGGTATGAAAGCTAGCATGGTTTCAAATCTGGATAATACATGTATTGAGAGTAGATAACAGCCAGAGGACGGGAAGAATGCGACGGGAGCGCTGGATGAAAGACATTTGCCGCCCATTCGGCTTTGATCTGCCAGGACTCCTTCCGCAATGCAGGATTCTTACCTCGATATTGCTGTCAACTCACCAACTAGCCATAGAAATTTTGCGTTACGTGGATCATGAACATCAGCAGGTGCCCCGGGAAAATAGGCTGTGTAGATTTTGCAAGACAGAGATAGAAACTCCAGAACACACACTGATCACCTGCACTTCCCTAGATGCATTGGTTGAACTTCACCGCGTGTTCATGGAGCAACTCTTTCTAAAATGTCCTAATCTAGAATGCCGCTTGACAGAGGACTCCAACACAGAGTTCCTTAAAGTCATAATCAACTCCCGACCTAGTATTGCACTCGTAGCTAAATTTGTTCATGATGTCCTTCAACTATTCTATGCCATCCCCGTGTTTCGTGCTTGATCTGTCAGGGCCCCCTTGTTCTGTGCTAATTCTTTCTACTTCTTTGCAGTTCCTTGGTTCTACCGCGGCGAATCTGCGAGATTGCGTCCGTGAGCTCGGCTTTTGGAGTTGTGAAGGAGTCCAGGGGTAATAATGTACACTAGCGCATGTACATTTCGTTACCTCCTGGGCCCCGGCGTTCCTCAGCGGGACCGGCCGTGTAATCCTACCTACCTACCTACCTACCTACCTGCCCTTGATGATCTATGTAGAAGATGCCAACAGTAACTTTAAGTTTGGTGGCGTGGTCATGCAATTCGGAATGCAAATGCAAACACTCCCATGCTTGCTCAGCCAATTCAACTGTGACCTTGACCACGACAATGGCTGGACCATTCTTGAGATCCTTCTCCAGCGTCCTCAAAAGAATACACTATCGCTCACAACTCGTTAATGCTTGGCGGAATCTGGATTGCCTCTTGACTCGCTTCATTGCACCCGTATCTCTCAAGACCGTCACTAATTAGCTTCTAAACTTTCCATCACCCTGAGCGTGACGAGGTGTTGCGGCTTCTCCTTGACCTTCTCAATCTGAAACTCTAACTAACTCCACTGCCGAAGTCAAGCCGAAGTCTTATCTTCAGAACATCGGCTTATCATGCTGAGATTGTGGAGCGATATATTATCGATGGTATTGGTTCGCTCAGGGCTCGAGATTCTTGTCTCCCGCCCACTGATGTCTTCCGTAGCATCAACCGAGGATGGCAAACGTGGCCATGATCTCGATGAAAAGCTGGGTAATATCACGACGACACTGGAACCTGTCCTCGAGGAAACCGAAGTAGGGTATCACCTGTATAAGGAAGCGCTGGACGAAGGCGTGACTTGGGACTCTCAAGAGGAGGGAATTGTCCGGAGAAAGGTAAGTATGTATATGACAAGCGCAGGACGTCTTCGATCTACTAATACTGTCACGGTATCAGATCGACCTTTACATCCTCCCTTGTTTTTGTATTACTCAGGGTCTGGCGTTCCTCGACAAAACCGCGCTTAATTATGCCAATCTCTTCGGCATTAAAGCGTGCGTTAATAGGCCTTCCTCATACGGCGCGCTTATGGCTGATGTTTCTCCAGTGATTTGCATATTACGACAGCCCAATTCGTTTGTTTTTATTTATCACGCGCTTAACGAATATTGAGGTATCTGTCCAGAGCTGGTTTGCCAGTATCTTTTATATCGGTTTGGCCCAATTAGGTATATAACCGTGTTATTCACGACATATCTTGTATCAGGCTATCTCGTATCTGCGGAACCGATGACCTGGATGCTTCAGAGGTATCCGACTGGGCGTGTCCTAGGAGTGATCTGCTTCCTTTGGGGCATCGTTGTCATGTATGGAACGCGCACCCTCAATATATTTCCGACCTGAATATTTCATCAGGACAACAGCGACGAGCCGGACGTTCTCTGGAACTATGGCTAATCGTTTTATCCTCGGAGTACTAGAGTCTTGTGTAACGTCCGTGCTTTCCCACCACACTCCATTCTGGCATCAATCCTCTCTGAACATCTTCCAGTCCTGGGCTAGGGCTCATGACTCGTGCGTCAGCCGTATTTAAGTCACACTCGTGCTCACCTCACCCCAGCATTTTGGTGGAGACTTGACGAGCAACCGGTTCGACATCTCACCTGGGTTCGTGCGATTCTGAAACACTTTTGTCATTTTATTAAAACCTATGGTCAGTATTGTTTCAATGGTGTGGCCGGCATCGCGGGAGACTTCATAGCATATGGACTTGGCCACGCTAAAGGCAGTAAAGTTCCCCAATGGGCGCTCATCTTTCTGGTCCGTTCTGTTTCCCTTATATTTGCACCGGCCAATTATCGCCCGCACAGGTTCTTGGGGCCGCGACCACCTGCTGGGGTATCTTTTTGTTCCTTACTCTTCCTGACTCGCCCGCGTTCGCGCAGTTTCTGTCACAGCGACAGAAGACGATCGCTGTCAAACGTGTGGCGGAGAACAGGGTCAGGTCAAACGTCTAATATGTGCGTTATATTTGCTGATACAGATCTGTGCCTCAGATCGGAACGAAGAACAAAGTCTTCAAGCACTATCAGCTTATGCAGGCGTTCCGTGATCCGAAAACCTATATACTATTCATCGCCAGCATCGCCGCGCAAATCCCCAACGGCGTCGTTTCTAACTTTTCCAGGTGATGGTTCGCTTGAATGCGAGGATGAATTCAACTCATGTGCTTCTATACAGCATCATCATCAGTGGCATGGGGTTCACCAAATTCCAAACGATGCTACTCGACATCCCCAGCAATATCGCTCAGATCGTTTCGCTCATTCTCAGCGGCTATCTCGCTGGCAGATTTAAGAACAGCCGTGCTGTCATGATGGTAATATTTCTCGTTTTTCCCGGTAGCTACTAGCCGACAAGCACTGTGGCTAGTTTATAGGAAATGCGACGTGCATCATTGCCGCCGCTGCTTTGACGTATGCGCCTCATGATCAGAGATGGGGGTGCGTATCTTCGTACCATCTGCTCTATTTCATTCCCTCATCCAACCGCAGTCGTCTCGTCGCGTTCTGGTTCACTTCGTTTCAGTCCGTTGGATTCTCTTTATCTCTTGTCATGATATCTGCGGTGCGTTGGGTATCCTTTGCTTCATCACCCAGCCACCTCATTTTTAGGCACGCAGAATGTTGGAGGGTTCACAAAGCGTCAAGTTACCACAGTCGTTACATTCATCGTGAGTTCCCAGTGACTTTTCCATCTGGGGCGTTGATAATTTATTGACCCAAATAGGGATACTGCGTGAGTTGCTTTATCTTTAAACGAATCTAGCATTGGTCGGAAATCGTGCTACGGCAGGTTGGCGTATGTAGAATTCAGCGATCTGAGGCGCAGTCGCTTTGACTAACCGATCATTACAGAACATCGCGGGCCCACATGTACTCCTACAATCCGAAGCGGACATCGGTTATCCAACGGCTACCAAATCGATGATGGCAGGGTATGAAACAGCCACTGATCAGCCTCTGCCTCCGCTCATCTTGGATGCTCGACGCCTCAGATACGTAGTGAAAACAGCGTGCCATCTCATTCTCGGCTTCTACATGTGGAATTCGAACCGGTTGCGTAACAAGGCCGCTGCTGAGTCCGGGGACGCTGTCTCCGAAGAAGAGAGGGCACGCTTAGCGGAGGAGGAAGGTATGGTATGTGTTGTAACTTCTTCTCTACCCACCAGCCGTCCTGATGCTTTTATTTTTCTATAGAAAGATGTTACTGAGTTCGACAACAAGTGTTTCCGTTATGTCCTTTGAAATCTGTAGATACTTATGCAATGCTTTTTGACTAGTCCGCGCTTTATGAATCGATCAGTGTACACATTTTAGGCAAAAGCTAGACTGGAAGAGAAACCAAAGGGAATTGTTCCTCAAGGAACCAACAAAACAGCATCGATTTCAAAAAGCCCTACGACAGCTGGTGGACATGGCCCCGAAATGCCGTGTTAGTCCAAAGCATCCCAAAATGGTCAGAAAGCGCCATTTCAGGTGAGATCTAAACGAGCTGAGCGCCCTTCTCGGCCTTTTTCCAAACAGCGGGATCCTTGGTATTGTCCTCGTTAATGAGGACCGCATTCAATCACTTCTCCGTTGCCTGTCCTGTCGTGAATTTTGTACTGTCACGATGAATGGAAGTACCTGGCCAGCCTCCAAGGCATTCAGCGGACGGACAATGATTGTGGCCTTCTTCTTGTCCCCTAGGGCCGCAACAGCTTCAAAATTCAGACTTTTCCATACCTTGTCCCGGCCAGAAATATTGAGTCGTAGCCGCGGAGATGCGGATGATGAGATGAATATGCCAGTCTAGGACGTATGACAGCTTCAGCTTTGTAATAACTAGCTGGCGCGTCTCCTCAAAGGACCATTTCCACTCCTTGATCCCCTCGGAAGACGCGTCGCGCGAGGGGGGGAGGGGGAAGTAAAAACTACATGATACATACATGTGATATTTTAAGCCCTTCAAAAGGGCTGGACATTCGGTGGAAAATCTTGAATGCTTTGCTATAGGCATTCTGAAGCCCTTCTCATTTCATCATGCCCCACGCATGCGGTCCACAGTGGCTGGCGGATAACATTTGTAAACAAAATAGCCACAATTTTGGGAAATTCACCAAAAGTCTTCTGGAAGGTGGCACAACTGCGAAATATTTTATATTTGCATTACAGCTCTTTGCAGAACTTAGGGCGCGGACAATTTTTTTTTTTTCATTTTGGGTGTTTTTTTTTATTGTTTTGTGTAGATCGCGTGTTCCGGCCTCAGTTCGAGTCGGATTACCTCGGGACATGACCCATTCGATTCGCCTTCAAAATACGCAGCATATGGTCTCCTGAGAATTTTTCCGGGGTCCCTGGTGCGATTTCTGGCACAGGTACACAGTTTTTCCCCAGTATTTCCTTGCAATTCTGGTGCCCCGAGGGGCATAGATTTTTGAGATGATGGATCTTTGTGTGTTCCCTAACGTGTGGCATACTCGGATAGTCCAAAGTCCATATAGTTCCAATGCATTATAGATTATAGCTGGCGGCAGTCAGTGACCCGTGCCAACATCCTTAGCTATTCACAGTCTCTCTTGTGTGCAAATGAGGAAACAATATGGCCAGCAATCTACCCCTGGAGCTCATCGATGCCATCGTATCTCAGCTTTCCGCCAACATGGCATGTCTTCGTGTTTGCACTACCATTTGCAAACTATGGCTCCCCGCTGCCAGGGATCATCTGAGCAAACACCCCTCCATTTCCTGGCACTTTGACAAGATCATGCACCTGCGGGGTTTGGACAATACACCTGCATGGCTCGGCGGAGTCCAAAGAAATCCTTTGTGCTCCATCCTGAGACCTCAGCGTCACAATCGGCTGGAGTGAAATTGCACAGCTCTATGATGCCCTCGAGTTGTTTCTGCAAGTGCAGACACTCCATCTACATCAAATCTCCTGGAACAACACCGAACCGGCACATCGGCTGTAAGATCTCATGTCCTTTGGATCAATTTAAATGCTTGAACTGCACTATTTCGAGTGTTTCGAGTCGGTGTTCATCCAATTCCTGGTGGCATTGCCTGTGCTCAATGACCTACAGCTTGTCAGTGGGGCTGTGAGAGCGGACCCTACAGCAGACCAGGGGGCGCAGATGTCCCCACTAGTGCCGTCCAAGCATGATACGAATACGAAAAATCATGTATAATATCATATGCATATCATATCACCATCCTTGGGGCCATATCATATCTGTATTATATCTTCCATATATTTATTCTGCAATATCTGATATGATATGAATATGATATGATTATTCGTGAATATTTATGACTTCCAGGTAGTTCAGACCCACACTGAGCCGAATTCAATCATTCCCATGCTACCTACCTGCCCACTTTGTGATGATACACATAGAGGAGTTTTTGGTACTCATTGATGTTCGATTGTCTTTCAAGGTGTTTCATATCACTTTCATGCTTGAAAAAATGTGCTCCACAGCAATACTAACCACAGGAATGGCAAGAATATCCCTTGCTACATGTAGTACAGTCAGCATCGTGCCCTTGTTTTGCTAGTGCACAGATTGAGTATCACAAGTACAAGTATTGAAACACGACAGCATACCTTACACCATCCAACCAGGTCATCAAATCCAGGCTCAACTGGAGAAATTCAACCCAAGTACATCTCAACTTCATCCATACCCACAAACAGCATTGATTTCTTCCTCTCAGCATGGCCCTGCATTGCTATGCAGAAGAAATAGACAGTGACAGAATTAGGTGTCAAACTGTTCCAGCGCAAAGGTTTGACTGGAAGCCCAGAATATGAAAAAATATGATGATATGCGGTCTCTCCATCATCACCAATGCAGTCCCTTCCTGACCTCGTACCAATCTCATACCAATCTCCCCTCCTTCAAGCGAGTCCCTCGTAAACGGCCGCGATTGGCCTCAGAAGATGATGCATGCCCTTCGATTCCATCGAGGACACCCCAACCTCGTACGAAACTCTCTCCTGAATGCCCAGCTCTACCTTGCTGATTTATTTTTCTCCTCAGCCGATAGGTGCACAAGGACCCCCACACGGTACAGAACACGTGACCCGGTTCTTATTTAAGTACTCACGTGCCGCGTCGCGTCAAAGTCGCGTCAAGCGTATCTACATGTTTTCACCGTACTTACCTGTTCAAGGAGAATGACTCGGCACATTTATAAGAAAGAGAGTTTCTATGGATAGTACTGGTATGAAAGTCTATGATTTAGTCCAAGTACATTGTGTTGGCAGTACTGTCCTGCCAAGTGCGCTGACTTGTCTTCCTTCTCTTGTGAGCCCCTATGTCCCCTCCTACTTTCTCCACTTTCGTGAACACGGACTCCAGAACCTTCGCCATCTTTGGGTGAACTCCTCCGGGTCTTTCAACTGCGGACATCAATGAATCAAAGCATCGCTTGAGATTGATGCGCCGAGCTTCAGAGAAGAAAACCTATGGAATTAAATTGGACGGTCAACCTCTGTATCAAACAGGAAATAATTTTGCTTACACGCTCGCCTTCGCTTTCGGAACTTTCCTGTTCCATGGACTTCTCGCGAGCATCACTGTTACCGTCATCCTGGAAGTCACCAGCTGCTGTCCTCTCACGCCGAAGATCAAGATCAATGTCACCGCCCTCACGGAGGTTGTGGGCCCCACTAGCATCGCCGATGTTGTTGTGATCTTCCTCGTCTCTGCTGCCAACATCTGGCGACACACCACGCGACGAACCTGGTTCAGATCGTGTTATACCTTGGCCAAGGACTTTGATCACAAATTCCTCCTCCTCTGAGTCCTCGTCACTACCGGCTCTGTTTTTCTTGTAGTGGATGCCCTGGATACTGTAATATGGACGGTAGTGATTGCGTCGAAGATTTGCGAAGAAGGCAAGGTCTGTGAGTGGAGAATCATTCAGCTTTCTGTTCACTTCACGAACAAGGTGTTTGCAGAGCAGAAATCTGCTGATGAGGAAGGCTGGACAACTGCAGACCCAGTCATCAATATCTGTGTAGTAGTCGCCCACCTCACGTGCTCTCTCGGTGGTGATTTGTTCCAATCTCTCGGCCCGATGCTTGTTCGTTTTTGGGGTTTTGAGCCAGGTGAGTTCCTTCTCGGTTAACCGGTGGTCATCCGTTCGGCTCATATCCAACCAATCAGAGCGGAAATCCCTTTGCCATCCGGCCAAAGTCTGGGCCCGACCAACACGACGCGCACCCCGAATATAGTCCAAACGACGCTTCACACGAGGAAGCACGTTTGTCACCACAATGTGAGTAACCAAGTCCAGCCTTGGGCGATTAAATTCAGCGAGATCCCGATGTTTGATGTTCCTCCAGAGACTTTCGACAATCATAGTTGTATTTAGGCGAGGAATCGCTGCCTCGGGTGCACGAGCCCAAAGCTTCCACTGTGTTGGATTGTACCAGCGATTCCAGAGGTAAGCCCATGCCTGTGCAAGATCATTGTCGAAGCAATAATTGTACATGTCCAGTGTGGCACCATAGTGTATCTCCTCAGCGGTGAGATATGTTTTATCTCCATCATTGAATGGGATGTCAGGATGTTGGTGACCATGAATTCGATACTTTTTTACAATTGTCCCTCTGTACTCGGCTGGACAAAACGGAGGGAGTTCTTTCTTCTTCATTTTCGGAGGATTTGGCCAAATGGGAATTCGCTGATCTCCTTGCCTCAGTACGAAAAGTGGAGGGAGGCAGGTGGGATCCTTAACCACAGGGGAATGGTGAGATTAATCCAATACAGAACTCTTTGCACAAACCTCGGATTCTGATTCATTGTCGTCAGCATTGCCGTCAGCACCATCGGTGGGTCTTTCTGTCAGGGCATCATTTTCATGAACCCCATCCTCAAGCCATCCAGCGGTAACACCAGGAGCCCAAGTTGGGTCAATAAAATGAAAGACCCGATGTGCGTTACGTGGATCGTACTTTGCTGGAAGCTTGTGCTCAACCAGTCGCTCATCCAGGTACTTTACACCGTGCCAAGTGCAAAGCTGATGTTTAGCTGCAGGAATTTTGGCTCGTGTTGCATTAATTTCTGATGCTTCTTTGTCAGTTCCAACAAACATTATGTTTGGACAGTATTCCGCGATGTGGCCCAGGACATGCTGAAGCATACGGTCTTTTGCCCCCTCAGCTGCAGTACCATCTGTGGAGGTGGTGAAAGCGAATGCGAGTGGAAGAGCTTGCCCATCCGCTTCAGCAACAACAGCATACAACTCGTAGCCCAGTGCGTTAGTTTTCCCTGTCATTAAATAAAATATACTGGTTGAGATGCAGTGTTGAAACTCACATGTTGAATCCATCGCAATTTCTTCAACATCAGTCCCGAACTCATCGAGGATTTCACGGAAGCTGAAAGCGATGGCTGAGATTCCATCCTCGGCAGTGATTGGAATAATCTCAACAGAGATATCTTCGTATTTTTTGAGGACTTCGAGGGCTGATTTAACTTGATCATCATTCAGCCTCCATGCGCTAGCATTCAAGTCGGCCCAGTAGCGATAGATTTGCTTCTCATTTAGCTCAGTATCCGGGTTGGCCTTTAAGACAGCCTCCCAAATCTTTCATCCGAGCCAAAGGTTTGTGAGCAGATAGGTTTCATACGGAACAAGAGACTCACCTTTGCTGCAGGGAGGTTCTTCATAGTCTCGACAATGTCCTTGACTTCTGGTGGGATTGAAATATCGACGTAGGGTGTGTGACAACGATGATGGGTCATCCGCACAGTGGCCACCTGAAGGGCTTCATCGTTTATTGTCACATGAAGCCAGCCATCGCACTTGAAGCGATCCATCTTCATTCGAGCACGTCTCTTTTTGGGATCATCTGCTAAGGAATGCTTCGATTCTTCACCTTCCAGCTGAGCACAATAAAATGTGTAGGTGACAATTGATGTTGCAGTGCGGCTGGTAGATTTCTTTTTGTAGCTGTGGAATTGTCGTAAGGATCTAATTCACTGCATGAATCACACATACTTAAATCTGTATCCTGTTGCTTTCCAGGCCATCTTTGAAAGCTCACCTGCACAATCATGCCCAGATCTCGCAGTATCAGACTGAAGATCACTGATTTCGACGAAGGTATGGATCTCGAATGCACTGTTTTTTGTGTCTTCAAGGAGGGAGGTAAAGGTTTTCATAGACATTGTTGGGGGACCTTTTGTTGATGTGTCTTTGCCTAGAGGTGCGCGCCGATGTTTGCTCTGCGGATCTGAGTTGGTATTGTCTTTCCTGTTATCTGCATTCTTATCAGCACGCTTCTGACGTCTCTTCTCAACGCAAGTATGGCAGTCTTTGGTGTGTTTAAGGTTTGGCAGCCGAGGAAACGAGGTGAGTGGCCCTTTGAAAGAACAACGGCTACATTTGACAATGATGGTCTTCTCCATCGGTTGAGGTGTGTCTAAAACATTAAAAAGGGTCAAATTATTGACTCAAATGGTACTTGGTCTGCTTCACCTTCGTTGTCCGACATTTGGGATGAATCCGAAGGGTGTGCAGCTGAGGCCAAAGAATCTTGTTTCCTGGTCGAACTTTCACCGTGAAAGATGGAGAAAATGAGTTAAAAAGCATAACAAAGAGGTTTCACACGAAAATTACCGTGTCGGTACCTGTGTGACGTGTCAGGTAAATTTTTGCGACGTTGGGTGCAGAAAGCTTTAGATTTCTCAAAAAGGCAATAATATTATAAATGGTGGCGCTAATTGAAGCCGGCGACCTAAGTTAAAACACAATCTTGCATTCGATCTTATTCGAGGGAGCACTGTGTGTCAAAGAATTACAGGGCGGGGAGAAACGGGAGAATGACAACGAAAGGACAAATAGAAAAAAATATCATGCTGGCTATATTAAAAATTTTCACTACACCAGGTTCGAACCGTAGACCAGCACCCGCATTACATAACAACCCACTGACCCACTTACCTCTACAGCAAACACCCATACAAGTAGAGGCAATACGTCTGTATAGATAGGCGCGGGACAATCACGTGACCTGTACGGCGTAGGGGTCCTTGTGCTCAAGCCACTCAGCACTGCTATGCCACCGTTATCCCGAGACCCATCGTCACGGTCCCAGCACCTCATTCAACCGGACGCGCGTCCCACCGTCTGAGCCTCAATTACATCGACAACTCGCAGATGTTGAGGCCGAGGTCCGTGTGATGGAATTCGAGAATCCTCACTACACTCGTAGCGCCCGTACACGTGATTCCACCTAACCTACCCATATATGGTGACATATAAGATGCCATCATCCCATCACTAGATGGCAACCAGTTGCTATGTGAATCAGTCTGGCGCCTTACCTGCCGTTAATACCCTTCATTACCTCTCCCCAAAACTGTCTTGGGGTGGTTGTGCTGCTGGCGGCCCACGTGCCTGGTCGGCACCGCGTCTCGGCAGCTCCCGGGCGTTGCCGGCCCATTGTTCCTCGGTCTTACCCGGACCGTGATGTCTTCGTCACCACATCACGCCCGAGCTCACCGTGTCACACAAGTCACACATTGTCCGCCGTCGCTGCCGCACACCCGCCGCCATGTCGTCACTACCTTACATTGTACCTTACAAAACCAATACTTCAATATACCTGGATTACATCTTACGAGCACAGAGCAGGCATTACGAAGCCTTTGGAGCACAAAAGAAATCATTGTGTATGTAAGCAGGACACATCTAAGCAGCTACGGAAGTATCGACAGAGGGCGCTGGGCCAGCAGGCACGGGAGTGACGGCAGGCGCACTTCCCGATGCCGTGGGAGCAGTGGTAACGGCAGGGGCCACGGGGACAGGATCGTTGGGTGCGTCGGCCTCCGGATCATCGTCCCGCTCGTCGTCGCTGGTTATGAAGGCCCGGCTCTTGATTCGCGTGAGAGCGGCCCGCGTCGTGGCGTCATCGCGTGTCTTCTCCGGGATGCGCGGCCGAGGCATTCGTTGGGGCTGCCTTCGGAGCAGCAGCCTTTCGCTTGGTGCGAGGCTTACGGGGGGGTGGGTGCACCTCCACCTCCGGCTCATCGGGCTGTGTGCCGCTGGACAGAGCAACGCGACGTCGCTTGACTGCAGAAGGGTCAGTGTCATCGTCGTCTGCATCATCATCCTCGCCATCTCCGCGCTCGCGCTCAGCTTCCCTGTCTTCCTCCCTGACTACCGCTGTCCTTGGGCGCTTCACACCCTTGTCATTGCGAGGAGCACGTTCCTTTGCCTTGACAAGACCTGCCACAACGTCAGCGCGGAACTTGGCCTTGCGCTCCTTCAGCTCCTCTGGGGTGAGTTTGACGAAGTGACATTTGCCGGATTTAAGCGCATTGAGGAGCTCCTGTAGGGTGGGAAGAGACGTGCTCATGTCGCTCGGGCTGATGAGCTTATCAAACATCCATCCGACGATGATTACGCCATAGCGGTGGACGAGGTCCTCCTCGTAGTTGATGTATTGCATCTGCGTGTTCGGCTCGCCTGTAATATTGACTAGAAAACTGATCAGATACTGTACATTGTATGTTGTAATTGACGTACTTAAAGCCTTGGAAACCGAATCACATATTTCGGCCTTCAGGAAGTCTGCCTTTTGCTTTGACGTTCGCAGCAGATCTAAGATGTCCTTAGTAAACTGTCAGGCTTTCAGGAATAGTTCACGTACTGAGCATGTCACACCCAGCAACGGCAAAGGCTTCGATCTTGGTCCCCACTTCTCCTGTGTCCCACTTCTTACGCGTCGCGATCGGCATGTATTGCTCGAGTTCACGCGACGTGAAGAACCACTGGGGCGGCATTGAGTAATCGGCACTGTTCCGCACGATGCAGAACATTCCCTCTACCCCAACACGACGGCCCAAACCAACCATCTAATTCACAGTATCAATTCCAGACATTAAATAATGTAAGAACTGACACACCAAAAGCTGCATGTTTCTGACGATGTTCGAAACATCCTGGATCTTTGCACGTGGAGTAGCACGACGGAGCTTGACCTCATGTGCCTTGACATCCTGGTATTGCTGGATGAGCTCGTCTTTCTGTGCATCGGTCATGTCCTGGTATTCGGCAAAGAACTCCTCATGAAGTGCCTTGACATTCTTCGATTCACCCTCTGTAAAAAGCACGGTAAAATGAGAAAATCTAAATACGAACGGAATCTGCGAAGTAACTCACGTTCTCGGCACTCCTCGGCCTTCAAGGCCTTAAACGTGTTGTACGGATTGATTTTTTCATGGTGGTGGACCATACGCGCACCACCCTGGAAGAAAATATCCAAAAAATACCGAGGTTTGACGTGGAAACGCACTGCAAGGGCCTCCGCGGTGGCTTGGGTCTGTGCAAACCACTCCCCTATGGCTTCGTCCATCTTGGCCTGCCGACTCTGGCGTTCTTCGCGTTTCTGCCTTGGCCTTGAGTGTGGCTGGCGACCTCGATGGTCATGTAAGCGGTGGGCATGATTTGGGATACAAAGAGTCACACTCGCCGTTGGAGCTAGAAAATGTCGAGGCCACATGTCGTAACTATGTGGAAAAATATCGTAAGTTCGTCACATAAAAATCTCCGTTGTACCGTTTCCATCTGTCAGAACTAGGCATTATTATGTCAAGCAATAGCATTGAGTCAGACTCGCCGTTGGAGTTAGAAAGTTGCGGCCACATGTCGTAAGTATGTGGAATCATATTGTAAGTTCGTAACATAAAAATCTTCATCATACTATTTCCATCTGTCAGAACTACGCGTTATTATGTCAAGCATAGCAATCGGTAAAAGTAAATGATGATTATTACAGATGTTCAGCCTCGTTATTCATGCAATCCAGCAGGCACGATGCAATATCCCCTGTTATATCCATCCTTGCAAGCTCCTCGTACCACTTGGCCACTGGAACGTGGCGCATGGTAACTTCGAGTGCTGGTTGCTTGGCATCGAGACCATTCTCGGCAAGGAATGCTGCCATCGAAATCTGATTCGAATTCTTCTTCGGCGACGGAGAACGTGTGGAGATGATGGGAGGCGCCCGCGTGGGAGTTGCAAACAGGGAGCGAGACTGCGAGGCGGTGGAGTAAGATGGTGGCTTCCTGGGGGTCTGCGCGGTCTGTACAGACAACGCTAGAGGAGTGCTTCAGCAATGTTAACAATAAAGACTACTTGACATACATTGAGCACGCTGCTCAGCTGCTTCAGTGCGTTGTTCAGCCACGTCTAGCTGAGCCTGGAGGGAAGTGATGTGCGTTTGAAGATTGTAAATCTGCTCGCTGTAGTTCTGCTCACGGTCGAGCAATTCTCCGACCTGGAAAGACAGATCCTCCTCCCGTGCCTGGGCCCTGATCAGAGACTGAAGACAAGCCAGGCGCTCGGTAACTGCCTCTTTGAGTGCGCTGTCGAGACGTGCAATCTCCTCCGCCGCTCCGGCAGCGAGCTGAGCACGCAAGTCCTTGATTTCTAACTCGAGCTTCCCGTTGCGTTTGATGGTGCACTAGTGCATCTAGTCGTGCTGTGCCGTAGTGTAGACAGTTGTGTAGGCCCGAGGCTGTAGGCAGACATCATATATAGCTTGCTCTTGACCACATTGCGTGCTCTGTCTGGGCTGCAGTCTGGCTTTGCCAGATTGCACGTCTCCAATGGAATCTATGAGAGCGAGGGCATCTGATGTGTACTCAGGATCCTCAGATGTGTAAGGTGTGGGGACGGGTGATGAGTTCAGGGCTGCGGGAGATGAAATCGCCGATGGTGGGGAACGTGATGTCGTGGGAGCGACCGTGTCAGGGATCCAACCGGCCGGGTGTCCACGGAAGATGTAGTGGGCAGACCCATGTGACTTGGGTGGTGGGATCAGAGTATTCGGTGAGACACGATTTGGTTGCGGGACACAGTTTGGGCGCGCGGATGAGCCATTTGGGGTGAGGCACCAACCGCGATGATCTGCATTTGCCTTCCACTGTAGTACGGTAGGGACGCCGACAGCCTCGAGGTACTGTTGAGCAATCTGGGCAATGGTACTATGGCTGGTGGGGTTGCCATGGACGAAGGATGGAGGGAGGTAAACCGAGGTGCGAAGGTACTCTGGGCGCGGTGGGGTGCCTGGGAGTGTTGTACCGTCGATGTGGAGGATCATTGTTGTTGATCCAAATGTGCGATCCCACATTGTAGCCTGCCCCTCATTAACGACTGGCAAACATGAAAGGTGTCTTACACACCAAGTCAAAGGTCAATTTCCGTATTTTCTCCCCGAACTCTTTCCGTGCTTCGTAACCTGCAGCCCATGCCCCTCGTAAGTGCTATGATGCATCACCCCATGAGTACACACCTGCGTCGTCGGCTGGGAGTGAATTACGTAGAATGTCGAAGTCGGGGAAGAAGCCTCCCTCAGCTGGTGCTGCATGTTTATTGTCCTCACTTGCACCTGCGACGTGCCATGCGATATCACTAGCCAAGAAGGAGCTGCGATGAGAGTTGAAGACCCCAGATTCTGTAGCAAAGATTAATACGGCACCGAAGGTCATAGGATTGAAGGAAGGGCTGTGCCAAGGTTTAGGCTTTCGTCCAGGAGGGGAGCCGGCTATGGTAGGAGGTGCAAGAATCTCTAAGTTGGGGTCCCCCCAGTCATAGGTGGACGCCATGAGGGAAGGAAGGAAGGAGATCCCACCAACATGATCTTTTCTCACAGTCAAGTGGCCTGATGGGCATGTCCGAAATGGGAAAAGGGGGGCTGATATCTGTGTTAAATCCACAATTGCAGCCGCGCAACTAAAGAATTAATGTATATGGAGTTCAATTAGGATTCATATACCCAAAAAGTAATTACCTGGAAGTTTACAGGTCTCGAGTGATTTTACGGGTGAAGGTTCTGATGTTTGAACTCACATTCACCAGATTAATTCTATCAATGCACCAGGTGCACCGAAGTTTCCGGGACCTCATATTCGAAATTTGGATACATTCAGGTGACTTGAGAAAAATCAGTTTGAGTTGAAGATGAAAAATGCTACAGGACTGTGCACGGGATAGCCAAGATTGTTCAGCTTGTATCATGGTATTGGGTTGCACTGAGGTCCTCACTACATGTCCCTGGATACTATGGGTAAATATGAGCTATTTTGGAAAGAATTGGACCTTTCTAACCACTCCGAAATTTGACCCCAAAATCGTGTATTTGACAAATTTCGAGGCCAGGGTGGGAGGAATGGGTCCCAGGTCATCGGGAAGCAAAGAATAGACATCTGCCAAGACATATCTGAAGTCAGAAGTGGGGTAACTGGCTCTGAAATCTTTCAGGTCTCAAGATCGACTGAAAACCACGGGTTGAACTTACATTTGAACTGTGTATGAATGGCAATAACTCGACGTTCAAAAGACTTTCTGGATCAGATCGGTCTAAATTCTCGACGGATTGCCCCAATTCTTTCCTGATGACCACTATGGATCAAATACATTGAAAAAGGAATGTTTTTGGACCCTTCCTAGTGTTTCCTGTACCCCTACACCGACGATTGGGTGTTTGATGGTCATTTTGGCAAAGAAAGTGAAAGATCAGCCAAAAGGCTCTGTCCTGTGATGGTTTTTTGTGTTTTTTTTGACACAGCTCAAGACCTTATTATATTCCTCTCCATTGTAGGCTGTTGCATTGCGAACAGTAGTCCCATTATACGTGCATTCCTTGAGTAAACATTTTTGACCGGCGTTCTAAATTGGTGCCAAGCCTCGGACCGGACATCCTAGCCAATCACCTCACTGCAATGTAATCTTGGCTGAGACCAAGAACTGACAATATTTAATTCATTGCGAGTCGTCAAATGTGCTAAGTGTCTCCATGAGCTCCACCATGACATCTGTATCAAACTCCCCCTCCCTAGGCATCCCATGAGTATTGGAATCATCCCACTCAGGCTCTCCGTACTCCACTGTAACCTCCCTCACATGCAGAACAGTTTCGAGCCAAGATGGCAGTGGAATTCCATTGCGCAAATTGGGATCACGGCCCACGCGGTGACCAGGAAAGAGCGAGCCTGTGAATCCCGCAAGCCGCGAGATCATTGCGAGTCTTGAGGCCACAGCTGTGTTGATGTGACTATGGAAGATCCAGCGCTGTGAGAGCTCGTGAGCAAGATTTGGGGAGACGATGATGTTCGACGACACGGCACGATAGTAATCGACATGATCATCTACCATGCGTGTCAATAGACGTGTGATCTCGACGTCTAGCCGTTCCTTCACCTCCTTGGCCCGTTGAATTCCAAAGTAGAGGACCATTGCTTCCCAGCGTGCCGGTTGCGCCCATGGAAGGTTGCAAATGTCTTCGCGTGTCTCCTTTCTGCAAGTGATGCATGGTCGATAATAGAAGCCCACGTAAGGCGCGGACGTGGGGGATTGAGGGCAGCGGCAGTGGCATTGTACCTTTCGAGTGCCCTGCGAATGGCCTCCGCCCGGGTCTTGAGGGCACTACCTATCTTCTCGTGCATCTTATAGCCTAGATGAAGTGTTAGTGCACATAGAACAATCACTAACACCACTTACAGACACCGCTCATACCCAGCTTAGTCAGCTCGAACAGCCGCTGTATCACCAATCTAGTTCGCTGACCACCTGCTTATACCGACGTTCAGCCATAAGTAACAGTGTGTCTGTGTACTCCTTCGAGGCCGTAGTCCAACGATTCTCGATGCCGTGCTCTTCTTCGAATCGGCAGATTTCTTCCAGCGCGGCGAGGTACTTGTCATACGTTGTTCGGTACCGGGTACGTACATCCTTGATCTGCTTCGTCGTGTATCCATTCACAATGATGTCGTGATCCAGCCAGCGGAAGTCGACCTTTGCCTTCTCGGACTCTTCACTGCAGATATTGTTACACGTTGATTACTGATAATTTGTTCTCGGACTTACTTTCACACATGAACTTTGACCAAAAGCTCCATATATTGTACTGTATTAGAAACATTTTCTGGCTCGGATCGAAGACCTTTGAAATACTGTTGTTCGGTGAGAAGATACTGCTCATAATCCTGCGAGGTAGTGCCAAGCTGATATTCCAAAACTCCTAGTTTCTGTCCATTAATTTTGATCTTCTCAATGGCCTGGCGATAGTTTTGGTAGATAAAGTTTCCTGAATGTAACACAGTTAGAATATTCGTGGTAGGACAAGAAAAATCTTACCCGATGATGCGTACTTGTCGAGATCATGGAAATGAAAGTGCTCGTCTATCTGTTGTTGGCGGTGAAATGGTGTCGCTAGGCACGTGACAGAAGCGAGATGATTTGACTTGCAGAATGTTCTCTCACACTCTTCGAAGTCTTCCAAACCCACACCCTCGACGTAAAGCGGGTGCCATCCCACTTGGCATGCATGGTTATGGGCATGTCTGTGGAATGCAGGAACAACCCCTTTCAGCCGAAGAGCCACCACGCGCGGGCCGAGAGAGCTGCGAAGCAGGGTTTTAAAAAATGCGCACATAATATCATAGCCTAGCCCTATGTCTTCACCGTACTGGTCTAATAGACGCTTGCTGATTGCAACAGGGTACTTCATTCTAATGGAGGTTTCATCATGATCAGTAATGTAAATCAGGACGACAACTTACAATTCCGCCCTTCGGATCATATCACACATGACAAGAACATGGCCGTGTCGACACACCGTCAAGAAAATGCCCGCAACTGCGAAAAGGGCGAACATCTTCTTCCGAGCCTCTGGGCCAGCATTCCTCCAGCGGTCGACACATGTATTGATGCACTTGGCGAGCTCTTTGACCCCCTTGCCTTCAAGCTCATTCACATTTAGCCATGCGACGTCGTCATCCATGTCTTCGGCTGGGGCTGTTCTGATGGAATCTGTATCAGCTGTTGATGGTGCGGTTGCAGTCGGAGGGTGATTGGATGGTGCTGCCGTTCCTCGAACTGCGGAGCTGGAAGACGCGGTCTTCGGTGGTATTGTGGAGGTTGATGTGGATTGTGTGGTGGTGGTTGTGGAGGATGAGGGCATAGAGCCCGCTGGCGCCAGAGAGGCTGTAGCCAAAGTGTGAGTATCCACGAGTACAGGGCGGTGTCTATATAACACTTTAAGCATGATAGACTGCCGGGTCGCAAGTGATGAACACACCTTTTGAGAATTTGAAACCTCATCCTTGTAGAGATCCACCTCCTCTGGTGTCAACCAATGAAAAGAACGGGATGTTCTATCATCTGCCCGAGTTGTCCCTGAACGGAACGTGCTGTCCACAAGCTTGAGAGAATTGTTCCCATCCATTGTTGCCAGGAGAGGCTGTTCACCCACGGTCCTATAAAGGCATGGCGCGCAGATGTTATCCATCTCCCATGATCCTGTCCGGTGCATTGCAACCTGGACACAAGTATCTACACCTCGTAGAATTTCGAGGTAAGCATTGTACGCGATCGATAGCTGTTCTGCTAGAGTGGACTTGCGTGGCCCCTAGTTTCAGTTAGCATGGGAGTAGTGTAGATAAAATGGTGGTGATGCACATGGTGTAAATGGGTTAATGTCTTGCTGAGGGCGTCGAGACTGTAGCGAGGGCAGACTCGATGAATTTGTCGGTAGATTTCGAAAAGGCGGATGGGGAAGGCAAGGGCCGGCATTTCTGGTGACGCTCCAATGTAGCCATGCAAGATGAGGGACTCATTTGTCTCCTTCATCGTCGTTGAATGGACAAAAAGGTGCGTGCCATTTTCTACACGAAAGGGTGAGGGCTTCATTTAGGGATAGCCAGATTACCACGTACCTTCGAATCCTAGGACAGTCAGGGGCCACGTGGCCGGATCCTCATCAGATATGCGGGGGCCGACCCTCTTAAACTCGAGGTATGCGTCAACGAGAGCGGGCATTTGCAGGCGCCACGCATTGACGAGAACCTGGACCTGATCACTTCTTGTACGTGGATCTCCATGCCTGCATTATCTTGTCAGTAAAATTGTAGCAATAGGTCTAGACAGAGCATTACCAAAGGTTAACTTTGTCCAGGATTTGGTGGAAGATAGCCTCCTTGCCGGCGTGGCTCTGGAGGACAGCTTCCTCGCCGGGTGGGAACATACGAAGAGCGTCTTCTTTGTCACTGTCGAGATCCTCCCACAGGTCATACGGAAGGGAGCCGCTGTCGCCGTACATGTCTACATCATTGTTCCCAAGCAATTCTTGACGTTGGGTGAATCCGAGCGCTGGCAAGACATTAAATTGTCAACGGAGAAGGGAAGAAGAGGTAATGAAAGGGAAATCTTACTGGACAGTTGCCGAGAGTACAAGAGCCGCTCCTTGGCAATGTCCGCCCCCGTTTTATTAGCTTTGACCGTGATGGACTTCTGGCTGGTGCCATAGCTGACCTTGACGGCGCCGGAAATACCACTACGTTTTCGCATCCGGGTGTCAAGAGTCGGCCAGTGTGCTAGAGACGTTGGCAGGTGAGGTCGGCTATCAGTACCATATACGTGTAAATCCATGCATCAAGCGGCGCTGCGGCGAGCGCATCAGTGGCCACTAGGGAAGCGGAGAGCACATGACAGATGAGCGGGCAGGGGATCCATGGGGTGAGATGAGGTTGAAGTTGATTCGTGATGCAAGAAGGGTGCAAAAAACCCGGTGTAGACGACAACTTAAGTTGGTAGAAAAGACATTAAATCTCATTGATTATACGAGCACTGATACTTGCTAAGAGAGGATGCGAGGACAGGGTGCAGGAAGACGAATGAGCAAACAAGTGTCGAGGGGATCAGGCGGGCGGAGGTGCGTAGGGGCATAGCAGACGATTGCAGACGCTGGCGGGCAATTGTGTGACTTGTGTGACATGACGAGCTCGGGCGTGATGCGGTGACTGGGTGTGCGGCAGCGACGACGGGCAATGTGTGACTTGTGTGACACGGTGAGCTCGGGCGTGATGCGGTGACGAAGACATCACGGTCCGGGTAAGACCGAGGAACAATGGGCCGGCAACACCCGGGAGCTGCCGAGACGCGGTGCCGACCAGGCACGTGGACCGCCAGCAGCCAACCACCCCAAGACAGTTTTGGGGAGAGGTAATGAAGGGTATTAACGGCGGGTAAGGTGCCAGACTGATCCACATAGCAACTGGTTGCCATCTAGTGATGGGATGATGGCATCTTATATGTCACCATATATGGGTAGGTTAGGTGGTGATTCATCACGGATCCGCCCGGATCCAAACATGAGTCAACATTGCAGGTTAACACCGCCTCATGACTCTGCCTCATGACTCCCCCCAAGTCATTTATTTATATTGCTCTAACTAGTATATAAGAGGAGTGTCTCCCTCATGTGGGACACCTTTTTATCTCTTGCTCAATCCATATACAGTTGACCCTGTAAAACTGCATGATTCTAAGTGAAGCTCAAGAAGCTCATTAAGAAATTACCATTGGCTATCTTTGAAGTAACGCTTTACACTTGCGTCAAGGTTAGTACAGCAATCTTAAGAATATGGAGATGTTTCCCGTATTCACATCTAAAGAAGATTAACTCTTGTTGGTCGGTTGCTGAAGGTAGATTTGCTTGGAAACAAAGTTGATTATATAGGGATTTGAACACTCTATTTACTTTCTATTACCGAACAGCAATACCAAAACACTCAAACACATGCTACGTCAAGCTAAGCTGCACTCAGCATTCCGCGCACATCCGGTTTCGCTAACATTGGTGGACACATTGGGAACTCCGTTGCTTAAACAACCCTTGATTTCTCTACGCATCTACCGCTCAAAAGATCTACATGACTACCACAGAGGTACATGAAGATCCGGCTCCTGCCGACAACAACCCCGTGACCTCGATGCCACCTCGTGGACGATCTTCACAGGCTGACGAAACGGCTCCTGACTTTGAAGCTCCGGCACAATTTGATGGTCCGCCGCTTCATGAGTATGACGGTCCCGTGGAAGAGACTGCTATTGATCAATCTATGCCAGTTGTCAAAACCCCGATCATAGCCCGACGTTGAAGTCACTCTCTAAGATTGGGAGCAATCCTGAAATTTTAGCTCGACAAACAGATACTATAGTGAAAGGCGCAATCCCAACTGGAAAAGATTTCTCTTGACTGCTCAAAAGGCCTCCAGGAGAATATATTCCTTGATATTTCCAAGGGAACTCGAGTTGCTTGACACTGTACTCACTCAAGTTGAGAGACTTGATCTCATAAGTCTGGAGTATGGCTACTATGGCTACCATGTTGATAAAGATCAATATCAGCTACTGCTTCGAATTTTATATGACCTTCGAAGGAGTGCAGAAGATTCGTTCCGACTTGCTGGGAAGACTCCTCCAGCCCTGCCATCATGGGGTGATGATGAGGATATCCTTGAAGTATACAGCCAGAATTCGTTTGAGATTCTCGGAGTATGTTTCAGAGTTGAGGTGGAGAATTTTCTGTGGCTCCTTGACAAGTACTATAACTTTGCTGATCGCAGGCCACAAGACCGCAACCCAGACACCATTAGTGCAGCTGCTTATTTTGCCAGGTCTACCGGTAATACAGGCATGGCAGATCGATCTCAACAGGATCTGCATTCGATTTCGCAGTATGAGGATCAGGGTTACATTTCGAAGGTGAGCGGGTCAGCTACTTATCCTCTCACCAACGTCTCAACTGTTCGGTTGGGCCCCGCTGCATGAACAATCGTCTACTGAGAAATAATCAACGTATTTCGGAGATTCTTAACCCAATGGCTCCAATTTTTGAGCCTGCGATACGTCGTCCGACAGGAAACCTTCCTATTGACCCCAATGAGGCTGAAAAGATGAGACGAATGACACCTCAAGGGAATTTCAGAGGCAGAGACGCACCTCCACATATGCAGTATGGCACTGAGGGTGGACGTCCCTCTGGAACTTGTTCTCCTTCAGCTTTCCGACAAGGTCAACAAGGAGCACCGCCTGCGGGAGACCCAGATGATGGCGATGATGACGATGATGATGACCGTGGAAGTCCTGGTCGTCGTTCAGCGCCGTTCCGGCTCCCAGGTGATCGAAATAATGCCAGTAACATGGGTAAGGGTGCATATTCTAGTGGCGGGTTGAGTTCTACCAAAGAACCTCATTTTGACCTCAAGTTGAAATATGATACCGTACCTAAGTGGGACGGAAATGTCGACACCATAATCAGGTGGATGTTGAAGGTTAATGACATTGCTAGGGAGTCTGCAACTGTCTTTCAGCAGCTGGGCCATGTGGTTCCAAAGCGTCTGGAAGGGGAGGCGGAAGTCTGGTACTGGTCATTACCTATCAAATACCGGTCAGAGATTGAGCAAAATTGGGATACCTTGAGAAAGACATTTTCAACGTACTTCCTGAATCGTAAATGGTTGGACAGGCAGCGAGGACGAGCTAATAGGGCTACTTACCGAGACTCTGGTCATTCACGCGAGAGCCCGAGTGAGTACTTTATCCGCAAAACGGAGCTGCTTAACACAGTTTATACTATGGACGATTCAGAGATTATCTTAGAGGTCATGGATGGTGCACCTTCAACCTGGAATACTATCCTCACCACTCAGATGGATCATGATATAGTTGAATTCCAGTCTGCGATTCGCTATCGTGAGGACGCGTTAATGAAGCTCGACCGACATGAAAGGGAGAGCTCATACCGCGACCGTGATCGTGACCGTGATAGGGACAGGGATCGAAATAATATTCGCACTGCTCGTGTTAATCTCGTCGGTTGGTCAGCTAATCTCGGTCCGCCGAAATTTCCTAAAAATGATCGGAATGTCTCCAAGAAGTCAACACCGGAATCCAAGGGTGCAAGGTGGAGATGGCCCGAGCGGCGTGCAAGGCGAAGCAGGAAGCAAGTCGATACAATGGTAAAGGTAAGACAGAATGATCTAATGATGTAAGCTACGCAGTCACGGGTATGGATGCCGCGCTCAGCGGCTCCAGGTTCCCCCCTCCAAATGCAAGGACGTCCTCGTCCGAAAAACAAAAACTAATCAAAGAGGGTCAGACGTAGTGGGTAAAAAAAAAAATCGGGAGACTCTAGGGCATGAAGCAGAAGAATGGGGATGAGACAAGATAACTAAAAGAGTGGTAGTAAGTATATAAGATGAGATGGATGTGGAAACTCAATGAAGCTTGATTTAGGTCCTGTAGGACCACGTTCCCCCGGCGAAAAGAAATTGCGCGCCCTCGCGCGAAAATCAGCCTTTCCCTTTTTTGGCAATACGGCGCTGGGCGTTGCGTCGGCGCTGCGCAGATGCGCTGCGATCCTTGAGCTGGCTGATCGCAGACAAAGCTATGTTGGGCGGCTTTGGAACTGGGATGGGGGCGACGTAGGCGGCGACAGAGGTGCATTCGCGGGCTGCGGGCGTAGTCGTTGCACCGGCAGCTATATTTGGAGGCCCCGGCTGCCTTGGGATGAGAACGATGTCGGGAGCGGGGGGGTCCTTGAATGGTGATGAAGCCGTTTCCAAAGCAGTTGGCCGTCGTATATCCGGTGGAACGGGCTGCTTGAGGATAGGAACGGCATCCGGCGCGCCGTCCTCGGACGGCACCGAAATATCCGGCGGGACAGGCTCTTCGGGGATGAGAACGTCAGCGGCCACGGCGGGAACTGTGTCCAGGCTGCAGCGACTCTCGTCAGCGACGGGAGGCGGTGTGGCGCTGGATGCAGGAACCGTCGCGTCGGTGTTCTCCTTGGATAACCGAACAGCAGGGGGCGAGGTCGTGGCGTCCAGGTGAGGTGGAAGATCGCGGCGCGAGGCGCGGGCACGGGTACGGCGTCGCTTCGGTCGTGATTTTGAAAGGGGCGGTGTGACTCGCGGGATAAACGACTGGCGGCGAACGGGTGCCTGCGCGCGAGGGAAGGAGGGCCGCTTGCTAAATTTTGAGTTTTTGGGGCGAGATCCCAGCCTCGGTGAACGATAATGAGCGGCGGAAGACGGGGGTGCGAGAGTTATTGGGGTATGGGGGATTGAGATGGGAGGGGCGAGCTCTGTAAGATGGTGAACATCACAGGGCGCACACCCGAGCGGATACACGGCGTCACAATCGGCCTCGTCGCTCTCATACTCCACAGATGAGTCCGCTTTGGCCGGATGCACGTAGTCGCCGAGCTCCTCGTTCCACACATACCCAGCCGCGATGAGGCGCTGGTCCTCCAGCTCGCACGCCCAGAGCTCTCCGAGGATTCTCGCACACTCCTCGCGATCCGCTTCAGGTATCTCGCCACGATCATAGGCAGCCTGCAGCTCCTCGAGAGTCGGCGGTGCGGTGACATCGAAAGGCTCCTCGGCACACGCTGCGGGCGGGAGATGGACCGAGTTATCGCCTGAAGCGGGCATGGAGGTGGTGACCGCTTCAGCAACAGCCTCCTCGCTGATGCTCGCCTCTTCCTCGATGCGCTGGCGCCAAGCCTCCATCTCCATGGCCCATTCAAGCTCGTTCGAGCCTAAGAGCGGGCCGCGTGCCCACATAGCCTCCCAAGCAGCGGCCTCGTCGTCCACGGCGTCTGTGCCGACTAGCTCGGGGCACGCGTCTCCACCGGAAGCGTCATACGGGTCCTCCACGCCAACCGCATCGGCTGCGTAGTATTCGCTCTCGTCCGAGGGCTCCGCCCACGCCTCCTCCTCCTCCTCCACGCTTGATTCCGAGCCGTAAAGAATTTCGTACCTGCGGCGCTGGTATTCCTCCCAGTAGCCGGGTTCCCCATACGCCGTCTCCACGCAGTCTCCTGCATAATGGTCGTATTCCGCGGCTAGGCTCGGATCGGCGTCGGCGTGATAATGAGTGGGGTGAGGGTGTTCGTATGGGTAATCCGCAGGCTCGTAGAATTCGTCGGGAGATGCAGCATAGGCGGGGTCGGATTCGTGGTCAAAGTCTGTGTCGTCGTCAAGGACCTCCGGGTGGCCGAGAAAGGTGGGATAGTCGATATAGTCGCCATATTCGTCGTAGTAGACTTCCATGGGGGGTAATTCTCGTGCAGATGTACGGTGTCTCGCGTCCAACGGCGCGGTGAAAATTTTCTTCGTGTGCCGTAAACACAGTGTCTCGTCAGCAAACGGTCGATCCTCCGGGTTTGGGGATGCGGGGTTGTGCGAAACGCACTCTCATCACCACATGGAGATGGCCCGAGCGGCGTGCAAGGCGAAGCAGGAAGCAAGTCGATACAATGGTAAAGGTAAGACAGAATGATCTAATGATGTAAGCTACGCAGTCACGGGTATGGATGCCGCGCTCAGCGGCTCCAAAGGCCATGTCGGCATTGTGGCAGTGGGAAGCACTGGGATAACGAATGTAAGCATTCGTTCAAAGGCAATAGAGCTGCCCGAGCCAACCTTGCAAGCACGACCTGTGATGATCTAGATGCTCAAGAGGAGTACGATGACATGTATTACGGCTTAAATGTCGAAGAATCCATGTCGTCTGATGAATCTAATCAGGGTTTTGAGGAGCCCCTTCGGATTACTGAATCTGAGTCTTATCTTGTCAGCTCGGGCAACGATGAGGTCAGAGATATTTCAGCTCTGAAGGGGAATAGTGAGTCAAAAGACTCTCCAAGAGACTCGGAAAATATGGCATTAGACTCACACTCGGAAATCGACTCTTCGGATGCCTCCAAACATGTTGAAGCTGTCGAGCCAAAGGCCTGTGCAGGCTATTGTGCAAAACCGGCGCTCAATAGAAATACGTGGCGACGGTTAGCGAGGGAAATTCAAGCCAAGAATTATCATATTCGACACTCACCAGGTGTGGGACGTGAAAAGGCAGTGATTGAACTTTGCAAGCACATGGCTCGACCTCCTGGATGCTCGTTCCTCGGATCGCAACCTACAGAAGCTACCGCAACAATAGGTGGGCTCAACGTTGACCCTCTCAATGTCATCGTGGATACAGGTTCGGACATTACCTTGATTTCGCAGAAGGCTTTGGAGAATTTATCACATCCTCCGAAAATTAAAGCTGGACAGAACATCAAGCTTATTCAGATAACAGGGAAATCTTCGATCTCAGGTTTCGTCACCTTGGATATGTTTTTCCATCCAGAAGATGGACCTGTGAAGCTGAATGTAGAAGCCTATGTCGTGAAAGGGATGACTACACCGTTTATCCTGGGTAATGATTTCACAGATCAGTATTCAATTTCGGTCACTCGAGAGGAAGGAGAGACGTACCTGCAGTTCGGAAACTCCGGAAGACGACTCAAAGTGGTTACCTCCACATCTCCGCATACGGCTGACGAGGATGGGCATGCATTCAAAGTAAAAGTGCGGCCAGGAATTGTTCAGCATGGACCGAAGGCAAAAGTTCATCATAGGAATCAAAAACTGAACCGAAAGGCTCGGTTGCGACGACAGAACTCAGAGGTATGGGCCACGGAGAGGGTAGTAATTCCACCAGAGACTAGTGTTGCTGTACCGATTCAGGCTTCGTTCCCCGGAGGTCAGGATTCTCTCTTTGTCGAAAGGCATTTTGGAGCGCATGGTAACGCGGATGATGTTTACGGCTCCCCGGACTCGTTGATATCAAAGGACAAACCTGTTCTTCACGTCGCCAATTTTTCGCAGACTCCAGTTGTTATATCGGCAGGACAGACTCTTGGTACCTCCAGAAATCTGAAGACTTGGTTGGATAGAATGGGGAAATTCTCGAGGGACCAGCAAGCTAAAATCAATGTACACGCTGCACTGATGCGAGCGTTGGTATCCGAAAAGCTATCAGCAGATCAGCACAACGCCACGTGCCAAATGGCCAACAGTGATGACGGCCGGCTGGACTCCGAAAGTGGAAATGATCTGCTAACCCTTGCCTCTGCTACTGCACGCTCGAGAACGAAGATTTCGTCGAAGGCTCAACGAAATGCCCATGACGCGGACGACCCTCTTGCTGAAGATCCTCTTGAAGGCGGCCCAAAGACCTCAGAAGTTCCAGAGGAATTCATCTCAAGTGAGCGGCTGCTTGCGGAAGTCGACATTTCATCAGATATTTCTGTCGATCAGCGTAAGGTCTTGGAAGAAATGATTCTTCGCAACAAACTCGCATTCGGGGTAGACGGTAGGCTGGGAAACTATGAAGGACAGGTTGAAATATTAATGAAGCCCGGATCAGAACCAGTTTCCTTACCGCCATTCCCAGTTTCACCTGCCAACCGTGAGGTCATCGATAAGCAGATGGACTCGTGGATTAAACTGGGGGTAATCGAACCTTCTAAGAGTCCTTGGGCTGCACCCGTCTTCATCGTTTACCGGAATGGTAAGCCGCGCATGGTGATTGATTTGCAAAGGCTCAACGAGATGGTTATACCCGACGAGTTTCCGCTTCCACATCAGGATGACATCCTTCAAGCACTCTCTGGATCTCAGTGGCTCACTACTCTGGATGCACTCTCTGGTTTTACTCAGCTTACTATGTCTCCCTCGTCTGCGGAGAAGCTCGCGTTTCGTACTCATCGGGGACTTTGGCAGTTCCGCAGAATGCCCTTTGGGTACTGCAATGGACCTAGTGTATTTCAGCGTGTAATGCAAAATATTCTTGCGCCATTTCTGTGGATTTTCGCTCTGGTCTACATTGACGACATCGTCGTCTTCTCGCTCACGTTTGAAGACCACATCCACCACCTTGACCAAGTCTTCTCGGCGATTGCAAATGCAAATGTGACGCTCTCACCATCAAAATGTCACTTTGCGTACAGTCCCTGCTGTTGCTCGGACAGAAAGTTTCACGGCTCGGACTTTCAACGCACAAAGAGAAGGTTAACACGATTCTTGATCTCAGCGAGCCTCGGAATGTCTATGAACTCCAACAGTTTCTCGGCATGATGGTTTACTTCTCTGGTTATATCCCTTTCTATGCTTGGATCGCTTATCCGTTCTTCCAGCTATTGAAGAAGGAAAACAAGTGGGACTGGAACGAAATTCATCAGGAGGCATTCGACTTGTGCAAGCAAGTTTTGACGAATGCGCCTGTTCGGGGGTATGCTCAGAGAGGGAAGCCATATCGTGTTTATTCTGATGCTTGCGATTATGGACTTGCTGCAATTTTGCAACAGGTTCAGGCAATTCAAGTGCGCGATCTTCGCGGCACTCGTGTCTACGAACGCCTAAAGCGCGCGTTCGATGTTAAGAAGCCAATTCCGACCTTAGTTACGGCTATAAAAGGTGTTGATGACGTTCCAGAACCCGGACAATGGGCTGCGAATTTCGAAGATACTGTGGTGCACATCGAACGGGTTATTTCGTACTGGTCCAGAGTTCTCAAATCACCAGAACGGAATTATTCACCTACAGAACGCGAAGCGCTAGCACTCAAAGAGGCTTGATCAAGTTTCAACCGTTTCTCGAGGGAGAAACCGTCCTTGCTATCACCGATCACGCTGCGCTGACATGGAGTCGTACTTTCCAGAACGTCAACCGCCGACTTCTCACCTGGGGAACCATTTTGGCAGCATATCCTGGACTCAAAATCGTGCATCGGGCCGGACGAGTCCCTTCAAACGTCGATCCGATCTCCAGACTTCGACGAAGAGTCCCCATTCAAGTTGGCCCGGCTTCGGATAATATTACCGCAGTCGAACTCAAGACCGAGGATGCCATTAAAAATATGTTCGATGAACTCGGCCCGAAATTTGAGGAGAAATTACTCACCGTTGCGACACGACTTGTACGATCAGAGGAAGAATTTCCAGGCAGCAGTATGATCACCATTGGTGAAATTCCTGTGAGCACGGATGAATCTGTAACTGCATCATACATCACTTCTAAATGTTTCTCAGTCCTTGTCGGCATTCCTGAGTCGGAATTAAAAGACTGGGCAACTGCATATAAGGAAGACCCGCATTTTTCTCAGGTTTTGAAGGGATGGAAGGCGGAAAGCGACTGGAGCAATCCACACTATCCACAATACCACTACAGTGAGTCAGGGCTCATTTACTTCGAAGATTGGGAAGGAAATAATCGTTTATGTGTACCGGTGAAGTACAGGGTTCCAGTCATGTCAGAAATTCACGACACACTCACAGAAGGTGCGCACAGCGGCTATCATCGAAACTACAACAGACTGGCGGCCACTTATTATTGGCCGAAGATGTCCCGCCATCTCAAACAGTACACCTCGACTTGTGACATCTGTCAGAAATCGAAGCCACGACACCACGCACCCACTGGCCTGCTACGGCCCATTCCTATTCCGACTCAGCCCTTTGAAGTAGTTTCAATGGATTTTATTCCTGAGTTACCGACTTCAAATGGTTTCGATAATATCCTTGTGATTACCGACAAACTTACCAAGTATGCGATTTTCATCCCCTGTTCAACTTCGATCACGGAAGTGGATACTGCCAAACTGTTTTTCAAACACGTCATTTCTGATTTCGGCATACCGAAGCAAATAATTTCGGACCGCGACACGCGATGGCGTCATGATTTTTGGTCGGAAATTTGCCATTTAATGGGGATGAAACGTGCTCTGACTACAGCGTATCACCCACAAGCTGATGGCCAAACCGAAAATCTCAATCAAACCTTAGAGATAGCCTTGTGTGCATATGTAGGCCCATCTAGAGACGACTGGGCTGACCATCTCGACGGTCTAAAATTAGCATACAATTCCACGCCAACACCAGCACGGGATTCTCACCCGCATTTCTATTGCGCGGATACCACCCAATTACGGCCTCGACAATTCTCTCGGCTGCATCGGCTCTCCCACGGCCCCACAACGAAGCCATAATTGAAAGGGGGATAAACAGGTGATCAATGACAAAGCTCAGCAGATGACCGAGGAATTTGAAGCTAATCGAAGTCGGGCCAAGGAAGCTTTGCTCTTGGCGCAAATTTTCCAGAAACGATCCTACAACAATGGCAGACTCACAATGGAATTCGAAGAAGGTGACTTGGTGGTTTTAAACCCACATTCACTTGACCTCCTCAGAAATGAGAAGGGAAGGGGGAAGAAATTGTTGATGAAGTACAACGGCCCATTTGAAATCATCCGAAAGCTCAGTCCGGTCACATATCAATTACGGCTTCCGATTTCGTATGGCATTCACCCTATTCTGAATATAGTGCATCTCGAAGCCTTCCAAAAGTCACCTGTTGAATTCGGTGAGCCCCGACAAAAAATCTAAATCACGATGATTTCGATGTTAAACCTGAAGTGGACGTTGAATGTATCCTAGCCGAGCGCTTCAGGAAAGTTCGTGGACGACGGATTCAACAATTCAAGGTTAGATGGAAAGGGTTTGGCCCGAAGAGGATGAATGGCTGACTAAAAAGGGGCTTAGGAACGCACCGATGATCCTCCAAGATTGGATGGATTCAAAGAAAGTGAAGGCGCACCAACAAATCCGAATCAACAAGGCCAACAGGCCGCAGATCCTGTCATAGAGAGTTTGGCATTCCCGCTTCCCGTGCTGCGATAATTATCTATATATATAGGCCCTTCGCCGGTCCTTGGCCATTCATTCTTCGCCCTCTTTTATTTTATTTTTTCGCCATCACTTCCCTGTCTGCATCTGTTTTGTACTTCTATCGTGCTTCCTTGATCTCTCTATTATCTCCGCTATGGTCATCCAGCTTCTCTATCCGAACAGCTGTAGCAATCCCGAGGAGATTCGCAAATACAACAAGGACTTCCGACTCGGACCAGAACGAGTTCAGGTATCCCACTTCCATCATTTACATCCACGGCACTTATTTTATTCACTGGATACAGGAATCACGTGCTCCATGTCAGTTTCCGAGCACGCTAGATTTCGCGTATGGTGGACTCCGCACATGCCTTACCTGTCCAAAGTGCGATCCCTCACCTCGGGCCTCGCTATTCTCCAATTCCTCGTCTTCCTCTCGCGAATCACCTCCTCTGAGAGTCTGAGACTCCAGAGTCGTCCCCTGATCCTCTGGCTTTCCAGTATCAGCCACTTGAATTGTGTACGTTCTATTTTATCCGACCCTCCACTTCAATTTGGCTCTATTTCTTCCGAGGATCTTCTGTTCACCTTCAGCCTTACTCCTTCGATTCCGAGTGTACATCACCTTCCGTTGACAACGCATGTGCATTGGTTCCGACGTTTGACATCAACAACCCTGGCTGGCCCTGGACTCTATTTTAGGCGACCCGATGCTCAGGTTGCTCTTTCGCGTCATGTTAGGCCCAGGTATCACACTTCGGACTCCCACCATGGACGATATTGTCCCCGAAATCAATTACAGCACCGCGGTTTATCATATTCGTGACACATACCTGCAGCACATCTTCGACAGTTTCGACAAGCTCGTTGCGGCGATTCACTGCACTGGAAATAACCACAGCCCACGACGAAACGGCGATGGACTTCATATTCCTATGTCACTTCCCAAGCAGGGTCTCAAGGAACTCGGGACTCTGATGCCCGGTATTTCCCTTTTTCGTGGCTACACTTCACGCGACCTCGACGATGTCGTTTTCCAAACCATTGCGGCCACCAAGGAGTACATCTCAGCTGCGCAGAAGATTTATACCTATTATCTGCATTGGGTTGCTAATTGCATTCGGAACTCTGTAGAGTGCGGCTTCCATTCGAAGTGGAATTGGGGTGCACCAATTAATATGTCGCACACGGAATTCCTTCACCGTGCTTCGAAGAATGCCTTCTACGGTGGCTACGAATCTCTGAAGCGGTTGATGAGTCATCAAGTTTATGCGAACAAGATGGATTTTGGTAACCATCTGTTCTCGCTTACTGCCATAATGATGCTCATCAAATTTTTAAGTGTGTGCCTGCTTTATCTCACGCAATGCTCAACGGATCCTCTTCTCTGAACGCGAGGGTGCAACCTACATTACAATCTGGCCCTTGCCCGACTGCAGGTACGACGATCTCTGTGCTGAGGAGCCGTCCGATCAATTCCTGCGCATGTACTTAATGGAGCAGGGTTTGGATATGGAGGATCTCGACACCAGCGTGATGTCGGAGGAGGACGGTGATGTTTCGTGGAACGGAATCGACTGTTGATGGATGGCTCTCTGATACGTACTTTTTATTGCTCATCTACGCTCCGGTAAAGCGAACATTATTTATTGCAGCTCGCAGTACTTTCTTGACCTTGTACAATTACCTATCATTGTACCGAATTTTTTGTACTCTTTACCTACGGGTTTGTACCAAATTTGATCTTCCAGAGTGTACTTCGGCTGGGGGGCTATGTGATGGAATTCGAGAATCCTCACTACACTCGTAGCGCCCGTACACGTGATTCATCACGGATCCGCCCGGATCCAAACATGAGTCAACATTGCAGGTTAACACCGCCTCATGACTCTGCCTCATGACTCCCCCCGAGTCATTTATTTATATTGCTCTAACTAGTATATAAGAGGAGTGTCTCCCTCATGTGGGACACCTTTTTATCTCTTGCTCAATCCATATACAGTTGACCCTGTAAAACTGCGTGATTCTAAGTGAAGCTCAAGAAGCTCATCAAGAAATTACCATCGGCTATCTTTGAAGTAACACTTTACACTTGCGTCAAGGTTAGTACAGCAATCTTAAGAATACGGAGACGTTTCCCGTATTCACGTCTAACGAAGATTAACTCTTGTTGGTTGGTTGCTTAAGGTAGATTTGCGTTGGAAACAAAGTTGATTATATAGGGATTTGAACACTCTATTTACTTTCTATTACTGAACAGCAATACCAAAACACTCAAACGCGTGCTACGTCAAGCTAAGCTCGCGCTCAGCATTCCGCGCACATCCGGTTTCGCTAACACTCCGGTGGGTCGCGGCCATGCAAGAGCATCTCGGCGAGCAAATACAAGCGCTCCAAGAAACCTGTCTTGGGCAAGCCAAGAGCTTTGTATGTCGGTCTCGCTCCACCCAGCCCCTCCAGCTAAACTTTGAGCTTAGGATTCCTAAACATTGCTTCTTCTGCTCAGCTACATTGCACCTCATCGCCGTCTGTCCAGTGCGTGAGATCAACTGAGCTGTCCCAGCTCCCTTCTCCCACTTTCCTGTATTTATGAGCGCTGGTCTGCTCCCCTTCTTTATTTATTTCCCTGTAGTCTTGTTGTTTATTTATGAGCACCAGCTCGTCTTGTGTGTTCCATTGTGTGTGAATTTTCTCCCATTTTCACAACTCTTTTGGTCCTCTCTGAGTATCCTTGAGGAGTATTTTTATCCAAATAAACTCTACTTGTCAGACTTTGACTCCGAGTCTTCTCCATCCTCAACCCCTCCTTCACCCGATGAAGGCTGCAGCCAAACTCCATCAAACTGTAAGTCTTTGCCCTTGTAGACTTCCTCTTCTTCTTCTTCCAGCTTGTCGAGCATGTCCCGCGACGTGTTGATTAATTCTTTGATATGGGTCCCGATGCTCAGCTTTTCTCGCTGCTGGTAGGGAATGACCTGGAACCTTCCTATTTTCTTCTGCCAGACCGCACCGTTGAACTCACACACAATATAGGCTCTGCCTTTTGTGCGTCTTACAACGATAACCGGTCCCCACCACCGGTCTCTATTTCTCCCGCTCAATGAGTCCTCGTCGATGGTATTTCGTATCAGCACAATGTCTCCCGGTTCGAAGCAGTAGTCCTTGATTACGTGCATGTATTTCTCTGCATAATCCTTCGCACTTTGTTCCTTCAGTGCTGCTAGCTTCACCCGCATTTCTTCAACATGAGTCACGTGCTTTGCAAGCGCCCGTGCTCGGAGTCCAACCAGTTCATCCGTCGAGATTATGTGGTCCAGATATTCGACCAACCACGTCGCTTCCGCAACGTTGAGTGGTAGAATAGGGTGAGCGCTGCAAACAGCAAAGTAGGGTGAACACCCCATCCCACGCCTCACGGTAATCCGGTCCGCCCACAACACCTGGTGCAAGAAACAGTACCATTTCTTCAAGTCTCCACCGGTCGCCTTATACAAGGATTGTTGTATATCCCAGTGACCGTGCTCAACCACCCCATTCGCTTGTGAATTATACAGTGAGCTCCTAATTCCATCAATCCCGTACTTCGGCTTCAACCACTTCAACGTGGCCACAAATGGAGTCCCATTTTCAGTTACTATCCAGCTTGGACAACCCATCTACAAATCACATCTTCAAGCAGGAATAATCTAATGGTCTCCACCGTTTGTTGACGCAGTGCTCGTCCTTCTGGATACACAGCGGGCAAATGCCATGGCCGTGGCTTCATGGCATTTGATCGGCGTAGGACTGACACTTGCCATGGTGTTTGCCAGGCATTGCACAGTTTCCCTTTGTTCTTTATTATTTAGATGCTGGCTTTGTCCTCGAAATTTGATTGATCTCTTGAATGAACCTCGTGCTGTCAGGTACTGACCCAATTCAAGTACATTTATTCATGGCACAACTCGAATCCAAGTCCCGACACAGGATCCACCGGAGGTTGAGCCATTGTTGCTTGTGATCAGGAGGAGAAGAGTTTTCAATTAAGCAGGGGTGGATATCGACAAGTGTAGATACACACCAAGGACAGTAGAGGAGGATGCCAGGGATGTACACTAAAGATGGAACCAGTCTCGTGCTTGTATTGAAAAGCCCACACCACAGCATGCACTTCTGCACGAGGGCAGCAGTCAAGTCCATGCCCGCACACATTCCCCAGCCGAGTACTCTCCGGAGTGCTCGAAGCATGTCTATCTGTGCATGCACTTCAACCGACTATGTGGAGCAATCCACGCCATGCAGTACTCGACGCCGCCTCGACGCGGCAGCTTGTAGTGTACCGCCGATGCCGCGGCGGCACAAGGTTCAATCAAGAGATCCATCAAATCGCCAGGACAAAGACGGCATCTAAATAATAAAAGCACAAAGGGAAAATGTGCAATGCCTGGCAAACACCATGGCAAGTGTCGGTCCTACGCCGATCAAATGCCATGAAGCCACGGCCATGGCATTTGCCCGCTGTGATATCGCGTGAGTGCACACCTTGCATCTACTATGTAGCCGCACTGGTTTGACATCTCGCTCATGTGCATCACATCCGTGTGCACCTTCTAAAATATACTCGGAGTCGCAGATACTACTGGCGGGGCTCTCAAGAGCGCCAACCTGCGTTTCTGGAAAGCCTGCACCACTTCACATACCAGCGTATGTCTCCTTCAATATCTGGCCACCAGAACCTTGTTTCCAACAAGGATTTTGTAGCATATATCCCCCGATGACCGAGCGTATCGTGCGCGGCGCGCATCTGAATCATATACATTCGATGCTCTTTCTCAACCACTAGTGCGTGCATTGACTCCACACCCCTTCGATATAATTTCCCGTCTTTGCTGAGGAAGAACCTGAACCCGAACCTCGCAAAGTTCTTGAACTTCGCATCATCATTCATCTCCTCGGGGCGCTTCAATGTATCTTCTAGCCATTTGCGAACCACAGGAAGTTTCTCATCTTGATCCCGCGCCCACTGACTCCAGTGCTCCTCATCGTAGGCCTCGCATTCTGCCTCTTCATTGCACAGCTTCTCATCCAGAAGCAGGCCTTCTTCAATATTGTTCACTTAAACGTATACCGGGACTGCGAGTCCTTCTGCCGCATATTCTCGCTTGATGAGCTCAGCTATCACATGCTCCTCGCATCGTGCCCTACTCAACTCCCGTTCAAAATCGCCCATGTTACTGGCAACACCGTCCATTTCTAGTAAGTATCCACCTCTAGTGTCGATTTGTCCCTTGAACTCATTGAACTCCAGCGGCTGCTCCATAAAATAATCCCAGTCACCATGTACCTCTGGTGGCCCATTTAATTCTACATCTATATCGCCATCCGGCCATATTTCGTCCCCAGGCTGCGCTTCACACCGAGATAATTCATCTGGTGGGAAGTTCACACCTGGAACATGTTTTAATTTGAATTTGAACATTAATATTTGTTCAATCCATCTGTTAATCGTCGCATTCGGCCCCATTCCGGGGTTATTTAACATCCCTTGGATGTACTTCGCGTCGGTCTCAATCACCAACCGCCTACACCCGAGCAGCCAATACTGCATGCCCTCCAATGCTCTCTTCAACCCATATAACTCACGTTTTGGCTGTGAGAACGCTGCCTCTTGCTGGTTCAAAGGTATAGATGCGAATTTTGCGTAGTACCGCTTCCGTGGATCAATTTGGTCTACCTGATAGATCTGGATCCCGACAGCTATCCATGACGTATCCACAGCCATGACAATATCCGAAATCCAGTCGTAGTTCCAAGGTTTCAAGCAAGGTGCCTCTACCAAGGTGTTCTTCAACCTCTCCATTGCAGCTACCTGCTCTGGTCCCCACACAAACTCAATTCCAGTGTGTACCAATTTCTGGATTGGCTGTGCCAACAGCGTGTCGTCTTTGATGAACATCCGTAGGACTCCCACGCTTCCGAGGAAGCGACGCACATCCGACACGTCCTTCAATGCTCCCGACCGTGCTATCACTCCAACTCGGTCGGTATCAGGCCTCCGCCCTTCAAACGAGCATAGGTGCCCTACCACATGGAATTCTCCAGCGCATAAAATCGACTTAGCTCCAGAGAAGGTGCCAACACTATACTTCATTCGCTGAACTATCCTGTTCAGATTCTCGAAATGCTCCCAAATAAATCTTCGTATCCCAGGGTTGCCTTGTATCGCTTCGCAAGTACCATCCGGTAGCTCATACCGTGATCCCGGCCCTCTGAGAGGTACGTCGTCAATATACGGGATGGTTATGTGCGGAATTTCCTCCTGCAAGATGTACGTCACATCATCGTGGAAAATCGGCACACTATTTGTCCATCCTTGCGGCAACTTCACTAGCCGCAGCACTCTGAATGGTGTCTGAAATGTTGTAAAATCGCGAGATCCCTCAGCAATGTCTCGGTGATCATAACCCGAGTACAAATCTAGGCATCCACCACAAGCGTGCCCTGAAAAATGATTCGCCAGTTCGTCGGTCACCGGTGGGAGCCCTGAGTGTGCTATAGTCACAGCATTCAACGGCTCCAACACATACACAAGCCGTATACTCTTTCCATCCTTCTTGATGACCCTGAAAAACTTGCTCCGGTAAGATGCATTTGACGGCTCGTAGACACCAGCATCGATTTTATTCTTGATTGTCTTGCAGAATTCCACGAGCTGTCCACACACAATCGGTATGCTCAGCTCGACCCAGGCCTCATGTTCAACCAGTGGAAATTCAACTGGTGGGAGGAAATTGTGTCGGAAAGTGCCGTGCTCCCCATCATCCCAAGCGAAGGCTTGCTCGTGGTTTGCTACCAAGTCATGCAGCAGTTTCATTTCCTTGGTCTGCAAGAATCCAGTGTGACACACTTCCATCTTGTCCTTTCGCTCCGCCGTATACCTGCCCCTCGGCACAAATTCCGCCGGGCACGGATTTAATTTCGGCATCCCAGCCAACGGGTCCCCTATGATCTCCTGCCTGATCCGGTACTTCTCGTGTAATTCTGTATACACTGGCCTGACTTTCAACCCTACCAGTTTGTATTTCTTTCCTGCAAATACTGACTCCAAACTTGCTTCATTCCTCTGGTCAGCTCCAGATTCTTCCCTTGGGCAGGTAAAATCAACTGATTGACAACAACTGCAGCGCGTGTGCACATCAATCGTGTGGCAAGCGCGCGAATCAAGCAGGTAGCTCCCTCCACGGTATGTTTTGTATTCGCTGATGGTGTGCGCTGACTCGTTCAACACGTTTGCAAATAATTTGTGAGGAATACCATCCACAGCCTCAATATCCTGCCTCCTGAATGACTGAAAGAGTGCTGCTGCCTCTTTGTCATTCTTGAAGTTGGTGGCATCATCTGATGCTGCCATGTACGCCTCTACTGTTTTCTCAGGAGTCATAACTATGGAAAGCCAGAGCACCACACTTTGAAACGAATGATGGTGATGATTGCCATCAATGGCCGGCTGCTTGCCGAGGTAGTGATTAAGGTGAAATTGCGGATTCTAACAGAATGTTATCCCTGCTGTAGCGGATTGAAGACATTGGATATGGACAATACACCCCCCAAACCTATCGTTCAGTAAAGTCAAAGCAAATTATTCGGTTTTAGCCATGATTTGGCACCTTTGACTGTGTTTTCATCTCTTTCAAATGACATTGAGGCGTCCCATATGGTAGTATACAGTAGCCATGAATAAATTTAAAAGATCAAAATTGAGGACACCCGAGTTTAGTGCTCGCATTGCGTTGGGTCAAATATGATGAGCCACTTAGGGTATCTCGGTCATCTTGACCCCATCAATGTAGGCAGCATTTTCAACATCTATAATGTCTCTCACAGATCCATGCAGGGATGCAAAGGTAGGAGAAGGTTCTAATGACAGCAGATCACCTCTGCCTCCGTTCTTGGTCGCTGGTTGGACAACTTGGAATAATGGGGTGCATTATACTTTTTCTTCTGTCTTGACAGGTGTTAAATGAGGTTTAAATTCGTTTCAAGCATCTACAATACATAGCCTTTGACTCAGATTCTGCTAAAAAGCAGAATTCATCCCATTGAAATCCATTTCAACTTGCTTACTGCCTTAGGTAATTGATGGCCATCACCGGGCACTTCCGGCACTTCTGCCAATCATTTGTTTCAAAGTGTGGTGCTCTGGCTTTCCATACATAACCCCTCCCCTTGGCTGGTAAAATTGCTCAATCCGCAATTCTTGGTTTTTGTCGAACCCAAGCACAATCACTATCTCCTCTCCTTGACCCAGCTGATTCAACTCCTTGAAGCAATGCGAAAATCCTCATCTGTGCCTTGGTTATTCTTCATCTTCTCCGGCAACTCTCTTGTGCCTGGTTTCTCCTTTGTCCTATCATAGGTAGGCACCATCCATGCCCTCCCTGGATTTTGGTCCATCAACGTCAAGAGTTGACACCCTTCTTCGTGGTCCGTCTGGCTTTTTGTTAGCACAATACCTTGTATGCTGGGCTGCATATCACATGGACTTGCAAGTAGATACGCAGCTCGCCCCAGCGAAATGGTACATTCTTTGCTAGCCCCATTGATTTCTCAAGTTGACCATTGGCGCTCTGCATGAATATGTTGATTGTGGGGTCCCAAACCAACCCACACTTCTGCGCTTCTTCCAGCGACATCGAAACAATTTGAGAGCCGGTATCCAGTATGCACTCCACTGGTCCCTGGCTATTCAGGTATGGGAACATGACTCGTAGCAGTACGGAGTCACGTGCCACATAAATTTGTTTCGGTCCTTCATCCTCACTCAACCCTTCCAGGTATTGGAGGTATGGGTCTTGTGCAACCAATGAAGCAGCTGGTATTCCTTCTGCTGCTACGGTTGTCACAAAAACTCCCTGTACTTCTGGTAGGTCGCCCAAGTCCAGTGCATCATTTAATAACTGATAATCCTGTATGGCTGGCTCTGCAACCACTTGTTGCTCTATGTCGAGCACCTCATCTGTCTGCGCCAGCTCTCTATCCCTCAGTAACTGCCTTACCCGAGTAAGTTTCAGCTTTTCTCCTTCTTGCAGGTCCTTGCTGATCCCAAACAAGTCCCCTAATTTAACAGTCACCTCGGTGCTATGGATGCGCTCCAGCATCTCCTCAGTAAGTCCATCCCTCTGGATCGGTGCCTTTAATTTGTACACCTTTCTGGAGTCTTCAGAGTGCCTGCGCTCCATGTCATCTGCATGGGCTGGCAGAGTTCAAGCCCCAGCGCCAAGTGGTTTAACAAAATGGTGAGGCAACTTTGGCTGAGTCAACGACCTCTCTGGGTTGTGTCTCTCATTCCTATTCTCATGATTTCTGGGTTCCTTTCCCTCAGGAGGCTTAGATTTCCATGTCTTCTCCCGTGCCTCCATCCTTGGGGTGTCTAAAAATCCTGCTCAGGAGGGTTTGCAAACGAGATGGTGTGTGCTCCACTCCATGTCTGCAAGTGCTGCTCTTGCGCGGGATTTCCCATCTGCATCACATTAAACACAGTTCGTCCAAGCTCCTCCATATTCACGGTTGGCACTGGCACAGCATGGTTCGCATAGGGCTGTGCCTGGTTTGACATAGGTGTCGTAGGTGGTGTGGGCAGTGTCCGCTGTCCACTACCTGTGACCTGGTTCAATTTTATGTGCAAGGTCCATACCTCATCACACAAAACATCGAATTCATCTTCTAACGCTCCACCGTAGAGCGTCTCAGCATACAGGTGCTGTCCAGCTATGCCCTTCTTCTGCCAATACTCTTCAACGTGCAATGCAGGTGGGCCTTTTCCTCTCAGGATAAAATTACCATCCACCAATTTCTGCTGACCATCCTCGACAGCTATCCAGCCCTTCTGGATGTGAGCGGCTTTCATTGTACATTCCTTCGAGTAGTGGTCCTGGCTGTCACAATAATAACAGCCGGTCTGCTGCGCTGATCTGTTGCTTGGTCCAAAACCACGGTGCCACTGGCTATCCGGCCCATAGGAATTCTGTGCTCCACCACGCGCTGTATTGTCGCGGTGTTCACTCTCTTCTCGTGAAGGTGCGTGGCCTCTTACATTGACCATGGCCTTCAATAATTCATTGTGCACGGCCTTGGCCTGCTTCTGCAAGACGGCCAGCACATCACAGAGACTTGATAGCTCTCCACCGAGCTCCTTGAGGTGCGTGTCTCTGCGCTCAATCTTGATAGCTGGAAAGCGGTCCGAGTGCTTCATCTCAGGCACGTCTTCCTCTCCCAAAGTTGCCTCTGCACCTCCTGTGCTTGCGAGCCGTTCCGCCATCTTATCAGTTCGTGTAACAGAATGGGGTCCTCCTTCTGGTGGTCCACCGCATTCTGCCCTGCTGGTGGGGGATTATTAACCAGCAGATCTGCCTTGATGAGGTTCCATGTGTTGATCGCGGCTCTCAAGGAGTTGGAAAATCCCCGCTCAAGCACATTGAGATAGTGCTGGCATGCCTCCTTATTTACAGCTGTTTCCGAAAAGCTTGACACTGCGTGATTTTCTTGTGCACTTTTCAACTTTTGATGGAGGGCCAAGCATTACTAGATTTGGGCTCGGGGCCGACGGTCCGACAGGAAGTAACCCAATTTGGCACAAACGGCAACCAGCCTGCCATCTCCTCCACCCCGCCTTATGGTCTATAGACCTATTAGTGAAGACCTCAAAGTACGCGCATTGTACCTATTGGAGCAAGGGTATATCACAGATGAGGTCTGTGAGCTTCTGGGAGTCTCGCGAAGCAGCCTGTACCGCTGGAAGGCCAATCAGTTGGACTACGGCGGCGTCATTCCTCCCGCCAATCCTTTACGGGGCCGTCCCCGAATCCTCAATGCGGACCAGACACATGACCTCCTCACCCTCCTTGCTGAGGCTCCAGAGATGTATCTCGATGAAATTATGGACTGGGTGGCCCTTTATCTCGATGCCGCCATCTCGCGCACTGCCCTCCATATGCTCATCAATGACGCCGGTCTCACATACAAGATTTTACGGCGCGGGGCATCCGAGCGGGACGAAGAGGCCCGAGAGCAGTGGAGACAGCTCATCCGGACCAATTTTGTCGCCTCGATGATTGTCACAGCCGACGAATCAAGTAAAGATGAGCGCACAATTTTCCGCAAGCGTGGTCGCGCCCCGAGCGGACATCGAGGCGAGATCGATGCCGATTTTGTGCGCGGTCTTCGTTACAGCATCCTGGCCGCAATCACCGTCGATGGATACATTGGGACGCGAATTGTCTCAGGATCTGTCGATGGCGACGAATTTTTTGATTTTATCGTAAACGACATTGTAAGTCCTGACTTCTGCAGATGTCTTGATATGCTGACGGTCTCCAGCTGCCGCAGATGAATAGTTATCCCAACGATCGAAGTGTTTTGATCCTCGACAACTGCGCCATTCACAAGAGCGAATATCTTCGTGAGCTTGTTGAAGCTCAAGGTTTTTCTTACTTGTCTCTTTCGTGAAGTCACTCATATATTATAGGCTCTGTCCTTCTGTTTCTTCCGCCATATTCACCCGATTTCAATCCGATCGAGGAGAGCTTCAGCGCCGGTGAGTTTTGGTCATCGATCCGTGGATTATGCTCAGTAATTGCCTCAGTGAAGGCCTGGATACGCCGTCATTGGAGACGCATGCAGAACAGTGAAACACCAGAGGTGGATCTTTTGGAGGCATGTGGGGCAGTAACAGCAGAGAGTGCGCGAGGCTGGTTCCAACATTCAGGTTTTCTACTAGGTCCCGAGAGAGTGTAATAACAATTCATCTCATCTTCATGAAATACGGTCTTGCCTTTTTTGGAAGTCTTGTTGTCACCCATTTACAGAGAAAGCGAATTTATTAGCATCGTAAAAATGACTACAAAGGGGTAAAAGCAGGCAGATCTACGAAGGAGTATGCGGGGTATAATACGGAAGACAGTCCTAAGTTAAATAAATAATACACAGGAAGTGTGGAGGTAAGTAGACAAAAAGACTATGTTACTGGTAGTACGAAATCTATCAATTATGTACGGAGCGAGGTTTTGTACTTCTTGTATGACTTGATGACCCGATTCCAGCCAAAGAGGGTAAGCCCGCCCTCCTTCCACTGCACCTCCGTGACCAGTGACAAGTCATCTCCAATCTCGAATCCGAGGTCGTCAAGGAATGAGCGCGTGGGAGCAGGAAGATCAGGATACCGAGAAAGGAAATCGTTGAGGGATCCACCAGAAAATGCGGGGGATGAAGGGGGATCAGGGAGCCGGTCATCGCGCCTGCGTTTCGAGGAAGCCTGTTGGGGTGGCGAGGAACCATCGAAAGACCGCCGACGTCGATGAGCCCGAGGTGTATCCTGCCATGGCAGCATATGCGACGGGTGGCCATAAAGTCCCGGTGGGTGGTAGGATGGGAATGATGGGTATCCCATTGAAGGTGGAAAGGGAATCGAACCATACGGATACGGCATGAGAGGCACAGCAGGTGCCGCGGGTGTCGAAGGAGGTGGAGGAGGTGGAGGAGCTGCGGGTGTCGAGGGAGGGGCTGCCGCCACACTGGTGGCAGTGTTTCTGAGTGCCGCATTTGCTTTGAAGTGATTGGATGCGAGCGGTGGCGTAATGAGGGATGCCGTGCCCTTTTTCTAGAAGAAAAATGACGATTAAGAAGATGGCTTGAGGATACTTCACGCCACTTACGATTGCCGCGGCCCAGACAATCTTTTTCGGGCGGTCGAGTTTGAAGTGAAGATCGGTGACACGAGAATGATAGCACTCGAGGTCAGGATGAAGGGAGCACGTCCCAGGAGGATACTTGTTAGAGATCCGCTCTATCTCTTCTTCCAAGCCCTCATCAAACGAAACCTGGAAATGAGGTGTCAGGTCAAATCAATTGTGATGGCCGAGAAGCTGCGCACCTTAACTTTCCCCTGGTCCCCGTCATCATCAGACGGCTCGTCGTTGAAGCCCATGACTGCGCGGTACATAGATTCACCAGCAGCTGGTTGAGACACCCAAGGCTGAATTTCGAATTTATGAGCACGTGTTGAATGCAAAATAAATTTGACGTACCATTGACACAGTTGGAGGCGCCTTCATCGGCTCGTCCATCTTGACGATGATGTAAGCGCCAGAAACGGCTTTGGGAGGCGACAGCAGCTGTCTGATGAGTGATGCAAAGCCGCTTTCATTCCGAAGAGGAAGCCACGGAGAATTCTGCGGCTTGAGCCAACGCCACTCCATACTGGAAATGATGAGAAACTCCGCAGATGTTCCCAATAATTTTGCAATAGTATCGACCATGTAATCCCAGATCATATCTGTGTTCGCAGTGATAGGCCCATGGCTAATGGGCTCGACCTTGGCCACCTTTTTGGATTTCCGAGCGCTAGAAGACGATTTCTTGGGGGCACCATACGTCCACACCATAATTTCGAATTCTTTAGCATCGGGAACGTCCACGTCGGGGCTCGGGGGGCGGGTAGAAGCCGGAGCAGGCTTTGTACGCGGTCCTTTGGGTTTCAGCCCAGCAGGGAAGACAGAGAGCCGGGGTGACGTAGAAATAGGAGATATGTCCGAGGCCAGAGGCAGATTAGACAGATTGCTGGACACAGCACTGTCAGAGGGTAGATTCGGAAGCTCAATTGAACGGACACGCGAGAAATTGTCGCGTAAAGGGGGTAAGGACAGTGACGGTGACAGTGGGTCCACCTGGGGATCAAACGAGAAAGGAAGAGGCGCGATATGATGGCCTGTTCATAATGAATTGAGGACATGTCTCGGCAGGAAAGTCAAAAAGTTACCAAATGTCTGCAATTCTAGCTCGCTCATAGTCGGGCTGACGCTCAGTGGGTGCAGTCTCGGAGGACTACTGCTGCTCTGCTGCGCGGCGGGTGCTGCTGACTCGGGATCACCATAGCCGGGCGGCATTTCATAGGCAGGAGGCGGACTCCGCGCGGGTGGGCGGCGAGGAACAAAAGACATAGAAAAAAGAGAGAGAGAAAATGCTAGGCACAGTATTTTTTGGGGGCGTTGCCATCTGTGCCAAAATGGGTTATTTCCTGACCGACCGTCGGCCCTGAGCCCAAATCCAGTAATGCTTGGCCTTCCATCAAAAGTTGAAAAGTGCGCAAGAAAATCACGCAGTGTCAAGCTTTTCGGAAACAGCTGTAATAATGGCAGGTGCCCTACTGAGCTTCTTTACTAGAGCTCGGAAATGCATTCCAAATCGCGTGAGTTTTCCTTTGTCAGTGCGTCAAATATTCCTATTCTCAGCACATAGTTCTTCTAACTCCTCCAAGGTCCCATCCAGGTCCTCTTGTACCTCTGGTACACCTTCAACACGGCTCTCTTGAAATCATTGTATGACACCCCAGCCATGTACTCCGGTAACCCCCTCCATACTTCTCGCTTCTTCACTGGTAGATAACTAGTGAGTAGCCTCTTTTGTTCATCATCGTCTGTTATTTGAGCTAGCTCAATAATATCGGTGACTTGCTCCACAAAATCATGTAGATCATCCTTATCTTCCATAGTGAACTTGGGGACATTTGATTCCCAAGGTCGTGGAACCCTAAAGCTTGCAACCCCGGCACCAGCCAGTACTGCTGCATTCCCTGCCATCGGCGTGTCCTCTGGCATGATAGGTCTTAGCTTAAAAGAAAAATCAAATGAGAACTCATCCGAGTTCTCTGAAAAATGTTCATCAAGTAAGGCCTTGTCAACAAAATGTAATTCGTCTCGAGATCTGCTCCTGCTGTGAATATTGCCGACGTCGCCTGTGATGTCGAGCTCGTGTTCCTCTGTCTTCTTCTTGCCTGTGTACGCTGCTGCTCGCACTCGTACTCGGTCTCTAACCTTGTTCCTAGCTTTCTTGTCAGGCACACTAGCCAACACACTATGGAAGTGTAGAAGGCCCAAGGCTGAACACTTGCTTTGAGGATGAGTGAGGAATAGAGGAGGAGAATGAGCACTGTATTGCTAGTGGAGATATGACCAGCTCAAGACTGGGGAACTACACTACTACAGGCAGGTATATATACTACTAGTCTCTACAGCTTTAGGCAGTGCTACAGCAATGCATCACAGCAATGCACAGTCCTACAGCATTGCACAGCTTTGCACAGTATACAGCTTTGTACAGCTCTGCACAGTATACAGCTTTGTACAGCTTGTCTGGCTGTGTCTGTTGACAGCAGAGCTGTACAACAGCAGTATCTACTATACTAGGATGTCCATGTGACTACATAACTATGAGATAAATATGGAATAACTAGTGATAAGATAAGATAAAAGAACTGTTCATGACATTTCTCCACTGGTGTTAAACTTGAATTCCTGCCTGCAGAAATCCTGTTTGTTATAAATGTGTGTTGTCTGGATATTCAGGATGACTGCGACCAGCGCAAATCAAGTTGTAGTAGTCTGTATGAACCCCCTCGCGGTGGGCTCCAGATGAAACACTAGACATGTGTTTGTTGGTGAACCTCAAAAACTCCAACCAACCCAACCCAACCAAATGCTGACCAGCAGCAGATAAACCAAAACCCAAAACCCTAATCCTTCCTATCCAAGTCCTTCGAAGTTCAACCTTCCAACACATTCGTTCGGTGTGCAAGTCCAGGGGCTCCAACCAAAATATATGGCTGTTGCAATTCAGCTAATAACCATATGTTCAACTTTTAACCATTCTGTTCCGTTCCTGATTACCCATTCTGTTCCGTTCAAAACCACACAGCGAGGGCAAGTCCAGAAAACACAGGTGGGAAAACCCAGGCATAGTTGTATATTTCTAATCTATTCTCAACTCACTCTTTTATACCACTAATGTTTGTACTTCAAAATCAATATCAATGCCTGCAACTCTTGGTGTGTATCTTCTGAAACAGCACCGTGACGCACATACTCAAGGGATATCCGTCCCGAGATGGACAACTTCTGGCGTAATTCTGCTGGTAACTCAGCAACCAGGGCTATGCACAAAAGACAACCATTGTTGAATTAATGTTTTCGCGGCATACCCTGTTCTCCATTACTACCAGGGCTGTGTTTCCAAGTCATCCCAACCTGAAACACACTTCAGGTCCCCCAGCAACATGTTTGCGCCCATTTGCTACGTGTCTCATTGTTGATCAATCGTGCACATGTGACCGTCATTTCATCTGCCATTGTTCAACTTCAGCGGCATTGTCCCTCCTTCATTGTCCCCGTTGTATAGCACACTCTAGGGTGTCCCACTGTACTCACCCTATTCATTGTTATTTACACAGCCCGTATCCACAGGTATGCTGCATGTATGCCAATGTTCTGTTTTATTGTCTATTTTGTCGTGTTTGTGATGGCCGATCAAATTATCGGCATCTTGCGGTACTTGTTGAAAATCGCAAATTCTCCTCCACTGGCATGTTTTCCTGTGCACAGCTGGAGCTCCCCTTTCACTTGTATTCCTGGTGATCAGGTGTGTACCTGTACACACGTGAAAATCGCATTTTTGTGGACTTTCACAAAGCTTACATCTCTAAGTAAGACATAATCAATAGAGTACACACTCTGCCCTGGAGTGGTGAACTTAGCCATAGACCACCATAAGCCTGCAGAGGACCCCCGTTTATACAGCCTGAGGTTGTTTCTGGGGTTCGGACAAAACTCGAGGTCTGCCCGCACAAGGTTAGAGGCAAAGTTCAGACAAACGTGGGGGTTGGCGCTACTAGGTGCGGTCCGAAGTTCAGACAAGACAATGGCTGTCACTGAGGTCAGATCCCAGTTCAGACATTTGATTGGGGCCACTGATGCTCTTTCTCATGTGGCAGGTTGCTTTCTTTTTAATTTCTTGGTACAATGTAAGATATTCATGACTTGTTCCCAAATAAATTTTTGTTCCCAGTGGCATTCTGAATTACTCTACACCTTGCACTATTGCACATGACCCCCTCAATCTACCTCCCTCAATCTATCTCAGCCTCTCAGTTGTTCAGCTATGGACTCGGATACTATACTCAGTGACAGCGAGGCAGATCTGCTCATTTCAACAGATTGGGACCTCATGAATGGATCTCAAGAGGCAAAAAATACTACAACATTCCCCCCATCGTTGACACGGTTCGACGTAACGTGCTCAAGATTTTTTTCGATTTTTAAAGCTATATTTGAGGTCTCTGGGCGGTGTTTTGCCAAAAATTGAGGTCGGATCCAGAGTTCGGACAAATTTTGGGTCCAAGTCTGGCTGGATCCGAAGTTCAGACACATTCTTGTGGCCCAGCTCAGCCAAAAATTTGGACAAAAAAAATTATGCCTAAACTGGGAAAAGACCTTGGGCCGTATGAACAGGGGTCCTGCCCGCAGGCACTACTTGTTTATAGAGCTATGACGATACCTTCACAATGGGGTCATATTAGTTCTGTAGACCTGCTGCGGGGCACATATTTACTATGTGTGCATGAGGTGATCAAAGGGATTTGGCAGGAGGCAACCTGGCAAGCAAGAGATTGCGAGTTTGGATAATTCACAAGATTTGTGGACTGTGGGAAAGTGTGGTTCAAGTTCTGCGGGTTGGTTACATAATCGCTCCCACGGTTTTGATAGATATTGAATGGACTGGTGTCCCCTGATACAGTTCCAGGGAAGGAAGTGAACATTCTGGGAATTGCTTCCCACAGAACAACAGAAACAGTAAAGACCAAAAGACTTGACTGAAGTTCTAGGGGAGGCTTGTATGTTCCGCAGGTCAGATGTCTGTGGCCGTGCAGCATCTGTGGGTCGGTTCTAGAACCCTGACAAAGATAGATCAGACAGTTGCGCGGGTAGCAGATGTTCCTCCACAGCACCTTCAAATTGTGTGATTAATGCTCATACTGTGTCAGCATGCCTGGCTTGCTGAGTAAAGCCAGGGGAGCACATGTATGCACCAGATAGAACCCTGGGAGACTACTATTTGAGGGGTGGGTCTGCCTTATTAAAGCATCTCCCCGCCGAATGCCAAGAAATGACCGTGCATCCCCCAGAACTCTTCTTATCTCCATATATCTTGTATATTTGTATAAAAGGTGTAGTGTAGCACCTGGTGTAGTCAGTAGACCTCACCCCCAAAGTATCGGGCTCTGAGTCGCTGCTGGATTAGAGACAGATTTAATAAAAAGAACTTGTTAAGCTTGAATAGTGATGACATTGGGATTGACTTGAGTATTTCAGACAAAGCATTTTATAGAAAGAGTCTTGCTCCCCGCAGAAGTTTAAGATTTGTAGCCAGCGGTTTGGACCTTAAGTGCTCTATAGATATCTGCAGGTCCACTCTCATACACCATAGATTAGAAGCGGCACAGTTGCATTTCAACTCCTGGGAGCAGGAGCTCGGAGTTCTGTCTTGCCTGGTCCTTTTTATTATTATATAAAAAGCCAGTGTTGCAGGCTCATAGCTGTTCTCCCTGGTAGCTTTAAGCTCAGGGTCAGTTTACACTAGCCATCCTTAGTAGCTGTAGGCTCAGGTCGCTCAGTTCAAATTAAACATGCCTACCCTTGGAGCTGTAGAGCTCAGGAAGGTTGTGGGTCTGTTCTCAAAGCCATCCACCTCATTTTGGATTTTGGATTGAAAGATAGAAAAAGATTATTAAAAACTCTTGCGCACAAGTGCACCTCATTTAAGGATTTGATTGTTCTCCCGCAAGACTCTTTTGAATTGAACACACTTTCTTGATGGGCAAGTAAAACTCCCCTACTGTCCCCTGAGCAAACACAACATATGGGTAGCATCTTTCTTTTTAAGTTCCCTCCCCTGGACTTATCTTTAGGGTATCAGCATGAGATTTTGGGATTTTTGGGATTTAGTTGAGTTAGGTTGGTGTTGAGTGGGTTGAGTTTCTTGGGTTCTCTCAGACTCGCTCTCACATTTTCCGAGCTCACTATTTTAGAGATTTCAATTTCACGGCTGCACCAGAGTGCACCGTTTCACTGGTATCATCCATATGGCAAAGAAGGAGATGGCAACAGGTATGCCAATCGACATATCCCACACTCTGCCATCTTGTGAACATTGCATCCTTGCGAAACAGACAAAGAATTCCATACCTAAAGTACGTGAAGGACCAAAGTCGGATCGCAAATTGGGTGTAGTGTATGTAGACTTGACTGGGCCGCAAGCTGTACAATCAGTAAGCGGGAATTTTTACTCAATGGAATTGGTGGATGAATTTACCTCACACATTTGGGCTATCCCACTTCATTATAAAAGTGATGCTCTACCAAAGTTGCACAAATGGGAGAAGAAGGTGAAACTCGAAACTGGCGGCCTGGATGTGGGCATATACCGTACAGATAATGGGGAGCTGAAAAGCAAGGGGATGGATGCCTGGCTGCACTCCACAGGGACTCATCAGGAATTTACTGTGCCATACACATCAGCTCATATCAGAATGGTGGAGCGCTCTCACCGGACCATTATGAGTTGCAGAAGGGTGATGCAATCCACGGTGAATCTCCCACCGAATCAATGGGACGAGTTTGTTAAAACGGCTGCCTACATCTCCGAATGTGTCCCCAGCAGAGCGCAAAAAGAAAAAACCCCCTACAAAGCTTGGTATGGCATAAAACCCGACCTGTCTCACATGAGGGAGCTAGGCTGTCGCGCTTTTGTCCTGGTGCAGAATGTGAATAATCCAAAAACATATGATCGTTCTATTGAATGTGTCATGATTGGATACTCCGAAAATTCAAAAGCTTACAGATGCTATCATCGTCAGACAAAGAAAGCCCTCACATCCTTTAATGTCATCTTCATAGAGTCGCAGGACAAAATTCCTCACCTGCTACACCCTGGTCTCATTGTGGAGGGAACCACACCTCAGACTCAGACCATACATGTCAACAATGATGATGAAATTATACCTCCTGTCAATGCACCAGTTCACCCCGCACCAGCTCCAAATGTGCCTGCTAACCCACCTAATCCTATCCCCACCACTGATCCTCCAGTTCAGGAGGAGCATGGAGTATTGCTACCCAATGAACAGCGTGCACTTCATCGTTCCGATTGCGTGCGAACCGCACCAGGAGCACATCGAACTCGCACGGAAAAGTGGTTGCCGACGCGAAGGAAAGCAGTGCCCACGTAAAAGAAGCCCGCAAAGCTAGACAGGAAGAACGAGTTGCTGCTCGCACTCATCCTGTGGATGACCCACCAGATTTGGAAGCCATCAACAAAAACACCCTTGCTGAAGAAGCTCTTGCAGCACTCATGGAAAGTCTTGAGGAAGGCTTTAACATTGAACTTCCCAATGACCAGTACACACTCAGGGAAGCCCTGGATTCGCCAGAGGGCCCACAGTGGCTTGAAGGTCTACACTCCGAATTTAATTCCTCGAAGAAACATGAAGTGTACGAACTCATACCGCACAGCAGCGTTCCAGCGGGCCAAAAGGTCATGCACGGGGAGGGCATGTGCAAACGGAAACCGGACGCACTCAGGGTCATTAACCATCACAAACATTGTTGGGTTCTAAAAGGATGTGAGGCAATTTACGGTCAAGATTATACCAAGACTGCATCACTTACAGCGTGAATGGAATCTCTCAGACTTCTGGCACATATTGGAGCGTCGTTAGGATGGGACATGCAGCAATGGGACATCAAAACAGCATACCTCCTTGGCTTACTTGAGGAACCGTGCTATATGTTTCAGCCAAAGGGCTTCGAAGAAGCGGGGAAGGAAGACTGGGTTTGGAAACTCAAAAAGGGATTGTATGGCATGAAGCAAGGTGGACACACCTGGCACCAGACAATGCACAAGGCTATGCTGGTAGGTAGGTAGGTAGAATTACACGGCCGGTCCAACTCATGAACACCGGTTCCAGGGATTTTCCTGGTGTACACGCACTATTTACACCACTGTAGTGGGGAATTACATGATTGAGTGTAGATATCTCGGGCTGCTGCTTCTCACTGGGTTCTGGCCTTACACACCCAGGACTGGAATCTTTTAACGTTGCCAAAAAACCTAAGGAAAACTATATGTATTAGTAGCTTAATAAATCTTCATTGACTTAGCAAGATTCAAATAAGTAAGAAAGGATTTCAGACACACTGAGAATCGGTAGCGCTTTCTGGCTTCATTAATTTCCATCCTTTCGACCATGTGAGAAAGGCGCCCGAAAGCAACATCAATTGGGTGCCGAACCAACCATCATTTATTGGTTGGGTATTGCCAGTGTGCGAAAGAGTTCCCGAAATGTTAGGTTTCAGGAGACCTTTGTGGCAGATACAAAGGAAGTCTTTACAATATAGCCGAAAGGCCTACTGAAAGAACTTCTTTCAGCAGTGCTTTCAGCTATATTGGAACAAAGACTTTCCCAGATTTTGGAAAGACACGCTGAAACCTGGAGTTTTAGGAAACCCTGGGGTGCACCCTAAGGTACACCCTCGGGTGCAGCCCCAGGTGCACCTTCGGGGTGGGTCGTCAAGCCTCAGACCCCTAAGGGCTAAAAATAATAATTAGGGTCAAGCCCCGTCCACTGCGCGAACGAATGCCCATAACCTCACGCCATGCGCAGGGGCCAAGTACGGGCACGTCACTGCAACTGTGCATGCTGTCCTTCGTGTCACACTGTTACTGACGAGGTGGCCCATCACTGTGAATAAGATGAATATGTACGTGCTTTCTTCCATTCGATGTTGAACCTCCAACTAACGAGCTGAAAAATATTCAAGGAAAGAGCTCATGCGAATGCGGGTCAGAACCCAGATGAAGCCGCGAACCCAGACGGAACCGTGAGTACTTGAAATATTCTAATAATGTCACCCTGTTCCTGACCCGAGCCTACAGAGAGCCCTCACGGAAGCCATAGCGTGCATTGCCATTTCCGACCCTCTGGCTACCTCGAGTGCTTCCCAAGCTCACCCTGTGCCCAACATGTTGGCGGAGGTAGAGAAGAGTATTCAGACAGTGTTTGCTGAAGCATTAAACACTCCCGCACAACACCCTCCTCACGTACAACAACCCACCCGGCAGAAACAATCTGCGGATATCTTGGAAGCTCTTTCATCCAAAATCCAAACCACAATGTCAAGCCTCCAGAGTGCGGACCTCGCATCGAAGAACAAAGATGTTTTGTGGGAGACAGTGGATTGTGTGCAGCGCGAGCTCGAGATCGTAGCCAACTCCTTGAAACCTCTCAAGGAAACTTTGGAGAGAGAGCGAGTAGTTGATGAGATGCGCAAGCTCTAATGCCAACTGAAAGAATTCACTGCCAAGCTTCCGAAAGATAAGCGGCCTCTGCATTACGACTCAGGTATGGACTTTACGCTTCCCCGTCATTATAAGAGCTAACTTGGACTTAGCATACACATTGGAGAATCCCATCCAGCAGCTCGATGTCATGGCCCAGATCATGATTGTCCTTGGACTCGTCTGCAAGGTGATCCTCGGTCTCGCCATAACCAATACAGACTTCATTTTCAGCGCTATTATGCTCCTGATCAAGCTGGCCATGTCGGTGCATGTGCAGCCGGATGCAGCTGGAAATACCTCCTACGATGCGCTGCAGGAGGAGATTCTAAAAGACGTACTGACCACCCTGTATAGCGCAATGAACAAATTGAAGTTGGACGGTAAAACTGTCTTGTATGCAACATGTCCGTCATGCCATCACATCCACACTCCCACTCTTTCGGCCTCTGACACTCCGACATGGCCCGTGAATTGTGAAAATGATATCGTCAGGGTCGAAGGTCGATCCAAGTGTGGAACACCGTTGCTGGTCGCCACTAAAAGTGGTCTGCGACCCATTAAACCCTTCCTCTCTCATTCATTCCTCAACTATCTTGCCCGCCTGCTCTCGACTCCCGAGATTGAGAAGGAGATGGACGACACTTGCGACAAGGTGCTATCCTGGGGCTCAAGATGCAGGGCAACATGGATTTCGTGGATAACATCCTACATGGCACACTCATACAAGAGTTCATTGGACCTGACGGTCAACTCTTCATTGATCGAGGGCCAAACAAGAAAATACGACTCCTCTTTGGCTTCAGCGTCGACTGCTTCCCACCCCATGGTAGTCGGAATTGTTCGAGTTCTGCTTCCATTGGAGTGCTCACTGCTTCCATTGGGGTGCTCACTGCTTACTGTTGCAATCTAACGCTTGCCGCCTGCCAAAAGCCTGAAAATCTATACGTCCAAGTCCTCACCGGTCCCAATACTCCCCACGGTGAGCACTTAAACCCTTATCTCTGGCCTATGGTCGATATTGGGGTAATCGGGTGGGAACGCAGCATCCACCTTTCGAAAACAGGAGCCAGACCGTCTGGACGCACCATGGACCTTGCCATCATCCTTTCTGTCAACGATCTGCCTGCACAATGTGACATTATAGGCATGGCGCAGCACAACTCGCACATCCTGTGCACCATTTGCGATTGTCGTGGATGCAAACACGCGTACAGGACTGACTGTGAGAACTGGAAGCTCAGAAATGTGGATCATATGCGCAGTCAAGCTGAAGCTTGGCAGGATGCGAATACACTCACCGAACGCAAAAAGATTTACAAGGCCGATGGCCTCCACTATTCTGAAATGTGGAGGCTCCCATACTGGAACCCGCCCCAGATGGTTCCCTCCCAATTCATGCACTGCGGTTTGGAGGGACTGGTGGCCTACCACTCCCAATACATCCTCCAAATCAATGCTGACGTTGCAGGAAAGGCCGAGGACCTTCCGCCTGCTTTCAGCTTCGACTTTGTGGAGTTCAACCCCGAAAGCACGGAAACCGTCTGCAATGGAGTTGAGGTGAAAGGTCCGGCTACATTCATACCCACCAATCCAAAGTCGAAGAAGAAGTTTGAGAAGGAGGTCCTGGCTCTCCATCGTCTTCTCGTCCGTTCCTTTACCGATACCTTTACCAATACAGAAGACCCCGACGACCACAGCAGCAGCAGCGGTAGTGAAAGCGGCGCCGATAGCGACGGCGATGGGAAGCCCCCCGTCCCCACAAAACTCGAGCGAGAGGAATTCACAGAAGAGGTGTTGCGCAAAAAAATGATGTCAAAAACGAAATGGGCCCTTATGTTTGTCTGCTGGTCCCTCGACTTGTGGGGAAAGCAATGGCCTAATCTTCCGCACCAAGACCACCTAGTGAGGATGAAGAAAGGTCCCCTCATGAACCTTTTAACCGTCTGGGTAAGTCCACTCGCAACACCTGGCCTCTTTGAAACTGACTTTTTGTCCCACTAGCGTTTTGAAAACCGCTCATAGACCCCAACTACATTCCTCGCCCAAAAACCATCTCCAAGGGCGACATCTGCTTCATTCAAGACATCATTGCGAATACCACCACTCCTGCGTGGGTCAATCATGTCCCCAGAAACTTCGGAGAGGTGGGCACTGGTTCCATCAAGGCGGACGAATGGCACACCACAGGAACTATTCACCTGCCCCTCGCCCTGGTCATTTTATGGGCGGAGCAAGAAGGGACCAACGCAGCTCATTTCCGCCGGCTTCTTGTCCATAGCATGGCACTGTACCAAGCCATCACCATCGCTTGCCGCTATGCAATGTCGCGTGCACGCACTACGGCATACCGCAATTGGGTCAAGGAATGGCTCGGAACTCTTTAAAACCTATATCCTCATACAATCACTCCCAGAACCAGGACAAACCCTCACGTCTCGTTGCATGTTTACAACTTCATGCTTCTTTTTGGACCACTATTGTTCTGGTGGGCCTTCCCCACTGAACACCTTATTGGTGAACTAGGCAAGATAAACTCGAACAATCATCTTGGTGGTAAGTTGTTCCCCTTGTAAAATTCAACAAATGCTCACAATGAGAGAGGCCAACATGAAGCAACGATTATGAATACCTGGATCCGTAGTGCAAACCTTCACCGGTGGATAAATCGGCCAGGTTGTCCAGCTGCCCTCCGTGACTTCTATCGGCTCTTTACTCTTCACCTCGGCATCAACCTTGGAGATAGAAACCCGCCGGTCAAGTCCAGGACCAAAACTGTCGAACATCGCCCTGCACATTATCAGTACAAGAGGGTGAACTACTCCAGAGCCACCACACATCTTGGTAACAGTCTCATTCTGTATCTCGCTGCTTCTGGGAGAACCTGGGCGGGGAGTATCAAGGAGATCATTGTCAATGCGAGCGGCAAGGGCGAAGTGCGATTCAATGTTCAGCACCAGGCCCCTCTTCCCAAAGGCAAGAAAGATCCGTTCAAAGCCTTCCCTCATTTTCCTGCGGCAACATACTCCTCGAAAATGTCGGACACCGTCATCAGCATCGACCCTAACTTTATCATCAGCCATTGCGCGCGCTACAATTTTTCGAAGGACCGAGCAGTGATTCTCAACCTGTCGAGGGTATGTCCATCCCTTTCCTTTACAAACCGGCATTGATGTCTTATTTTACAGGGCTAAATTGAAGTGGAGTGGACAGGGATTATGTGGTAAAAAAAATTGGCATGTAATGCAATTGGAACCATGTAAATTAGAATACCTAAATTCTTATACATTTGATTCTGCAAATGCCGCGCACTGTAAGAACGACTTGGAAGAACTATTTGACTGCTTGAATATTTACTGAGGCGAAATGAATTCCAGAGGGTCACGTGTCGTGACAAAGGGTAATGACCTGCTTGTCATTAACCACCACCACAGTCCAATGAGCGTATATCGTCTCGTTGTGACTGTTGGAGCTCGCAGGGACGACAGCCCACGATGTGTAGATCGCTCGTTACACTGTCGTCCGCCCCCAGCCCAGCAGGTCAAGTAAACGGATCAATTAAATTATTGACCCGCTACCGAGCCTCAAGTGGCTCAACACCAGTCTTGCCCGCTTTCCAGGACCATGAATCACCCAATGTTATGCCCCGCAACCCCCTGGCTGGCTGAGTGTTACATAAGTGACCGACCTTGGTGCCAAACTCGTGAGACCCTGAGCCTCCCTGAGTGTAGATTGCTCGACGAGACTTTCAGTCATTGCAGAGGCTCCAACTGTATCACCCTGGACTCCCTGGACTCTGTATATTACTACTGCGTGCCCCAGCGGCACCATATTTCTACTCGAAATCCGAGTAGAAATCCTGACCCGCATTCGATCCTCCCCGAGTGCAAGTCACTCTGCAAGTCTTCCAAATGCTTTTGAAGCACCAAATCATACCAAGATGCAACTAATTTGTCTCCGTGTCCCACTGCCCATCGAGAGAGACGCCAAGGTCAGTTTTTTTGGTGACCTGATATTCACATTTTTTGACCATCTTCCACTACAGCACTATCACCTTTCAATCCCAGCCACTCAAAACTCCTGTGGGGGGTGTATCAGTAGTACTTCGAACTTTTGGTAAGTCCCCGCAAGCTCCTGCCTGCTACATGCCAAGCTAATCCTTGTATATTCAGCTTCGCTGCCAGCTGATTATCAGTATTGAAATTTTATTCAAAATTCCAACCTGCGCCTCAATGGAGGCTTCACAATCATTACCGAGCTCATCCGTGTATGCTATGAGCAACAAAAAACTCCCCGAGGTTAGTTTTCTCATCCGACCCAATCTGTGGATATTGACTATACTCTAATGCAGCGCTATCAACTTTGATCTCAGTCGCCTAAGGCTCCCGTGGGTGGTGTATTAGTAGTACCTTGAACTTTTGGCAAGTCCCCACGAGCTTCCGTCTGCTACACGCCGAGCTGATACTTGATTTCCAGCTTCATCATAATTTCCTTGATGTGTCATGACGATTTATAATAATAATTTAATAAAATTATGAAATCACAATCCCTGCTTGAGGACCAGTCCCTGGGCTGCACTACACATGAGACTCTTTGCAAGAGGATAATGACCCTGCAAAATCCTCCCAATCCCACCCCGCCTCCTCCCACTGATCCCGCCCTCTTGACCTCATACCACCACCGTCTCAGTCCACGAGTGCAAGTCGCTCGTCGGCCTTGTACCACCACCACCTCGATCCACGAGTGCTCGTCGCTCGTCGACCAGCCCCATCATTGCGCTCGTCGTCCCGCCCCCCTCTGCCCTCGACCTCCAACCCGACCTCAGACCCTCCTTCCTCTTCGCGGCCGCCTTCGAGTGCGAAGTCGACACCAGCCGCCACCTATGAAAGCTCGGTCGGTCGGCCCGCTGCAGGCGACCTCTCTTGCCATTGTACCACCGCCACCACCACTTGGTTCTCGAGGGTAAATCCCTCGTTATACGACCATCTTGACTCCTCGCCACCACCACCACACCCACCACCTATAAAAGCTCGGTCGAGCGGGCGACCTCTCTTCGTACCACCACCACCACCACTTGGTTTTTGAGGGTAAATCCCTCGTTATACTACTGCCTTGACTACAAAATGTCTACAACCTCGCTGGCACCATTCTCGACGGTTTCCGAGTGTCGATCGCTCGTTGCGCTCGTCTTCGCCCCGCTCGTCGTCGTGCTTGCGCTCATCGTCACGACACTCATCCTCACCTCACCTATCATCCCCCCGCCCTTCTCCGCCGGCCAATGGCTCTGGTATTACTGTGCCTGCGTCGGGCTCCACCTCATCTTCTTCATGACTCCGCCCATGCTGGCTCAAATGTGGGCGACCTACTTCTCCTTGCTTCTGCTTGCTAACGGGTTTCCAGAGGGATGCTACCACCGCTCGCTCGCATCACCACCTTCGTCGAGTATGCCGGTCGCTTTGCGAAGGAGGGCTACGGCACCGTATACGTCACAGCGGTCATCAACTACTTCCTCGGGCAGTTCTACTCCGGCCAGATTGGCATTGCCGAATTCCTCGAGCACATGTGGGTGAAGGTCGGGCACGCCGCGGACTTGCCAAGTGCTGGAAGAGGTATTCCAAATGCAACTTCTGCCAGACGCATTTCTGGCTTTTCTGTTTTCACCCGCATCAACAGAAGGTCACAGGTGAGTCTTTCACGTGTCTAGTTATTCCGCTAATTTTCTTCACTGTCTAGAACGCATGTGCCACATCTACTTTGACATGAAGGACAAACAAGCTTACCTGGATTGTTCCTGCCATGTCGTTCACGAGGAATATTGGTGGCTGAAGAAACTCGGCAGCTTCGGGGAGGTCGTGGCATGTGTGTGCAGTATGTTGGATGCCCTCGGTGAATCTGATGTGCCTCGGTGAGTCATGACTTATTGTCTGTCTGTAGTTTGTTGCTCATCCTCCTCAGGGAGGATTTGGGGGACACGTGGTTGGCTTCCCTTCTGGCGTAATAGTAGATATGTTTCTTGATTGTACATACTTACATCTTGGGTAGCTAACAGAGGAGGAACTGTAAAGTGGAGTGTACATACAGTGCATCTCCTTCAATTTCCTTCCTTTAAATTTCTTTGCTGACTTTATTTTGCAGGTATCTAATGTATATTACAGGCTACGTCTACTTGAATACACAGCACATACATCGCTGCACGGTCCATGCTCGAACGATTTGAACCTTGAGTGCGTATTTTTGTCACAAAAAAAAATACCTTGGGCTAAATCAGCCCTACCTCAGATACACTGGAAGGAGGTGACTCAGGATAATGGAGGAGACGACAGGTAAACTACGTAGGACGGCCCTATGTAAGTATTAGCTCAATGAATATATTCTTCGTTCGCGCAGTGGACGGGGCTTGACCCTAATTATTATTTTTAGCCCTTAGGGGTCTGAGGCTTGACGACCCACCCCGAAGGTGCACCTGGGGCTGCACCCGAGGGTGTACCTTAGGGTGCACCCCAGGGTTTCCTAAAACTCCAGGTTTCAGCGTGTCTTTCCAAAATCTGGGAAAGTCTTTGTTCCAATATAGCTGAAAGCACTGCTGAAAGAAGTTCTTTCAGTAGGCCTTTCGGCTATATTGTAAAGACTTCCTTTGTATCTGCCACAAAGGTCTCCTGAAACCTAACATTTCGGGAACTCTTTCGCACACTGGCAATACCCAACCAATAAATGATGGTTGGTTCGGCACCCAATTGATGTTGCTTTCGGGCGCCTTTCTCACATGGTCGAAAGGATGGAAATTAATGAAGCCAGAAAGCGCTACCGATTCTCAGTGTGTCTGAAATCCTTTCTTACTTATTTGAATCTTGCTAAGTCAATGAAGATTTATTAAGCTACTAATACATATAGTTTTCCTTAGGTTTTTTGGCAACGTTAAAAGATTCCAGTCCTGGGTGTGTTATCTCTTGGATGTCGAAAAAGCAACCCACCATTTCCACTTCTTCATGTGAAGCTGAATATATTGCTGCTTGCTTCGCTGCCAAGGAAACTGTTTGGCTTCGAGCAGTTCTCAAGGCAATTAACTTTAATCAAATCTGTGCAACACCCATCCTCGATAATCATGGAGCTCAGGTTCTTACAGAAGACCCTTCCTTCCATGCTCATTCTAAACACATAGATGTGCAATACCACTATACCCGCGAATGTGTCGAGATGGGTGACATCGAATTTAAAGATGTACCAACCAAAGACAATGTTGCCGATGCATTTACCAAATCACTACCTTTCCCTTTATTCAACGAACTCCGCCAACAAATGAGAGTTGGGCCACCTTGACTGGATTCCATTCGAGGAGGATCCGGACTTTCATTGGTGAGGAGTGTTGGATTTCCACCAGGAAGTCCAGTGTACGTGACCATCACATGATCGTGTCATGCCTCATATCAGGCACGCAACAGACCTTTGTCCTCAGTCTCTGCTATGCACACTGACTGAGGTAAAGTGTCTGTTGCACTCTCTCGGACTGTATGCTTATACATTACCTAGATACATTGTGTCTAGGTACAGACATATTTATATATGAGTCTCTGCTACGCACACTGACTGAGATACATCGTGTCTAGTTTCTACATTAATAAACCTTTCTCATACGGTGATATGGCTGATGTTTCTCCAGTGATTCACATATTACAAACCCAATTTGTAGGGATCGGCACCATACCGTATACGGTTCCGGCCCGTACAAATACAGGCCGTAAATAATTACGGCCCGTAGCCGTACCCTGGGCTGTATGGTACGGCAAATTTATGGCTACGGATGCCGCATACGGGTGCCGATCCTCGTGCCGAACAAGGTGGGTGGGATCAAGCATGGCAGATTCAGAGGTTTTAACCTTCCCTAAGGCTCTGTTGACCTGGCACTTCCACACGTATGCCGTATTATACGGTTATGGTGCCGATCCCTACCAATTTGTTTGTTTTTTAATTTTCATGCACTTCATGAATATTGAGATATCTGTAAAGCAAGCCTGAGACTTTGGCAACTCCATCAGACTTTTGACAAATCCCTTGTGACCTTGTACAAGGCCAAAAAAGGCCCACAATGGCCGCAAGGCCACAAGTGGAGTCGTGATTTCAACAAGGCAACAAAAAACAGGGTTTTATTTTTTTTTCACCGGGTGCATTGAGGAGTACCCACATACTCGAGAGGGTGTTTGTTGACTTTTGACCTTGTGAACTTCTCGACAAGGTCAAAAGGCCAAAAAAGGCCAACAAGGTCACAAGGAAAATGTCAAATGGCTGATGTCGCAGAAGAGGATTGGAGGGAAGGAGAGATTAGATATGCAGAGTTGGTGGTACTTGAACGCTGAATAAATAGTCACACATATGTGAGGAACGTGGTATTAGCAGGTGCTGCCAGCGGAACAAGGGGAAGCTGTTGTTTGGCCAGAAAAATCGGTGCGTTCAATATTCACGTGGTCGTTCAGGGGCCGAACCTTTCCGTATTACTATCAACTTGACCCCCAACGATATCATAACTTACACAAGCCTCATTAGGGGAAGTCAGAGTTGGTCGATTCGCGGTCGATTCGACTTTCGATTCTGCATCGATTCTGGAAATAGAATCGACCGAGAATCGGTTATCCAAGAATCGAAATGGAATTGAGAATCATTCAAGAATCGAGGCAGTTCCTCCTCCAGAGGAGGAACTGCATCAAGAATCGTCGATTCTCGCGGCGATTCTCGTGACACGTCGATTCTGATGGTGCAGAATCGCCGTAGAATCGAACCCAGAATCGGGTCGGTCAGAGTGATGTCTCGATTCTCGGTCGATTCTGGTCTCAGAATCGGGTCAGAATCGAAGCCTGAATCGACCATGAATCGAGCCAGAATCGACAACTCTGACTTCCCCTATTAAGACGGCTAGAACTTAGCTTGAACGTTCAGCAACAAACACATGCATCCGGCTTAATCAACTCGACCCTTCTCTGCGCGCAGGGGTGCAACCGTGCAGGCTGTCCATTTGGCACACCTCTCCTCATCATCCGTAAGTAGGTGTATTCCTGTGCCAGCGGCTAATGTTGATCCGCCATGTACGTCTTTTATCCCACTAGGATTCTTGTCCATTACGGATAGAAAGAGGGCAGAGCCTGGACGCTCTACTTGTCGCTGTCTCTTTCTCTTAAGCTCTTTGCGGTAAACCTTGGGACCAACAGAAGCAATTGCAAGGATCAAAAATGGTAACCTACAGTGGCAGTGGAGCCTCCGGTTTAACGGCGCTTATCTTTTAATGTAAGCCACGATCAAACACATTGACAAGGTCAAGGATAGGCGCACTTGGGGCGCAAACCTGGACCTTTCCCCTCCTGCCACCGAGCCTCCCCGTTTTTTCGACCTTTGCATGTCCCGGCCATATTCATACGGCAGAGTGAACATGGATGGCGAAGGTGAGTGTCCGTGCTCGCGTCTTTGGCTCTTTCACTTCACCTCGCCTCACCTCCCGTCACTCAGTTTTTGATCTAGAACAGTTGCACGCGGACGTCGCGCCTACGTCAGGACGGCCTCCGCCAGGGGATTCCCATGGTGCGTAACAATAAGCTATCATTGGAAATCATCGAATAATGCCTCGGCATAGAACTCAATCCATATGACGTTCGCACCGAAACTAGCCCCTCTACCCCGCACAACGAGGTCCAATGACTCCGAGTCGCGGAAAGTTCTCCTCCTGGATAGGTTCACCCTCGGAGCTGCCGTATGATACAACGCGACAAGGAACTCCACAGTGGTCTCCGAAACTTCTGCACTTGCTCCCGATGTGCCTATTCGTCGCTTTCCTTCTCCTGCTCATCGTCGGGCTCGAGATGTTAAATCGCCACGTATGTCCTCACACGCCACTCATTCTCTTTCCCTGACTCTTGTTAGTCCCCATACAATGCACCATCCGCAGGTATGCAATTCATATGGACCTACCTCCCCGTCGCCCTTCTCATGGTGGTCGAATGGATATGGGTGGCATACGATCTACAAGTCAAAGTTCTCGTCCCGTGGGCATCCATGTCGCACGGCCCAACGCCCGCAGCGAAGGGCTGGCTACTAGACTACATTGGCACGAACTACCTCGTCCGCATCTGGACCGCCATCAAGTATCGCCACGTCGTTGTCTTGCTGACATCCGTCGGCCTCTGGGCCACCGCCATCGCAGGCATTGCGACCACCTCACTATTCCAGTCTCACGACGTGTCATATACGTCCCCCGCCACCCTCGTGCGCACCACGAGTCTACTAGACCCTGCATCCGTTGGCCCTAGCATATTCGCGGACAAAAGCTACATCAGCTATTATCTCGGGCGGCAGGTTCTATCACTGTCCCGGCCTCGGTGGACGACATCGGACAACATCGCCATAGAGGCCTTCGCGGATCCCTCAGCGACTTCGGTGGCAGAGATGCTCAGGGCCACGACGAAGGGGTACTCCGCGGATTTGAACTGCACGGCAGCGACCGTCTCCTATGCTGGAAACGTGTCGATTGTCGGGCTCGATCCCGATATTCCGCAGGCATGGGCATTTCTCGCCAATGTTGACGCAGCAGGATGTCAAGCGACCTACAATCTCACCGACACCAATACAGGCAGGGTATTTGCCGACCGTATGTGCTGTATCGATGTAAACTTGTTCTGTGCTCGCTAATTATTTTTATTAGAGATTTACTCATACGGAAGAGTGTACAACCACACCTGTCCCGGATCCTCAACTTTTACCACGGTTTTTGCCCTGGTCATGATGAGCAATTACAAGTTTATTTCTGGATCTGCGGTGTCGTGTTCCCCGTCGTACTCTCAGCATGAAATTTCGGTTTCGACTCCCTCGTCATCGTCTCTGCCCCTCACCGTGTCTGTGATACCCGGAGCTTCTGAAGCGCTGTCTGTACCAGCATGGGCCGGAATGCTCCAATGGATCAATTCTACGACTGGCTTGCCCAGATTGCAGGATATCGATATTCAGTTCCAGACGGACCCGTGGGCCGAATGGAACAATGCCGCAATAACGCTCAATTGCGATTGCGATCCGTGGTTCTATCTCGTCGGGCACGGCCAGAATGTGAACGAGACGCAGCTCATGGACGCGGGCGTGCTGGCCAACGCGAGCAGGGTGTCGTTCACCGAGATCTTCTCCGATGCCGCACAGTCCCTGCTCATGAGTGCCCCGCCGGCCGCGGCCGCCGCGGCGTCGATCGCGGGCTTCGTGGATGTTACTGCCCCGTGGCTCATGGCGCGTGTGGCGAGCATACGGATCGCGCAGGCGGCGTTGAGCGTCCTCGCAGCTGTGGCTCTCGCGGTGTATCTCCTTCGGCCTCAACCTGACCTTCCGGTGGATCCTTCGTCCATGGCTGCACAAGCATTCCTGCTGCAGTCGAGCCATGACGAGATCGCTTTGGTCATCAAGGACACGGCGACCATGAGCGATCGGGAGACGCGACTCATGTTGAAAGACCAGGCATTTTCTGTTACCAACGGGCGCAGGTTCTTTATCGGGAGCCAGAGGTTAGGTAGTGATGTGCCAGTTCGTTGGAGGCTTTCTATGCATTCATTATTTTCCTAACGTTTATTCCTTCCAGACACCGGGCCCGCTTAGAAAAGCGCCTGTTTGGCGCCCGGTCGCGCTTCACCCCTTATTCAAGCTCGCCCTGTGCTTGATCGTCATTGGGACTATCATCACATTGGAGTTTACGCTTGGCAGGAGCAGGGCGAATTACGGGTTCGGAGATCTGCCCGCTTCGGGTCAAGACTCGTGGACCTATGTCGTGCCGGCATATTTATTTATTCTGGGCCTGGTGCTCTCCTCGTACACATTCAGCGTCAGTACGCTGGAGCCTTTTTTCGAGATGCATCGCGCGCCTCAACCCGCACGCCGATCTGTCAGATACTCGCCAGCCCACCGCACGGCTGTGGGCTTGATGTACCACGCGCTTCGATACCAAAGTGTCGTCGGGCTTTCGTGCGCAGCAATCATGCTGACGGTGCCGTTCTTGAAGATTGCTGTCTCGGGTCTCATCACGACTGCCGCCGCGCCTGTCCAAAACGCTGCGCAGGTCTCGGTAACCACCATGTTTAACACGACGACCATTTTCAAGAATCTATATGATGTTTGCTTAAGCAATCCCGGTCTCAACAGCCAATCCGGTTCAATTTCTGATTTGCTTAAGCAAACACCACCAAGCGAGAGGAGGCAAGTTCATAATGAGTGAAGGAAAAGAACTCTGACCATGATCAGAGTCCAGCAGAACAGTGTTCAAGCATGGTTCTGTTCTTGATTTGCTTAAACGCTGATTATCTGTTCATTCAAAAAGTGTTGACACCAGGCGGGTTCGAACTCAGACAAAGCTCACCACCGTTAGATAAACACAAGGATAGAGAGGGGGTATTAACCACTGTGCCACAGAACCAATATTGGCAGGAGAGAACCACACCTTTATGTCCAAGTTGCTGGGACTCTCAGAACTGGTATATTTGCATCTCACTGGCCACTTAGTACATGGGAGGAACATAATGGCTGCCCTAATGTCTTCTTGAGTAGTCCAGGATTTTACAAGCACACATAAATCACGCTGAAGTTGATAATTGCTGCTATTAAATTGTTCTGTTGTACCTGTTCTCATTCAGCTTGATAGCTAAATGCAGACTGAAAATAGCACAGGACATCTTGATATGAGATGCATCCACTGAGCAAACACTTTCAAGTACGAGATCCAGCATCCTATCACTGTCCAAGACACGTTTGGACTTGTGAAATCCCAACAAGAAATGGGCTCCCAAGGAAGCCATTTGACACCTAGTGTAAGCCTTGCCATCACTTCTCATTGGCTCAGTGGTTATGACTCGTCTTCTGAGGGATGTGTGCTAGAGGTCCTTGGTTCGAATCCTTCAACGGCCATTCCTTGGATGCTGTTTTTTGAACAGTGTTTGAACACTATTTAAACACGGTTTAAACCAATGTTTGATCTGAACCTTGTTTCAACACCGATTTGCCTTGAACACACGTCCAGAGCCAGCTGTCAGCTGCAATGCTTCGGACCCTGTGAGCTGATAAGTTAACATGTTTGAACAGAGCAATAATTGAACCGGGTCATCTGTTGAGACAGCGATTGCTTAAACAAACCTCATATGGTTACTGCATTTTCCCACTTGACGATAATGCGGAAACACTTGTGAGTATGATCCTCCCTGGCCAGACCTTGGCACTCTCTCAGATCGAAAAGTACCAGCTGCCGCTCCCTCCGTGGACCACCACCCTCGGTGCGGTCGGGCAGCTTGATTTGGGCCAGCTTGGCCAACTTGTGCAAGTGCCGAACACCACCGTGACCATTCCACTCCCAGTGATGCGGGCGGAGCTGGGGCCTTGCGCTCCTCTGACGGGCGTGGACCTGGTTATTCTGCCTTCGAATCAGGTGCAGCTGCCGCTTCCGCCAACGACCGTCGACCCAACCTTAGATAATAATCCGGTGTGCAATTTCAATGGGAATATCGATACGAACTACGGAAAACCAGAGAATATCTCGCTCTCCTTTCCCTCTTCCCCCGGGTGGTTCGGCCAATTATATCGCCCCACTTGTGGCGGGTACGTCATAATATACGGCAGGACTCAGAGCGCGAATGTGAGCCAGATTGGCGATATAACCGTCGTGCAGTGTGCATCCTACAACTTGTCCATGTGAGTCTCCACTCACCATCTCGTCTCGCGAGGATAACAGGCCTAGGTCCACACAGGACGTTACATTGGCCTATGTCGCTAAAACGGTGGACATCCTATCTATCGACTGGTCGAATCCCAAAGACACGATCGTCATGAACAGCTTCCCGATCAACGAGTCTGGTTATCTCGACCATTACTTGCCTACTGCGAACTACGAGGCGAACTCGAGCTTGTCCTTCGACGCCTTCATGCAGATCATGACGCTGCGCAACACATCCGTCCCGCTCGACGCGTACCTGGACCCTGCGACACTAACTGGGGCCGCACAGGCGCTGTACACCGCGTACTGGGCAATATTCGCGTCGCTGAACCTGGTCATCCCCATCAACGCCACTAGCGCGCAGCCCGCGGACGCTGTGGCGCGGTTCAGCCGCACGCGTATTGTGCAGGCCGCGACGCCAACACGCATCCTCGAGGCGCTGCTTGGCGGCGTCCTCGTATTCGGGCTCATTACGGCGTTCATGGTGCGGCAGACGAACCATGTGCTCACGAAGCCGCCGTACTCGATAGGCGCGACCATGGGGCTGCTGGTCGACAGCGCGTTCGTGGAGCTGGAGGAGTTGCGTGGGGTGCAGCGCCTGGGGGATTTGGATCGTGCGCTTGAGCCATATGCGTTCCACCTTGGGTGGGGTACCAACCCGAAAGGAGGCAACCGGTTCGGAGTGGATATTGTAACGAATTGACCATTTGTTCCCGAAAAACGTAAACATGTAATTTCTAGATGCGCAGAAAATACTGGTTTGAACTGGTTTGCGGAGTATGAACGTATATGAACCTTGAATTGTATTAGCTACAGTGAATTGATGTAGCACTAAAACCAAGGAAAACTAGGCAGGCCTGCGAAATTGTAAGCAATACGGCGGTTTTTCCAAGGAAGTACCCGTAGCTTTAATTTCACCTTAGCAACTGTAATAGTTTTGTGATAATTTTCCGGCCAGACAGGATATTCACAAACTTTTCTTTCGAGTCCTTTCTCTCATGAGTAATCATGTTGTAAATTAACACTGCGCTGGGCACTAGGCTTCAGAGGGTAAGTAAGTATTGTGCGGTTTGAGGATCCGCGACACGTAAAGTATCATCAATTAAACCGTTACAAGCACGCACGCAGACGGGTTTGAGATATTCTTAGTGAAAAACGATGTTGTTCAATCACAATTTGCGTTGCTGTTAGATAACACATTTTTCACTTACAAGATTTATCCGCTTACACCGCATATTCTAGATCAACAACCGCGGCAGAAAATTCAACTCGGATTCGAAGTAAGTGGCAGTGCCAAGGACATGCTACTATGTACGTTGATGTCGTGGCGTGCACCAGTGACCCCGCGCCTTGGCGGAACAGTTTCAATTGGATAAAGCCCCACTTGTTACCACTCAGAAGCTAAAAATCCAGGCGAGATCTTGCCTTTCTCCTACCCCGGTTTGGCGACCGCATTTTTGCCGCCCCGTACCGTCGCGGGTACTGGTACATCCAAAAGACGGCAGGCACGTACCCGTCTCGATGCCAAATGCCAAAAAATCACGGCCGTCCCCGTTGACGGGACGTTGCTCAGCCAGCCCTACAACGCTAACAGACCCGGGAGCGCCGACTTTTTTTGGGTGGCGGTGATTTACTTTACAGCAGAATATCTCAAGCGTGGGATAATGCGCGCCGCAGAAGCATGTCAGACGACCCCGCGGATCCCCAAATCAGGCGTTGGGAGTTGAACAATCACGATGCGACCGGACGTCAGCTAACCTGCGCCGAGCCTATACCATACTAGTACTCGAGGTGAAGCGATTGAATGTATTATATTACGGTATTTGCGTCTTGGAGCACTCACCTGCGCCACGGGCCATGCCAAATGCACCCAACCTGTTTACTTCGATCGAGTTACTCACCTCAGGAACATACTCACCGCGCGCCGCGCCAGGAACCACCCACCGCCACCACCTGGCTACCCCGCGCCAACCCCACACGCACCCACCGTCCGCGCGCCGTGCCTGAAAAACGCATCACGCGCTGCCTCGCAGCCCAATCCGTTCGATCGCCACCTGCCCACCCGAGCCTGCGCGGATCCCCGGGGGCGGCGGACCGCACGCCAAGAGTGCGCCACGACCCCTGTATGTATTATGTTATGCAGTCGCATCAAACCAGGACAAGACGCGTGATTAACCCACCCGCGTGCGATATGCAAAGAAACCAAAACCAAAGAGAGTAAGGAGGGGAGAGGAGGATCCGGCCCGGGAGCGAACGTGCGTGTCGAAAAGGAGGAAGGATGGAAGGATAAGTAGGTCAACTGAAGCTAAATTCGAGAAGAAAAGGAAGGAAGGTAAACGGCAGGTGGGGGCGGGGAACGATAACGTAAAAGCAGCGCAGAGTACACTTACTCGTGTATATGTGGAGATAGTTCAATTCGTAGGGTTCACGGAGGGAGGGAGGGAATGGAAAGACGCGCCGCAGCCGAGTCCGTCAACGTATCTCTCGGAGCGCCGTTTTGGTGTTGGCTGGCTGGTTGGATTGATTTCTTCTTCGTTCTTCTCCCCCCTCCTCCTTCTTCTTCTCGTCTCGTCGTTTTCTTCTTCCCCACCCGAGCGCTCCTCACTCATCCTTCCCCCGCCCGTCCGCCTCCGCGTCGACCAGCGGCATAATCGCCTTGTCCGCACTCCCGCGCTTCGCGCGCCCCGACACCGACGGCGGGAGCTTCTTCTCCTTCGGCTCTGCATCCACATCCGCGTCGATATCCGCGTCCGCATCCTCCTCGTCGCCATCCTCCTCGTCGTCCGAGCGGTTATCGTCCGTCTGCGCGGTCATGATCGATCTGCAGAAACGGTCCGCTGGTAAGCTCTCATGTTGCCAGGAAACGGGAAAGGGCAGCGTGGTCGCGGCCACCGAATCGAGCCGACGCACAGCTCATTCGTTAAAAGAAAAAACACGCACCGCACGACGACCCGGATGATGAGGTAATACCAGAACAGGTTCAGCGCCTGCAGCACGCACAGCGTGTAGAACATCTGGTCGCGCATCCACAGCGCCATCCACGCGCCGGCGCGCGGGTTCCACTGGCGCGCGTGTTCGCTGCGGAGGTGTGAGTTGTGCGTGTGAGGGACGGAGAGAATTGGGTGCGGTTGGGTGCGGGTGTTTGGGGTGGGTTGGAAAACGGACGGGAGAGAATGCGGGGGAGACGGGGGAGCGTGGGAAGGGAGGGGAGGGGGAGCGAGGGACACAGAGAAGTGGGGAGAGGGGGGGGGGGGGGGGAGGGCAGGACGAGCGAAGAAAGTGGAGTAAACAAGAACGACCACGCACGGCACCAAATGGAACTCGTAGCGCAGCGAGTACAGGATGCGGATCGAGATGTAGTGCCGGAAGTACCTGCCGGTCCAAAGTCCAAACAAACCGTTAGCGTCGAGTTGCATCACTGAACTGCCCAAACAGGCCGGCGTGGAGGCGAACCCTCGTCGGACGAAAAGCGAGCAGCGGGAAATCGAACACCGAGCGCCAGTCTAGCCGTCCACAAAACACGAAAGCGCCGCACGAAGCACGCGACGAAAGGAAGCGGGAGATACGGGAAAAAAGAAAAAAGAAAGAAGAAAAAAAAAGACGCACGTCCACACGACGACGAACACGCCCAGCGACACGACCTTGGCGCGCTCGAGCTGCAGGTAGTTGAGGAGCTTGGAGAACTAGGGCGCGCGCGTCAGTCGGCAATTGGTTCGCCGAGGGAAGGGGGCAGTCATATGTATGTATGCGGGTGCGGGAACGCGGGAGACGAAAACACATACGGAAAGGAGGGGTTTGGACTGGACACGGGATGGGATGGCGGTGCCGCCAAGAAACGCGCGGGGGGTGTAGCTTGGGCTCGGGACGGGGCGGTGTGGTATATATAATATAGCGGGTTCGCGGGATGTGATGTGATATAATATATAGCGTGTTCGGGGTAGAAGACATACGGTACGACAGACAGGAATCGAGGACACAAGGAGAACAAAGAAAGAAAGAACGAAAAGAAACGCACCGCCAAACACAAATCGGGGACGTCCATGCTCATGAACACGGCGTTGCCGAGGAGCGTGACGTTCATGAGGTAGCTCCAGCTGCGGGCGCATTAGTGGCGGCTCAAACGCAGCGGGAGGGTATGTGACAGGAGGAAGAAGGGCGCCGCGCCGCGGGATGAGATGCGAAGAAAAAAAGCACAAGACGATGATACGATACGCATAGCCATCCCCACGGGACAAAAGCGCCAAGAGCAAACTACTGCGGCGCCACGCGTCCAACTGCGCATCCACCATCCGACGCCGAACGCACACCCGCGGGACCGCAGAGGGCACGCAAGAGAAAATAGGGCGATGGGCGAAGGAGATGATCCGCCGCGCAGCCCCGCCGCAGAAACGGAACCACGCCGACCCCCGGGGAGACAGGAGCGCCGGCATGGTAGGTATAGAAGCACGTGCGCGAAGCTGCCACTGGAGCAAAAACAGAGAGAGCGGGGAAAAACGGAGAAAGGGAATAAAGAAATCAGGAAACGCACCTGACCATCCACACGGTGATGCAGTGGTGGAGGACGAGCTCCCAGTGGTCGGAGCGGCGCTTCTCGAGGCCGAGGGTGAGGACCTGGCAGCGCGGGTGAGCGTCAGCGGGTGTGAGAGCGGTGGCGCGCGAAAGATAAAAAGGGGCAAGGGAGTGTCCGAGTCAGAGTCAGAGCCATTGAAGATGACGACGAGGAGGGCAAGAACGGATCTGGTTTCGAACGCGAAACAGTGGATGGGCAGGGAGCTGAGAGGAATGGAGGAGGGTTGATGGGGGAACGTGACGGGATGCAATGAGACAGGCGGAGGTCGAAGCACCGAAGACAGTGAGGGGTTGATGATGGATAGATTGATGGGAGACGGAGGGGAAGCGCAAATTACAAAGGGGGAGGGGACAGGGATACGAACCAAGAACTGCTGCAGCCAGTAGGCGATCTGGGAGAGGTAGTAGCGCTTCATGGCGCCGCTGAGTGCGGCGTGGGGGTAGTCGCGCCAGAAGAACTCGGTGCGGAACCACCATGTGCGGGACTGGGACATTACGTACTGGGGGAGGCGGGTTAGCGAACAAGAACAGTAGGAGGAATGGCGGGCGGGAGACGGCGACTCACCACGCCCCACGCCCCAAACACGGCAAAATAGACGACCGCATACCCCTGCTCGCCGAACCGCAGCAGCTTCGTCTTCTTCGTGATCCCGCGGCTGCGCGCGAGCGCGGGGAACGCATAGTGCGACAGGACGAGGCGCAGGAACGAGAAGAGCACGACGGTGTACGCGAGCAGCGCGAGGTCGCCGTAGCCCTTCGCGTACAGCGTCACGTCCGCGCCCGGGGCGGCGGTGCTCCCCGGGGGTCATGGGGCGGCGCGGGGAGCGCGTGCGAGAGGCGGAAGCACGCGGCGAAGGGGTTGGTGCGCGGGCGCAGGCCGGGCGGGAGGCGCGGGAGGAGGAAGTGCGTGGGGAGCGCGAGGAGGGGCGGGGCGGCGAGGAGGAGGGCGGCGGCGAGGGGGAGACGGCCCAGCGCAGGAGGGGCGAGACGGGGGTTGGGGGGCGGGGCCGCGGCGGGGCGACGGGGGGGCGGTGACGGGGGACAGGAGTTGCTCGGGGTGGAGGTGCCGCTGGCGGTGGGGGCGATGAAGGGGCCTGCTACCTGGTGCAGCGGGTCGCTGGGGGGAGGTTAGATGGGCAGAGGTAGCTGGGGACGGATAGCGCACTCGATTCTGCTCTGGTTGCGGGGAGTCCTGGCAGTGGAGATCATCGACGCTGGATGTGGCGTGTGTGCAGACCCATCATTTTATGATTACATGCACGTGCCTGCCACACAGCCCTGCCAGCTTGGCCCCTAGCCAGCGCATTGACTCAGGACCGGACTGTCATAGCGCACTGCCCGCAGCCACGCCCCGTCCCGCCCCTTTCAGACCCGGTGTGCCCGCACGCATTCAGTGTTTCCAGCGGCCATCGCTGCGTCAGGCTACTCGCCACCTCGCGCCGCTCCGCCGCTCTATCACCTCAAACAGCAACGTGTGTCCCACTTCTGCCCTGACAGGCCTGACAGTGATGGATATGCATGGTCCGTTCTAGGACTCACCCTTCACCCAGTTTCGGATCTCCATGACGTCGAATCGACTGCGCACATCAATAGCCTATCGCGCGCCGATCCCCGTTCACGCCCTCGATTCAAAAATTGCCCCGGGCTGCTCGGTCAAGCCTCGTGTGACCCGTGCCTCCCACAGTTCTTCCAATGACGTCGAATCTTCGCACACCGCCTAATTATAATCCACCATTGCGTCACCGATCCCCATCCTCGAATGGAAAATGCGCCTAGCCCCAGAACCCAAGTGTCACGCGATGCCCACCAGCGCTCTCCCCCATGGACGCCGTCCTTGTCATATATCACCTCGCTCTCCATGCCCCATAAATAATCTGCGCCCCGTTACAATCCAACGTGGTCGCCACTCTGCAGACCATGTTCCCACCCGAGCCAGAAGCCTACCGTGTGTCTCTCACACACACTTGCGTGCCTGATGGATCTGCGTGGTCTCTCCCACACTTCTTCCAATGACGTCGAATCTTCACACCGTGCACCTAATTATAATCCGCCATTGCGTCACCGATCCCTATCCTCGAATGAAAAATCCGCCTTCGATAGAACCCAATTGTCACGCGATGCCCACCGGATCCACTGGGCGCCCGCTGGATTTCTCCCCCATGGACGTCATCGTCATAAATAATCCGCGCCCCGTCATAATTGTCCATTTGAATGGGTCGCCACACCGCCCAGCCCATCTCCCCACCCGAGCCATCACAACTCATTGGCTGCGTAGTGTAGCGGTTATCACATCAGACTCTGACTTCCGTATCTCGACTCTGGTGACCCCGGTTCGATTCCGGGCGCGGCCTTGTCTTTGCAACACTTGAATTTTTGATCTTCCTTCCTTTTCCACGTTTTTGGTTCTCGTGACAGGGTATGTTCTCACCCCTGGACCTGTAGGGCACTGTAATCATCTCATAGATATTCCAGACAGGCAGAACGAAAAAATGGGGATAGAAGCTATGCACCCGTCCACTATTGCAAAAAATCCTCTACGACTTACAGACTCGGCAGTCCCAGTATTGCATCGCATTGCATTGCATCCACCCCTGTTCGGCTTAATTCCTCATGATCACACGATTTCTCTCCACAGACCACCCAAGAGTCCTCGCTCCTATCCGGCCTCCCTGCATCCTCGACACATTCCATTTCCTCCTTTCTTTGGTTCCGTGACTTTGTCGGTGGCGACGGGCTGGATACCAAGTAGGACCGGCGGAATCGCCTTTCTCTCCACTTTCTTCAACTCATCCACCTCGTCATGCTTGAACACGTGCGTACGAACCACACTACGCCGTCCTTTGATGTATGTCACCAGAGCTGGAGGCAGATACCAGCTGGTTTGCCCTCCCGGGTATGCACAGTCGCGCTTGCGGCGGACAACACGTCGCTGATATGACATCTCGCTCCCCGCTCGGCACGGATTTTCCGGATCAAGCCGTGCCAACATCCTCGCCGCGACTGCCAACCCGGTTTCCCGCGTCTGGCGTCTGCAACCCTACTCTATGCACCCACTATTCAGCGACACAGCTTCGGGGTGCAGGACGAGAATGAATGGCTCGATCGGAGGCAGGGTACTGCGGGAGCACGGTGCTCTGGGACGACCTGAATCGTCAAATAAAAATCTTGAAGTGTGAGGGAATGTGAGCGCGGATGCGCGGCGTAAACCAGCGGATACATGAAACGTGGAGTCTGACCGGGGATGAATGAATATGTAGCGTGGCAGCAGAAGCGCGGTGTGCACGTAAATGGAGAGGCAAAAAAAAAAACCAGACTGGGGACACGGCTCTGAGTGACGGATGTGGAATTTCTCCGCAAGTGGGCGGAATGCCGCGGTCTGACATAAAAAGACCCGAGCGAGCGTGAAGCGAAAATGCGTATCAGTGAGACGGAGGTTTTGCGTGGATATGAATAGCGAGCGTAACGCCCTGGGTGCTGCGGCGGACGTGAATGCACAAGTATATGTGCGCATGAAGTTCCAAGTCGGCAGATTTAAGCTCTGGCCACAGAGGCATGGCGTGGGACATATAATGCCGGCGGTGGGCGCAGAGCGCTGGACATAAATTGGTGGGTATCAGCCCTGCATGAGCATGCATCTGTGCATGGGCGCGGATCGGTAATTATCGAATGGGCGGGCGGCCCCGAATGGACGTGGATGGGTTCTGCCCCGCATAATCATGAAACTCCGAACGGGGCGGATAGGGAGGCCACAAATGGATGTGGATGGCCATGGGAAGGTACAGTGTCCCGAGCGAGCAGGAAGCTCCGAATGGGTGTAGACAGGAAAGTCCCGCATCGGCGCGGAGGCGCCGAATAGACGTGAGTGGAACGGATACGGAGGTCCGAATGGGCACATAGGCCCCAAATGGACGTGGGTGGAAGATGAAATGCCCCGAATGAGCGCAGAGCCCCAAATGGGCGTGGATAGGAAAGTCGCGGAAGGACGCGGAGGCCCCGAATGGACACGGAAGGGTAGGTGGACATCCTCCAGTTTCTCCAAGGGTTTCTCTCGTGATTTTTTTGGGCCTCAAAAGCCACAGAGTTGCGAGGAAAGAGAAAATATTAGGTCTGCGTTTGAACATGGATATGGCATTCATTGTTCTCTAACTAAATATCTTGTTTCGAGCGTGCTGCCAAGAATGCTAAGAGGGACATCAGCGGGAGGAGGAGCGAGGGCATTTTTCTTCTACATATGCAACTCTTTCCTTGGGTTCATCGAGGTATCCGTACCCGAGTACTAATATTGTGTAGAAGAAAAATCGTTGAATTTCAACATCCACCACAAGGAAAATACGAAGCCCATACTTTAGTTCAACTGGCCACAAAGGCATACTGACCCGAGCCCACTGCTACTCGCACAGGCTCCCCAGGCGACGACGCTAGAACCGTAACCCCCTCCCTATCCCGCAAATCCACACCACTCTCCGAGAGCTGACTTGAAGAACTGCTGAAGGAGACCGTCGCAGTGATGCCGACGGGGACGCCCACATTGATGGCGAGGGACCCAGCATCGCTCGTCCACGCGACACTGAGGTTGCCGAAGGGCGTGAACATCCAGCCGCTCGCAGAGGCGATGCGGTCGGTGGCAGCCGGATTGATGTCCACCGTCTGGAACGCGACGCTGGTGGACTGGATGCCGAGGACGTGTTTGAAGAACCAGTCTTCGAATGTACCCAGGAAGGACTACCGCGAGATGAAAGTAGGGCCGATCGAGATAAATTGAGGCGTACGTGATCATGCGAGCGCGCGTCCACAAGCCAATGTTCCCACTAAATACGACGATGGAAAATCAGCATCGGGAGCAATTTTGTGCCAATGAAGTGTATACCGTCGTGGTTGCACCGTTCTCGATCCAAAATCCCCAGCTCGGGAATGTCGTCTGCTCGGCGAGCGCGAAGGCGGTATCGACATGCCCGTACGCAGTCAACATGGGCAGCAAATATTTGGTGCCGAGTGCTCCAGTATTTAAGTGCATGCCACGATTTACCACATCGTTGACAATGCTGCCCGCGACGGCTGTAGCTGTCTCATTATCCTGTGTAAGATTGAACGCCAGGGCGAGGATGTTATGTGATTGTCGGTAGCCGCTATCTCCCACACCGTTATAGTAACCTGCAGTGGCATTGAAAAAGGCAGCGTTGAAGGAGTCTTTGACAGCGGAGGCCTGAGCCGCAAAGGATGCAGCGTCGTCGGAGTTTTCGAGGACGAGAGCAATATCGTGCATGGCGGTGAACATGCGGTATCTGCACCAGTTAATAATGTCAGTACTCCGCTCGTACGACGGAAGATCACATACAAGAAAGCAGTGGCCGGCACACGAGAATCTTCTGGAGGATTGCCCCCTTCTGGCGACGTTTCCTTCATGTGGTAGATAAATACAGAGCGGGGGAAAAGCCGCTGAGGTTCTTACAGGTGTGTTCCAATCGCCCAGCCAAGTCGAGGCAATATTACCCGGCGATCGGCCCAGTTCGAATTCCATGTAGTTTTTCATGGACGCGTAGTGGTCTGACAGCACCCGCTTGTCTCCGCGATATTCGTAAATCCACGCGGGTGTGAGGATGAGGGCGGAGCTATACGTGGATCAGCGCCAGCTCTGCTTGCAAAGAATAAATGGGCAGACTTACTGCCAAGTCGGCGCTTGGGTATCCCATCCAAAGCCCGTGTCGGGGCCGATGACGTCTGGAGGGCCTTGTCCCTGCGCTCGCGTTTCGTGGAGGTCGCGGGCGTATTTCGCTAACAGCTCGGAGCTGTCGAAGTTCGAGAGGAACATTTCCTGCGAGAACAAGGTGAGTATTTGCGCTCCAAACATAATCGATTCATGGCGCACGGTTCCAAGCATCGCGTCCCCAGACCTTCAGAAACGCTTCAGCGAATATCAGTATGGAAATTCATATTTATTACCACCCCTTCTTCTCGAACGTCGGACAGTCCGTCGGGATTGAGTGCACATTGTTCAGCATGGTGTACCGCACGGCTGCATGAAGCTTATTGAACAAGTCGCTCGACGAAGCGAAATCCCCGCGCGTTTGAAGGTCATCATGCACTACTTGGCCGATGATATCCTCGGCAGTTGGTGGCGAAGGGCCTGGCCATCCTTCGAGCTTAACATACTGATAGCCTTCCGAAAAACTGAGTATGGACCGTGAACGCGGATGAGAAAAACAGAGGGGCACCTTTATAGGAAAACTTGGGTTCAAAAGTCTCAGCACCGCCTGTGCCCGCGAGCCAAAAGCGGTCAGTTTGCCAGTTATTTGCAAAATTATGCGCAACGTCTAGATGCAACGCATTAATTTCTGGGGTTTGCCCACTATCCAACCAACGACGTACCGAGGTATATCACAGTGCCATCCGAATTTAGCTTCTCGCCAAAATGAATCGTAATGAGCGTTTTCGCCGGGCCTGTCGCGGTTATCTTTGCCCACCCAGCAACGATGCGCTCAAAGGCCGCCACGTAGATGCCAGGCACCGGCTCCGTGACAGAAATGGGGCGAAGCGATTCAACGAGCCGCGTCGGTGGTTGTCTGGCATTAACCAGGATTCCACTTGGGCCGTTTGATACCTGCACATAATCCCATGCGGAGTCGTCGAAGCCCGGATTCTCGTACCCCGGAATAACGTAACTGGCTACGAAACAGAAGATGAGAGGCACTCGAAGCTGGAATTATGGGGAAAGCTACCATCGTAATTCTCCCCGCCGTATATATCATCCAGCCGCGTCGGGCCTTCAATAACCTTCCAAGATCCATCTGAAACGACACGGCCTGTCGTGCCATCTGTGTAGCCAATCGACAGCACACCGCGGAACGCGGGTTCCCCGTGCCACGCAGCGTCAACCCAGTTCCACTGGCTCTCCGCCTGCTGCGTCACACCGTAATAGCTCCTTCCAAGCTCCAGCGCAATGGCGTTCTCGCCCTGAATCAGGAGGGAAGTGACGTCGAGACCAACATACTGCACTTGCGTGTCGTATTTAGTGAATCCCGGTGTGAGGGCGTGATCTGATGCGGGGACGCCGTTCACGGAGATGCTCGCGAAGCCGCCAGCGGAGTAGTAAAGTCTCGCGTAGGAGATTTCCTTGGTGATGGAGAAGGATTTGCGGAGGAGGGGCGCGGGGTGCTCGCCGAGGGGATCCGATACGATGACGCCCGTGTTCCAGGGCGCGACGCCGTACGCGCCGAGGGAAGTCGCGGCGACCCAGGAGGAGTCGTCTGTGGACGAAAGCTCGAATCCCGCATAATATTGGTGTCCACCTTCCACGTCGTATCAGACGCAATGAAATCTGTCGACCCATCGGAGTAGAGGATAGAGATCGCGACGAGGAGCCCGGCGGGGTTTTCGTCCGTCCCCAAATTCGTGGCGCGCACGGCGAAGAGGTTTACGCTGGCATTGAGCGGCACACGATACAGCGGTCGACCTGCCACGCGTTCGGTTCATCAGGTGCGCTGCCCACCAACATGCCGTTACGTAGAGTGTAAAAAGATTGTCTGCGGTCAGGATGATTACGGCGGAGACGGCTGTTTTGCTGGGGGACTCAGGAAGTCTTGCGGAAGGCGAGGTCCCAGGTGGTGCATTAGGCGGACTTGGTTCCACGGCCCAGATCCAGTCCGAAGTTGTTAAAGAGGGCGTAATGGTTGTTGGGACGGCGATAATGACCTGATTGTCCCAGGGACTTACGCCGTACTGACCGAGCGATGAAGCAATGGCCATGCGGAGTCGTCGAGCGCGGGGATTGAAAGTCCGTTGGAATGGATGCAGTTGCTCGCCAGGTGGAATCAGAGGCGATTATATCTGCTGTGCCGTCGTCGAACGTAATCTGTATCCCTGTGATCAATCCAGCAGGCCCATGGCCAGGTTGGTGCCAAGTACAGCAAATAGATTGCTGGACGAATTGACAGCTACATGGATGATCTGCGCAGACTTCCAGATATCGGTGACGTTCGGAGATGCGCCGACCTCAACACCGTTCACATAGAGCGTGAAGCGATCATCCACCGTCATGACGATGATAGCCGATTTCGCATTCTTGCCGGTCGGCGAGATATAGGTGAGACGGAACGCGCGGTCTCCTGCTGGTGAGTTCGAAGGATCTGGTTCGGAAGTCCAAATCCACGACGCAGCGACGAATGCGGTGGACAGCGCGTCAGGAATCACTGAAGTGTTCTTCCCGATCCAGAGGCTGGGGCTCCAAGCGTCCTGTGACAGAAGGCCTGTAGTGAAATTCGATGAGGCTGAAGTAGATCCGATATTGGTTGCCACATCCACTGTCCAAAAGTACCGAGTGTCAGATTGGAGCGCGGGCCCAGCATATTCGGCCAGATAGGGCGCGAGGATGAGACGTTGCCACTATCCCACACTTCACCGGCACCAGATGCAACGGCGGAGACGGTTAAACGATACACTTGTTGCGAACGCCCCGTTGGGACGATGTTATTACCCACGAGAACCTGGGACTGACGTCGATACCAATCGGGGCAACTTTGTTTTCGACCAGAAGTGAGGATATTGATATTGGATTCAAGGGAGTATCACGAAGATCTGAACGGAAGAATGAGAACGGCGTGGCCACAGCGTTAGGATAAGCGTTCGACAGCGCAACCAGACGAATCGCCCATGCGATCCCAAACGAGTACGGGATCGGTCGCATTGTAGGTAGGGAGGTTTGAAGGAATCAAAAGGGAATTGGTAAGACTTCAAATCAGGCGCTCGCTGGGCCTCAGTGTCGCTTAATGGAAGAGCGGGGTAAATCTGCAGTGACCTATCACAAGGTCTACTGAACATGTGCTACGGAAAAAGAAGAGATCAGCTGCGGTAATCTACGAGTCCAGTTTATAGAAAGCACCAAATATGCTGAACACGCCCAGCGGGAGGAGCACCACGGCAATTGGTTGCCAAGTTCATCCTTGCTGAATCTTCTGAGTCCGAAGCCACTGGAGTGAGCCCCAGGCGCATCACGGTCCTCACTAGGTACGGTAATTTTAGGATGTCGTCAAGACTTCGCGGGAACTCAGCAAGACTGCGTCACAAGGATGGTGGCAGAAGTGCGAAGATGATGAGAAGGGTGTAACCCTAACCCTGGCCGGTAATTTGATCTCGTTGATCTCTAAGTCTGAGGCGTAGTTGATAAAAAAACTTGGGTAAACCGCGGACTGGGGTCAGGCGTCAGAGTACCGGGTCGCTTATTGCATGAAGGGAGAAAACAATATCCCACACGCGGAAACTCTCGTAGCGCGATGGTCCAGCTTTCCTTATTTGAGAGCAGTTGAGTGGACGAGCGTTGATTGCCTATAAAAAATAAATAACGAGCACACAAGTTATGTACAGCCTCCAGATTCTCGCGGGGTCATCAGTTCGCTTACATCTCCGTGAGCTTCGCCTCCTCCATTGTAACCCATAATCCGCCCTACATGCGAAGCCATCAGTTTAAATTGCTTAAAAGTACGCATTAAGAGAAGGACACACCTCAATGAACATCGTAAGATGATTCTTCACCATCAGCCGCTCGCGGCTCTTCCACCCAAGCTCGTCAGTTTGCGCCCACGCGGCGGGGATGCGGCTGGCCGGTGGCTGGGCGTCAAGCGCGAGCGATATGCCGGAGAAGTTTTGGAGGAGGCGGACGAGGAAGAAGGACGCTTCGTGGTAGGCGAACTGTTGGCCGAGGCAGATTCGGGGACCTGACCACTATGTATTAGGGAGCGGGCGATTTAGAGACGGATTCAATATTACCTGCATTGAAGGGGAGGAATATGAAGGGGTTTGGGGTTACTGTTGTATGCCCAATTACGATTGACACTTGTGCAGATGACATAAATTGGCATACGGTATTTGTGCAGCCGCTCGTCGATGAATCGCTCCGGATCCCACTGCGCAGCTGAATTTAACATATAAGCATGGGCGACGCCTGGGCTGAGTAAGTCGCGTACCATCAGGTCCCCACAGATCCGTCCGCCGGTGCATAACCAACACGCTGAAGGGAACCCTATAATCCCCGTGGTTAAACAAGAGAAAGCATTTATAGAATCGATCGACGGACTTGGATTTCGCGGGGAGGTAGAACGGCTTTCCCCCGGTAGTAGATGGGAGAATGACGGGCGTTGTTGTGCTCCTAAGTTACCATTCACCATTCACGTGTTGGGTAGATATACTAGGTGGAGGATGTTGGAACGTACCGCAGATTGAATGGACTGTGTGGAGAATTAAATCAGGACTGAATCTTAGCACCATTGAGATTTACTCACACCGGAGGATAGAGCCGCATAGTTTCTGCCTCGTATTATCAGCAACGAGCAAGGGGGCTTGACGGAAGAAACATACCATTGAGCACGGCCCGCATATATTTCATGTCTCGGAAATCCTTCGGAGTGGGTGCGCGCGCCGATCCTACCGTCGTGAGGATCTCGGACCGTAGTTTTGCTAGAACGTCAGGATGACCTGTGAGCATGTAGATCACGAATGTAAGCAGGCTGGCCGTCTGTGGGCATAATTGATCAGAAGGTTGGGTGTATAACGAGAGAAAAACGCACGGTGTCCCGGCCGGCGACGCTGATGTTGAGGATCTCGTCGCGCAACATCGTGCGGTCTGCGCAGAACCGAAGTAAGGACGACCGACTTCGCTGAAGGAGGATCGTGACGTGCCTTCGGTGTAGTTCAACAGATGCTCCACGAGCGTCTCGCCCTCCTCCACCTCGCGATCTTTAGTGGTAGCCTCATTGACGTCCATGACCTTCTCAACACCGCTCGCCCGCTTCTTCGCGACAGCATCGGCCAAGATCGGGTCCAGGAACGCGCGGATAACGCCCATCGGACCCTTAATCCTATCACTCCAAAACTCGAGCAGTGGCCAAGACGCGCCAAACGGGCCCGCTGAGCGGAGACGAGCTGCGCACAGTTGAGGGCTGCCGCGAACTTGGTTGACGTGTGGTCGGAGGCGGATGTCGCCGTTGATGGGGCATAGAACGGGTAGGGGAGGCCTGCGGAGAGTGTTTGCGCGTCGTGCCCGAAGAGGAACTCCCCGGAGGAGTCCATTGCGAAGCGCGAGATCATGTCCTTAGATTAAGTCAAGGATAGCTCAGATGAGCGAGGGAAGGCAGTACGCACCTGAAAGTCGACGGGGTATCCTCGTGGAGGCGTTTCTTTATCTGCGTGATGGCGTCCCGTGAATGACGGTCGAAGAGCTCGAAATCACTGATTCTATCGCGTTTGAAGAACGGGCGCGTCATGGCGCGGTGGAATCTGATAAATAGGTTAGGTAGGGTCTTCGCCCGATCCCGATACGAGAGTGAACCCACTTCCATAACTCGCCTGAATAAACGATCGCACTCAGTACGGTGTGATGCTGTTTCATTTAACATACGGTACTCACCGTCGGCGCCAAACACCCCCGAGCCCAGAAGCGCACCGAATATCGCTCTCGTATCTTCTCCTTTCTCGAAGCTGTTAAATTGCGTCGCAAGGATGATCTCACGCGGCGAGTCAGTGTACATGAGTGACCAGCGGAAATCATAGACCACCTTCAAATATTCGGGCTCGGTGGTGAAGAACTGGGCACCACATCAGATATTCGCGGGACACATGCAAGAAAAAATGTAGTGGCGCACCCTGTCTTCAAACAGAACACGCATGGAGAAGGTGTGCCCAGCGTCCTTGGCGATTAGCGCCAGCGGCTCTCCTGATTTGAAATCAGTCACAGAAACACGGGAGAATAATTAAATCTCACCGGGATAGCGCTTCGCCATGTCGCGCATCGCGGAGAGCATCAGGTCGATGCCACCAATCGACGATGGGAGCGTCGGCGGCAATACCGCACCATGGGCGGCAGCTGCGCGGCGATTCGCATACAGCTTATACTGTACTCTGAATGAAAACACAAGCGGAAAGCTCAGGAGGCAAAGGGGCACGAAAACCCAGCGCGGCACGTGGATATTGAGATACGTCTCGCAGAGCCATTTGAGGAAGCAGCTCCCGATTGGAGGCGCTAGGATCCCTGGGAGAAGTTTTGATAGGTAGATTATTCCGGGAGGGAACGCCATGGAGAGGTCCTACCATGTTTCTGCGGCTGCAGCTTATATGCCTCTGGGATTTGGTCAGAACATGGTCGTCAGTTGTGAGCCTGACATCCGGATACCCGGTCATGTGACCTGCGCATCATTCTCATCACCATTTTAATCAATTCGGCAGTCACGCGTCCAAGGAGTCACGCGTCACTGCCCGTGTCGAAGTGATTGAAATACACCACCAACCAGTCGAAATGTAGATTTGATTGAAACGTAGACTGCTTAGAAAATATCTGATGAAATCGTTTCATGAATACTGTCGTGAGCTCGTGTTAGCATTGGAAGGCCCAAGGCTGTGGCGACAACCGCGCCAACGTCGGTACATCATTTCCATCACGCGTCACCAGTACATTCTCTTCGCATGGTTATCACCACGTCGACTCCATCTCAGGCGAGCGTCTCGAATCAGACCCAGCTGGTGTTGCGCTCCAACCCTTCCGCGACATCCCCCACTGTGTTGGCGCTGCATATTTCTAGATACCTGGCCGACATGCAATGGGTCCGCATGATTTCTATGGCCAAGTCCGAATTCAAGTTATTCTTGCTCCCTCGCGTCGACAATCACACCCTGCGCGCCAGCATGAGCTGCTATTGCCCAACACCGTCGGACTCCTCCCATGCTTCACAGCTCATCGCAGCTGCCTTGCGGACGCCGACCCCGAGTCCACCACCACCACCACTGTCTTGTAAAACCACCCGCATCGCAGACCCATCCGACAGCGTCTCGGAGAGTCCACCCCCGCCTGTGCCCGTTTATAATCTCTACGGTCTCGACTACGGGACCGACACCACGTCCGACACTGGCAGTATCAGGCTTTCAGCAAGCATGGGCGACGACTCGCAATACGAGCACTTGTTCCCTTTGAAACTGCCTCTAAAAACATTGTGGTGGCCTCCGATCCCAGTGTCTGAATGCCGCGTCCAGTTGGAGACGAAGGGAAATGGGTCAAATGATATCGGGCGGACGGCATCAGGAAAAGCCCCTCAGCTAATTTCGCGAAACTTAGGGAAAACTTGGTGAAGTTTTGCCAAATTTACCAAAATTATCCACCTTACGCCGACTAGGTGAAATTAAGTGTAATTAAGTTGTTGATTCAAAATGTGGCGAAGTTTTCCCAAAATTATCCTTCCTTAGACCAGGATTAAACCTTGGTTTTCCGGCTACTTTTCAGGTAGTTCTCATCATATACATCACATCAGACAAGAGGGTGGTGGACAGAATAGATTCACGACGATCTAATTATCAAGTACATATCGAACTAACTCTACCAGGAACATAAATGTGTAAGTGAAGGCACGGAACGGACAAGGAAGATGCCGGGGGAGTATGCGGGGCAAAGAGGAAGGTTGCACATTGGGCGGGAGGGGGGTCATCGAGAATCCGCGCGGCGTGGTAATTGGAGGAACTTGCACACAGTGCTTGGCATCTCAAGTTGGAGACTACGACAACAGGGCCAGAGGTCTTTGTTCTTGGGAAGTACTTGGGACGTGAAGGGGAAGTCAAGAGGCCAGCGGTGCAAAGTGTGGAGGATGTGAATGGAACCTTGAGGGTCGGGAAGGCGGTTGTAGGCGGACGGGGGACATCGCGGAGGGGGAGACAACAACATTAGGAATACGAGAGCCCTGTTGAAGCGCGGGATGCTTGCAATCAAGACAGGAAGGACGGCTTGAGGAGAGCCGGCAAAAAGTGGCCGGGACAGCGGCGAGGAGGGATGCGGGGACATCGGCGACGAAGGATGCTTGCTGCGTAACGAGTAAAGAGGAGGTCGGAGGGCTTGAAGACGAAGACGGTGGCTTCGGGCGACTTGGATAGCGGGGGAAGGTGGGGGGAAAGGAAGAAAGGCGTTGATGTGGCGACATCAACCGTCTGATATAAATATGCTGGCCAAAGATTGCCGAGAGAAACTTACATGCTGTCCCCGAACCGCTCCGACGGAGTCCGACGGCGGAGCGGCAAATTTTGATGGTGTTTCAAAAATCATCTAAGTCCCAATGTCGTTGCTCCTCCCCAAGTACTACACTCTCCTCTAAGGTCGGGAGTGACACTGATACAACTGTCACAGAAGCTCTACATCCTTCCAACCCCTTCTCGACCTGCCAGTGCAGCACCAACTGACCTCAAAGTGAATCAGAGCAGTCAATAAACTCGGATGGATGTTGCTTCGCAAAGGAACAAGGTTTTAACAAACCAACCATGAGGAAAAACCACATCATAATCTACCCCGAATTTCACAAAACTTCGCCTAAGCTGACACCGCATCATACGATTAGGTGAAACTTGCCGAAACTTCGCCTAATTTTGCGAAATTAGACCTAGTTCCGCGAGATTATGCTGGGTCAGTATAATTGGGGGAAAGTTTCGGATAATTAGCTCGGGAGGATTTTCCTGATGGGTGAGTCAACGCTCTCAAAAGCAGGGTTTTGTCGCTAACAGGATGTTCGCAGGACATGTTCGGGCCTGTCATCTTGAGCCACCGGAACCGAGACATCGCGCATCGTCAGCTTACAGCTGGTCGGGCAGCACATACCAAGCGCCTTCGGACCATTCTATGGGTCAGAAAGCTTCGTCGCAACACTGCCAAGGGGGCACTGGTACAAGATGTACATGATTCTATATGATTAAATGTATTGCTGTAGAAAATACATCTGGGTCTGCTATTCAATTGAAAGACGCGGTCGTTTTTGAGCCCCCGACCCCTTTGCTTGAGCTCCCGACCCCTCCGCAGCAGTCTCTTGGGTGTCGGCGCTGGGTACTCCTCCTTCACTCTCCTTTGCTGCCTTGTTCTTTTCTCTGGTGGCAGCCGCTTTTTCCTGCGTCGCTGCCCGCTTCTCTTTCTGTGCAACGGCAAGGGGCCCGGAGAGATCGTTGTGCCGTTTCCTTCGATCCGGAAACAATGGGCGGGGCTTTGTGAGTGCAACGGGGAGGTATTTCCGAAGGAGCCCTGCATTGTGAAAGCCATGGGTGTTGATCACGTAGCGGTCGTCGGTTTTGTGAACAATGGAGTGGATCAGCTTGTCGGATTCCTGGCGCTCCTGCATTTGCCGCGTGATGCCGCTAGCGTCGCATCCGGACGCGCGACAGTCATGCTGGACATTGAACGAGAATTGGATGGACTGTGAGGTGCGTCAGAGGATGGGGTTGGTTCATGGGATATAATCAAAAGCTCACCTCGGACGGGACCACTACCCGACTCGTCTGTGCATCCGCAAGAAGCACAGGCATGTGCAACTGCGGGTGAAGGGCTTCTCCAACTTGGTATTTTGCAACGACAAGAAGGCCCTGGGCTGACTTTCCGCCTTTAGAAAGGAGAATTCGCAGGACACGGCCGATCATAGCGACCTGTATGATAGTCATTAAAACATACGGCCAATCGAAAAATTAGGGCTTACATCGTTAACTCGAAATACCGCCCACGAGTCGACCCTACAAGTATCACCAGAACGAGCTGTTACATTTTTCGCGTTGGTCCACAAAGTTGCTGTATCGATCGGTATCGAGCACGGGTTTGCGCTTCCGACAAACAAGGTCTCCTCGGAAGTTAACCCCGCCTCTTTTTGCTGTTTTTTCTGTGCAACAGCCTGAACGAGCCCGGGAGTCCAAAACGGTGGTGGGGCCCAGCCGAGATGCCTCTGGATAATCGGGGTATCGCGGAGGATGCGATGAACATCCTTTCCGGCACGTATCCACGCCGCATCCTGGAGCCAATAGCCCCCGCTCAGAATGTGCTTGACACGATCCAAGTCAGCGAGCTTCGCAGCTATATCTCGACTGGGAGCCTGGTGATTGCTGAGGACCGAGCATAACCGAAAGATGGCATTGAAACACTCAAATACTTCCGTTGAAAAGCGTACAGCTGGTCCCCGGCGTCGTATATCTTGTATAATGTGCACTAGCACATGGAGCTTAAGCTTGATTAAAATTTTCGTGGGGTCCAAGGTTGCAAAAGCGTCAAGAAGATTGTCGATGAGAATCTGTAAATCAGCCTTAGAAAGTTGTAAGCAAATGTACGCTAACACTTGAAGCAATAATACCAGATAATCTTCCATGTTTTCAATGATGGGCATCCAGAGCACCGGCCCGAGTTCTCCCAGCGCGCGCACGAGGTTAAATTGATCAGGCGTAACAATGTCGTGTATGTGGAATATCATTGTTTGCATCAGTGTCTTGAAGTGCTTTCCTATAAGCCCGTTACGGTATTGCATCATGTAGGCAGCACGGATTGGCGGAACCCGCAGACCATCCAGATTTGAGCCTTGAAGCCGAATAGAGAAAATATTCTGCTGTACAGCAGTCCAATTATGGTGCAGCTCGTACCACGTATACTTGGCGTTTCCAAGCAGGATCGTGTGCAGTATTTCCACTAGGGTATCTTGCGACGGGTCGAAATCTGAAGAGCACGTAAATCTCAGATAGAGTGCTAATTCGAAGCCATACAATGGAGATCCAGTAAAGGATTGTAGGGCTGATCCGTTTGCTCGGCCAACCAAATCAAAAGCTCCGTCGAAATGTCGTCAACGAGGCGTCCGGGAGTTTCGGCCTGCATCTCGCGGGATCTCTGAATCAAAATTTCGATCCAATGCTGCACAATTTTATCTTTGGTCCCCGAGGCAGTCTGGAGAGCCTCGACGCGAGCGGCAACCCCATACGTGGCGAGCTGTATTTGAGTGAGAATACAGCTGCGAATTTCTTCCACATTCCGCGGCTGGCCGGTCTGTCATGGGAGTAAATAGATAATAAGAGTCCGAGCACGAGAATCGTGACAAGACTTACCTCGTAAAAAGAATGGTACCCATCCGGACATTCTTTTTCCTCGTTTGTTCCGCCCACTTTACAACGCCGACAGAAATAATTGCCTTGGTGCCCGATGTGAGAGGCTTCCTCGGCTTGCTGTGGGTTATCTGCTGGTGCGTCGGGTACATTTAATCGAATGCCGCATGGGCGTGAGGTCTCGGCGTTGTAGGTTCTGACTGGTTCTTTATGGGTTTCTCTGAGAGTCCATAAGAAGAGAGCAGGACAAATTAAGATTGACTCACTTGACTTGGTTGACCACTACCTTTAGTTGCTCTAGAGCGCCTGCATGCGGGGAGGTAGAAACAAAGCGGACAAAATATTCTTGCTGCAAAAGTTGACCCGGTAGGTTTGCGTTGGAAGCGTACACATTGATATGTTTTTGATACTGTTTGCTTCGGGCACCCGAGACGTCATCTGCCCAGAGAGGGACCCACACCGTAAACAAGTCCTCTCCGTTATCAATTGCGCGAAACTGATTCGGAATTTTGACAGCATATTCCTTGCATGCCTCTATGGATTATTGATGTAAGTGTCCGACTGCATCAACGAGCAAGATACCATACCGGAGAAAGGTATAGTAACACCGAGCCTGTGTCTTACAAGATCTTCGTGATTAAACCGGAATTCATCCAATGAGATTCTGACAATCTCAGGCTGCACGGACTGAACTCCGGAGGTCCCGACCTATGTAAAAAAATAAGGGGAGCCATTTTCGAAAGGAAAGCATGAGCGATGTACATTTCTTTCTACCAAATGACAGTCTGCATATACTTTCCCCCGAAACATGATCCACAGGGCAGGGATGATCCAGCGGCTGTCAGAGAGCTCTGCGATCTCGTGGATATAGAAGCGTTTGTTGGCGATGAGGATGGATGGAGCAAGCTCGTCAAGGGGTATGTCGTGCCATCGCCCGTCCTTGACCTGCCAAATTTCGGAGATAGGACCACCGGCGACATCTTCGGGGTATTTCTGGATATGTGGGGCGACTTCTGGATTTGAAAAGTCCTGCCGATGGTCCACTCAGGTTGGTATGAGCAAACAGCGCGAAGAATACTGCCTACCTTGGCAATTAAGTCGCGGACGTCGTTGACGTAAAAGAGGTTTCCGAGATCAGACTTGTGCGGCTCGCTCCGAACTCCTGTGGTTTCACGGATATGCTTCTGCATCGAGCGGAAAGCATTGAAAGATGGCACATCTTTTGTGCCGCACTCTTTCATCATCCACAAGATCATCTTGAACTGGCTGGAGGAGAGGCGGAGGCGAGGAAGATTGTCCAGTATGTCAAGATAACACATCTGCACAGGTATTTCGTGAATCCGAGTCCCCGCTCAGCAGTTCTGAGACCACCTACAGTTTTGTTGCCATATGGTGCATAATTATGGCTTGCCGGAACACCAGTGAAGTGCTCATTCATCTCGTCCTCTGTATTCGGCAGAAGTAACTCTGAAAGTACTTGTTAGAATGCGTACATCATTTGAAACTTCCACTTGCCATTCTCGCGCATCTCTTGGGTCAAATTTGGGATTGTCTCGTCGTCTCCACCGTCGAACTCCTCCTCAAGGTGCTGGAGCATCAATAGCTCAATTTCCCGCTGGAGGATCTTGGCATTATTCGCTCGCGTCAAGTCTTCGTCAGTGACATCGGGGACCATGAAGCTGAGGTCACCCATTTCGAAATCCTCCGCACCAATCCCATTGGTATCTTCATCCAGGATGGGACGAAAATGAGCTCGGTGAGCCTGACTGGCCGGAAGAGCTGGTGTCCGAAGGGAGGTGCTGCCCATGCTATAAATTTCGCGATAATGAGCATTCATGGCATCGGCAGATTGGGCAGCTTCCAGCGCCCTCTGAACAACGTCAAAATGGGCTTTTGACAACAGGTGTTTTTTCCAAGAATTTCGGAGCATCCATGTACAGTCTCCGGATGCTTCTTTACAGACCGACAGCAAACCTTCCCAGTAATTGAATCTTGGATGCAGTCTGATGAATTATAATCTGTTTAGCACACTATGGGTTATATGAAATTAAAGGCATGTACCCGGCCCAAAGTCCTCGGGCCTGGTGCCGCGTTTGCCCGCCATAATATTAATGACGCGTCGAGTCGCGCGCGGGGAGAAGAAGATCGCAGTTGCGCCATAAACGGTGTCTCCATTGGGCATTGACACTTTCTGTGACTTATAAAATTCGAGTCGCGTCGGACTTTAAAAAACCTGCTCTTGACCTTGACCTCAAATGTCCTCCGATACCAAACACGCTCCCCTGGACGAGATGCAGCATCTTCAAGAGATGCTTGCAGCAGAACAGGCTCGTCGAGCTGAACTCGCGACTTTGACGCGTCTTTCTCCATCACCTGATGGACGCGACGCGTCTTCTCCCCCCATGGTACTGTTCGCACGCGTGCCGACATGGATGACGACGCAGCCGGGTTTCCTTCCAGTATCGGTGGCCCTTTCTCAGGGCCTTACACATTGGAGGAGGGCAGGGCTTTGAAGTGCGCCAAGAACTTATCTGCTCAGTCTGAAGCGGACGCCGAGGCTTTTCTGAAGGTACTACGGTCTCGTTAACCCCATTGTGAGACACGCGAAACTTACAGTCGACATTTAGACGGTTCACCCCATGAAGCATGCCTATCAGGCGTATCTTGTGGCTCTTGAAAACCGTGACAAGCTAACATAATCTGGGCGGACCACAACGAAAAGTACAAGCTATCTGGTACATTCCAGGTGGGTGATTTGGATTCAAAGATGTACATGGGCTCATTCTGATCACAGAAAACATGTCTCGACTTTGCACACACCACTGTCTTGTCTCCGGACTTGAAATGCTATCGTGACCCGGAGACCGGCCCATCCATTGCGGCTAACATCATCGTAAGCTGGCAGTTGCGGTGCTCATCGTGCTTCTCTGATACTACATTTCCCCAGGCTGTCATGCGAGCTCTTGGGATCAGCGAGCTTCCTCCTACCAGGGAAACCGGGCGCTGCGAGGTTGTGAAGGCCATTGTCCAGAAGGGACTTACTGAATGGCGCTGCCATGTGAAGACTTGTGTAAGTCATGCCTCTGCCGACACTTCCACACTCACTGGTCATTTCCCTCAGGTTTTCAATGCTTTAATCGACGCGAAGTCCAATGATTTAGACAAAGAAAACGCGAAAATTGGGAAGGACATTGCGACCCTTACCCGGGCTTGCATTGGTAGTGCACCGACGAAAGCCACGGCCAATTTATACCAACAGATCGCGTTCATAGTTTGTGGTCCCATGTCTGATTCTTGATAACTTCTCTGACATTTTTGTAGCGTCTCTGTGCCCGGGAATCCAAGGACAAGAGCACTGGCAAGAACGAAGATGCCAAGTTCTGGAAAGCAGTCGACACCAAACTGGCGCTGTATCGCAAAGTCGCCCCGACCGAAGAAATGTTCCGAATGTAAGCTATTAATTTTGAAAGACAAATCTCAGCTCAATATTCCCCAGCCTCATGAACAAGAACTGTGAAACTGACAAGGAAACCTATGGCCCGCCCGATAGCGTGATCCCCATTACCGAGTTGCAGGATATGGAGGATTGGCTCACCAAGCTTCACGAGGACGTGTAAAAATAAAGGTCTCATTCTGACCTGGCCAAAATGGCAAACACTCACTACTTTAGTTCCCTATATTTTTTTCTCTACGGGTCCTTGTAAATATCTTAGCGTCTTCATGATTTATCGCAATCTGGCCTGTGCGCATCCTGCAGCCAAACATGACCCAACACAAGTTTGCGACTTGATCACGAACCACTTCCACTGAACCCTCTTCTCTGCCTTCTCTGTTGCTGCAACCCTCCCACGCTTTGGATTTGACATGTGTATATTTTCCATCTCATTACAAAACCTGCGGGTGAAATAATCGCTCTTGTCAGATGCAGAGTATCGTTCGTCGAGCCTGGCCTCGTTTGAAAGAACTTGAATTGCCTTGAGCCTTCCCGGGAGCGCGGTCAGCGCGGCACTCCAGATTTTCGCATTGAGCAGTGCCTTTGTGTCGGAGTAACAGTTCTGTGGGTTTTACCGCCGTTTTCAAGAGTTCGCTGAACACTGATCTGGTCTTTGTTGGCCCTTGCTCTCCCAAGTCTTCCCCTGTCCCAAAACTTACCCCGGAACGACAGTGAGTCCTCAAGGACTCCCTCCCTGCCCCAGTTGGCTCATTAACAAGCTCGCCCATCATCAGGTTACTGCAGATTACTGTTCGCATTATTCAAGGTATGCAGACTCCCCTTCCGTATGATCCGTATTCTAAGGGTGTGTACCTCTAGTTCCTTCTGGCCTCTTTTGTGTGTGTATCTTGAATGAGCAGGCATGTTCTTCCGTATTAGCTCTTGTACTTCGCTATTAACCCGTGTCCATATAGCACATGAACTTGTTGGCGCATGGCGGCGCCTTCTTTAACATTAATGGTTCGTTCCCTCTCCTCTCCTTCCCATACCTTGATTTGAATATGCATTTGTCTAGTGTTCTCGTCTGCACGCAGCCCGCACGCAACCTGGTGGTGCCTCCTTCATTGTTGAAGGTTCGTGTCCTCTTGTTTCTATCCCATACCTCTGATTGACCATGCATTTTTATTCGTAGGCTTTCATCTCCGGGTATGCACATCGCTAACACGTCGAATACCAAGGGTTTTTCATCAAGGTAAGAGGACACTGTCCAAGCTGTTAAATGTGCTTACTGAACACAATATCTCATAGGTGGAAACCACCAACATCGCGCCGTGCACTGCGAGCATCGTCGAACCCGTGCACTTGGGGTGTGGTGAATCGGGGCATTTTATGCAGGGACGGCGGCCTGCACACGCGTAGGATCAGCCACTCGTGTATATTATATCGTCATTAGAATTGAATATTATTTCATACCAATATCAGTATCTGGTTCTACGATGAACAACAACAACAATCTCTGGATGAGAGCTTGATCCCCGGACGATGGTGTCGAAACGTCGAGCAAACATCAAGCATATCATTTGGCAACATTCTGCCAGGATCATTGGAACATTGCTTGCTTGACTCATACAGACATTACACTAGGGATCGCTCAAACACTGGTTGGCAATATCCCCCCGACTGTGGGTTTATTGACCGTCACCTAATTTAGCTCCGACCCGTCAGGCGAACATTGGCTGATGTTGTCTCGACATGGCGCTGTTGTTGTCAGTTGATGATTGCGTCACTCTCAATCAAACATTGCTGCGATTCGGTGGTGTAGTACAGTACGTTTCTTGCCATTGGCCCATTCGTATCTCGATGTGTGCATACTGTCTGCCGTCGACCCCGCCACTCAGTGTTCCCCCTAACGCTGGACAGTCTGCCAAGAATATCATTACAGCCGTTTGCAGAACTTAGGGTGCGGCTTGTTTTTTTTCCTTTTGGTACATTTTTGATCGTTTCGACCAGACCAGCGATTCCGAGCTCAATTCTCAACCGTTTGCCTTAAGAGTAGGACCATTCGATTCGCCTCGCAAATCCGCTTATCCTCTGCCATTTCAAAAAATTATCCTACTATTCTGGACCCCAGAATAACAATTTGGATTGTTACTGGAGCCTACAGTTGGTCTTACAGCCGTTTGCAGAACTTAAAGTGCGGCTTGTTTTTTTTTTTTTTTGTTTTTTTTCCTTTTTGGTACATTTTTGATCGTTTCGACCAGACCAGCGATTCCGAGCTCAATTCTCAACCGTTTGCCTTAAGAGTAGGACCATTCGATTCGCCTCGCAAATCCGCGGGGCATGGTCTACTCAGATTCTTTATGCGCTCTCAAGTTCAAATTTATGGCACATATACATAACTTAAACAGTGTTTTGACTGCAGAACACGTTTCCCTTTGGTTTATATGGCCGGGGAGGCGTAGATTTTTTATATGCTGGACTTCTCAATAGTTTGGAGGGCACTGTCTCATCAGATCGTGTGAATACACATTATTTCCCGCGCAGTGTGGAGCACATCTTCCCCTGTCCAATAATCAACAGCGCGCTTGGGCACAATCTTTGGTGTGCAATCCCCCTTGAACTGATGGCATCAATCTGATATATTTCTCAGGCTCTCGGAAAGCACGGGGTTACACTCAAGACCCCACTGCGCGACGTCAGTGGGCAGAATTTATTCAGCATGTTCTTCAAGAGTGCGGGCCTGGAAATTGCGCCGCCACCAGCTCCTCCACTGATGCACCCCCAGTTCAGTGGCCATGGCATGAATCCGTACCTGATGTCCCCGTATAGATATATGCAGCCATGGGGAATGCCTGCTGCAACCGGACATCCGAACATGTCCGCAATGCCTCAGCCGATGCCAATCACACCTGCTACCCCAGCTCCCAACACCTGAGATATTGGTGCTGCCAGCGCGCAGGTGTCGACCTCTGCCCTTCCTACTTGTCTGTCCAGCGATCCTCCGGAAATGGGTGAGATCAGCCACTATCCGGAGATTCGTGATTTCCTTCGTGAACTCGATGGGTACCAGCTGCAGCAGAATCTTCTCAGCTACATCATGACAACCACATCGACGAAATCATGGAGCTTGGGACACCGGAAGAAGTCATCCGAGTGGCCAACATTACCCTGGGAAATGCCACGTATATCCTGAAGCAGGTGAAAGGTGAGATGAAGCGTGTTAATCGCGAATGGCAATCATTTGCGTGAGTAGCTGCAGTTGTGCTTCTGGCCGTCCAGTCCCCAGACCCCTTGTCGTTGATGTTCATTATTGATTCAATCTCTGTACTTGATATGTTCATTCCAAATTCTATACCCAATCATTATTATTACAGAGCTAGTACCCAGAGTGATGGAACCATCCACATGCGGCCTCTGCTGTCACGGTCTCCAAAGCACTGTACAGAAACAGGAACGGATCGGCGTCATCCCCGACCTCAACGATGTTCCTAAAGGTATCCCCGTGGCAGGCAATGTATGACTTGATATATGAAAAGCACTCCTAAATGGGGTTGAGGTCTGGGGAGTACAGCAGAAGAAATACAAGCTTGACACCGCTTTGAAGAAAGTCAAGAATAGACGAGGCATAAGATAAAATCACGTACGCTGCTTCGCCCATTTTTTCTACACCCTCGACCTTGTGGATACGACAATTGTCGAGGACAAGGACACTATGTTTAGCAGGATACGGGTTCATTACCTCAAGAAGACCCTCGAGCCGCAACAAGAATTGATCACCATTATAACCACCGGATTTGATGTGGCTATAGATGATCCCTCAGTGGTTATTGCTGGCAGGAGAGAGTAGCTGCAAATCCGATGAGAAAATACTGCAACTTGTAATTAGTACTGACCATGTCCCGCGCACAAAGCAGCAGTGCTTGTGACACTCAAGACCCCACTGCGCGACGTCAGTGGGCAGAATTTATTCAGCATGTTCTTCAAGAGTGCGGGCCTGGAAATTGCGCCGCCACCAGCTCCTCCACTGATGCACCCCAGTTCAGTGGCCATGGCATGAATCCGTACCTGATGTCCCCGTATAGATATATGCAGCCATGGGGAATGCCTGCTGCAACCGGACATCCGAACATGTCCGCAATGCCTCAGCCGATGCCAATCACACACAAGCACTGCTGCTTTGTGCGCGGGACATGGTCAGTACTAATTACAAGTTGCAGTATTTTCTCATCGGATTTGCAGCTACTCTCTCCTGCCAGCAATAACCACTGAGGGGATCATCTATAGCCACATCAAATCCGGTGGTTATAATGGTGATCAATTCTTGTTGCGGCTCGAGGGTCTTCTTGAGGTAATGAACCCGTATCCTGCTAAACATAGTGTCCTTGTCCTCGACAATTGTCGTATCCACAAGGTCGAGGGTGTAGAAAAAATGGGCGAAGCAGCGTACGTGATTTTATCTTATGCCTCGTCTATTCTTGACTTTCTTCAAAGCGGTGTCAAGCTTGTATTTCTTCTGCTGTACTCCCCAGACCTCAACCCCATTTAGGAGTGCTTTTCATATATCAAGTCATACATTGCCTGCCACGGGATACCTTTAGGAACATCGTTGAGGTCGGGGATGACGCCGATCCGTTCCTGTTTCTGTACAGTGCTTTGGAGACCGTGACAGCAGAGGCCGCATGTGGATGGTTCCATCACTCTGGGTATACTCTGTAATAATAATGATTGGGTATAGAATTTGGAATGAACATATCAAGTACAGAGATTGAATCAATAATGAACATCAACGACAGGGGTCTGGGGACTGGACGGCCAGAAGCACAACTGCAGCTACTCACGCAAATGATTGCTTCGCGATTAACACGCTTCATCTCACCTTTCACCTGCTTCAGGATATACGTGGCATTTCCCAGGGTAATGTTGGCCACTCGGATGACTTCTTCCGGTGTCCCAAGCTCCATGATTTCGTCGATGTGGTTGTCATGATGTAGCTGAGAAGATTCGCTGCAGCTGGTACCCATCGAGTTCACGAAGGAAATCACGAATCTCCGGATAGTGGCTGATCTCACCCATTTCCGGAGGATCGCTGGACAGACAAGTAGGAAGGGCAGAGGTCGACACCTGCGCGCTGGCAGCACCAATATCTCAGGTGTTGGGAGCTGGGTAGCAGGTGTGATTGGCATCGGCTGAGGCATTGCGGACATGTTCGGATGTCCGGTTGCAGCAGGCATTCCCCATGGCTGCATATATCTATACGGGGACATCAGGTACGGATTCATGCCATGGCCACTGAACTGGGGGTGCATCAGTGGAGGAGCTGGTGGCGGCGCAATTTCCAGGCCCGCACTCTTGAAGAACATGCTGAATAAATTCTGCCCACTGACGTCGCGCAGTGGGGTCTTGAGTGTAACCCCGTGCTTTCCGAGAGCCTGAGAAATATATCAGATTGATGCCATCAGTTCAAGGGGGATTGCACACCAAAGATTGTGCCCAAGCGCGCTGTTGATTATTGGACAGGGGAAGATGTGCTCCACACTGCGCGGGAAATAATGTGTATTCACACGATCTGATGAGACAGTGCCCTCCAAACTATTGAGAAGTCCAGCATATAAAAATCTACGCCTCCCCGGCCATATAAACCAAAGGGAAACGTGTTCTGCAGTCAAAACACTGTTTAAGTTATGTATATGTGCCATAAATTGAACTTGAGAGCGCATAAAGAATCTGAGTAGACCATGCCCCGCGGATTTGCGAGGCGAATCGAATGGTCCTACTCTTAAGGCAAACGGTTGAGAATTGAGCTCGGAATCGCTGGTCTGGTCGAAACGATCAAAAATGTACCAAAAAGGAAAAAAAACAAAAAAAAAAAAAACAAGCCGCACTTTAAGTTCTGCAAACGGCTGTAAGACCAACTGTAGGCTCCAGTAACAATCCAAATTGTTATTCTGGGGTCCAGAATAGTAGGATAATTTTTTGAAATGGCAGAGGATAAGAAATGAGCAACAGAAGTTGATTGTTTGGTTGTGTTTAATTGTGTTTAAAACACAATAAAGACGCTGGCAGCTCGGCTCGAACCTACGCGGACTTGGTCCCAAATTGAAACTTTTTTTTTTCAAAATTGCGAATGGACATTATTTTTGCAAATTGCAATAACTGACCATATCCATAGATGCGAACATCACACTGGTTGAGAATTTCGAGTTTTTCAGTGAAACATTGGTGAAAAATGTTTTGCATTTTGCAACAATTTTTCACTGAAAAAGCATGTGAAAATTTTAAAACTTTTTCATTACTTTTTGACTTCAAGGCACTGGTTGAACATTTCAAGTTTTTCAGTGAAAATATTGGTGAAAAATGTTTTGCATTTTGCAATAATTTTTCACCGGATACCAGAATGGCAAATAATTTTCCCATTGCAGGTATAATTTTCCTGTTTGGGTGTTTGAATTTAACAAGGTTACAACCCAGGATGAGGCCCCAACTGAGAGGAGGCCACATGGGGTATTTCATAGCCCAGAGTTTCTCAGTCAGTCCCCAAATTAATTTGGCACCGGAGGCATCACACTCCATTGTTATGTGCTCGAGGTTTTCAGGGACACCACATGTTTGACAGACGGAAATCACTTCAAGATTATTGATATGTGTCCAAAAGTCACTGACTCTGAAAATGTTGTGAATTGACTTCCAGAATAATTCGCGGTGGAGTTGTCTCAAATTTGTTGAACATATAGATTTCCAAATCATTTCGTCTGTTGGAGTGTAACCAGAAACTTCATACACAGAGCACCGGATGTGGTCTAGATTGATGAATGTTGCCTTCCTCAGCGGTTCTGGGCGGCTGCCCTTGATGATTTTTGTAAAGATTCGCTGAGAGCCTTGTGAGATTAGAATACCAGGGCAGCTGAACATTAAATCAATTTGGGTATCAACCTCAAGTGGAGGGCATGGATTGATGCCTAAGGTGACAGGGAAAGTGTTTGTTGCTTGCTTGAACTGTGTCCGTGCAACTCGCTCGTTCAGCGCTGCAAATACTGCTTTGAAGAGTAGGAAACTTGGGTCTAAGATTTTGTTATTCACTCCTTACACTGGTTGAGCATTTCAAGTTTTTCAGTGAAAATATTGGTGAAAAACTTCCTTCATTTGTCACACTTTTTTCACTGAAAAAGTCTGTAAAAAATTCAAACCTTTTTCAGTACTTTTTAATGTCAAGATGAAAAACTCAAAGTAAAATCAAAAAGTACTGAAAAAGTTTTGTACTTTTCACATCCTTTTTCAGTGAAAAAAGTGTGAAAAATGAAGATAGTTTTTTACCAATATTTTCACTGAAAAACTTGAAATGCTCAACCAGTGTTAATCAGTGTTTTGAGCAAAAAGTCAGATGAAGAACATAGTAGTAGGGGGGCACTGCTTGGGGATTTTCTGCAACAAGGTGAGGGTAGCACCCAATATTCCCGATTTAAAGTTCGTCTTTATGGTTAGATTGTCAAATGTGAGGAGTACAGTTGCATCCTCCTCGAGCTCGTCTGAAACAATTTTGAATCTTGCAATAATTTGAGGGTCATATTGACCAGCACGCATGACCTTGATATGTACAAAGGCTGTTATTAGATCAGGGGGTGGCTCTAATTGGCCTTGTCATCTTGCAGCGATCTCATTCATTGAATCATCCCCAGCAAAGATCCGGAAGCCATTTTTGGTGCTGGGCAATCTGAAGTTCAGATCGTAAGTCATTGGTTTATGAATTTCAACCTCTCGTTGGTTAGCATCTAATTCCTCTGCTGTCAGTTTGAGATCATTGCAAAGGTTGGCCGTTGGAGCTAGTGGATTCCACTTTGGCATAATACAGTCTATCAATATCTGAGCAGTCTCAATGCATTTGCCAGGGTTTGCACAACCTAGTTCATTTCGATCTCTATTGCAAGGTGGGCATCCACAATTTTTCCGTCCAATGCCACTAGGGTTTATGGTGTGTGGCCGTCTCGGCACCGTAGTTCTTCTTGTAGCAATTATCAGGGCATCTCGAACAGTTTGAACTTTGTGTTGGTTTCTGAGGCAGGTTGCAGCATCTCGAAGGCAGGCATTTTTGTATGCTGGATAATGAACAGAGGGATGTTTCCACATTGGCAAACCAAGCTGCACTTCACGGTCAATTGAGAGTGCTGTAAATTTGAGGTTGAATTCCTGGGCTACAGAGATCATGCACTTGAGGTCGTCAGGTATTGTGTTTGACCTGGGGATCGGGAAATGTATATCATTCAAGAAAACATTGATGATTTGACCAGGCCTAACATTTAGGTAGCTGGTCTCCAAGTATTTTCTGAGTATGTAGTCAACAAAATAAAGCTGTAAGGCCGACAAGCGGCAGAGCCCGGTAACGAGTGAACCGACATATCAGACCAAAGCTTATCTTCGCAGCTGAAGAGAAGGAAATACTTACACACTTCATATTACTCACAAGGATCTCTACTCTGTGGACTGCGCCGAGTACCGAGGAATTAAGCACATAAGCACAACAAGCAGAATTGCTCTGCAAAAGACTTACTCTCACCATAATCCACAGAGGATTCACTTCGAACCCTGATGCTACAATATCTTCAATGGAAGAAATCCATTTTGAATACACTTATACATCCGGGAACGTGAGTCAAGCAACAAACATGGCTGGCAATTATCATGTTTCATCGTGCAGGAGGCAAAGCCCATCCGAACTGTATTGAAGGTCAACATCATGGTTGCGAAGTGGCCCTGCAGGTCACCAATTCCATTGGCGCACCTTTTAATCATTGATTTTTCGACCTTTGTCTCTCCACCTTCACTCCGACATGTAACCGCACTCGGTTGATATCCGGACTTGTACTTAGCCTGTATCTCTTCCTGTGGACCACTAGTCCACCTCGTCTCAGACAGGCAAGCGGCGAGGATGTGCAGATCGGAGGATTTGCAGGTCGTGGTGCTTGGAAGGAGACAAAGACAGGAAAATCCCAGCCACCTCTGCATTAGTCAAGACGAGAGAGACATGAATAGTATTCTGAATGTCCACTTGCACTCAAAGACCGCTTTCTACCGAAACCAGAATTATGCCTCTACGAGTTCGGACATCTCACCGGGAAAATTCAAATGTGGGGTCGTGGGACTCTCGGAACTCCTGACCATACCTCATAGAATGCGCAAGTTCTCTAGCTGTGATTGAACTGCGCAAAACATTTATGGAGATATTGCTATGTACCACCGAACCTGACACAGTTGCGACAGTGATCCTTAGCACAATCGTCCTGGTTGCAAAGTATACATGTAGTATCCTTGAAATCTTATGCTCTGTACCATTACAGCAGGTTTAATTCATTGGATATGGGGTGTAATGTTGGCGAGAGGACTAATTGATTCTGTCTGGTGGCAAGGATCCACAGCGGGGCAGGGATGAATTTCATGATATTTGCAGACTCATCTGAGGTAGTGGAGGCCCCGAGAGGAATGTATAACTCAGCTTATTTTGTGCACTGGGATAATCCCTGACACCAGCCTTTATTATTTGGATTGCACGGTGTAATACCTACCTACCTACGGACCTTATTCTGAAGGAATAACAATTGGATGCTGCATTGCTGCTGCCTGAGATGCCTGAGAGAGCACATGCCTGAAGAGAATCAAAGGAGGCTATGGGAAGAATGCAGACCCATCTAACACAAGTAAATTAAGTAGGACCACTGTCCTGTAAGGTTGGTGCACCAGCCTCATTCAACCAAACAGATGGCTGCTCTGAAAAGAGGTGTCCCATATCAGACCAGCTAGTTTTCCGGGCAGTTCCTGGAGTGTAACAAATGCGGGACTACTAGTGCTATGTGTGCACACCTTGTCAAAGGCACTAAACTTGAATTTTCGAGATGGCACTGAGGTTAAGGCTGGGTTGAGGAGAGCGACACAATCGGACAATAGTCTAAGCATAAGTATGAATGCAATCATCGGCCTACCTGCTGAACTCATTGAGCCGAGCATTTTTGGTAGGGAGAGATCAACAGATCACTGCTGATGCAAAAACCGCTGACGAAAATGTGATGCATGGCCAAAATCGAAAAATCATGCTCCCTAAGACCCAGTAACTTACGTTACCGGGAATAGCACCATAGGGGTCACTCCTCTCCTTGCATGAGATAGCATTGGAGATTCCAAAGATCAATTGCTTTATTTCGAGAGGAGATATCCAAAATTCCTTTGCCTCCTTGATCAACGGGGAGGATCATTGTTTCAAGCGCCACTCTGGCTGTCTTTCCATCCCACAAGAAGGACCTTATTGTCTTTTCAAGTGTTTCTTCAATGTCCCTGGGCATTCCCTGGACTCTGGTCAGATATTGTGTCCGACCCCCGATTACCATGCTAATGATATGACACTTCCCTTCTAGGCTCGGGTTCGTTGTTTGCCAACGGATGAGATCTGTATTAATTTTTTTCCAAGATAGAGGGCCAAGGTGTAGTGTAAGGGATGTTATTTCCGATCCAAGCACCTAACATCCGGCAACTCTCACCATCAGACACTATTCTAACAGTTCCGTTGATCGCACCAATTGGGCAAAAATCATTAATTCGTCTTTCTTTTATGACTTTCTGGCGATAGGAGGACCTCTCAAATGGAAGGAGCACTGTTTTATGTTCGTTAAATTTCGCAGTGGATGCGGCACACCAGAGACGTAGAATACTCCACAGAGTCTCCATGGAATCTGTGGACTTCAAGTAGATTGTTGTATTGTCTGCAAAAAGTGATACCACCAGGTTTTTATTTGTTCTGGGAATAATTACTCCCTCAATATCATATTTCCGGAGCAGGCATGCAAGAGGCTCAATAGCCAGGTTGAATAATAAACAGGATAGGGGGTCTCCCTGTCTTACACCCCTGGTAACAACATATGGTTTACTGAGTTCACCATTGATCATAACTATAGTTTTGGCATCAGTGTACAGACTTTTGATTGTCTTTGAAAATTGGGCAGGAAATCGCACATGGTCCAGGACACGGAGGAGGTAATCATGATTTATCCAGTCATATGCCTTTTCTTGGTCGAGGGCAATAAGTACCCCATCCTGTTCTGCCACTTCAGCATAGTTGAGCAGGAATTTAGCTAATTTGACCTGGTCCTCAATTATTCGCCCTTTCATGAAGCCTGCTTGGTCTGGTCTTATCAAAGAGGGGGCAACATCCATTAATCGAATAGAATAAGCCTTTGTCATAAGTTTGTAATCCGTATTTAATAGCCTAATTGGGCTGTAGTTGCTAATGAGACCGGTGTCTCCTTTTTTAAACACGGGGCATAACCATCCCATGTTGAAGCTACATCCATCCGCTAATCCAAATTCTTAAATATCGCGGTATAAGTCTGCCAGGAAGCCCAAGATATTGAAAGCCCCTCCCAGTTTGTCTTTAGATTTTCTGTATTCAATCTCGATGGCTTTGAAAAATTCGTATTGGATGCCATCTACTCCTGGGGCTTTGCCGTTACTAGACAGTTTAAGAGCATTCCATACATCCTCTTCTGTTAACTTCTTGTCCATTTTGTTGTACTCACACTGGTTGAACATTTCAAGTTTTGCACTGAAAATTTTGGTGAAAAATGTTTTGAATTTTACAGTAATTTTTCGCCAAAAAAGTAGGTGAAAAACTTGAAACATTTTGGTGACCTTTTTGAACCTTGTGAAAAATTTCTGAAAAAGTGCTGAAAAAGTTTTGAAGTTCAAAAAATTCATGAAGAAGTTACAAGTTTTTCACTTGGTTTTTCACTGAAAAATTGCTGTAAAATTCAAAACATTTTTCACTAGTTTTTCCACCAAAAAACTTGAAATGTTCAACCAGTGTCATCCCTGGATAATGGTGCATCACATTTGTCAAGCACTTCCTCAGTGCACATTACTCGACCATAGTCATCGTGCTCCAGGGCATCAATATGTTGCGTAGCCTCATGGTAATCACGGGCCATTTCCGTCATTTGCTTCGGTTGAGTTTCAAAGCATGGTACAGTCAAATCAGTATCTGTTCTCTTGAATTCATCTATGGTGCTTCTCAGGTGGTACTCCTTCGTGGAACGAGTCCAATAGTGAGTTTTCAAACTTTCACCCTCAATGTCGTATCGAGCTTTGGACTGGGCTTTCTTATGGTCAGCTTCTTCTTTAAGATAGGTTTTAATCTTTCCTTCTAGGTGTAAAATTGCGAGATGCTTTTCCTCGGTAGGCATGTCTACATCATTGATAATGAGGTGCTTCTGCGCAGTCCAGGTATGAATTTGGCATGATCTCTCATTTACCAAGCGGGAGCATTTTTTACCTTCTGCGGTAAGGTCATCCTTGAACTTGTGCCACAGGCTTTGGATGTTATGCTGGCTTTGCCGCCCTGTACGGTTCAGCTGTTCCTGTTCTTCTGCGAGTTTCTTTGATCGGACACAAATATATTTCATAAATCTCGCAGTTTTGAGGAGGTAGGCAGGTAAGTTCCAAATTCCTGGTCCATACTGTTCATCTGTTCGGCATGTCAATTGGACCGAAATCAAGTGGTGGTCACTGGCGATTAAACTAGGTTCGATTGACCAATTTCGATATCGTTTAAAATGGTCTACTGGTACATAGATTCGGTCAAGACGTGAGCCGGATACATGTGTCTCATTTGTAATTGCATTAGTGCGCTTCTGGAAGCAAGTGTATTCGTTTGCATCAGGAAATGTTGTATGCCAACCATCTTGCATGCAGAAGAGGGCTTTCAGGCATAAGAAACTCAGAGGTACCGGCTCTTCCTTGTTCGATGTACGATCTTTAATATCTTCAACAAAATTCCAGTCACCCAGTGTTTCGGTTGGGAGTAGAAGTTCTGAATTGTCTAAGTACACTGGTTGAACATTTCAAAAATTTCACCTTCTTTTTCAGTGAAAAAAGTCGTTTATTTTTCACACATTTTTCACTGAAAAAGCAGGTGAAAATTTCAAAACATTTTCATCACTTTCTTATTTTATTTCGAATTTTTCACCTTGAATTGAGAAAGTGCTGAAAAAGTTTTAAAAATTTCACCTTCTTTTTCAGTGAAAAATGTCTGAAAAATAAACAACATTTTTCACCGAAAAAGAAGGTGAAAAAATTGAAATGCTCAACCAGTGGTAACAATACCATAATTGGGCCCACATCCTCTCTCTTTCCTGAGGTGTATTCAGGGTGTAGATGTTCAGGATGTTTATTGCTTCTCCCCTATGTGATGGGATAACAAGCAGGATCACATGACCTTCAATACGGACGTACTCCTTTACGTTTTCAGAGTCAACATATCTTTTATTCAGAAGAAAGCTAACTCCGGCTGTGGAGTCTGGTTTTATTGGGTGTCCAGAGTTGAACAGTTTGAACCATTTCCCGTAAATGTTGTTAAACTGGCTAGCAGCGATATCATTCATATGTGTTTCTTGCAAGGTGAAAACACCGATCCTCTTATCATCAACCATTCTCTTCATGTAAGTGAGTTTGTGCCCTGTGCTGCTCATGGATTTATTTTTGTCTCTCCCGTTTATATTTTGAGAAGCAATTGTTATGTTCAAACATGTGAACTTCGCTGAGCGAGCAAGTTTTGGAGGTTTATTCCTCTGTCTAATCTGTATATTCAACTCTTCCCAGTTCTCGGGAATATGGTATTGCCTCGTGTCTTTATTTTCTGGGCTTCTGTCTGACTGTTTTTTTTTTCTTCAGATTTTTCACCTCAAAGTCAAAAAGTACTGAAAAAGTTTTAAATTTTTCACATACTTTTTCAGTGAAAAATTGCTGCAAAATGCAAAACATTTTTCACCAATGTTCTCACCGAAAAACTTGAAATTCTCAACCAGTGAGGTGAAAAAGCTGAACTCAAATCAAAAAGTGCTGAAAAAGTTTAAAAAGAATTTCACATGCTTTTCCAGTGAAAAATTATTGCAACACCGGTTGAGCATTTCAAATTTTTCACCTTCTTTTTCAGTGAAAAATGTTGTTTATTTTTCAGACATTTTTCACTGAAAAAGAAGGTGAAAATTTTAAAACTTTTTCAGCACTTTCTCAATTCAAGGTGAAAAATTCGAAATAAAATAAGAAAGTGATGAAAAAGTTTTGAAATTTTCACCTGGTTTTTCAGTGAAAAATGTGTGAAAAATAAATGACATTTTTCACTGAAAAAGAAGGTGAAAATTTTGAAATGTTCAACCAGTGCAACACACAAAACATTTTTCACTAATATTTTGACTGAAAAACTTGAAATGCTCAACCAGTGTCACTCCAAACACAATAACAAAAAGCATCATATGAATACTGCCATCTCAGTTGGCTCATATGATCTCATGTCTCCGGAAATGAGGAAGAGCTTTCCTATATTGAGGAAGCTGCAATTGGCCTCCAATTTAGCCTACTCGTCGACTGCATGATTGTCTGCAACGGTTTGGCCCAACGAACACTTTGTCGTAATGTTTCATTTCTTCTCAGCTGGAAAAATATCTCAGATCTTGTATCATAGCTTTTGATTGCTGCAACGACACTGGGGAACTCATCCAGCTTGAGATGGAACCTCAGATGTACCTGGGGTGTCAAAGCATACGTCCCGTTTGCCGAATATCAAGCAGACTGCCCCGAAGTCTTGGTGGTTGTCGAAGGCTTACACCACCATCCCGTTCCATTGCCCACTAAAACACCTCCAACCATCAAGGCGGAAATTATGAATTTGCTACTGCGTTTTCAAGAGGAACTTCCTGACTTGACACCACGGAGATTTCTAATAATAGAGACTTTGCGGTGAGCTACCAGGAGCCACCCGGTGGCTCATCAGGCATGTGGTGCAGAGTGGCTACTGCATTTGGTGGCTCCTCTGGTGGCTGAACATATGACTTCAAAAACTCTATTTTCTTGGCTTCCATCTACCTCACAACCATGCCTATGCAGACGTGCTCTAGGAGAGCAAAAGAGCCCAGTGCAGACCCTCGAATCACCAATATATTCATTGCACACCTCAGAAATGACCTTTAGTAGAGTAGTGAAGCGTATTTGAGCCTCTAAGATAGCTCACTGCATGATAGACAGTGTGGAAGTAACATACTGAGGACACCCGACTCGCATCAGTGGAGCCACCGGATCAGCCACCAAATGTGGTAGCCACTCCGCACCACATGCCTGATGAGCCACCGGTGGCTCCCGGTGGCTCACCACAAAGTCTCTAATATGTGTGGTTCATTTGGCTACCCAAATGAACTAGCCATATGTGTGAGACAGACACCTGAGACAGACACTACAACAATTTTGTGCTCGCACCTCGCATGTTGCACATCATCCACGGCCAAGGTCACCAGTAGTAGTTCAACTTGAACAGAAAATACAGCTCAATGCTCAATGTCGTAAAACTCAGACAAAATTGCCAAGCAGGAGCTGCCTTGAGTACTTACCACTACAGACCCGACACATTTCACGATGTTTTCTGGTTTGAAAGAACCACAACCACTACACCTACATTGCATAGCAACTCAAATACAGAAGTTGCACTCAAGTTTCCATTCTCAAAGGTTCGCAGACGTACCCAAGGCAGAAGCAAGCTTACTGCTTCACTTCGTTCGGCCGCCGTTTTCGTTTGTACATTATGCGTGAACACCACACTGCGCTACAGAAGTAACACATGATATATAGAATTGTCCAGTAAATGAGTGGATGAATGAAGCACAAAGCTACGCTCATATTAGATTAGATTACCACTTATTAGTGACAACCCAGCCTCTCTGTATATCCATTGATTTTTCCCCTTAGAACTTCCTGACGATCGTCTTCAACGTGAAAGAAAGTGTCGAGATGCCGTTCAGTCAGTTTTTTGAAGGCAACTGCGAAGAGATACTGACAACATGGAGCAGGATACATCACGGAGAGCTCCGAGCCAAAACTGCCTCCCGGAATGTGAGAGTTACTACATGAAGATCTCAACAAGAGTTTCGACTTCTGAGCCTTGAGATGTAATAGTGAAATGTCAAACTTAAACAGAAAATATAGCTCAATCGTTCAATCCATTATTCAGAGAGGAAACGGTGCGGAGCAAAGTCAGGGGTTTGGAAGCCGAGACAAGGTGGACATGCCTTACAAGCGGAGTGTTTGAATTTGATGGCGACGAGGACTAAAGCTGGGGAAGAAAAATAAGCTCTCCACTGCGCTGGAGAATCAGGCGAAGATGTGGGCTTTGATGACTCAGAGGAAAGGTTGAATCGTTGGATACATGCCACTGTTGTTTTCCGCAGAATTCATAACTAAACTTCCCAACCGCTGGTAGCTGAAACTTAACAAAAAACACAGTTTAGTCGCTCAATCCATTGCCAAGTGGTATAAATCCCAGACGGGAAATGTTGCTAAGTCGGGGTTTCAAAGCCGGAGCTGTCTTGCTTATCGCAGAATCTAATAGACTTCACTTCTGTCTGTTTCAAACTTTCGCAAGGACCCAAAAAAGACCACTACTGCACGCAACCAAAATAAGAAATTAAAGGAAGTTGTACTTAAGTTCCCAACTCCAAGCATTCTCGAAGATCCACAGAGATACTCAACACAGAAGCAAACTTACTCCCTTCACTTCGTTCGGCCGCCGTTTTCGTGTGTGCAACACGAAAACCACGTATGATATATAGATTGCCCGGTAAATGATTGGATGAAGCACAAAGCTACGAATTATTGGAGACAGCCCAGTCCTGGTTAGTTGTCCTTCGCGCAGTGCAAGTCCACACTTGCAGTTTGATAAAAATGATTTCAAACGGGGATCATGTTGAATTTCTGGTTGCTGTTGTTCCCTGTGCATTCCCAGATTTGAAGCTGGAGTTGATATTAGGACCGTGGTTACTCGCTTTCACGGGGGGCGCACCTGGTTCCCGTTGGTGGTGACTCCATCAGTGACATCAACACCTGGCCATAGATTAGTACATCCTCAGAGAAACTTCACGGTACACAAACACTAAATATTGATCAGTATATCTTCAGAGAAAACTTCACAATACACAAACTTTGACACCGTCCACCACTATTCCGCCGCCCCACTCAATAGTGGAACCCTCCGAGAAAATGAACTCCTGGGCTATGGGCGGTTGAGGTTCTGAAGCTGAGGAGGATGTGGAGGAGCGCCTACCCCCATCTGTGGCGCTACAAGCCCACATCTGAAGCTTCGTCCGTCGGCTGCCACTCCGGAAGGTCCACCCGTCACATCGAGGCAGCTTGAAAAACCACCAGCGGACAGCGCGCTGCTGAAACCCGAGGGGCCAGGGGCGTCGAGAACCACGTGTTGAGAGACGTAGCATTCGTGCCGCAGTCTTCGATGACGACGGCAGCACCGTTCGCCAGGCTGCTCGCGGTCAGGCACTTGGCACTGTTGAGCACGGTTTGCAGCTTGAAACCCTGCCCTGCACTAGAAATACCAAGACTTGAAATCCAAGGAGGGTATAAGAGCATAAATAAATTCGACATACACCTGCCGTTACGGAGAAGGCAAGGAGAACAGAGACGCGACATTACGAGCAAACATATCGAACAAGATGAGTCAGCAAAAACAAGAAGAGATAGACAGCGGGTTTATTTATACCCACGGCGACCGGCGGTTTATGCTCTTGGCGCCATAGTTTTAAATAGAGTGTATTCGCAACACCCAAAAACGACGCCCAGATTTCTGCTATCACCCGACGACGCCCATGACTGATGAGTGATTGATGTGAGCGTGCGCGCATACACATTGACGCGTCGCTCCAGCTCCTTGCCCTACGATATGGACAAGTACAGCTTCCAATATAAGTGCCAGCCTGCATACCAGATATCCATATGAAGTGCGGTGCAAACCATCTCGACGCGTCGCGCTAATTGCGGTGTCTTGCCGGTTATCACAGTAACGCGCTTTCGTCTTGCCGAGTCACGCATGCCATTTGAAGTTCATCAAATTTCTGACAGATCTCATCAAATTTTGCCAAAATATGCCGTTCAGGTGCGAATACGCTCTAATATGTTTGCTGTTGACACCGAGTTCTTGAAAGCCATGATATATTCCAGACCCAACATTGCACTGGTTGCGAAATTTGCTTGCAACCCGGCCTCCTGCCAGCATGTATACCAAAAAAAAAATCTCACGCTGCGCGCGATTTACCCTATGGAGGACAGACGAATTGCTCTCAAGGGCTGATTTACGATATATCGAGGACGGAGGAAGGGGGATATTGGCCAGTTGATTTACTCTCGGCGTCATAGGTAGTGACCGGGGGCCTATTCCACACAAATCCCACAGTCGATTCAACTCGTGAGACAGAGCGAGCCATTCAGTTGATTTTCATCTGATTCGCGGTCAAGTCCATTTAAATTGTAATGTTTCGCCGCCTGCTGAGCGCTGAGCCCGCGAGTTCAACTCAATCATATTGTATCAATCCTCACAGAACAGTGTTGTGCAGGTCACTGACTAGTCAGTGACTAATCGAAAGGTCGGTTTGGTCGGGTCACTCAGGTCACCCAAGCGGCATGACTTGGTGACCCAACTCACAGCAGCAACGTTGCCACACAACGTTGCCGCAGACGTGGGAGCGTCGCTCGGTTAGCCTCGGTTTATGGCAACAGGGACTGGACAGCTTCGTATTTCCGCGCCAGAACTTTGGCAGGCGTGATTGGCGGTCGGAAATGGCCCATTAGGGTGGTAGGACCCCAGACACATATCAGAAATCTAAATGGGGGTGTACCGTAGCTATCTTCAGGGGAGAAAGTGATGGTGTATGTTCTTTTGAGTCGGATTCTTCATTTGGCTAAATACGAGTTCATTCTGTGCAAGGGGGCTTGAAACCAACTCAAAACTCAACAAACACGTATGTCCAGCACAGCCATTTCCTTTTTGGGAATGTGGTTGCATTTTCGTTTCGTGCCGCCGGAGTTCATTCTGTGCAAGGGGGCTTGAAACCAACTCAAAACTCAACAAACGCGTATGTCCAGCACAGCCATTTCCTTTTCGGGAATATGGTTGCATTTTCGTTTCGTGCCGCCGGAGTTCATTCTGTGCAAGGGGGCTTGAAACCAACTCAAAACTCAACAAACGCGTATGTCCAGCACAGCCATTTCCTTTTTGGGAATATGGTTGCATTTTCGTTTCGTGCCGCCGCAAAATTCAGACACGGGGAATATTTATTGCAAGACAGAAGAAGGTTTGTGAATCCCCGGCCCTCTAATACAGCTGAGCATCTAGTACCGAGTCCGATACTGGGGATTGCTGTTTGCAGATGGTGTTGATACTCGCCGTGAACTCGGTTTACTGCATTGGTGAGGGATGGAGTTCAGCGCACACAAATTTGGATGGAACTGGCTGTGTTTCCGTTTGTACTTTGACTTCTGGGGCTGAAGCAATGGTTCTCTGACACAGCAACACATATAACTATTGTACTATCTATTGTCCCATGATTCTCAACGATTCAGCATTGGTTGCTCATATCCTGTCTCATCAATCCCGGGAATTTTGACGAGATTGGGTCACTTATAGCATTTGGCCGTCACCCATGTTCTAAGAAAATCTTGTCAGCTCATTTCAGACTCTCGTTTGTTCCTCTGTTTTTGACGTAAGTATAGGGAATAACATATGAGCCTATGTAATATTTTGAGCAATCCAGCGTGAATTCTGCCAATCTGAGGACACGGTGCCCTCCGAAATACCCCCAAACACATGCTATCAAAAATCTAGGCCCATAGGACATCACAATTCAAAGCTACAGCTGTCCTGCGCTCAAATGTCTCACAAATCACGAATTTGCCCCAGGTATTCCTTGTAGCCATCCCAGAAAAAATTGTAAGGTGCCATGCCCTCCGTATTTACGGTGCAGATCGTTTGGTCATACTCTCGATGGAAAACGACCAGAACTGAGGCCAGAACAGCTGTTCTGGTCCAGGGGATTAAAAAAGTCTTAAAAAGGAAGAAAAAATGTCTGCGCCCTAAGTTCTGCAAAGAGCTGTAACATCGTTTAATCTAACGACACCCATCCCTGATAACTGAAAATACTTCACCGCCCATTCCGGAAGGGCTTGGTTTCTATTAGGCGCCGAGAACCGATTCATTGTGTGTACTTTTAAATGCTGTCTGACTTGAAGCGCCGGATGTCATTACGGTATCGTGGCCTGGAGCAACATTATGTCCCTTCTGTCGCTTGGCTCGCCTGTCCAAGACAGCCCGCCAAGATTCGAGAATGGTATTTACAACACCCACATAAGGGCCCTGAATGTCTAGGCACACCCATCACGAACATTGATTATGGACAATGCACAAAAAGTGCTAGCTGTTGGTTTCTATTAGATGCTGAGCAGTGATTCCTTGCGGACGTATGCTTCAGTGCTGTCTTGAGTTCGGGCTTCATTGCGATCGAACAGAGCCCATGACCCTCTAATTTGAATGAACGAGGATGGATGAAATGTGCTTGAGACAGTTACTACTACTTGTGAACCTCCTTTACTCACGGCTGCATCCTGAGAAGTGTTCATATGCCATGCTACAGTCTCAATGGAAGAGTATCATATGTTGGCGTGCACTTATTTTGACAGGAAACCCTTCTTTCACTTTGGGTGAATCTCCACCTTACGGAGGCTGCTCCAATTCCTCATCAAACAAATTGTTTTGGAAGATGATATTGTTCCTAGGGCTGCCCACCGTCCACGTCTTTATGGGTGTGAGGTGTGCCGTCAACGGCAGCCCGTCCTGTCCCATCCAGCCTCCCAGGCTTGGAAATAGACAGAACGGGTATGGGCGGCAGAATAGCTGTCTGTCCCATCAAAGAGCGCCCGTTGACGGCCGTATATGGGTTTGGGGGTGACATATGTGTGATTGTCCGTTTTTTTTATGGCTTTGTCTTCCTTCACCTTACACAAATCCCAGTGAAAGTGACGGCTCGTCGAAGTGAGGGAACACGGCAAGAACATGCCAATTTGGATGCGTGCGAGGTCCATCTGATGTGATGATCGGCTATGACAGACCACGTTCCCGTCTGAAATCGCGTTGATTTCGTGAATGAGTAAGTGAAGATTTATTTGGAATATAACCTGAAGAGTTCTTAGTGAGTTTCTCTCACGGGTACGTTCGAAACTTGACCCAGAACACATTTTTGACTCACATGCAAGCCGTCACCGCTTTTTAACGGGTTACAGCCGTTTTTTTGCCGTCCCGTCCCATCCTGAGCTCCCTCGGAGGTCATAGACAGCTGAGATGGCAGTGATCCATACCCATCTCGCCCCAGAAAAATGACGACTGTGCCCGTTTACGGGACGGTGGCAGCCCTAATATAATTGTTCCAATTCAGGTGTGTTTCCAACGACTGCCTTGGCACTTTCAAGTTTTGTTCTAGCGCTAAAGAAACTGGGAGAAAGAATGCTCTTACTTCTGAGAATACAGGTATAAGATCCAACATGATCGAGTCTCACTGCTGAAAATAGGTGTCTTCTATTGACGTAGAATGACAGATTGCATGGTAGATATTGTATATAAAACACTGAAAAACACTCTAAGATGGTCAGAACGCACTGAGATGTTCTTCACCAAGCTCTTCACCGTATGATATTCTAACAATCATTGAGCTCAAATTCTATACTCACTCTCATACATAGGTTTTCCCTATCTTTACCGCGGTCATCGCAGGGGCTTTTCTGAGCAACTTGACAGTGGGTGCACCCTCCCCAAACCTCATCTCGATCGCCCCGATGGGAAACATTGCCAGTAACCCTACAAAGTTTGTTTAAACAATCGGCGTCTCAACGTAAAACCCTGTTCAAGCAATGATTTACTTAATCCTGGTTCAAACCGGGTTGAAAACATGAAGCAAAAGGAACACCCATGGTGGGATTCGAACACACACCGGTTGAGTACACAATTCATAAGCAGTGAAGTAAGATCCAACTGAGCTATGGGACCATTACCAAATGGGTGCACAAATGCATTGAAGAACACAAAACAGGCAACGTTACTCTTTCAAAGTACAAGTCCATCGCACCTTGAGCAGCCGTGATATTTAAGCAGTTCAAGGTCACTTCAGAAGCTCTGACATGCTAATTCCCTTCAATGCATTCAAAGCATCCAAAATTGCAAGGGGACATCAGTTTGTCTTTCATCTGTAGTCAGTAACTCGAGCATCAAGTCGTTGAATTTCCTTGTCTGTTACGGGGGTTGCATACAGAAAGGCACTGAAGTATTGGAAGTACTTTGCTATGCTCTCTTTTGATACATACTATGGTTACATGGTATTGAAAAGAATTCAGTCCACAGTTCGGAAGCAATACAACGACACTTGTTGAGATTTAAAACAGCCATTCTTGTTTTCAAATCAGACATGAGTAAGGCTGTAATACTCCACCCCTTTACATCGGTTGCATGGTGTACTGGTTATTGATATCTCCCTTCCATTTGCGGAGAAACCGGGAGGTCCGAAGTTCAACTCCCCTGGGTGCCTCAAATTCTTACATTTGTCCCATTGAACAGTATTTAATCAGTGTTTGAACATTCTTTAAATCCTCTTTGATCCCATTTTGATCCAAACACTGATTAAACCCCGTTTTTCAATCCCAAGGTTTAAACCCCTCATCCTAATGTTCTCCTCGGTGATGAACACCATTAAATAAATCATTGCTTAAACAGGGTTTTACGTTGAGACGCAAATTGTTTAAACAAACTTTGTAGGGTTTTATACATTGCCACCGTCCAGACCACGAGTGGCGACACCCGCCTCTTCTTCCAGGACTCTACAGGCGCCAACCTGAGCAGGCCCTTCACCACCGGCAAAAATGTTGGGCACAGCGTACTCGTTCCAGCCAACGAGGTTCTCCCTTACACACCAATTGCTGCAGTCGCTGTCAGCAATCCGACGTACACAGGGGTAAGCATTGCATTGAATATGACCATCCTCCCCTCACCTTAACATCAGGTCCGCTTCTACTTTCTCTCCCCCAGTTATGTCCTCAGTGAATACATCTGGCCCACTACCATCTCGGTCAACACCAGCAGCATCATGGGTGGGCCGAGCTGCACCACGTGCTTGACCACTCAAGGCATAGTTGTGAGTAGCACCACTGGCAGCGAGGTGTTGTATGCAATGGCCAACCCCACATTCAACCAATTTAGAGTGGGCTTTGTCAGTGCCAGACAGCCTACCACACTGAGTGAAACGGAGAATTTTGGTGCTGGGTCAAATACTTTGTTAGGTCCACTTAAGTTGTAGGTGAAATCATTGCCAGCGCGTCTTAGGTAGCGTATTCTGGATTGCCTTTTTTTGTGTTGGTCAGCAGTGCACTCGAAAGGAGACAAGTCAGTGGAGGAAGCGCTCACCAATTGCCACCCCGCCTTGCTGTATCCGCGCAGGAGAGCGACACATCCACCCTCATCGTCCTCCTCGCCTGTGTCAAAGTCATCTGCTGTAGGTTTGTCGTTCTTTTTTGTATCCAGGCTTTAACGAGTGCAGAGAGGCGAGCTTCCTCCGCCTTGTCCTGAGGCTGCGGCGTGTGCTGGAATGCCTTCGCATCGAAGGCATCGCTCTTAGCCTCATCGTAGAAATCCGTAGCAGCCTTGCCGCTCAGGCTCGGAAGATCCACAGTGCAGAGCGCGATGTCGAGGATCCAGCTTTGCTGGTGGTTGTTGAGTCTGGGCACAGCAATTTCCTCGCTTTTGGTGGTGGCAACGAGCACGAGCTGGGGGGATGGCATGATGTCGGGGACATCAGCGGCATCGTACGGTTTGAACATTTCTTTTGGTTTAGTCAGTTTGGTTTGTTTTGCTGGCACCATCGTTGGGAGTCGAAGACTGAAGTTGTTTAATAGTGCGTTAGACTGGGTAGAATCAAGAGTCAGGCAAATGCCACCTACGTCTAATATATAGCCAACGTATGCACATTGTGCAGCGGGAAATGGCCAGAAAAGGAAACACTTTGGCAACCAAGCACGGTGGCAAAAAAGCGAGGTGGCCACAGGGCTACTATAAAAGTCGCTATTAACTTGAGTTCAACATTCAACACTCGAATATCCATACCTTTCCTTCACAATGCTCCTGATATCCTCCCAAGAAACCCGCCGCCTCTTCGGCCCGTTGAATCGATGTGGAAGAGAGGGTTGGTCCGGAGGTGGACCGAGGTGTGTCAAGGTCGTGCTGGTGGGGTGGCCGAGTCGTACAGTAAATATCCTCGTGGGACGGATGAAACGAGAGCTCTAGATAAAAGACAGTCAGTAAATCACAATAAAAAATACTCAGCTCGATGTGGGATGAAACTCAGAAGGCTTTCGCAAGGTATCCGAGTAAAAAGGTAGATTGAGGTGGTGGTACGAGGCAAAGGGAGAAGGTGACGTAAAGAGGTCCGATCCTAACATATGAAAACAAAGCATATCTAAAATAGTCCGTGGGGGAAAACCTCAGCTAAAATCCAACTTCCATCCAACGAACCATCCGGGAACTACGCAAAGACGTATAGGGAGAGCACGTCCCCCCAAGACGTTGACAAGTGGGTGCCCAATCCACTGCCGGCTCGATCCCCGGCGTAGTCCGAGAAGGCCGAAGACTTGGGTTGAACTCGTCGCATTGGTGGTGTGTAGGAGGTAAAGTAAAAAGTCTGTAGATAATGAGATATATAAGTCAGTAGTGGTAAAATGAGCGTGAATGAGCGTGTGTAAGAACAAAACAAAACTTGATCCCGGTGTGCTGGAATATTTGGTTGGAACGTGGAACTGGCTCGGGACTCGAAGGCGACGTGCGAAGCCGGTCGCACTTCCACAGAGGGGGATACTTTGAATTTCGCCCTCGAAATCCTGGCTAAACGAAGGCTTCAGAATAGGAATGGAAATGAATGTGGGGATATGGGTATGTGAGACGATATAAAATGAAGGTGCTTATCGGGTGGATGCGGCTCAGCGGATATGAAAGTCTTGGTATAAATCGAATGGGAAAGTTGCTTGGAATCTTGATTTGCTGTTGGATGTACGCCGTGCAGATCGCGCTTCAATATCGAATAACTCTGGGGTATAGTCTCGAAGTTGTGGTCAGCATACGACTCGGAAAAGAACGATACAATGAAGCAGAAAAAGCGTCGAAGTAGAGTAACAAGAACACATAACGCGAAGAGGAACAGATGCAGAAGTAGATTAGTGCAAAACTCAGCCCTGATCCGGGGGCGCGCAAACGCAAAACTTGGCTCCAAAAGAAGTATCGGCTCTTGATAGCTCGGTGGATTCGTACTGGGAAGCTCAAGCTTTGAAATCGAATCAATCTGGGGTATAGTCTCGAAGTTGTGGTCAGCATACGACTCGGAAAAGAACGATACAATGAAGCAGAAAAAGCGTCGAAGTAGAGTAACAAGAACACATAACGCGAAGAGGAACAGATGCAGAAGTAGATTAGTGCAAAACTCAGCCCTGATCCGGGGGCGCGCAAACGCAAAACTTGGCTCCAAAAGAAGTATCGGCTCTTGATAGCTCGGTGGATTCGTACTGGGAAGCTCAAGCTTTGAAATCGAATCAATCTGGGGTATAGTCTCGAAATTGTGATCAGCATGCAACTCGGAAAAGAACGACACGATCAAAGAATAAAAACGTGGGAGTATGGCGAGAAAGATGCTCAACGCGATGAAGAATAGATGGAAAAGTAAATGTATGAATGACTCAGCTCTGATTCGAGGGCGCGCGTATGCAAAACTGGGCTCGGAAGTAAGTACTGACTCTTGATAGCTCGGGGGATCGTCTGTACGCTCGATTCGAGTGTGCGCGTGCGACTTGGTGCGTGATACAAGCAACTCTGGAACGAAATCGTGGATGTAAGATGTGTGTAAAGAGAAAGGCTGGGACTCAGCTCGTTTGAAAGACTCGGTTCGGCTCGGATACTCGGTTTGCTCGGTGTAAAACTCAATAATGGTGCACAGATCTTCGTCAAATTTGCGTGGGTGTAGGTGCTTGAATCTCGCTCGTTCACAGATGCAATCGTCTCGGAATCGAAACTTTGGGATGTCTCCTGGTTCAAAATCAGAGAAGGTAGAAGGTGGGAACTCAGCTCGGAAAACTCTGCATTGAAGTAAGTCTTGTAGATGAGCTCCAGGTCATACTCGTCGTCGATGGATGCAGCTCGGGGCTCGAGGAAATTTTGCTCGATGGAAAACGACTCTAGAACTATATCAGTGATCGACTCAGGCTCGGAATGTGCAGATAAATGAATGTAGGGGGAATGTAACTCAGCTCGACAGTCTCTGCAGGCTCGTAGATGGTATTCAAATCTTGCTCGTCGTTGGTAAACGCAGCGCTGGGTTTGGAGGATTCTTGCTTGGTATAAAACAACTCCAGAAATAAATCAGTCGTGGATTCAAACTCTGAATGCGTGGAGGAATGAACAAAACAACTCAGCTCGGGAATATCTGCAGACTCGTAGATGGTAACTAGATCCGGCTCGTCGTTGGGAAACGGTGCGCTGAGGTTGTAGGAATTTTTCTCGTTGTAAAACAACTCTAGGAACAAGTCAGTGACAGAATCGGGCTCGGAACACGGATTGAAGCTGGCAATCGGAGGTGGAATACTCAGCTGTGAAGGCTCAACAAATGTGTACAGCTCCAAAATGGCCTCCAGATCGAACTTGGGCGCGTCGAGCTGCTGAACGTTGGTGTGCTCAAGTGAAGCTCCATCTGGTTGAAACACAGCGTCAAAATCCTCGTATGAACATGAATAACGTAGCGCTTGGGGCATGGAGTCGAAAACGGCGATGCTCTGCATGTAATGGGACGGCTCAACGAATTCGGGGACTCGAACGTCGCTTGGAAACGAAAACGTGCCTATATCAAAAGTGTGGTCAGCATCGTCTGGCTCTGAATATGAACTTAGCAATGATTCGGCTTCGAACTCGGTCATGGAATCGAAAATACTGCGGCTATCGCTCTCTGTGATGTCGCCAGAATCAGAAACTTCAGAAGTATTGGAAGAACTTAGCTCAATATTGTCGTATTCACCCGCGAGATAGCGCTCGTAGTCGTCATCAATCTCTGAAATACTGCCAAAACCATTGTCTTTTAATGAGCTGGGAGCACTTATCTGTAATCCTATGTATCCGCACGATGCGCTCGTTAAGCATTCTTCTAGTTCTGCTTGAATATCTCTTGCAATTATTGCGACAGAAGCGAGGTCGACGTCGCTGCGCGCTGCTTGGTATTTCACCTCTTTCAGAGCCCAATGGAGTGAAGAAATGCGGTCAGTAATCGAGTATTCAGTGTCATCGTAAGAATACTGTGGACTTTCCTCAAAATCGGAGGGGGATACTTCGAATTCTTCGTCAGCATCCAAGTTGTCGCAGGAGTCGTCATGATCGAAATTCGGACAGATTTCTTGAACTTGTGGCGAGTCAGGTGTATCGAGGGCAAACAGCATGGTTGCAGATGGCACAAGGACAGACACAGGTGTGTTTGGAAACTCTGGGTTCGGAACCGGATCGGGCGCGGCTCGAGGTACGAATGCGGCGAGAGCAAGAGGCGTTGGAGATCGAAGTACTTGCGGGAGGGGCGCCGTGATCGCGAGCGAACGAGTCGAAATGGAAGGCGGTGTAGGAGGCGCAGTCGATGACGAAATCGTGGCGGCGGGCTCGAAGGAGGCGTTGATCTCGCTCCATAGGTCGGGGAACAGGGAATCGGGATCGAAATGGCCGTAAAGGATTTCTAACGAGTTAATCAAGGGAATGGGATTGGAACGCGTACGCTGTGCCTCTGGAACACAAGAGACAAACCACTCCTTGAGTGACGTCGGGATGCCGCTAACGAAGTAGAAGTCGCGCTGTTGAATGGTGATATCTTTGTGCTTGAGGAGAGGTGCGGCGATCCACTGGAAACTGCGTAAATACTGCTCGATTTCGGCTTTAGAACGATACGGGGACTTAGCAGATTGGTCTCGGCAGAATTCTATTAGCTCCCGCTCAGAAACGTGGCGTTCTTCTTCGAAAGATCCGTATAAAAGCAACATCTGCTCTCGCGCGGCGATCCAAGTTCGATTCGGTGTGTCTTCATCGAGCTCCGGGATATATCGTATGACATCGCGAACACGGTCGGAGGAGTAACGAACTATGAAAGCAACAAGCTCGTCAGCATCTGTAATTCCTGCATTCGAACCATGTTGAAGAATGACGGCGAGGAAATCTCGAACGCCATGCTCATCGAAGTACGGAGCGTTTGAAGTGCGCGGAACGGGCATGGGAACGAGGAGACGCATGGTAGATGGAACATAGGAAGTGGGAAGTGAAGGGTAAGGAGTGGGTGGATAGCTCGATGCCATAACTAAATGAACGTGCACATGTGGATGGGGAAAGAGTGGGGGAGAAAAATAAATGAAATTGGCGACTCAGCTGGATACCGGCAACGGAAAACCGACACCCCTCGCGGTGGGCTCCACTGTGGAAGAGAGGGTTGGTCCGGAGGTGGACCGAGGTGTGTCAAGGTCGTGCTGGTGGGGTGGCCGAGTCGTACAGTAAATATCCTCGTGGGACGGATGAAACGAGAGCTCTAGATAAAAGACAGTCAGTAAATCACAATAAAAAATACTCAGCTCGATGTGGGATGAAACTCAGAAGGCTTTCGCAAGGTATCCGAGTAAAAAGGTAGATTGAGGTGGTGGTACGAGGCAAAGGGAGAAGGTGACGTAAAGAGGTCCGATCCTAACATATGAAAACAAAGCATATCTAAAATAGTCCGTGGGGGAAAACCTCAGCTAAAATCCAACTTCCATCCAACGAACCATCCGGGAACTACGCAAAGACGTATAGGGAGAGCACGTCCCCCAAGACGTTGACAAGTGGGTGCCCAATCCACTGCCGGCTCGATCCCCGGCGTAGTCCGAGAAGGCCGAAGACTTGGGTTGAACTCGTCGCATTGGTGGTGTGTAGGAGGTAAAGTAAAAAGTCTGTAGATAATGAGATATATAAGTCAGTAGTGGTAAAATGAGCGTGAATGAGCGTGTGTAAGAACAAAACAAAACTTGATCCCGGTGTGCTGGAATATTTGGTTGGAACGTGGAACTGGCTCGGGACTCGAAGGCGACGTGCGAAGCCGGTCGCACTTCCACATCGACCCAAGTTCAACACTAATGTTCGCCACCACGCTATGCTTCACAAAGCGCTCGAGCTGTACACCCCGAACAACTTGCAGAGGTCTTCCACCAGGACCCCACAAGACTGCGTGTCACAATGGGATCAGCATTCACCTTCAGCCAATTTGGAAAAATTCAGACTAACTTTGTGAGCACTCATATCTTGCCACCACTGACACACCACCAGCTGCGCAACTATTGCCTTGTGTCGCACGAAACCCCTCCTCCCGATGTCGAGGCGCGAGATGCTCTGTGCAAGTATCGCGACACGTATAATGCGTACTTCATGTCGCATGGCAATGACTATGCCATCCGTAACGTGTTGGCCCAGTCTGCATTTCAGGCTGCGGAGCAGACATGGCACGATTGGATTGTGCCATATCTTGCAGCTCGCGGCAGACCTGGTCGTCCGGACTGGGTGTTGCAGCCACTCCCTGGCCTTTGGAGGGTACGCGTCGCACCTGCTCCACGTGCCCCTGCCCCTGCCCCCGCTCCCGCACCGCGCGCAGCTACCCCCTTCCCAATCCTTCCCACACCTCCACCCAGCGCTCCCGTTCTCGTCCGCATTGACCTCTCCCACATCGATGACAAGCCTGCACGCCTGTTGTCGGCTTCGGTCGTCGGACTTTGGTTGAGGCGGCTGCACAAGAGCAGGGTGGGTGATGGTGAGAGAGAGAGGCAGAGGGAGTATGTCATCTTGCTGACATACAAAGCACAGCCTCGTATTGCCTTTCTCGCTCACCACCACCACTCTCCTTCTCTCCATCTCCTACCACACCTTCTCCCTCCCCCACCACACCCAGCAACCCAACCCCGACCATACTACACGTCTGGTTGTTAGCTTGGACTGCGACTTCACACATCGTATCTGTGCTAACCTCGTCGTTCCCGACTTCACGTCGGAGACTATGGCTCAAAATTCAAGGAGCACTCTGGCCCCGAGTTCCCTCAGGCAACCCCATCCTCACAGCGTAGACCTGCTCAAGAACCGCCGTTTAGACATTCTGCTGTTGCCCTTCGATGGCAATGTCGTCGTGTTTGCTCAGCTCGGCCCGCAGCACTATTTCATCATGACCAACGCCGACTACGTCCCCGCCCTTCCCTCGCTGGAAGTACCTCACGCGGTTTTCCTCTGGTCAAACATGCGCTATGGGACTGATGACCCTGCCCTCCGGCCCCAGCAATGGACACCGGAGTATTGTCATATGCCGCTCATCGCCAAGAAGGGGCGCGCCCTGAGCTTGACGTGATGTGGTGGGACCCAGCGCCGGCGGATTTTGCAATCGGGAGTGCGGTGAGGCAAGGGCTGGGACACCTTGCACCCAAGCGGCTCTCCCCGTTCCTCCCTCCCATCAACGACCTCATCGGGCAGTGCACAGAGCTCCAGCGCGATTCCCCAACTCTCGCCATACCCCTCTTTGGCGAAATCATCCAGCATATTGTTATGCTGCTTGAACAGCTGCAGACCCTCCCCACCACGTTCACCAAGATGGTCTTCGCGGTCACCTCACTGCAATGTGCATTCCTCGAACTCGATGCGCTTTACAGCTACATGACCATTTACAAACCCAGAATGAGCAATTACTGGCCGCCCCCACCCCCCTGCGCTCGCACAATCTGTCGGCTCATTCACGACGGTTCCAAGAATCGCTCAGCAGCTGTTCACAGCAGGTGTGCTGTTTTGGCTTGTGTGACCCGTAGAGGTCTTCGACACTGAAAACATCTTGGCAGTCGTCCCCTTACGGGAGCCGAGACTCGGTCTCCCCGATGACAACACACAAGGCACAGGCGCACCCCCAGTGCTATACACCGGGAACAGTACCCGCGAAAAAATAGCAGTGATCCAGCACGCGGCTGTTCACACGCCGTGGTATCACGACCCATTTGAAACTGCCGACACCCGTGCTCGCTCGCCCTCCCCCGATCCAGTGATTCCCATTGCAAGTGGGTCTCGTTCAGTCGTGCCGCCGCTGTGGCAGTGCAGACTGCCCCATCGGGTCGACCAGCGGCAGCGTAGCAGTAGCCAGCGGCAGTAGCGCAGCATCCAATCATCTCTGCTTCCCACCACCAGCGCTGTCTCACGCCATCCAGTCTGCGGTCCGTGCAGATCCACCGGAGACTACGTCTCCATTTGGTGACAACAGCGCGATTCTGCACCAGTAAATACGCCAACCGTTAGCTTTACTGCCCAGCCAATTGAGAACAAAAAAAAAAAAAGAATTCTGGCGACTCCTTCATATCCGCACCGCTCCGCAACCTCGGGCCGATTCCTACCGCGACCCAGACCACCCACCCCCGACCTTTCCGACGAATCGTCATTAACCCTATCAGATCTTTCTCCTCGCAAGGAGCACCCAGCCCCACTACACCCGCTACATCACCCGCACCCGCACCAGACCCCGCCGCACTGCACACCGCCTTAACCACCATCGCCACTGTTATGCTACCACCTCCCGACAACATGACCGAACCCAGCCAGCTGCTCTTCAAAGGCGACGGCATCGGGGAGAACACCACGGACTTCCTGAATGCGATCCGCTGCCGCAACCTGCTCAATCCGACGTGGAAGGACCCGAGAAGCTGGAGTTCTTCAGGCTCAGCTTGAAGTCCGGGAGCTATGCCAAAGCCTGGTACAACAAGCTCGCTGCTGCAGAGAAAGATACATTCCCGCACCTTGTCATCGCGTTCGAGAAGCAGTGGCCGGAGAAGGAGATGGCGATAAGGGAGAAGGGAGAACTGCAGGAGGAGCTCCTCAGCTTGAAGCTGAAGCCAGAGCAGTGGGAGTGCGCTTCGAGGAAGAAGACATCGAGGAGTGGGACAGGTGCATTGGGCGGTCAAGGTCGCCGCCATTGCGGCGCGTATCGAGGACGACGGGGCCTCATCCCTCAGGCACTGAAGAACATCCTGGATTCGCTCTTACTACGCCTGGGGCCGAAGTGAAAAACCTGGGCAGAGCTCGTCCAGACCATGAAGGACATCCCTTCGTCTGACATCATGGGCATTCGCCGCGTCGATGACCGCTTCGCTCTAATGGAAGCCACCATCAGCAACCTCCAGTGCGTGCAGCCCCAGACGCCCACGTGCGGGCTCACCAGTGCCTTCTCGGGCCTCGCGGAATCATCTCCCATGCAGAACGACCCTCTCGGCGGGTCCTCTTCCCTCAGGCCCCGGCAGCATCCACGCCTGCGGCGCGTGGCTATCGCCCCGACGTCGATCGCCTCCCGATGATCGAGGCGGCGCTGGTGATCATCCACCCCCGCAATGCAGCAGGACTCACGTCGTACACGCAGCAGATCACCGCGTATGTGCAGAAGCACGGGACGCTCAAGCCAAGCGAGGAGCACCCCTACCCGCTCACCCCGGGCACCATCGCTGTCAGGTCCAGGGAGTGCCACAAGTGCGGGACAGCGGGGCACTACAGCGCTGACTGCACCGCGACAGGTGCCCTCCTCATCCCCGACACTGAGTTCCGCTGGCGCCAAATCGTCCAGTCCATCCGCACCTGCATCGCCCGCAGCAGGCGTGCCGTAGCTGTCAACATTGACGCGGACGAGGACGTCTTTGGGACTGCAGAGTACAATCAAGCCGTGATCGATGAGTACCTGAGCCAGGGAAAAGCGGGAGGGCCGTCCACCTGAGCGAGCGTGGGACAGCCTGAGTAAAGGAGAAGGGAGGAGGAGGGGAGTCCCCGAGCGCGCAGAGGAACCGCTCGGGGACGTAGTGCACCAACCTCACGTCATACCCCGGGTCGCGGGGGGGGAGTTTTACCACCGGACGACGTGGCAGCGGTGATCTCAGATGCCCATGTACCTGTATACGATCAATCACACATCATCGACTTGTACAGCGTGGGTTCGTGTGAGAGAAAGAAAAGAAGTGTGCCATTCATTCAAAGGGTGCTACTACGGACAGGGGGAGGCAGGGAGAGGAGGTGGAAGCAGTCATTGACGATGGCACCATGTCGGGCGCGCTGGACACAGACACGTACGAGGCGGCGAAGCACACCCTCGGCGAGCTTGTGTGGTCGCTGCGGGTGCTTCACATGGCAAACGGGGAGCTAGTGCCATCGATGGGATCGTGGACAGGAGACGTCAGCCTCGGCGGCATGGAGAGACGCGGCACACTGGAGGTTTTCCCGAGTGGCGGCGCATGGACAATGCTCCTGGGGAAACCTCTGCTCGAAGCCTTCGGCGCGTGGCATGGTTACACAGAGGACGTGATCCTGCTGTGCGGCGAAGATGGCGAGACCGTGCGGGTCGTGAACGCGCACCCGAGAGCACAAAGAAAGGCGAGCCCCGTCATGACGGTGACCGCAACCATCTCGGGAAGTAGTCGCGCACCTCCTGCGAGACAAGCTCCCACTACTGGGATTTCGCGCCTGTAGAACGGATTGACAAGCATCTGCCCATAGAAGTCAGCTTGCCGAAGGCGAGGCATGGAATCAGCGCACGCACGAGTAGCTGGTGGCGAGCGGCGGCTCCAGGGATGGCCAGCATTGTGGCCACGTGCGCAACCATCACGGGGACAGAACAAACCCCCCATGAGGCAAGTACCCAAATCCCCTTCAATCCTCCCTGGAAACCCGGATGAGCACCTCATTATAGCAGCGGAGGGCGACTTACCGGGGCAAACAGGGAGTGAGATGGCGGCGCAAGAGCAGCAGGAGGCTGTGGCACACGCATGAAGCGCAAACGCGGTGGGTGCCGCGAGCGGGAGCGGAAAAAGGTGAATGTGCAGGATCTACCAGCACCCACACAAGAGGCTGCGGCGGGCCCAAATCTGGTCGAGGCGGCAGATGTCAGAGAGGAAAAGGAGATGAGAGGTGTTGCGCAGAACAGGGGCACGAGGTCCGGATCAAGTGCTCAGAGGAGGAGGGCGATCACAGCCAGGAGGGAGGAGAGGCGGCAGAAAGGGGAGGAACTGGAGTGGGTCGAGGCGGCGGCACAGAGGGTGGTAGTGGCAGAGGTGAAGGCGCGGTTGGCGGCGCTGGTGGGGGGGAGCAGCGCGGAGGAGAGGAAATGGACAAACGAGGAGAAGACGGCATGGAGGAGGATGCAGGCTTTGGGAGACGGTGGTCACGTGCCGTCACGCGCTACAAACTCAGAGGGATTCGTGAACCCCCTCGAGGGAAGTCCCACCCCATGTCGACCTGGTCCCGTTCAACATCACTGACACCACTGGTCACAGGAAACCACGCCACGGGTACGAACCCGAGGAACACAGCGGAAAATGGCCAAACAGCTGAAGAGGATCTGGCAGAGTCTACGACTCCATGCACGCACCACTCTGGAGGGGATTCACGAACTCCTCTCAGGGGAGGGAGTAAAGCCAGCTTGTAAATCAAAGCAAAAACCCCGTATTGACCAACATATTGACAGCCACCTGCCACATCTCCGCGATGGAGTACCAAATCTCGGCGAGCCAGTGCAGGACTGGACCGACATCTGGCAACTCGACAGGGATGCAGGGGACTCTCGGGACGACCCCAGCGTCGAGCAGCCTGAGTCTGCAGGTTCCACAGATCACACACTCTTCACGTGGAAGACAGATCCGCGTGATGCTCGCAGGATGGCAGAGGTTAAGCGGCAGATTACCGTTGGCAAAGACCTCACGCCGGACGAGCGGCGGCAAGTCGATGCGCTCCTTGATGAGTTTGTGGACGTCTTCGGCTTGTCCATGAGCGAGGTCCACGCAATTCCAGGCGCGGAGCACCAGCGTGAAGTTTAAAACAAAAGTTAACCAGCACCCTCTTAGTCCCCCGCAGCGGATTTTCTTCAACAAGGTCATCGATGAGATGCTGGATGCTGGTGTAATCCGCCCCATCAACCAGCAGACATCAAATGCTGCGGCGCCACTACACTTGCGCAGAAGGCCCACACGGGGGAAGGACTGACAATAGAGGAGTTGCAGCGCTGCATTGACAACCAATGCGTCGCGAGTGGCTTCGAGACTGCGTTCCACATGCAATTCGAAGGTACTCCCACCACAGCGAAGCCCGCTGACGTGCCCACAGAGCAGAAGTGGCGCGTTTGTCAGAGCTTCAAAGCTCTGAATGACGTGACGAAGGTCGCGCCGGTACCTCAAGGCGACATCCGCGCGAAACAACAGCGGCTCAGCGGCCACCGCTGGGTGCACACTTTCGACTTTGCCTCCAGCTTTTACGCATGCGCCATCCGCGAGGAGGATCAGCCGTACATTTGCTTCTATGTGGAGGGCCGTGGGTATTTCGCCTACCAGCGCATGCCGTTCGGGCTCACCGCCACGCCATCAATGTTTGGCAACATGACAGCCACCGAGCTCGGAGACCTCGTCGGTAGTCTCTTCGAGCTCTTCGTTGATGATGGCGGCATGGCAGCGGACGACTTTGACGATTCGCGAGCTGACCTGCGTGTTCTCTTCACCAGGTGCAGGGAGCGCAAGTTAACACTTTCCACGGCAAAATCCCAGTTCTTCATCACTGAGGCCATGTTCGCGGGCGGACTTGTGGGACCGGACGGCATCAAGCCCGACCTCACGAAGCTCACGGTGGTTGTGGATTGGGAAACACCGCGGGATCTTCAGAATCTCGGGGCGTTTCTCGGGCTCACTGGGTATTTCCGAACCCTAATAAAAGGGTATGCAGGGATAGCGCAACCCCTCACCGACCTCATTTGCGCGGCGGAAGTTCCGCACCAAAAGGGGAAAGGTGTGTTCCGTCGCGCCATGAAGGTGCACATGCTGGAGGTGGTGTGGGGCACGAAGGAGCAACGCACATTTTTAGCCTTGAAAATCGTGCTGACACAGGAACCCATGCTCAAGGGCCCAGTGTTCGACAGGTGACCTTTCATCGTAACAACTTATGGCAGCAAGTACAGCTTCACGGGGATGCTTTCGCAATGGCATGTCACCGTCGACGCCAAGGGCAAGCAGACCAAGCGCCTCCACCTGGTCGGCTTTGCATCGAAGCGGACGTCTGCGGCCGAGGAGCGGTATAAGCCGTTCCTGCTCGAGTTCGCGGCGCTGAAATATAGCCTCGACAAATTCTCCGACTTTATTTGGGGATTCCCGGTAGAACTCGAGACCGACTGTCAAGCGCTTCGCGACCACCTACTCAGCAATCGGCTCAATGCAACGCACGTGCGCTGACGGGAGGTCGTCACGGACCACCAGATCGTCGATGTCCACCACTGCTCCGGGAAGAGTAACATCGTTGCAAACGGACTCAGTCGCAAGTTCGTTGGTGTCCCGTTAATCAAGGGCAATGGCCACGAGTGGACAGTTTGCGAGGACTGGGAGACGTGCACTGGTTTGACACATGTGTTTTTCCACATTGCCGAAGCGACGCAGTACTCTGATCTGCTCGACAGATTCAAAGACGAGAATGTCTTTAAAGAAGTCATCTCCGCGCTGCTCGAGCTCGACCACGGCTCATCCCCATGCGAGCGCAAATGTGCTTGACACCGTGCGCTTGACTACTGCATCGAGGATGGCAAGCTGTGGAAGCTGGGGCCAAAATTGGTACGCACGCAGGCCAAAGTCGAGTCCGTCACAAAGCTCGAAGCGGTGGCGCTGGCACGGGAGTCTCACAAGCGGAATGGGCACTTCCACCGTGACATGATCAAGGTTCAGCTGCTCGACCGCATATGCAGCCCCGCGCTCGATCAGTTGATCGTGACAGCAATCAGCGAGTGCGGGCGCTGCAAGAACTTCGGTGCGCGCCATATCATCTCACTGCTCGAGCCCGTAACGCAGCGCCACCCGTTCGAGCTCATGGTGGGTGACACACTGTCAATGCCGCGTGGAAAGGACAGCTTTCACAAACTTTCCCTCAACATGGACGTTTACTCGCAGCGGCTCTGGACCCAACCGCTAACTTCCGCAGCGTCCGGCTGTGAGAATTGGGGGTATTCAACGAGAGGGGAAGAGGAAGGGGGAAAGCGAGACCAAGATAATTTATTCAAGAAATTGGGGGGCTTTTATAGCCTGGGGAACAATGGGATATACAAGCATAAATAGAGAGGTTGAACATGAGGTTTCAGACCAGCTGAAACACGTCTCGCAACATTGCTGTGCATATCCATGCCAGCATCGCAACCATGCAGCGGCTTAACACATGTTTCATCAATGAGTCGGCTTGGTAATATTCCAACACTGGCGACACAACAGTCAAGACGCTAAGCGAGATCTGGGGGAAGTTTCGACGCCCCGAGAGCTACATGTGCGACGGTGGGGGCGAGTTTGACAACTGCGAGCTGGAGCAGCTGTGCGAGGAGTCCAGCGTCGAGCTTCATCTCGTGCCGATGTACTCGCCGTGGGTGAACGGACTTCTGGAGGGCATGAACTCGAAGCTCCTCAGGCCTGTGTGCGCCCAACCTCGGGGAGGATGATTATGGGAAGATGGGCTGGGCGGATTTGCTGGAGAATTGGCCCGAGCATCTTGAGGCCGCAGTTTTCGCGCTGAACAACCACATTCTACCAGCGCTGAAATTTTCCCCAGATGAGCTTCTTTTCGGCATGGTGATCAACACCCCACATACGCCTATAGAAGAGGCTACGCTGCCCGTCGACGAAAATGACGCCGGACTACAGATGGCATACATGGGCCAGCTCCGGCTGGACAGGTACACCGAGATCGTCGATCACGCTGTATGGCGCAAGGCCCAATTCGACAAGAAGGTTCTGGCATGTGCACCCAAAGAAGTTATATTCAAGATGGGGTCCCTGGTACAGGTCTACAACACGAAGTACGAGGCCGGCGCTACCTTCCTCGTCGAGCGCAAGATGGTGCCGATGTGGTCGGCACCCCGGCGCATCACCAGCCACTCGCAAAACTCATACAAGCTGGAGATGCTGGAGGGCCTGCCGCTAGGCGGCAGGTGGGGCTCGAGACTCTTGTGGCAATTCATCCCACGGAGAAGCACGTTGCTTCACGGGCTACAGTCGGAATGGGCCACGGGGCTTGAGGAGTTGGGGATAGAGGATAGGCAGGACGATGAAGATGCGTCCGAGTCGGGCGGGGACGACTAGGCGACACAACGAGGGTGCCGTGTCCACTTGTTGGGGGCACATGTGGCAGTGCAGACTCCCCCATCGGGTTGACCAGCGGCAGCGTAGCAGTAGCCAGCAGCAGTAGCACGGCATCCAATCATCTCTGCTTCCCACCGCCAGCGCCGTCTCACACTGTCCAGTCTGCGGTCCCATGCAGATACACCAGAGACTATGTCTCCACTGTGTTTATGTATGTCCTTCACTTGCCCAGAGTGGAACACTACTGATATTACTACACTACAGCCATTCCAGTCGCCAGCGGTTCCCCTCCAGTTGTGTGCAATCGCCCGCGGCAGTCGCGTTCGAAACCGTGTATGTCGACAGTCACAAGTAATGAAAAACCACTGACACTGGTGTAGATTCAGCCAAACCACCGGCAAAGAAAGGCCCCGCAAGGACTGAGCGGGATAAATTCACTATCTTGGCGGTCAAAGAAATGCTGCCATCCATCCGCTCCATGGCCGAGGCGCTTGCCCAAGTCGATTGCTCGGTAACTCCATACACCGCTGACAATGCGGACAAACAATATGTTCTCCCGGAGCCAGCCTTGCTCGTCAACACCAGCTCCGACGAGCGACGCCGTAAGTTCCTTCATCACTGGAATCTGCTGGCGGACGGCTTCATTTACATGTTAATGGAGTGGCCACAGCCACTCCGCCCGCAGGAATGGAGAGATGTGTTGGAGGGTCTCATGACAACGCGCGGCCCTCCCGGGTCCCGAACGCACCGGCAGAGCGAGCAGCTCCACGACTGCATTCGCCCAGCATTGGAAGTGTCCAATGTCTCAAGCGTCGAGGGCTTCGCCGTGCCTGCCGGGTCTCTCCCTCACTTCAGTCTCCATCAGATTCGGGAGATTGTCTGGCAGGTTGCAGAGACCAGTTTTTGATTCGAGTTTTGCTCTCTCGACAAATGGGTGTCCAAGAAAAATCGGGTGAACGAGGTCAAGGCTTGTTTTGTGGGGCATATGTTGGTTGGGGTGCCCTTGGAGATGAGCAAGCGTGGCTGGGCTGCAACAACGCTGGAGGAGCAGCATTGCTATGTCGAGCGGACCGCGACGCTGATGCTCGATTGGACGACAAAGTCCACCCACCCCAATATCATTCGCCGAGTCGCGCCTTTTCTCGTAGCAAAACGGGCTATTCTAAATACATTGTTACCTTTTGTAATCATTTTAAATTATGTTGCGCCTGCGTGTTGACAGAGCCCAGTCGAAGAACTGCGAAAATTGATCTAGGAACTCGAAGCTAGCAAATTGAAGCTGGGCACACTTGGTGGCTGCCTTTGTGGCCGCGATCAAATGCTCTGGTGTTGTCCTCTCGCATCCACACCACACCACAGTGTGTCTGTCTGGTGCACCCCACCCTCCTCGCGAGCTCATATTCTGTAGTCTTCCTCCATTTTGCCAGTATGAAGCAGTTCAGGGGGCGTAAACTTGAGCGTCCCAGCAAAACTGAGCCGACCACTGCGTGCCTTGCCACCTGTGTGCCGACGCTCAAAATCAACTACCACACAGGTACAGCCTGCGCACCATCGCCCCGACGCACCAACTTACTCCGAGACAGATGCCACTCCAAAGTCTGAGGAGCGCTACGTTGCAAACATGGGATGCGTCCAACAGCACACCACCTTCGATGCTCCTGTGGACATGCCCTCCGACGGGCCATCCCTGCCATTCCTTGACATGACTGAGGAGGCTGTGGGTGCGATCCCCGTGTATGAAACCACCACGCTGTGCGATGAGAAGGGCGCCAAGATACAAAAGGTGTGTTAATTCAGTGTTTCAAGCACCCGATTGTGAAACTAAAGACCGCGCAGAATGTGGCTCACATGAACGAACTCAAGGCGGAGGAAGCTGTATTCCTGGAAATCCTTCTTTCCCTCCATTACAGCTCTCAACTCCACACCCCTTGTGCTTGCGGGAAAGCGGGTCCAGACGGGGTCCGGACAGTTGCGTGCAGCGAATGTTTGCAAGCGGAGCTGTTGTGTCCCCAGTGCTGGTTGAACAAACACCGGATGATGCCCACACATTGGGTATTCGTTTGGAACGCAAAGGAGTGCTTCTTTGAGAAGCACGACTTCTGTCGAGTGAGGAAGAATGCCGTCATCGGGCTAGGCCACCATGGGGAACGGTGTCCCGACCCGCACCTTGGACAGTCATTCACCTTAGTGGATCGCAACGGGATCCATGCTACCGCAATTTCCTTCTGCGGGTGCAAGACAGCGGATGGGAAGCGCGGTGCCCCGCAATTCCAGCAACTCTTGCGGGCGGGTATATTCCCCGGGAGCGTCAAGGAGCCGAAGACAGGCTATACGCTGGGCCTGCTCGAGTACTACCATCAGGAGCGGAACCAAGGGAAAGGTTCCGCTTACAATTTTGTGCATGTTCTCCAGTGGATGGCAGATCCCTTCTTTGAGGGCGCAGTTCCGGTGGGTGCAAGAAACTACGTTCAAACAAAGTATGCTAAACCGATCCTAGGACATATACCCCAACTTCCTCGCGATCACCCGATTTCATCAAAGTCTCGACATTACGATTCAACGTGGGCACGCCCACAGGCTCGATGTCCCTCTCCCTGGTGAAGTCGACCGCTCGTACCCAAACCGCCTGAAAGGATATGTTGGTATCAATTGTGCGGCGTGTCCAGAAAGAGGCGTCAACATGCCCCTGGTTGTTAACGTACCGAGTCATCTTCGGTGAGTGGTGGACAGGAGTAGTTGATGAGCCGATGCTAATAGTATACCCAGACACACTATATCGCAGAATCTGACATTGGATGGAAACTTCAAGGCCAACCTCTTCTTCAAATGTGACTACGGGAGCGACAAAGCCCTTACGGATGGCAAGATGTATTTCCCCAATCAAACGGAGTTCGAAGGGATAGCTAAGGTGTACGTAGTCTCAGAGCAAGACAAGGTAAATATATTTCGACGCTAGTCCTGCCCGCTCCACCGCTAACAAATATCCATAAAGGAAGTACCTTGTAAAGCGCATATTGGGTCTATTCAAGGACAGGTGAAGTGCGGGAATACGGCTGTCAGTGGTGTCGTTGCCTGCGCGTGCGATCATGCCGTCGCGGGGTCATTTGTTGACATGCTCAACGGTGAAGCACACATATTTATTTCACTTTCGGTAACAAGCTCGCGGACTGATTTCTCTGACCAGGTTTGTGCTCGGCACATATTCACAACGCGAACTGTTGCGCCACAGCAACTCACCACTGCATGGCCCGGAGACAGTGATGCCAACTGTTTTCAGCTATGACAGTTGGTGCTCGTTTGGGGTAAACTTGGTTAACCGTGCGATCACGCTGTTTCCAGAGGAGGAGTAGCTCCACACGCTGCTAGCATCCGTGGAGGGCCAGATTCCAGCGGATCACATCAATGGGCACGGACTCGATTGCCAGACCACATGGCAGGCGGTGTATTTTGCGTGCAGGGGTCATTTCCACGGGGAAATGGCAGAAATGCTTTGGGCATTTCTGAACCCCCTTGGCTCTTCAACGTGCCAGATGATGGGGGCTGCGCGACACGACATCATCAATTTCGTGATGGATGCCTGGAATCACTTGAAGGTACTCCGTCAAGGTAGGAGTGTCGCCTTCGGTTCAGTGACATTGCTGACTTCATTCCGTTTGGCAGCGGAGCTTCTGGCTGATGAGTGACTCGATGCGCTTCAGCTCTTCGAGTTCCACATCGCTGTGGTAGAGGACCTCAGCAGGCAGCATGCCACCGAGGTCGCTGATTGGTCAAGACTCTCGTGAGCAACTACGAAGTCGGCCGGTGGGAAACTTCACAGTGTTTATCACCTGCATTGGATTACGATGCGCATCTGGAGCTAAAGACGTCTAGTGCTGACTATCGAGAATATGCTGGCTTCTATGATCGCGGAAGAACAAGAGAAATTGAAACGCGATGACGGGCCCGAGGCAGGAACATCGGTGGTGCAGTGGATTCATGATGGAATGAGCATCCAGCGTCAGCAGTAAGTGGTTTGCTGGAATATTAATGTTCACCTTCGACAACTTCTAATACGCGATGATGCAGAGTCCTTGTGATCGTGCTGCTGAAAACCCACCAGGAGCATCCCTTGCAGGACACCTGGACGACCATCACCAAACTGCGTGACACCTTGAATCTCGATCTCAAGGAATTCAGGGAACGCCAGCGGGAAATATACCCATGTCTCAAGCTCAGCACGCTCAACGTAGATGAGCCTGAACTAACAGTGATCCAATTGCCATCCTATCGTATGAAGCATGGCCAACGGTGCACCACTGGTGTTGATGCTAACAACCCGGACTCGCAGCTGCGGGAAGCAGAAATCAAGCTGCGGTGTACAGAGGCTGACAGCGGTATTGTTGCTGTTCGAGCTGCCTCTCTGGCATTGTCGGCGGTCAAGAAAGGGCGGGATCTGGGTTATCGGGGCCAGGTGGGGATCACGTGTTCGCAGCGAAATCTTCAAAAGGCAGAGCTCATGAAGACGTTCGAGATAACAATGTACAACAATGCGCGTGCTGCCCTGATCCATCTAGGGCACATGGGAAAGGACAATGTCAAGCCCTATCAGCCGCTGACCTACCGGGACATGCACAGGAAGGAAACGCACTTACATCGCGTGAAGGGGGACTCGCGGCTATTCGATGGGACGGCCTGGTATCTACAGCGTGGGGTGACGATATCGCGCGCTGCGGTGACTTCGCCGCTGTCCCCAGGCAACAGGGAGCAAGATAGCGAAGAGGATGAACCCCAGTTATTGGTGGGTACTCAGACGCTCAAGCACTCAGGTAAGGGAGCACCCTCCTGCGAAGTCTGCTACGAATACTCACCTGTATTTAGGTTTCAAGCACTCTCAGTGCACTCCCAAACGTCTGAAGGATATCGCCCCGGACGATGTGGACGTGGAGTCATCGTTGTCGGCGATTGAGGCTGAGGACAGCGACTTGGAGATGTTGCCCTCTAAACAGCCAAAGGGGGGGCGGGTGAAGGGGCGTGGGAAGGGGAAGGGGAAGAAGCCAGACAGCTGGATATGGCTTGAAAGTATGACGCGGGGACAATCACTGGGGAACACTAAATTGGTGGAGTACAAGAAGGAAAGTAAGTGGCACTCTGTTTCTATTTAGGTTCGGCTGTATATTAACACTGCTCTAGGCAACCGAGTGCAGTGGTTCTGTGCCGAGGCGGAAATGTACCGCTGGTTAGAACAGTACGAACGGAAGCACACAGAGCTCATGCGTGTTATTGAGAGGTTCTGCCGTGATAGTGTGGTGTGGGCGGGACTGGCGGATCGCGACTAGCAGCGGAATGGGGGCGTGAATGGGGCAGCGACCTTTGCTTGAATGCAAGTCGCCATGCACAAACGGCTGGAGCACAACACCAAGGTCATCTTCAAGCGCGCCGAGTCGGGTGCACATCACGATTGGGTCAGGGCAACCAGCTTTGACGACCTGGTTACCAAGATTGATGGGTGGCGCGATGTAGTTTTTAAGTGGATGGATGAAATGGTACGCGCTGTTCACATCTACATCGACTACTTATTGATTACAAAGTAGGATATACACAGGGTGTACAAGGATTTTTAGGACGGTGGAAGCTGGCGTACAGCTGAGCTGCTCGCCAGCACCTTCCCGCCAGACGTATATTGGGTGTCTGGGACCTGCACCCCGTGCTCAGAAATCGCTTCGGCGGCGTGGTCTCGCTGCTCGTCGTTGCACAGCCACCGCATCATTAGATACTTAAGACTGAATGTAACTTAAGTGGTCAATGGGACTGCAGTTTGCGCACAGGACTTAGGTGGGACTGAAGAGGTTGTGAGTGGAACTTAAGTTGTGGGCGGCACTTGAGTTGTGCCTGGGACTTAAGTGGTGGGTTAGTGGAGGGAAGGGATGGATACATGCACCATACATGTGCTGCACGGTTGAGCGCGCAACTTAAGTTTGGCACCACTTAAGTGATCACTTAAGATGCGCTGGCGATGATTTCTCCCAGAACTTAAGTTCGGCTGGCTGTATTTCACGCTGGGTGGCAGGTTAATACATATCCCAACTGAGGCTCAGGCTTTCAAGGTCAGCTGAAGCTACTGTACTATTACATTCAATTCAACTTGCAGGGTGTGGCCCGTGCCGGTGCCCAGCATGGAACTCGTACTTATAAATAGTGATGTGCAGGTCGGGTCGCGCTTGAAAGCCCGGGCTTGGGTCGGGTCGGGCAGGGCTTGGGACGCAAAATATCCTGAGCCCGACCCGACTGGCAGGCTTGGGTTGGGCCCAGGTCAGGCTCGGGCTTGAGCCCGGGCCTGGGTGAATTTTTTTAATGGTGCTCAGAGTCAGTCATTACAGGTGCAAAACTTGTATTCAAGCTCAGACCGCTCACCTCCCAGAAGCCATAGCCAAATGTTCAGCGATCCAAAATGGTTTCTTGGTGTTGTATTCTCAATGCAGCAAAACATCAAAATTTAGGAATGATCCAGTCTCCTACCCAGCCGCAGTTATGAGGTTCATCGATCTCAGTAGCAGTATTTTAATTGAATACAGAGAAAAATGACTGACCAGGAATTTCGGACCATATGATGTGACAGCGTGATAGCAACAGAAGTTGAGATCCTCTCCATGGCTGTTTGTGGTCGCTTATTAATAACTAACACTGGTTGAGCATTTCAATTTTTTCACCTTCTTTTTCAGTGAAAAATGTCTGAAAAATAAACAACATTTTTCACTGAAAAAGAAGGTGAAAATTTTAAAACTTTTTCAGCACTTTCTCAATTCAAGGTGAAAAATTCGAAATAAAATAAGAAAGTGATGAAAATGTTTTGAAATTTTCACCTGCTTTTTCAGTGAAAAATGTGTGAAAAATAAACGACATTTTTCACTGAAAAAGAAGGTGAAAATTTTGAAATGTTCAACCAGTGTAAAAAATATCTAAAAATGGAAAGAAGAAAAGGAAAGAAAAGGAAGAAAGAAAGAGGTATTTCTGCCCTTCTGGTGAAAATAGTTCCATAAAATGTCTGGGAACAATACCACTCAAGCTGCATGGCATGCCATTTTTTTTCCCACCGCTGTGCGGTGCATCTGTCCTGTTCCAAGACAGAAATACACACCCAAAGCCAAGCCACAGCAAAGGTGATGGCTCAGAGTATGGCAAAAGTAGTAGAAAACCATTTTTCCTTTGTTACAGGCATCAATGCAGCTTACTTGTAATTGTGTGAGCACCCAGGAAGATATTCGGATTTTCAACCCAAGCTGCCCAATTAAAACATTGAATGAGAGGGTGTTGCAGCACTGGTCAAGTCTAGTCTCAATCGGAGTTTCCGCATACCAAATGGGCCTTATCAGGAAACCCCTTTTAACATTGAGGAGTCCTTATCTCAATGGGCTTACCACTGGTTGAACATTTCAATTTTTTCACCTTCTTTTTCAGTGAAAAATGTCGTTTATTTTTCACACATTTTTCACTGAAAAAGCAGGTGAAAATTTCAAAACATTTTCATCACTTTCTTATTTTATTTCGAATTTTTCACCTTGAATTGAGAAAGTGCTGAAAAAGTTTTAAAAATTTCACCTTCTTTTTCAGTGAAAAATGTCTGAAAAATAAACGACATTTTTCACTGAAAAAGAAGGTGAAAAAATTGAAATGCTCAACCAGTGCTGGTGGTGGATCCAGCATCATAAAAATTTGGTATTATTTCAGAACAATGCAGACAGATGTCTCAGTGGTTTACAATTTAAATCGTAGTGAGATATAGCTTCCTCACAGAGGACGAAGCAAAATGAACTGCTGTGACACACAAGTGACACATGGCTCCCACGCAGAGCACGTGAATTATTTCCTTATCAGGTTTCACTTTAACCCCATATATTTTCACCCAAATCGAGTGAAACCTAATGCGGTTTCACTCTTATAAGGGAATTTGATGGCCACAAACAGCCCTCTCCCAGCGGCTGGAAGAAAATACTGGTAAACAACATAGCCACAACTTCCCGGAATTCCTTGTAATTGTTACTCTCGGCCACCACACATGGAAATAAAATAACATGTAGGGTTTATAGGACATATATGCTTAATGAAAAGCCCCTGAAAGGCTTTGTAGCAATTAATTGGATCTCCTAGGACTTGTGTGCCATGAAAGTGCTGAAATCAGCTAAACTAGCCTGTTGGGTGAGAGGGTTACAAGCCAGTATGAAACTGTCTCTCACGTTTGATAGGGCTGAAACTCCGTTGACATTTTCAACTGCACTCTTGGGCAGCCTGCTGCTGATATTGCAGAACAGCGAGCGAAACATTCCCCTTCTCATCTGCACCTCATCCGAATACTTAGCACGAGTCTTGGTGAAGGAGAGGAAACATTATGAGAATGACCTCCTGGACGCTAACTTCCGAGTTTTGAAGGCCGTTGTGGCCATGTTGAATGAGAGAGTTGCGAGAACTCAATTCAAGAAGGTTTCCGAAAATCCAGCCAAGATTCTATTCCAAGAAATAGTACATCCAGTTGAGATAGACACTGGGTAGACCTAATGTTTGAAAACCCGGGAATGATGTTGTCCCGGGGATCTCAAAGAGTGTTCACAAATATTATATGCTCCCTACGGGCGAAACCTTACCGAAAATTCACTTTTGTGAATCTCGACCGTATTCGATGCGCTGTAGACGAGATATGCAGCTATACACCATCTGATTCAATGATTTGGAAATCGATACGATCCACCACGCTGCAACGACGCTCACGGGAGTTTTACTGGAAATGTATTCATAACACATTCATGAGTGGGAAGTTTCTGGTCCCATGTTGAGCACCTGGAGCGAAATGGGACCTGCCAGGTGTGCAACGTGATCGAGAGCTTAGAGCACATTGCACTGGAGTGCAACTCACCGGAACAGAAGTTAATTTGGGCCCTCTCGAAACAACTATGGTTGAAAAAATATGATACTTGGCCAACCCTGAACTGGGGATTGATCTTGGGCTGCAACCTGGTGAAATTTAGGTCACCGAGGGGCCGTGCGTTACCTGAAAAAGGGAGACTGTTTGCAATTTTAGTATCAGTGGGTTGGCATCTCATTTGGAACCTCCGCGTGAATCGTGTCATGAAAAATCAAGGTGCAACCCAGAGTCCAGCAAGCATCCACAACCAATGGCTTACCGCCGTGAATTCGGCCTTACGACGCGACCGCATTCTCACGAACAAAGTTAAATTCGGCCCACTCGCATTGAAGAAAGACATGGTGCTGAACACCTGGAGTGGTCTGCTTATGGATGAGGACGCTCTGCCGGATGATTGGACACTCACAGAGGGGGTTTTAGTGGGTATGTGGCCAATGAATGGTATAGGATAAATATTCTCGAAGGCCAGAGTCCCACACTGGTAAAAAATGTGCGTAACGGCATTTCCTCCTGGACAAAACTCACCGGCATGACTGGCCCAAAACCAGCAACACAAGCGGACAGACTCAGAATGCTTCTGCAGACTTTGATCTCGTTATCCCAAACGCTCCAAAAAAAAAAAAAAAAAAAAAAAAAAGAAAAAGACTTTAACCTTACAAAAGCTAAATAATACTTGCAAATGCATAATATAGCACTCTAGTGCCTCAAAATATTTTATTTCGAAGTGTGGTGCTGAGAGTAACAATTACAAGGAATTCTGGGAAGTTGTGGTTGTTTACCAGTATTTTCTTCCAGCTGCTGTGGAGAGGTTCATCTCAATTTATGCCCTCCACCACTATTCCTACGATGATATGATGCTGAAGATAAAAGGTTTGGGAGAAGGCCCTGTACAGCCCTCTGGAGAATCACCATCATGAATAAGTTGCCAAAGTGTTGGACTTGAAGACCATTAAGTTTTATATGTTCCAAAGTTGAAAGATACAGATTGATGATTGCCAATGCATGTTGAAAATTTTTTGAAGTGATGAAAGAATGACCAGCAGAGAATTTAGTTCCCAGACAAAAGATGGGACCAGTAGAAATGAAGGAACTGAAGGCAACAACAAGGTTATGACCAGGATATGAGATAAATGCAGTGTGGCCACCGAGTTAGAATGGAAAGGCTCATCATTGATTGACCAGGAGTCTCGGGAGAATGATATTTTAGCCAGTCAATCGGAAATAAAGGGCAGTGCAAGTCATTTGCAGGTCCTAGGCGAAAGACAATTGAAGGGACTGGGGTATAATCTAGTGCAGGATGCATCATGAATGAAACTGATTCCACATGACTGGGTCTGAGGAGAAGCAATGAGGTGTTAGCTGAGCAGCACAGTTGAATTGATGGAAACATGACATTGAAATATTGAAAGACCGTGTTCAAATTGATAAAGGAATTATACCAGAAGTGTTGAATCCGAGCAAAAGAACCTGTTAGTTGAAGGATAACTGAGAAGCTGAGGAAGTGAGTTATTTGCTGGTCAGTTGAAGGGCCCAAGATTGATTTTGAAGTGAGGATGTAAACTCAACAGGGAGGCAGACAGCTGAAGAAATAGCTGAAAGGGATAATTGTCGGTGAGCAGATGAGGGTAATTCATTGGTGATGTTGGAAAGGGTCAAGTCCGAGATTGATGAGTGAGATCAGAGGTCAGCCTGAGCATTGACAAAACAAGAAGCCCAGCAGAAGGGGAAAATCAGCAAAGTAGTTACTGCCTAAATCTGAGGAGGAGGGTGACACCAAACTTAATCAATGAGATTGCAGTTTGAATCCGAAGAATTGATGGTGGGGCTGTAGAGATGAAGGGAAAACTGTCCAGAGGAGACACCAATATCAGGGGGAAATATTGGATGGGGGAAGTTGAGAGAATCCACCAGCCAAGAAGATACCTGCTAAATCTGATGAGTGCATGTCAGAATTAGAGACAAGCAATGAAGGATCAACCAGCAGTATAAATCAGAAGCTGGGGTTGAAATGATGATAAATAAAATTCAATGGCAGAATGCCCTGTTGTCACAAAGAGAGAAGTAGCTGGAAACCAAGTCCAAGAGTCAAAGCAGACGAAACACCGATGAAAGCACAGAAAGAACAGGTTGCCCAGATGAGGCAACGAAAGAGCTATAGGAAGCTGACAGCAAAATCTGGAAAGTAATAGACAACAGCAAATGACTGGAGAGGTGGAAGACAGTCAGAACCCGAAAAACTGCTGAGGTTGGGTTCAAAATGATGAAGGAGCAAGTTCGGCATGGAAGTGGATGAGGGAACAATCTCAGACAGTGTTCAGACCATGAACATTGAAAGCATATACATGGATTGATTGTGCATGATAGTGTATGGTGTCTGAAATGATTGAATGAATTTTGGGAAGCAAACACGAACTAGAGGTTGTTGACGAGGGATCCGGCACCAGTAAATGACCTGACATGAGGAAAATTATTGCTGATGGCAGAGGCATACAACTGGTCCGAAATAAACAAGTTGGAGGCAGGGAAAATAAGCAGAATTAAGAAGAGAGGAAATAAACCAGAAAACATGGGTATTCAGTAGATGAGAGGTATGATGGGAATTGAATGAACAAACCGCATTTAAGGCAAGAATCTGATCACCAGCTGAGGTGCTAGAAAGTTAACAAACAAGACAGGATGACTGAATTGATGACAGAGGGGATAGATTTCCTGCCACTAACTTAAAGGACTGAGGGGCATAGGAGGGAAAGAGACGAGATGACATTGACCCAGAATCTGAAATGAGAGCCCAAGATCATTGGCAGAGAACATAGAAAAGCAGTTGACAGGAGCCATTGATCCAACTGCTCTGTGAAGATCAAAATGAAAGAAGAAAGAAGAAAGAAGAGTGGAGAGAGAGAGAGAAGGTCAATTGACTAAACTTGAATCAGAGGGGAAATATTGAGATGCATCCCTGAGAAATGAAGTATGTGCTCCACAGTCAAACACAGGGAGAAAGCCTAAGATTACTGGCAGATGTCAGAGAACTTGGAAAGTTGCCAACAGACACAGCCCATTCTTGGGGACAAAGGAACAAGAGAAGAGCCAGGCAGCATTGAGAATGAAAGACCCAAATAGGTTGCAGAACTTGAGGCTAGTGGGCCAGGAACCAAGAGTTGGAAGACCAAATCAAAACACAGGGGAGATATCCATTTAGCAGCAGCCAATTGTCAGGAAATTATCTGAAGAGAGCTAGAACGATGTGATAAAAGCTGAGACTCAATATCTTGATTTGACCTCTGCAAGAGACTTGAAGAAATCACACCATGATTTGGACTGATATGAATTTTCTGTAATAATGACAATGTTTGAATGAGATATAATGATAAGCTCAGGTGCATGATAAGATGAGGCATGCATGAAATGCAGATGATGCATGGCTGCATGAGTGTGGGCATATATGAGATGCAGATGATACCTGGCGGCATAAGCTCGGGCCAATGATCAGATGATGCATGGCCACATGAGTGTGGGCATATATGAAATGTGGATGATGCCTGGTGGCATGAGCGCAGCATAGATGAGATGTGATGGTAAAGCATATATAAGATGTGGATGATACAGAGCAGCATAAACACATGCATATATGAGGTGTGGATGATAGGCGGCAGCATGAATGTGGTAAAAAGATGATGAAGCATATACAGGATGCAGGTGACAAGATGAGAAAGCTGTGGGAGAACAAAGATGTGAGGGAAGAGACAAAGATTAACCACAGCATGGGTATGACAATGAGGGCGAGACAATATCCATGAAAACACAAGTTGTGAGCAGAGACAGACAGAGAAATGGATGAGAGTGAGTAAGTGAGCTTGGCTGAAGATGTGAGAGTGAGGGAGGATGGATGAAGGCACCACCAGGTGTGAGGAGAGACCAAAAGAGACATGGGTGATAAAATGAGCTACAGATGAGGAAACATAAGAGATGATATGGATGATAAGATGGTATCCAGGAGTGGTGGTGGTGGTGTCGGGGCAGGGGTGGGATCAAAGAAGACGATGTGAGGAAGTACAAGAAGAGACCAAAGAAGCGCAGATGTGATGACCATAACAGAATGAATGATATGATGAGAGTTAGGTGAGGGACACAGAAGCAGAGCTGAGGCAATTGAAACTCATCATTTTGCCTTGGATGTGTACTCGTGCTTAGAGTACCTCACAAGTCATTGAGTAATCTTTCACCCTTTTTGAGAGTGGTAACTACTGGGAGTTGAGTTTTCAATTGACTTTTCAAACTCACCAGCACTTTATTGACTGAGTTTGAATTGCTGATCAAATGTGCAGACAGAGAACCAGCCACAATGTCTGACTCCTCTTGCACATGTTGATCAACTGTGTTCTTGCCAAACACATGCCACTCTGCTCTACCTCTCCACGCCATGCTTCCCTGGGCCCTCCCCCACCCCGCTTCACCTCCCTGTCCCCAGAGCCCCTACTGCACGCACCAATCTCCACGGTGACTTGCCAGCAGGCATCTGTGTGTTCTTGCAGATGCTACCTCCCTCCTCTACACGTCCTCTCCTGCCAGCTCACCCACGATTGCAACCAAGGGGTGGTGTTGGTGCGACCACCTGCCCCTATCTGATGGACACTGCCTCCCTCCTATCCCTCTCTGCTCGCTACGTCTAGCAAAGATGCTGTGAAGCGGTGCAAGAATCCTTGTGCTGTTGGCATTGTGTTTTGCCACGGACAGGCAGTGTTGGTGTGGCATCGCAGACACCATCTCTCCTCGCAAATGGGCTGGCACAGCTCACCCCACATGCCTCTCGCCTGGCTTTGCATCCCACCACATTGCTCTGTACCTCCTCACCAGCCTCTTGGTCGCCCACAGCGTCTGTGTGTTCGTGCGCAGCCCTGTTGCTTTCTCGTGGGTGCTATGTTGCTCTGCTCTCAGCAACCGCATGCGACTGGGGTGTCTTGGCGTTCGGCAGCATTTACGCTGGGATGAGTTGTGCTCACAGACATTGCCGTGGAGTGCGCAAGCATCTGCAGCGGTGGTGTCTTTGCACTTCGAGGTGCATTGGTAGTGGTGGCGCTGGAACACCCCATCTAATGGCCAGCAAGATGATCTGCTGAGTGGGCCTGTCAAGGGACCATGCAAATTTCAAACTGCCGGTGTCGCTGCGTGGTACGTCTGCCACTTTGTTTTCTCCCATGTTGTGGCTTTCCACTAATCCCATTTTCTCCCCACTCACACCAAAAGCAACAGTATGCGCTTATTGCGTGAAAATCTCCGCATCAACATCGTCGGAGCTCCTTGGAAAACTGCAAGAGTTTCTGGGTGGCAGGGCTGCCCCAGCAATCGGGAGCAGTCGGAGATCTGCATATACCACCATCTACCTGCGATGACTCCGCCTCTCGGGACGTAGACATTCATGTGCTGGTAACTGTGTGCAGTGCGTCTCCTTTCATTGTGCCTTCCTGCCTCTCACCCAAAGTTGTACACCTGTATACCGCCATAACAGCAACAGCTCTTCACACCGCCCAGCACCAGTCCACATCAGCTCGAAGGTCTGCACCCAACACATCACGCACCTCACGCATTTTCCGCGAGGGCGAGAGTGCTGTGTTCATGAGTAGTGTATTGGGCTACGGATATTGACACTCTGAAATGGAATAGCTACAGACAACAGGCTGTGTCTACAGGTTTTTCTTGCTCAATATGGCCTCTCAAGCAGAGCCTCAGGTCCAGCGGTAATCACCTCGATGCAGTTTACTGCAGAATCAAATGCTGCACCTGCATTTTCACCCCAGTCCAAGCCATCAACCGTGTCTAGCATCCAACCAGCCAAACCATCGTAAGCTTGTGTCAGTGCCGATAAGGCTGCTGTGGGTGAGGGAAATCTCTGACAAAATCTATAATATACTAGACAAGAATTGGGAAGGGGGAGGAGGATTTGAGCAAAGTACACGATAATAGGTGAAGTGGCTGTGAACGGCTGCACGGACCGCGATTCAAACTCCGCCGGTAAAGCCCACGGCCATCAGTAAGGCTCCAACCTTTTCCGTTTGTAAACGTTTTCAAACGGTAAAAATCGTTTTTATTTCCGTTTAGTTTGTGGGATTTGGCAAACTGTTTATAAACTGTTTTAAAATGGTATAAAGGGTTTTAAATAATCACTCACCTGGGATGAGGGCCAGCATGCTTGCTGATAGTTTTTAAGGTCCTAAATGGCTAACTTGGGAATATTCTGAGGATCCTGAGTGAGAATTACTAAGACCTGAAAGCCTGAAGGCTCGAACAGATGTGTCACCGGCTCCTAACCCCAATTTGGACGGTACCTCACGTGACTGATCGTTTCCGGCAGTTACCGAACTCGTTGGCTTCTGGTTTTCCAACACCAGCATTTCTGGTTCAGGTTTGTCTACATAGAAAACATGAGAAATATACATATGCATCAGTCGGAGCCAAAAGTATGTCAATTCCAGCTAAGGAATCTCTTGGGAATGTCCCTGAAATTTAACTCCTGAAAAATACCGTTTGAAAACTGTTTTAAACTGTTTTAAACTGTTTCCTTACCGTTTCCGTTGGTTTTGTCCAATTTGGCAAACGGAAACGAAATGGTTGGAGCCTTAGCCATCAGTGACGAGCCAGAATTACTCGGACGCGCTGCTGATCCTAGGTTCTATCTATTGCTCACAAACAGATCCCCGACTTCTCTACTTATGGAAGTTTCTGAACGATCCCCGTCTCCGCGTAGCCCCTGCACCATGCACAACCACACCTGATACTCGTCTATAACTCATCGTCACTCCAGGCATTTTACTCAGCCAACCAGATCGGGAGCCGACACATGCCCACGCCACTAAGTAGTATATGAACTTTGGACGGATGTCGCGGTAGGTTTGCGGCGCCCATCGCCGGACTCGCCCACTGATTGCTTATACTTAACATCATCAGCCTCCAAGCCCCACGTAGCTATTCACAAGCGTAAGCTTTCCCCTGAAAGTGTGCGCAGTGTGAATTGCAGCGCTCCTGCGTACGCTGTGACAGTGCCATGTTCTTGGCAGGTATCCTTGACCTGTGGAACTTCATCGGCCTCTGGCCCGGTGGGACTCTGCCAGTGAACGAGACTTTTTCTCTGCTTCACTCACTACTCCTGGAGTCAGTGGACTGCTCTCATCTCGGAGGGGCTAATAAACATGCTGAATACGGGTTCAAATTTCCCAGAAAGGTGTCATAACCTTCGAGTCCGATCGCCAGGACGAAATCTTCAACACCGATTTATCTCCTTGTTCGGCATTCTTGCAACTCGCAGTATCTAAATTGGGATTCCACTGCGCTTCACACAATTCACGTTGGCGGCGGTCTTTGGCCTGTATTGGACAGTTAACTAGTATAGAAGGAATAGCGTCGAACATACAAGGGACACGTTAACTCAAGCTGGGTGGACTGTAAACGGCCCTCATGGAAACATGGTCTGTAATAGACTTGGAGCCCGACACTCGGCCTCCGTTGCACCGTCTCGGCAACCGTTGTGCGAGCCTTTCGGGTACCCGTTACTCCAGTCAGTAGATACCGCTCGCCGCCGAAGCTGAGGCGCAGCGAGATTGCACATGCGAATCGCGATCCAAGCGCGCACCCGCTGGTGCATTTAAGCCATGCACGGTGCATCCGGCGTCCACGGGCAAACATTTATACTGTGCACGGCGCATCCGGAGTCCGTGTACAACATGCATACTGGGCGGAGACTTGGACAACGTGTAGGGGTTACGGGCCACACCCAACATTGTGGCAGTGCTGAGTGAAAGCTGCAGTATCTTCCTCAATTCAATTGTCTGCCATGGACGTGCTTGCGGCTCTCGCTCTGACGTACGGTTCTGTCGGCGATATATTGGAGACCGCCAGACTCGCGAAGCGGATCATCGATGTCTTACGCAGCACAGCAAATTCATCCCGGCGTGAAAAGATTATCTCGATCTTGGAGGGCATGCACGATGACATGTCTAGGCTGTCGACTTTCAACGTTGATTCGTCATCACCCGTGGCTCACCATTTTCCGGTCGGATTATCGGCCGAGGTGGCTTTGTGTCGCTCGCTTATGGACCAGTTTTACACCAAACTCAACTCGACCATTGGTGTACTTGAAAGGATCTGGGTGGCCCTGCCACAGGACAAGGAGTTGGTTAGGCATGTGGAAGAGCGCCGGCGTGACGAGATTCAGCAAAGAAAGGATCCGGAGGAACCATGGATGCATTCGAAGACCAGGTGCGCCAATGAGCCGCGTCGACACATCGTGAGTGCCGGACACGGCTGCGAGATGTATTCGAGAACATAAGCAGTAGACGCTGCCTAAGAATTCGACAACTTGAAGAAGGGCAGATGCAGGGCACGGCTGCGCTATTTACCTTCGCGCAGGTCAGCGATGCCGCCGCCGAGTACTTCCAGTGTAAGTTTTTGGACACCTTCAATCTTGTCGTGTCGATTGTTACCTATAACCCAACGAACGGACAAGAAATACGCATCGGAAGAACAAAATAATTTCTCTTTCCATACTGCAGTAACTACCGTATATCGCACCCTTGCCTCTCTCCTAGCTGACCCCGATAATCTCGCCAACGACGCTCTTGAACGTGCCGTTGGGGTCGAACTGCTTGCGCACGGCCGCAAAGCGCGTGAGACTCTGCCGTCATGAAATCAGCACAAGCGAACCGAATAGGATTCTATTAAAAGGGAAGGGAAATTAAGGCGTACATCCTGGTCAAGATTCTTCAGCGCCTGGTTAAAGATTCCGCGGGTGTTCTTGGTCCAGTGCGGGCGGACGGGGAACTGTTTTATATATATATATATAAATGATCAGCGCACTTATTCGTGACTGGGTGGGAGACGGTGTATTAATTACCTCGTTGATCAGCGTCGTGGCCAGGTACGCATACCTTCATCCAGTCGTTAGCTTGTGTCGTATGTTTGAATAAAAGTGAAGTACAACGTACCACGCCTCGTTGTATCGGTGGTGATCACCCGTGGTGGGCACGAATGACGGGAAGTCGAACATGATTGCGCCCTGCAAGTAGGTCCGTCGGATGAGGGGATGATCGCAGAGAGGATGAATGAAGGACGGACCTTCGACCAGTCGGCCGTGACGTTCCCCTGGCGCTGCGTCGTCTGTCCCAAGAAGCTGTCGAATGGCTTACCGAACTGCGAGCAGGGTCATTCATTATGAGTCCGCGGTAAGATTAACTTACGCCGAAGGGCGCAGCACCTTGATGTTGATCCCACTATTATATGCGTCGTCAATACCTCTCCATGACACCACTCAAACAGCGAGAAGAGCACACCTGCGATACGTGCTAGTAACCGGCATCCCCGCCGCCGCGCTCTCATCGAACAGCTCGCGGATGCGCTTGAGCAGCTTGTTCGCCTGCGTCACGGGCACCGCGAGCTCGAGCGTCTTCCCGTGCAGGCCATAATCCCACTCCGGCAGCTCCCCCGGGTACAGCCCGCCGATGAGCACCTCGTACGCGTGCCCGACGACCGGCCACGATATGTAGGGCAGATTGAACACGGTGTCTACGTGCGCGTGGCGTTAGTAGAAAAGTATCAAATTAAAAGGGGCAAGGCGGCACCGTGGAAGTTCGGGGAGGACCAGAGGGCGTAGAACGTGTCGGCGGAGAAGAAGTTGGCGGCGCTGGAGTTTTGCCCGGCGTTGAGCAGGGTGAGGGCGAGGCTGCCCTCGAGGGGGATTACGGAGAATGTGGACTGTTAAACTCGATGAGGACCACGTATCTTTTGTGCGGGAAAGGGAGAAATATGATTGGGACTCACTTGGAAAGCGTTCCCGGATGCGTTGACCGGGAGTACACCGTACGTGCGGAGGTGGAATTTCTTGACGCCTGTGAGGTGGGATCGTCAGCAACGGTGAGAGTTATCCAAGTGCCTCATCGTGTACGTACTTGGCCACCACTTCAAGCCGCGGTTGAGAGAACTGAGTTGAGCGTCAAGAAGATTTTGATATAGCAACGCACCCAGTAGTTCGCCGTAACATAAGGGGAGACCGTCGCGAAAATATCGCTGTTGAACACATCGTCCTCGTCTAGCGTCGTCTGGTTGGCCCACACTTTGTAGTCGGCCAGCACAGAGATCTTGACGCGCGCAATGATACCCAGGAGGCCGAGCGAGGTGGTCGCGGAGAGCCAGGTGTCGTTGCCCGTGTTCTTCTCGATGTGCACGAGCTCGCCTGTGATTTTTTAAAAGCTGTGAGATGTATGCCGAGGATTACAAGAGGAAGAATACCTTTGCCGTTGATGATGTCCATGGCGAGCGCCGCGGCGGATACTTGAGAGTCCTCGCGGAGCGAAGAGCGGTGCGCGCCCATAGCGATGGCGCCTCCTGAAACGGCGGATGTTAGGCTCTCCCAGTCCCGATTACGAGGGACTGCGCGTACCGAGTGTGATGTTCCAGTTCACTGCGAGATCGATGTGAGAAGAGAACTGAAGTTCAGAACTCGCAATTGTATCGCACCAAGAGTGTATCCCAATGCTGCTCCGCGAGCTTGCAGCCATTCAGCCCTGCGAATGTTGACTTGAATATGTGCGGGCAACAGGAGGATGATCGGCGACGTACACCTGAGGGAAGGTGACGCCTGCCTCGACGACGACTGTGCCTACGCCCCCGGACATCTGAAGGTCCGAGATGCCGTTCACTTGCTCTGTCTTGACGATAATGGTGTTCGGGTCGTCGGAGCACATCGTGTCATCTAAATCCGTCTCGAAATGAGACTCAGTATCTCAAGGATGCGGGAACTTACACCACATGTGCGCGTTCTGTTATGTTTCTGTCCGAATTCAATCGGAAGGCTTATTCACAGAACACTCACACCACTGGCGCGGACGGGAACACCGTGAGCGCTCGCGTTCTTGACGATCGCTACCATCTCGTCAACCGATGTTGGATATAGGACCTGCGCTACGGCGTTGCACGCTGGGAAACCGTCCCCGTCGAAGGTGTTGTACACCTGACCTGTTGAAACAGTCAACGACGCGAAGGTCCCCAGAGCTCGGAGGCAACTTACTGGCATACGCCGGCCTGGCGACGGAGCCCAAGAAAACGAGCGCAAAGGCTGAGCTGGCAAGCATAGCGTAAGGTAAAGGCGCTGCTCACGGCTGCGGTGAGATCTGCGGTCCATCATAGCGTTGTATTGCCGTATATAACCACCAAATAAGGCTGGGCAAGTGCAGGTGCATGTGTTAGTGCGGGGTAAGTGCCAAGTTCGTCTGGGGAAGCGCTGGTGATCCCAGGGACACGTGGGCAGGTGATCATGATGTCGCAACTAACCTGGTCTTCTACAACGCCTAGTCTTGTTTCCGCAGCTGCAGTCAGCACCGCGAGAGCAAAGCATCGTCCAACGTTTGAACGTTCGTAGTGTCCACTGAAAAGATGTAAAAAGGAATAAACTCATCCCGGCAAGTTCCGTTCGTTGTGGATCCTCCAGGCACAGGTAACTCCTTTTTGTCTTACCTGAGTTGTTTTTGATCAAGGGCCTAATATCAGGGCGAAGGTTTACACTTGGTCACGCCTCCCCTCCGCGTATGAGGAATCAAACATTTGCGGTCATCAGGTCCATTATTGGCAGTTGATGGCGAATATCCTACAGATAACTGGAGCATGGCTGGAACGGCTAAACAGACTCCGAATCCCGGAATTTTGCACTTCCCGATCATTGACAAAGACATAGACACCGAGCGGCACCGCGGAACTGTGTCCTGCCAAACTCCAGCTGGAATACACGGGAGGACAACCTCAGCAGAGCCTCTGAATTGGCTTCTGCGGCATTCACGCTTCAAGATGGGGCCCTATTTTTATGGCTGGCTTGTAAACATGGTTACAACCCAGGTTCAATCATTTTGGGAAACGGCCCGGTTTTTATTGCCGTTTTCAGAAAAGTTGGCGCTCGTGACTTTTTGTGACTTTTTGTGCGTTTTGAGTCAGATCTTCGGCGGGCCATAACTCAATGACCGCTGGATGGATTTCCAAAATTCCTATATCAAGATACTCGCCTCATCGAGGGCTATCGCGCCCCATGCATATTGTGCCCGATTTTCTGCCGTGCCACAACATCTTTTTTGGGCACCCTCAAGTGCAGTCGGCGGGCTCTAGCATTGTAGATACTACACCTAACTGTATAGTTTCATGAATACGTACTCTTTGCTATGCTACTGAGTGCGCCCCAGCTTCATTGGCCAAACATGGGGTGGGGTGCCCATACAGCTGCCAAACCAACGCCAAATTGGCAAAAACATTTATTCCCATCATCTCCTGCAAGTCTGCAGACATCCTCCAGTGCTCTCTACACATAATTGGCCTGCAGAAAAACAAGGAAAAGAAGAAGAGTGCCTCTGGGCGCACCAGCGGCAAAAGAAAAACAAAAAAATATATCCCACAGGAGGCTGCTCCTCCGAGTCCACCTTGCCCTTGCCCTAGGCCTTGTGTGCGCCTGCATGTTGCTGATCCGACAGACAAACTAGTGGCTGCACCTGCTGAGCCAGCCAAGCAGCCAGATTTTGATGCTGCCGTCACACTTATAGCTATGGGCAACAGTCAGCAGTCATGCCGTGGTTTTGAAGCAGAAATGGATGGAATCTTCTGCGCTGTCATTCCTGGCATCCCGGAAGGGCTTCTGGAAGGTAGTGAGAACGAGATAGGAACTGAAGATGAAAAGGGAAATGATGACAGTGATGTAGAGAAATCTGAATCCAGTTCCAGCTCTGATAAGCTTCTTGCGGGTATTGGTGCGCACTCCGAAACTTCTTCTCAGATTTGTTGGCTTACAATGATACATAGTTCCAGTCAGCTCACCTGCACGTGAAGCCCAGGCCAGGAAAGCACACTTCAAGATTCCATTCAAGGTCCCTTTCGGTGACGGTGGTGCTTGCTGTGATCTGGACGGGATTACTTCAAAGACATCCTTTGATGCCTTTCTGAATGCACTTACCCCTGCCATGTCCACTCAGAAGAGCCTCTTGACAGGCATCACATACATTCCTTCCTATAAGCCCAAGAGCCCAAAACCTACACCAAAGCTTCTTGACAGTCAGGAGGCTTGGACAAAACTTGTCAGCGATGTGGAGGATTACATCCAAGCTTCGAAGGAGAAAGCAAAGGGCAAAGGTGCTGTCAAGCCATTCCACATCACAACTATGGACACATCAGGCGGCAATCCCAAGACATCCGCCGGTGTGGGAAAAAGAAGAAGGACAAGGTACCCATCATGGAGGCGATAACTGCTGAACCCAGGCCATAGCGGGGATTTGATATATCATGGAGTTCTAATGAGAGATCTGCCATGTTATATCAGGAGCTCTAATTAGAGATGCGCCGTGATATATCACATTAGAAGTACTTCTGTTTTGAGTAATTTCCAGTGGAAAAGAAATGCCAGGAGACAGAGTTGAACCACGGATATCTGACTTACATCATATTTCAAACAATACAACACTCTTACAACTGAACTAACAGAGCATGAAGTTGAAATGATTTCACCTCACCACATGACTGCCCTGCAACAACATCTATATATCACAGAGTCCTTGGTTCCGTAATTACGGTACCAGGTCTCAGATTCATATATGTCTGTCCTGCCACAAAATTTTGGCTGAGTCATGATTGTAACCATACTGTCACCTGACATGCCATCTGACTTGATCGTTGCTGCTTATCTAACTCTCGCTTGTCCTTAAGACAGAGAGTGTGAGAATCCCACAACCTTATGTAATCAGCTTACACATGCTTTCCCACGGCCAAATGTCCCGTGGTGCATGTCAAATATATATATATGTTATGGGCAGAATGGCTGGGAAGCAGGAGTACTAGATGAGATATAATCCCAAGAGACTATTATGAGCCTCAAAAAGCTCATTGTCCCTACTCTCAGTCCCCAACATGCCAATCAAAAATCCGGAAGATCACGGGACTGCTGGATGTGGTCGATTCTCCCTATTTGGCCCACGGCAAGTCAATTTAAACACTTGAATTATGAGAAACAAAGCTATACACATACATTTTCCATGACCTCCTTCCTCGTTGTTTATTCAGTCTTGCTCTCAAGTCTCAACATTTCAACCAATTTATAGTCCCCAAGTCCATAGTTTCCGGTAAATTCAAAGTCCGCACTCACAAGTCGCAACTTCCAACTTTGTACATTGAAGTCTGGGACACTTGTGTAAGCATCTGTTTCAGGCCACCACATGACCCTACCCAATGCGGGGCCATAGCCAGCCACACTCCGCCATTCTCTTACATTTTATCTCCTGGCTCAAGCACCTGGCGCCGCATTGCTGCCGTCCTGCTGTGAGCTCCCCCATGACCCTGCCACCCACCATTGAGCAGCATGTGCTGCATACCATGCAGTCTCCACTCTAGATCAGTGTTCACCCTCTATGCATCCTCCATGCCCCGGCAGCACTGGGATGATCCAAGGGTTTCCATCACATGTGTCTGGTCTTCGGACATCCACTTAGTGATCATCATGCCATTTAGGTATCAGCAAGGCAGCAGCACAGCTCGGCTGGCCAGCACATGATCGAAACCACAAACTACAAAGTTGATTGTTAGTTGTCAAACCACAGCAAGTCACTCGGATTAAACGACAATAAAAAATGTCATAATTTTCATTCATGATAAGCACCAGTAGGCCCACTCCACAGCAGAGCCCACATATCGGTGTTCTGTACTGAACACTTGAGCTCTGGTTTTCCGGAGGAGATTTTTATGGTCTTCTCAATATAAGTAGCCAGCTAGTATACGTAGCTACACATCTTTGTCACCCAAACATTGCACCCTCGACACCCTCCCCCTGCAGCCCCTCGCCAAATGCAATGAACAGCACCAGGCACTGCATCACAAACACCGCAAGCTCGGCTGGCCTGACACAATATTGTGGTTACGACATGTAAGAGTACTGAATGTATATATGCTCGTGCACACGTTCTCGGATGCTTTCCACTTTAACTTAATAAACTAAGTAGCCTGCTGGTGCAGCAGGGCCCGCTATCTACTTATTACAACGATTATGTTGGTGCCATACAGGTGAAGAAAAAAAGAGTCACTCTGCAAAGTGATGCAAGGGAAGATAAAGAAAAAACCAAGTTGGGAACATGGTACTGCATCTCATGTGCAAAGGTAAGTGCCGAGAAAACTACGAGCAAAATCGATGGAAGAAGCCACGAAAATCACGCAAAATGCCAAGAATTTCGCCTAATCGGGAGTCCTAAGGTTCACCAAGGGTAGAGGTAGAGGTACAATCAGGCTAACCTCTACCTTTACCTCTAAAACCCCTGACCTCTGAGAGGTATACCCCTACCTTACCTCTAAAACCTCAGAGGCATATCCTTGATACCCTTACCTGTACCTTTTGGCAGAGGTTTTGCACTATTTTGGGTCCTGCACAGGTAATGTTGACCTCAGATGTTTAGATATTGAATCTATTGGTTAATTTGAAGGTTTAACACCTGTATAGAACATTCTACACAACGGTAACAGCAGGATACAAATTCCAGCACATGTCATATGACTTGTGTGATGATCTGGTTGAGGAGAGAGATGGGTGTAAAATGTGAAAGATAGATGCATCTCCTCAGACCAAGGCCAGATTACCCATTTTAGCAGTAGAAGGCACACTTTTGGACATGTGAAACCCTGCCACAAGTGTAGGGTGAAATCCCGCCAACTATAATCCACATTACATTTGAACCATCATGTAGATTGACTATCCCAGTATGGCATGCGCTAGGGAATGCCTACAAGTTCATCGTATAAAAAAAACTAGGTCAATCGGGGCACAGAAACCAATGTTAGAGGTGTCCTGCACCAAAACACAGTGAAAATTTGATATCTGTCCAGGAAAATCGATTTTGGGACCCCATAAGATTTCTGAGGAGGCCATGTGCTGCATAATTTCAATGTCAATCGTTTGATCTAACTCACGAGGGAAACGGTCGAGATTTGAGCCCAAAACGGCTGTTCGGGTGAAAACGATCAAAAATGTACCAAAAAGGAAATAAATGTGTGGGCGCCCCAAGTTCTGCAAAGAGTTGTAACACAATGTTTGAATTCACATGAACATGATTAAAACAACATGAAGACGATTACGAGTACTGTGAGTGTGACTAACGGTACAGAACACACGTGTACCTGAAAGGATCATGCCTGATCCTTATGGAGGAACCAAGTCTGCCTGGAGGGCGATGTTATTCTCACGGACTCTAATTAGAGATGCAGCGTGATATATCATACTGGGGCTCCGCACCGTTCGGGCCATATACATACGGGCCGTGCCCGCTCGCCGTGCAGGTGCTGGCGCTGGCGCGGTGGCTGTGCCATCCCGCCCTGCCCAAAATGGCAGTTCCTCCGCTTGCTCCTGCGCTTCGGTTAGCTGGATTAAGATGTAGTACCTTCTTCGTTATTCAATCCCTGATTATTTGCTTGCTCTGGATTGCACTACGGGCAGGGGAATATGCTTGCAAAATGCGGCTTTTTGGCAGGGAATGGGTTTGTGTACAGGTGTTAGGAATCCATCAGGCTTGCTCCCTGCTTCCTCCTGCTGCATTACCGCTCCGGTGGGCAGCTCCTGTGCCTTACCCACATATACCAGGCTCTGGTGCCGCCTATTCTATCTCATTTGACACCCCTCCAGCCCTCCTTGCAGCGATTTCGGGCCTCTACGACATGTTTCTTTGCGCCTGCACTCTGGCTCCCCACTGCTTTGGGAAACTCACTAGCGGCTTCTACAGCGTAGCAGGGCACAGGTGAGTAATAGTTAATGTCCTTGAGGACGATTTAGCGCCATTGCTTAAGTGTAGCACCCACAGCAGCTACACCTTTACAGCAGGCACCCGCCGCTCCTTCCTAGCACGCCCTCTGGCAGCTGTCACTGTGTACGGTACCCACCCTCACGTCCTTTGTCATCAATCACGATGCGTCCCGCCATCTGAGCGCACCATGGACTCCTCCTTTGGCTCCATTGGACCTCGTACATTGCCCCGCTGTGCCCGCCCTCCCGCTCTCCGCCGCACTAGGGTTAGGTTAGGGTTAATGTAGCTCTTTCCTAGCTTTCTGTCCATTGACTGTCCTTCCTAGCATCATGCTACTTATCTACGCTTGTGCCCCCTCCCTGTCCTTCCCCATGTCATAGTAAACCCCAATGATATATCATCAGTGTCCCTCCCCGCTTTCGAAATATCGAAATTTCCTAAGTCGAGTGATATATCACACTGTGCGACACTTTGTCGTGCATGAAAGTCGAATTGCATGCATTAAATGTGACTACGGAGATACAGGAGTACAACAACATCGACGCTGTTGAAGGCAGCCAGGACCGAGAAGTGGTTGAGCACGAAACTTGTGTTGAGGCAAGGATCTAGAAGGAAGGCCGGTTGAGCAGCTACTTGCTTGTTGAGGCAAGTATGTACAAGAAAAGCCGGTTGAGCGGCGACTACCAACTACCAATATCTACCAACGTGCTCTCCTGCATATGGGTCAGACATGCTATCAAAATAAATTATGACTCACTTCTTTGCAGGAGGTGCCTTCACTTCTACTGCTGCCCTGCGTTTTTGGTCCCGCTGCAAAAGTGCCTTCTCCGACAGTGCATTCTGGTTCTGTACCTGCTGTGCCCGAGTCAGCTTGAAGGGGAGCGCAACTGGGTTGCTGTCGGGGTCCTTCACTGCGGTGAATGGCCAGACTCAGTACAGAGGGAACGAGCATGTTCTGTGTATAGTTTTATAGGTAGAAAGTGCTCAGAAATATATTTTAACTGTATTCTTGGCAACATATTTTGTCTGCCTCAATTGTGGCTCAAAATAGGCTCTCACTCAGCCCTGGTTCCCATATTTCTCGTCCGAATTTTTCGAGGTTTTGGCCAAGAATACATGTAGAATTGGTCAAAACCGTGGGTCCTGATGAAGGCTCCAGAAACAAGAACAAACAAATGCGACACGCTTACTCCCGCCCCTTCTTATGCGCTCTGGATGCGTAATTCACACGTCAAACTCCTGAAGGGGGCTGTGGTCTACATTGCTGCCTCATTTCGATACAAAGGGACATGTAAAAGGTGTTCCGCAGCTCAAAAACAGCACACCGTCTCTCTCGGTGCATCCCATGCTGACAAGGAGAATAACATCGTGGAACAGATTCAAAATCTGAAGTGGCATGGGGATGAGTATCAATGCGAAGTCTATAACGGTCAAAAGAAGCTGAAAAGGTGGTTCCCAGTGCAACACACCTAAAACAGCAATCTTTCCGCCTTGTTAAGTGTGGAGTTTAATGTTGACTATTCAACTCACTTTCAGATTGTCAGAAAGTCCCTCTTTCAGTTTGACAATTAGTGTGGCAGAATGTGGTAATTTAATCACCCCTTTCCGATCAACTGGAAACAAAGAAATTCTGTTGAAAGAGAAAAGCTGGGGGAATGTTAGCCTTCCAACTGAGATGAATGCGATGATGAAAGGAGTATTTTTAGCACTCCTTTCAGTTTTGCCAGAATCAAAGACTTTAATCCTTTGCGGAATGTGTGACACACCAAAAGACAAAGGAGCGACAATGGTTGATGAAGGAGATTTGCCATCCATTTCGTTAAGCAAGGCTTAGTAAGCGCATGATGGCAGAATCGCGGTTGCCACTGGCCATCACTTATCACTTGCGACCAACACTGTTGATGCGACCAACACTGTTGATGCGACCAACACCGAGCACATGCGCGCTGGTCCCTGATCTCCTGGTGTGTCTCCTTCCCTTCAATCCTCTACTTTTGATGTCTAAACGGCGGTTCCAAAATGTCAGTGAATACGACGTCAACAATGGGAGTGAGAGCGACGATTCGGACGACGAGTACATGCCACGTTCCTGGCTGGAGAGGATGCACAAGGTGACCAGTGAAAGCCTCTCCACATCGCGCGACGGGCGAATCCTCTCGAGCCTCATGTCCATCCCCACCCCAGCTTCCCCATCCAAAAAGTCCAGGGTGGTTCTTAACCCAGATGTTGCATGATTTCGTCATCGTGGGTTCCCACACGATTGATGAAGTCGGGCTCGACTATCGCAACTGCAGTCGAGCAAAACAGCGTCCAATTCAGCTGCTGCGGATGGGCTGGTATCTGGCTACGGGCACAAATCTGCGCTCAGCGGCAACGTTCGCGTCGCTGCAGTGTTTCGACCTCATGTGTCTGGAGTCAAAGTGCTCCGCATACGAGTTTTATAACAGCCTCTCGAGGGAGAAGGACAATACAGGCCTGGAGCCTGGGTGATCTGCAGAAGGGGGAGCAGTGAGTAATGTGCTTGCTCGTGTGTGTCCCAGATACTGATTAATATGCAGATACCTTAATATGGACTATCTCTTCTTCATGAGCTTGGCTGGTAGCCCACTAAGCCGCCTCTACGTTTCCTATGATATTGCATGCCAATGGCACAAGAACATCTGGGAGCGCATGAAGATCTTCGATCTCGAGGGGGTGCAGTTCAAGGGAGGGGAGAAGTACGTCGTTTTCCTCGTGCCCAAGTTCCACCTGCCAGCGCACATTGAGCTCTGCAACATCCTCTTCTCCTTCAACCTCACTCCATTCATCGGGCGCACTGATGGCGAAGCCCCGGAGCATGGGTGGGTGAACACAAATCACCTCGCAAACAGCACCAGCATCTCGGGGCCAGTGACTCGGAGGGACACGATCGACTACCATTTCCAGGACTCAAACTGGAAGAAGATCATGGCGCTAGGTCAGACATCGCACCGCCAATCGTGAATGTACACTGACGCATTTTGACAGGGGTTTTATTACTGCAATGGATGCAGAAGTATGTACCGTTGATGCTCGTGACACGAGCGGCGTGGGTGGACATGGAGGTGTTGTACCTGGATGCAGTCATCGAAGAGTGGCTGGCGATGGCAGTAGCATGGGAGGTGGACCCAGGGAAGCCGAATCCCTTCGCCTCGATGCCCAAGTACGAGAGCCTGCAGCAGGTCAGGCAGAAGCTGGCAACAATTGCGTCTGAGGACATTTCGCAGCTGCAAGTGCGGGGGGACATGCACGACACGGAGATGCTGTCAATGGGACTGCAGTTAGAGGGGGCCCAGTGCATTTACTCACTCCCGTCAGCAACAAGGTCACTGATTTTGACTCAGGAGAGCTTTGGCTATGCACATCAAGCACGTCTGTGCCCACAAGACCGTGGACCAGGGAAGGAGGCGGATCGAGCGCGAGACCAAGCTCTGCCGCAAGATTGTTTCCTGGATGGAGGTCCAGCGGCTCTTCATTCCCGAGGTCAGTGTGCTCTGCAATGGCGAGGATGAGGCATGAAAGCGGATCGCGGCGACGCAGCCAATGCCGGGCATCAAGGCCCAGGATATGAAGCTCTGGATGCCATCGCAAATCGGCAAGAGCGCTCAGTGCGACATGCAGCTCTACAAGTACGAGTACGACCTTTGCAAGGGCCAGGCATTCGACAGCTTGGACGAGATACGGAGCCAGCTGCTCGTGCGGACCCACGAGTACAAGTACAAGGACACGGCCCTGCGAGGGGTGAAGGCGATGACAAGGTTGGGGACGCAGATCAAGGGCATTGACACCCGTATCCAGCGTGCAGCGGAGCAGTATCGCGCCGCCCGTGCTGCCCTCATATCGCTCGGTGTCCTCCTGCAGCGGAACGACTGGCAGCAGCATCTGCGCCCCTTGAATGAGAAGGACGTAAGGGGCAGGCCGCGACCAACATTTGGGGATGTGGAGAGGCAGAGGGGTGGGCGAAAGAAGGCGCGGCTGGGTCCGGAGGCGGAGGCGCAGCGGGCAGTGGCGGCAGCGGAGGATGCTGCACCCATGTCGTGGATCTGGGTGTCACAAGGTGGCTCGGCAGGGGAGGATGAGCTGGTGGAGAACGAAGGTACGGCCATGAACAGGTGGCATTTGCATGCACTGACGATATTCTAGCTTTAAGGGTCGAATGGGCCAAGACTCAGGTGCAGGCGATGCGCTACCGCGAGGAGGTCGATCTCCTAGAAGAAGAGATGCGGCGGGTCCTGCAGTTCCTCCACTGGTGGGCTGAGTGGTGGAGGCAGCTATCACTGTTGCGCGCGGACGTCCAGACGGACCTGGCGCTGCGCGAGGGCCATACAGCCTATGCCAAGCGCCAAGCGAGGATCTTCGAGAAGCTGCACGATCGCTTCCAGGGCCTCTGGAAGGACGTACCCCGCTTCCTTGAAGGCACCCGCGCCACGTATGCGATGATGGAGCCGGACGAGGATGACGCCGACCTGGACTCAAACGAAGAAGGGCAGCCAGCAGGGTGGCTCTCCGAGTAGAGGCTGTACGGACGTCATAGCTAGTATATACGCCCTCGTGTACCTGCGTTTACCAGGCGTCTTCTACGAGTCTGTGGCCGCTGTCGCCATCGCATTGTGCACAGATGATTTCCCAATCGGGTGATTTGTCAGAGCGCCCTGACACATCAGTAAAACTACATGTTTGTCTTTGGGGTCTTACGTCTTTGAATCTCGTCTTTCGGCATCTTGGTCTGGCCAGACTCATCTTTCGTCTTTGAGACTTCGTCTTTCGTCTTGGTACGTGTATCTTTGGTGATCTTTGTCTTTGACACACGTCCCGGATCTTTGGCCGTGTAACTTTGAGATCAGCTGTTTTCGTCGGAAGTCCAAGATCTCCAAGACGTCGCACACTTCAGCAAGATGTAAATTTTAGAAAAGACTAGGATGTAGTGTTGGTATGCAAATACTATTTAGAATGCTATCTCGTTTGCGTGATGGTCTGCGTACTTATTAACGTAAAATCTATCGAAAAGATCTAGGGTATCAGAATATTTGAAGTGTCGTGGAAGGAAAGTATCGCCGTAAATATCGATGAGATGCACGCCGCGCAGGATTGTATCAATGTGAATAATGTCCATGACCCGCCGCCCGCGACGGTCGACATCAGCCTCCACCATCCACATGCCGACATCCGGGCAAGGCTCATCCCCGATGGCAGAAAACCATGTGACCAATGCGCAGGGGTAGGTGACGCCGCGGTACTTGAAGGACATGAAGAGAAGAACGCGCGCCGCTAGGAGTCCCCGAAAACCGTGGAGCTCTGGGTCGCTCTCAACAAATACGCAGTCGTAGCGAGGAGCACCGCCTCGCCACGAGCGCACCACCCGAATGCGCTCATGTAGCATGCCACGAACTCCGGATTGATCGCTTGGCGCGTAGAATTTGGCGACAGCCGAGGGGAAAGTATTGACGCTGCGGGGAGCATCGGGGCAGTCGTCGAGAGAAGGGGTGTTATTGATATCGTGCTCGGGATTATCTTGGAAGTAAAGGAAGCGGCGGATGAGGGGAACGAGCTCGGGGAGGTCGAGGTGCCGGGCCAACACCTCTGGTTTCCTGGGGTACCCACGCACTGTCACATGTGAATAAAAAGCATTGTACAAAGGACACCAACGTACCAGGTGTGATCGCCAAAGTGACTTCCCCGAGGATATCCCTCTGGTCACTGGCACCACCGTCGTCATCCTCATCCTCGGTGGGGTCCGGAGCAGGTGCGGGTGCGAGTGGACGAGCGGTGGGACCCGCCAGCATGCCCCGATCCTCAAAATCGACGCGAGCTGCCGCAAGCTTGTCGAGCCGGTCATTGATGGTCAGCATCTGGCCTAGCGCCTCTTAGCGGCTCGAGCGTCGCCATGGTTGCTTGACCGCCTTGATGTGCTTAGACTCCGTGATAGACGAGCAAAGCCCGTTCGGGGCGCCGAATTCTTGGATGAGGTAGCGGTAGTGGGTGAGCGAGTGCTGGCGGGGGAGACAGAAGCCATTGGGGGCAACACCGGATTCAGAAAAGATCACACGCTCGAGGTGATAGCGAGCGAGCGCGCCGTCGATGGCGACGAGGGTGGCTTCGTCAACGACGTTCCGGCGGACCAAGTAGCAGAAGTCGAGGAAGGCGCTGAAGGCGCGCAGCATCTGCGGCGGGACATGGCCCTCGATCGCAGGCAGATATACCTGACATTGAAAAATTGCGTCAGCTTCGAATAATAGTATGTGAGTGAGTACCTGACCTTCATGAGCGCCTTCGAGTCGTCCCCGGTCCATTGTTTGAAGCCTCGACCTTCGGGAAATCTACGTAGCCCCGGGAAAGGAGGCACGGCAGCGATGCTAGGACGGTGTCAAGTACCAGAATTCCGTCGGGTCCCGTCGGGATCCGATGGGTCCTGTCAAGACAAATAGTTTTTATGTGAACGATAAGAAAGGAACGTCACAAGGGGGGACTTCGTATATAAGTGTGAAGTCTTTATCGGAGGCCGGACGGAGGTCCGACTCGGGGACCGACGGAGGGAGTGGACTTGGCTTCAGCTCGTGCGCTGCGCCCTTCTCTACGCCCAATGTCCAATTTCGGAGGAGGGCGGAAGACCGAGAGGAAGAGAACTGAGAAGAGGGAAACTTAGTCGATATTCAAACTGACTAGAAGCGAGAGTACATCGAGCTATTTAAATGATATCGTAGTGTAATTAATCATCGGAGGCCGATAGGCTCCGCGATGGGAATGAGTATGTAGGAGTCAATGTAAGTCAATGCTGTGTCGGCGGACGTCGGAAGGCCGAGGACGCCAAAAAAGAAAGTCATAGTGAATCATAGTGAGTCTTGAGCATATGGTGAATGAAGTAGCCAATAAGAATGAGGACGTTACGATTCGGCGATCCTCGGAGGCCGAGGGAGTCCGATGTCACGGTACGTGACAGTATCCCCCACTTAGCACCGAACCCTTGAGGTGCTGGGAAAACTGCGTCAGTGGAACGGAGTTCGGGGCCGATTCCGATCGGCCCGAACACTTTCCGCAGCAACTGTACAGTAGCACGTGATGTGAAACCGAAATTTTTTTCCACAACTTGTCAACAACCATCACCCACGTACCCCATCCCATCTCACTACCCGTCATGCCTCGCAACGCCAACGAAACAACGGACGAGTACCACACCCGCCTTGAAAACGCACGGGAGTCCGAGGCCGAGGAGTGGTCGGACGAGGGAGAGGCCGCCCTCCGCCACCGTCTGCGCGCGGCGACCAGGAGGCGCAGAAAGGAAGAGGAGGCGGAGGCGGCCCGTCGGGCGGCCGCGGAGGCCGAGAGGGTGGAGGCCGAACGGGTGGAGGCGGAAAAACGGGCGGCCGAAAAGGCCGAGACCGAACGGGTGGAGGCGGAGCAGCGGGCGGCCGAAAAGGCCGAGAGGAAACGGAAGCGGGCGGAAGTCAGGAGGGCAGAGGCAGCGGAGGCCGAAAAGGCCGCCAAGCTGAAGGGCAAGAGTAGGGCAAGGTCCGTCGAGGAGGAGGAGGGCCCCGAGTCGGCGGCTGAGTCGGGGCCGACGGGGAAGAAGAGGAAGACGGGGGATGAGTTCCCCAACAAGGTAAGTCGGGGAATATCGGGACCCGTCGGAGACTAATCTTGTCCACAGTGCACGCATTGCCGGAGTACCGGCGCCCCTTGTCTACGGCGGGAAAAGGGGAAGGCCTGCGCCAAATGCTACACCAGCAAAGTACGGTGTAGCTTCACCGCGGGCGAGTCGGAGGTCGCGTCGGAGGCCGTCGGGGCCTCTTTGGAGGCCCTGGTGGACCTCCTGTCGTCTGGGGTGGAGGCGTCCGAGAAGGACCGACGGGGCCAAGCGGCGAGGGAGAGGAAGGAGGCGGAGGAAAATGCCAAGCACCACCGGAGGGCCGAGAGTAACCTCCTCGGCATCATGGGGGCTGTCGTCGACAGCTCGGATGCCGCGGAGGTGACTGCTCGCGCCCTCCGGAACCTGGTGACCTTGGGGAGCGCCTGGATGCAAGTTGTGCATCCAGAGGTGTGGGCAATCGCCGCCCCACAGATGTTGACGCCGGAGCCCGAACGGGACGAAAACGGCAATTTCATCAAGATACCGGTGAAGGAGAAGGAAGGGGAGTCCGGGTCGGGGCCGAGCGGTGGGTCGAAAGGGCCGGGACCCGACGAGGCGGGGCCGAGCGGGTCCGCCTAAAAACTGTCCTCTTGTAGAATAGAAATGATTTTTTCTTTTTGAGTTGGGAAATGTGTGATAAGTAACATAAGGAAGAAAAAAGGATTTTTAAAAGGAAAAACGCTCAGAAGACCTTCATTGCGTAAAAACCTGTGCGAGACATCGTAAACGAGTCGCATCGGTGACCGTCGGTGTCCGATGTTACAACGGACCAGGATGGTTAGGATGTTTGGCGTGAAATTCTTCAACAAGATCTGCTGCATGGGCAAGCTCATCGGCTCGCAGCCAAGATGTCTCCTCTGCTGTTCCAGCGTAGCCGTCCCAGCGAACAAGGTAGACTAGCGGAGGCCGACGGCGCCGATCGATTTTGCTGTCCAATATCTCTGTGATTTCATACTCGAGGTCCCCTTCTATCTCGATCGGGGCCGGCGGAGGCCGTTCTCGACCTGGTATAGTATTTGGATGTGAGGGCTCGAGTTGAGAGACATGGAAGACGGGATGAATTTGACGCATGTCTCGGGGAAGTTTAACGGTGAAGGAAGCGGGTCCGGGCTGGGCAATAACTTCAAATGGACCATAGTAGAGTTCCGAGAATTTCCTAGTTGGTCGCGCCGTTCGGAAGCCGAAGGCATTGATGTATACCTCGTCTCCGATAGAGATCTTCGGGTCCACGGTTTTCCGCTTGTCTGCGGGTCCCTGATAGCGCTTCTGTGCAGCTGCCATCTGAGTGCGAAGCTCTTGATGTAGAGCATCCAAGTCCGTGATGAAGTCTCGGGCCCGAGCGGAGGTAATATCCCGCTCGGGGTGCACGGTAACCGACGGGTGATAGCCCTTGTTGGCGAAGAAAGGAGACACTCCGGTAGTTTCATTAGGAGTGTTATTGTAGGAGAACTCGCCTAGAGGGAGAAGTGCAGCCCAGTTGTTCTGCTGGTAATTGCAGTACATCCGGATGTATTGTTCCAAGGTCTGGTTGACGCGCTCGGTCTGTCCGTCGGCGGAAGGATGGTATCCGGCGGTGAAGTGTAGACACATATTGAGTGCTTCTCCCAAGGAACGGAAGAAATGGTTAACAAACTCGGTGCCCCGGTCGGAGGTGACATGGCTCGGGACTCCGTGCTTGGAGAAAACGTGAAGAACGAATAAATGGGCTAACTCGGACGCCGAGATTTTGCCGTGACAGGGAATAAAGAGTCCCATCTTGGACAGGCGGTCGACAATGACGAGGATGCTGGTATAACCGTCAGACATAGGGAGCTGTTCAATGAAGTCCATAGAAATTGAGTCCCAAGGCCGCTCAGGGACCGGGAGTTGCCGAAGGAGTCCGTAGGGTCTATGGTGAGTGTATTTGCCGGTTTGCAAGAAACGCATGATCGGACGTAACTTTTAACAAAGTCTCGGAGTCCGGGCCACACATATTCCTGTCGGACCAAGGCAAGGGTCTTGTTTTGTCCCCAATGACCAGCAAGTAGATGATCGTGTTTGTCGAGCAGAACCCGAAGTCGGAGTTCCGCGGCGTCCGGGACGTAGATACGTCCATCGTGATAGAGAAGTCCATCTCGGGTGACCCATCGGGGGTCCGAGGAGTCATCAAGATGTCGTGAGGCAGAAGGGTCAGAAGGTAGGGCATCTCGGATGTCCGCATGAAGTTGATCAATGTCCATAATGTGACCAGCTCGGAGCGCCGGGGTCCAAAGCGCGGATGCGCGAAGGGACGCACCAATCTGATGCTGAGTGAATACTGGTCGGAAATTATGCGGATTTGCATTGGCGTAGCCACTATCCCCCTCTTTAGGGTAGACGTCCCATCGTCTAGTGAGAGCGTCGGGCTTGCCTCCGAGGCGTCCCGGTCGAAACCGAAGGACGAAATTAAAAGGCGACAGATACTCGGACCACCGAGCTTGCCGGCGGGTCAAGAGTTTTGTAGTCGCAAAATACTCTAGGTTCTTATGGTCAGTGACCACGTCAATTGGTGGGACTGCTCCCTCCAGATATCGGCGCCAGACTCGGAAGGCCTCGAAAACGGCTAGAAGTTCCTTGTCATGAGTGTCGTAATTGAGTTCGGGGGCCGAGAGGGTCCGAGAATGAAATGCGACTGGGCGGATTTCTCCGTCCGGCGATGTTATGGAGAGAATCGCCGCAATGGCGTAGTCGGATGCGTCGGTTTCCAGAGTCAGTTGTGCACCTGGAACCCAATGCGTAAGAATTGGAGCAGTGGTGAAAGCATGCTTAAGGGTATCAAAGGCTTCCTGGCATATCGGGGACCAAAGCCAGGGTTCGGACTTCCGAGTAAGCCGTGTCAGCGGCACGACGATGTCCGAATAGTTCGCAATAAAGCGACGATAGAAATTGGCGAAGCCAAGGAATGATTGCACATCCTTGACTTTTCGGGGCTCCGGCCATTCCCGAATGACCTCGATTTTGGAGTTGTCCATCGTAAGTCCTTCCGGTGATAGGATGTATCCGAGGAATTCAACAGTTTCTACGTTGAAACGCACTTTTTGAGGGAAGCAAATAGACCGGCTTTCCGCAGGCGCCGAAGTACTTCCTGAACGTGCTGTCGGTGTTCCGATGGGTCCTCCGAATAGATGAGGATGTCGTCGAGGTATACCACGACGGTGATGTTGAGGAGATCCGAAAAGAGGTCATTCATGAATCGTTGAAAAGCCGCAGGAGCATTGGTCAGGCCTTCAGGCATCACCAGCCACTCAAAGGAACCATAGCGAGTCCGGAATGTTGTTTTCCATTCATCGCCGTCGGTGATCCGGACGAGATGATACGCATGTTTAAGGTCAATTTTAGTGAAGACCTTAGCGCTACGCCCGGCGTCAAGGAGGTCCGAGATGAGCGGTAGCGGGTACCGATCCTTCCGAGTGATCCGATTAAGTGCTCGGAAGTCTACACAGAGCCGAAGCTCGCCAGACTTCTTCTTAACGAAGAGGATCGGAGCGCCGTGCGGGGAAGTCGATTGTCGAATGAAGCCATTAGTAATATTCTTGTCAAGGAAATCTCGGAGGGCCGCCAATTCTAGTTGAGAAAGGGAGTATATAGGACCGGGCGGAGGTGATGCCCCATCCTCTAGTTCGATCTTGAGATCGTATGGCCGATGAGGTGCCAATTTTTCCGACTCGGAAGCCGAAAAGACATCAGCAAACTCATGATACTCCGACGGAAGTCCGGACAAGTCCGGAGCCGAGGAAGTATCAGATGAACGTCCTAGGACCTCTGAGAGGCCTAGACGGAATACTTGACTACCTTCGCTGCGTAGAATACTGGCGAAGGCAGCTGCTCCTATCAAGGAGACCGACGGAGTTTTAGCGTCAGCCGAAGGAGCGACAGAGGGCTCCCCTACGGGAGGGATGGAGCCGGCGGAGGCCGACGGAAAGTCTTCGGACGGAGCCGAAGGTGGAATTGCAGAGCCAGGCGAGCGGAAAGATATTTGGCCCGAAACCCAGTCAATCAACGGATTGTAGCGGGTGAGCCAGTTGTGTCCCAGGACGACAGAGCAAGCAGAATCCAAGGTGGTGACATAGAAATCAACCGGAGTTGTGTCACCCGAAGGGAACCGAACGTCGAGACGAACGATTTCAGAGATGATGGTCCCGGAGGACCCATCAAACAGACGGAGGCCGATCGGAGGAATAGAAACACGTGTGAGATTATTGGTCGTACAAAATACAGGGTCTGCAAAACAATCGGACGAACCGGAGTCTATAAGGGCTCGGAAGTCCGACGGAATCTGCGGAGACTGCAGGAATGGGCATAAGGAATTTGGGTCCGTGAGAGCAGAAGCATTAAGTCGTAAAAAAGAGTCGGGGGTGCGATCGGGGATGTCTTCGCGACCCTCGGGCCGCACGGACTTCCGAGAGTCGCTACTTAATTTCCCGACTGGGATGCAGTAGTCGGAGTTGCCGCGGTTCCCGAAGTGGAAGCAGCACGTCCGAACGCCTTTTTCTTGGGACAGGCATCACTGCGGTGGCCTTTTCCTCCGCAAAGCAGGCACAGGTTCTCGGCGAGCCGACGGGCTTTCTCGGCAGGAAGGAGTTTGCCGTCGGATCCCAGCATCTTTGCCCAAGGCTTCTCCGAAGATGTAGAAGTCGAAGTTTGAGCGGGGGATCCGCCGGAGTTCCCTCCGTTTCCCCCGCCTCCCTTCTGCTTCTTTTTCTTGGAGTCGTTATTGGCGTTGTTGGGAGTGGGATGATTGCCAGAGTTGCCTGAGTGGGCCGGCTTTGAATTGTCGGAGGTTCCAGATTTCGCCGGCGGGGCCCGAGAATGCCGAAATCGCTGCTCTTTCTGCCATTCCCAATGGGAGGCGTCAATAGATTGAGCAGAGATCTTGAGGACATCAAGGGAATCGGGTTTCCCGCCGGGAAGATCACGGAGTTTGAGCTGAATACGCTCGGGAAGTCCATCATAAAAGACCTTTCGGAGAGCGACGGAGTTCCAGCCTGTAAGCTGTGAAAGCTTATTAAAGCGGACCAGATACTTCTGGATTTGTTGTCCGTCGCCCATACGTAGAGCAACTATCTCGTTCTCGGCATCCTGTCGGGGATCGTAGGTGCCGAAATTGAGTTGGAGTTCCGAAACAAAGGCATTGTAATCGTTAAGCCAGTTCGGAGTGTTGTTCGGGTCCGGATTGACGTAAGACGGTTCGAACCATCCGAGGGCATCTCCTGTGAGGTAGGAGATCATGTAGTTGACCTTCTGCTGATCGCGGACGAATGCCGACGGGCGATCGCGGAAGTTCAGAATGCCCTGGAAAAGGAAGGTTCGGAGTTTCTCGGGGTCCTTCCCATCGAATGTCTCGGGATCCCGAACTCGGGACCGAGTCTTGTCGTTGGAAGTATCGCGTTGATTAAGCGCGTTGCCAATACCCTGAGACATGGCTTGGGTGAGGGACGTAAAAAACAAGTTGGGGTTGTTGAACGGGTTCTGGTCGGGGGTTGAGGATCGACTGCGTCGGCCCCCGTTGTCCCCTGGACCATCACCTCCTCCGTCACCTCCACCGCCTCCGCTAACTCCACCAATGATATCATGGAAAGGGTTGGTTGACGATCTTCGCGGACGTTCGCGTTCTTCCGGCTCCCGAGGGGAGTCGGAGGCCGACGGTTCTCCCCAGAGGAGATCGGGTTCCGAGGGTGGTCTTCCTCGTCCGATTCTTCATCTATCTGTACCAGGCTATTCCTGCCTGATCGGGGTCCACCGGTTTGCGAGATTGAATCGAAGGGATTAGGTGAAGTGGGATTGCGGGTTTGGGAAGGAAGTGTTTGTGTGGAAGTCATACTGCCAGCAATGTGAGCGCTTTGCCGAGTGACAAAAGATGATTGAATATTTTGACTGGCTATGTTTCGGAGGCCCGCGCTGTAGTTAATGCGAGAGTCCCGAATAGCCTGATCCTGTTGTCGGCGTTGCTCGGCGATTTCTGGAGGAGTAACCGAGAGTCGTGCAAGTCGCTGAAAGGCACGTTCGTTTCTTCGTTGGATTTGTGTGTTGAGGTCCAAAGCCATAAACGGGTGGGCGTAAGAAGAGTGAGTTTGAATATACTGTCAAGTACCAGAATTCCGTCGGGTCCCGTCGGGATCCGATGGGTCCTGTCAAGACAAATAGTTTTTATGTGAACGATAAGAAAGGAACGTCACAAGGGGGGACTTCGTATATAAGTGTGAAGTCTTTATCGGAGGCCGGACGGAGGTCCGACTCAGGGACCGACGGAGGGAGTGGACTTGGCTTCAGCTCGTGCGCTGCGCCCTTCTCTACGCCCAATGTCCAATTTCGGAGGAGGGCGGAAGACCGAGAGGAAGAGAACTGAGAAGAGGGAAACTTAGTCGATATTCAAACTGACTAGAAGCGAGAGTACATCGAGCTATTTAAATGATATCGTAGTGTAATTAATCATCGGAGGCCGATAGGCTCCGCGATGGGAATGAGTATGTAGGAGTCAATGTAAGTCAATGCTGTGTCGGCGGACGTCGGAAGGCCGAGGACGCCAAAAAAGAAAGTCATAGTGAATCATAGTGAGTCTTGAGCATATGGTGAATGAAGTAGCCAATAAGAATGAGGACGTTACGATTCGGCGATCCTCGGAGGCCGAGGGAGTCCGATGTCACGGTACGTGACAGACGGGAAGACTCGGAGTTTAGCCGCGGTGATGGTAACAGTATAAAAGGACGCACCACCGGTCGATATCTGCCATGATTTTCTTGGCTTTGCTCTTGCCATGCTCGGCCTCGAGGTACTCCCCAACCCACGCCACGAGGTGGTCCTTGGAAGTCCCTTTGATCACCTGGTGCAATACATCGGGTGAAAGGAGTTCATAGATATCCGCCCGCGGAAAATCCCAGGTAAAAGGCTGTGGACGTGGTGCTTCAGCAAGAATCAAATAGTGACGAATATACGTACAAGAACGTCTGGAATGACGCCGTACTGGTCCCACATTGTGCCGTGGTCGAAGGCTTCGAATAAGGTTTCTGTATGGACTTGAGTTCTGTGGCCACCCGGGCCATCGAGATCCTCCCGCAACGCCGTACATCTGCACTCAATAAATTAGTATGGGTTTGAAGTATAAGCTAGATCTTACCTCGCACACCACCCTTGCACGACACAGGCCAAAAGTACCTGCTCCGGGTAGTCAGCGATGTACGGGCCAAGGCCGTAAAGGACACGGCGGTAATGGCCGTCCGCGAATAAGGTGACTTCAGGGACGGTCATGCCAGCCTTGAGGGATTGAAGAATATGGTGCAGCGATCCGTGGAAAAGATTGCGGCGGAAAGTTCGAAATTCGGTAGAGTCCTGATTTTCGCGATCGGCTGCAGTGAATTTAGTTAGTATACGCCGGGAATGTGCAGCGAGGACATACTTTTGGGGATGGCGAGGAACCCAATCAGGGTCACTGCATTTTGATGGGCATGTCGGACGCCATTGAAAACGAGCCCGTTGGACAAATACAACAGGTAGTACTCGTTCTGGCCGGTGGCGACGGAGACGGTGGTCTTGTCACTGCCAAGAATAACAGGCACGAATGTTGACCCATGGGTAGCGGGGTCCTCTACAATAATATCCTAGAGATATTCAGACGATATTCGATAAACAAAATGGAAGACGCACCGCTTGCCGCCAGGCCCAGTTCCCCGACATGAAGTCCTCGTATTGCCGACTGCCATCAACGAAGACTTGTTTGGGCGCGAAGTCCATCTCCGACTTGAAGTCGGGATTCGCCAGCTGCTGCTGCAGGACCTTGCGCAGGTCGCGGAAGTGAACGATATAATCTTGTGTCTTCCAGGGAGTTTCATCCCCGGGCGCGATGGGTTGATTAAATCGGACGGAGAACGACTCCCACGGAACGTGCCCTATTTCGGTCACATCGATGGTGTTGTAAATATCTTCATGGTCAGCGAAAGGGGGATCTCCCGCAGACTCCGGCCTTGCGGCCCAGTTTTGCATGAGCTCGTCAATCGCGCCAGCGGACATCTGGACGCGCCGATATAGGAGATCGGCCAGTGCGAAATCTGCGTGATTTGCGTACGGAGAGAAGTCGTCGGGAGCTGGGTGTACCCGTGGAGGAGGGGGAGTATCTGGGAGCAAGAAATTGCCATCGCAGTCACACGGTCTCCCTGTAAATCATGGTCAAATTGCGTAGCACGCCCGAGTAAAAAGAACTCACCATTCAAGACCGGATGATGACGCACTCGGACACGTGGCGGTGGAGGACTTTCTCCACCACCAGCATCGCCGCCACCAAGCACGGAGGAGGCACGGCTGCCTGGTGGAGATGGCATAGGCACATTGTCATCCAGAGCGGGAGCACACGCATTAAATGCACCATGAGCGGATTTCGCTGAGTACATCCCGAATTGTTTTGAAAAAAGCGGCGACAGCCTCGTATTCCACAAGGTATATTGCGTGCAGCGAATTTCTTGACCTTGCCGCGCATGTCTGAGAGAACTTGAAGTTGGTCGTGGTGACAGAGATATAGCGGTCCAGCGTCAAGAAATAAAAAGGCGGCCTGTTTTAGGGCGGGTCCACCCGTCATACCGCGGGTCGCTTAAGCTATCGGTGAAGGACCTCCGGCGTTTCAAGGGCGGATTGTACCTGGTTCAAATATGTGGCGTAGCAATTAAAATATGTGGCGTAGCAACGGGCAACGAACCATATATTTTTTTGGACACGTGCATTTATTCGGACTTGTGCTCTTTTCCTTCCTCCCCACCATGGAGATGCCTGGCTTGAAGACACGAGGCAAGAACAAGTCCACTCATCCTGCTGTCGCCGCAGGGGTCGGAAAGGGGACCCGCCACACAGCTGCGCAGATGCGGCAAGCGGGTGAGGCCGAGAAGAAAAAGGTCGACAAGGCTGCGCTCCAACAGCAGAAGGCGCTGGCGCGACTCGCTGCTGTTGAAGATAAGCAGCTGGAGGAGGATGTTGTCTACACTGAGACTGCCAACCACCCCGCAGACCGCCTGCTGAAAAAGCCCAGCGCTCCCGTCGAAGAGGATCTCGAAGCGGGTAAGTGAAAGTTTTCATCTGTATCTGAGAACATCTGATTCATTTCGTTTATCCAGTTGCTACGCAAGACGAGGCTGGCGCAGACGCAGTCGGAGCGGGTAAGACGTGCCTTCAAAAGATTGATTATCATTCATATTTTCACAGATGCGGTGGCTGGGGCTGACAGTGGTCCCGATGATGCAGACCAGTACGCCCCGGATGACGAGGAAGGCAGCGACGAATCCGAATCCGAATCCGAGTCCGCAGACGACAGCGAAGGGGAGAAGCCCCCCAAGAAGAAGGCGAAGGTCAGCAAGAACACCACTAGCCGCGCGGACGTCGCTACCTCTCGCAAAACTCAAGCTCGGACAGGGACACCTGCAGTGGCAGAGAAGAAGCGCAAGCGCACAGAGAAGTGAGTGTATTCAATTATATTCCTTAGATAAAAGCTGAAGACGATTTCAGGGACAACAACAAGCGCAAAAAGAGCAAGGACACGAAAAAAGCCAAGCAGACGTCCAAGAAGAGCGGGCTCGCAACTGCAAAGTCTATCAAAGGCAAAGACCAGGCCAGCACAGCCCGTGGCGACGAAGATGATTCAATGGTTGCGGCAGGCGGCCCCGCCCTCGACGACGATGCAAACGAAGAGGTCGAGAAGCCCAAGAAGGGGAAGCAGAAGAAAGGAATCCCAGCCGACGTAAGTGCGATGCTCCGATCGGATCGGATCTGCTGACCTAGACATGCCAGCCCGTCATCGCTATCCAGCCCGTCGCAGCCAAGCCCCAGACCCAGAAACAGCTGCGTGGCGGAGCTGTCAAGTGGGGGCTCGTGCACCTTCCTTTCGGTACCCAGTCCCAGTTCACCAACGAAGTCGTCCCTTTGGCGCGCGAGCTCGTCGGAACTCTTCCTCCTTGGGCGGCGCCAACGGTTAAGCAGACCCAGGACATCCTCGACAGAGTCTACGGCCCCGGAAAATATGTAGCCACAGCTGATGGCCCGTGGATGGGCTTGGTACGTTTCTCGCTGATCCGCAATTCGTGATGATAATGTCCATTTTGTAGATCGCCTATCGTTTGAGCGATTGGCGCTCGGGAATTGCGGCTCAAGCTTGCAAGGCGGTCGCCGCCATCATTGAAAACTATGAGCCTGACGACGACAACGATAATGACGCCAAGGAAGCCTTTGGTGAGTGCAATCTATCAGCATTCGCTCCGACTCTCAGAGACTTCGTCGCTATAGCTCCCCCGCTGGCGATGCTGCGGCGCCGTCCGCTGAAGATGCTGCGGCGTCGTCTTCCACTGAAGATGCTGCGGCGCCTTCGGCTGATGCTGCTGCAGGTCCACCCACCGGTGATGCAGTGGCGCCGCCTGCCAGACTCGACCTCAGCACTCCCGAGGGAATCAAGGCTTTCATCAAGTGGACACTCCAGTCCCATTCGGCCAGCGGGACGATGGCCTTTCAATGGAAGGTCTGGGGCAATGGTGATGACAAGCAGGTACGCCCATACTACTCATACATGATCAATTGACGCTCTGACACTTCTTTGTAGGGCTTTCTCCAGTCCCAGCTTATCATGTACACATTCGCGTATCACCTCACTGCCTTGATTGCCATCCCCGGAGCGTACGAGCGGCTGAAAGCAGCTCCAGTCGGAGCCTTGCTTCTCTCATCGCAGGCGGTGAGGTTCATTTCAAATACCCCTCCAACCCATTCTTACCATCCCCAGGTTCATCGCGCGCTACTATTCTGGCAGACCGGGGAATACCAATACGTGCAAAAGTCCGCCAGCTACTTCTCCGTCGACAACTGGGGTGACACCACTGTCCCTGCCGACGCCCACGGCAAGAAGGGCAAGCTGCTTAAGCGTGCGACGAAGTATCTCAAGTCGGTCGAGAAGTGGGATGGGGCGCGCTGGATCGAGGTGAAAGCGGCCGCGGAGGAGTGGGTGGAGATTCCCAGCCGCAAGCGCGCAGCTTCCAGCCGAAGCGCTTCAGAGGCCGGCGACGACGCGATGCTCTCTGAGGACGACGAGGTGATTGTCCTCTCTGATTAACTGCCCATATCATCATTCTGCCACGTACACGCTGTCGGTAGCTTGCAATTAATGACCGCTTTTGGAATACCACCTGCCCGATTAAGCCCAATTTATCTGATGGTGTCGTCTTTCTCGACGTCTTTCATAGCATCTTCCAAATCATTAATTGATCTTGGCCAAAGATGTGCCGCATCTTGGGTGTCTTGCCCAAGATGCCGAGTCTTTCTAAGACTTTTGAATCTGTCTAGCCAAAGACGTGCATCTTTGGAAAAATCATGTCTTTGGCGTCTTTGGCGTCTTGGGCAAGACGCCAAAGACGCCAAAGACGAACCTGTAGTTTTACTAATGCAAACAAAGCCATCCTCGCTCGACACCGTCGTCGACGGCGAGCTACCCAGTGCCAGCGTTGCTGGCAAGGAATATTGTAAATGGATTGTATTCTGGTGTGATATATCAACCGCATCTCTAGTTAGAAGTCCTGATATAACACAGCAGAGCTCTCATTAGAGTACGTGATATATCACTCCCCCAGGCAGTGGTGAGGGCCAACAATACACACCCTGGCTAAGAAATGCGCGTGCAAGGCGCCACATGGCGCCACCGCCACTGCCACCAACGACGAGATGGACAATGATCCCGAGGCAAATGAAGACGGTCCCACCTCATCTACCTCTACCCCTGACACCTCGGCCCTTGTAGCCTACATACCACCCCCCTCTGTTGCTTAAATACTGTGTACCTATTGTCCTCGTGTATTTTGTTTCATTTGCTCAATAATTGTCGTGCTTTTGTGTACAGGGGAGATATATTAAGTGTTTATACAGGCTACATGCACCTAGCATTACAAGTCAGTGAAGATCTGTGCTTCACGCTCGATGGGAACGGCGGCGGTGCGTGTGACACAGTGGTTACGGGCATAACACCGTTGACAGCCACAGGGAGGTTCCACGGAAAGCGGGAATGATGGTCTGATGGCCTATGATGGGCCACCATTGCCGCCGGCAGCGCCCGAGGTCGTTCTGCGAGCTCAAAGTCATTCTGAGGAGACTCCGAGCCTCAAGGTGAGCTTTCCTGTGTACCTTGACAGTATATCAAATATCTTACGCTTTACAGGCACCATTTTCACGCATGGCTTCCCCGAATATATGTCAGATATTCTCATTCCTTCGGTGTACAACGGGCCAGGTGAACAGGGCAACCTGGGAGCATTCATAGAAGGTAGCTGCGAACAGTTTTCTCCGATTTATTGAAGATTCAATACTCTGCAGACTTGGAATACTACCCACCCAATATTCCGCACGGGGCTTTAGAATTTCCGATTCAAGGTACCTCTGAACGGACTATTTACATGTATCAGGCATTGACCAGCTTTCAGATCCAACCATCTCCTTCGATTACAAAGTAATCAATCCAAATGATTACTTGAACATGAGTGATGGTGCCAATTTCAACACCGCTAATTTCGATATTGGAATGGCTCACTTCAGTGATCCACTATCCACCAATTATTCACACTTCCCAGACTTCGATCAGTACTCGTTCAATTCCACCGGCGGTTTGGAAATTCCGGTGTTCCATTCGGCCGACCTCCATGATCAGTATCACGATGACTTGCCGGTGCTTCCTATGCCACAGAGTTCACCTATAACAACAACAGTGCAAGAAGAGCCTATTCAACATCAAGTGGCGGCAAAAAAACGCGGAAGGGAGGAGGTCGATAAGGCCAACATCGTGCAGGGTAGACAGCAAAAGACTCAGTCCAGGCGGGCACGCGTTGAGGCTTAGAAGTAGTGCAATAATCACTACCAACTCTATACGCCCAAATGGGCCACTGCCGTTCAACCGGTGGATTTTACTGTTCAATTTCTTTTTTAATTCATATGCCTATCTGAATTTCTTCGCTGGTTTACATCTTAATCTCACGCACAGTTCATGAATTCCGGCAATATGTCCCGGAGATGGGGTCCGTCAATCCACCGGGGATAAGTGTAATGGCGGGCAGACGGCAGATCACATCTTGTTTGCCACGCTAGCCGCATGATGTGAGCGGTTTACCCGAGTCCCAGACTTGATGGAGAGTCCCATCTTTCAAGGTCTAATCGCACCCCTGCAAAAAGCAGATCACATGCACTTTCACATCACGTTATGATATCACGTTTCGAACAAATAGATACATCGCTCGCGGTCGCGCTTTGAAGTACAGTCGTATTGTGCCACCTTTGTACCCAATTACTCCCTCAAATATATTTCCACTCTCCCCACAATTCTCTTAACATATTTTTGCCTTCCGTGGAGCCTCAAATACCGTTGAATACCCATGGCGGCACCTGGTAAGTGTCGGTGGCACGCTAAACTGCCATATAATTAATTAAGTGGCAGAGGCAGATGACATAAAATGTCGTCGTTGTCCATACCGCGGCCCCCAGGCTTCATTTCCCCAGAAGCGCAACCTCGAACACACCACGATATGTTACGCATGTAGCGAGAAAGAGAGTCTCAGACGGGCCAACAAAAGATCAGCGGGCGACGGCGACCTTGAAGAAGATCCCGAAGGCAATCCCCCTCGGAAACAGGCACGCCGCAATACTGATACCACCGCTCCACGCCGGGGTCCCAATGTGCAGCCTGCCAAGGGGCTTGCACACCTTGAATGGTCGGACACCGTCGCGCTTGTCACTGAACACAAAAATCAGGCCTTTGAGCTTGACGCCTTCATTAACATGAAGGGGGAAAGCGCTCGCGAAGCCTTCGAGGGAATCGAAACCGGTCAGGAAACTGCGAAGAAAATTGCTTCTTTTATGTGGGAGGCAACGCAGTACCGCTTCATGTACGTCCTAATATTCTGCTTTCTGCCTGGTTTTCCTGTCTAAAAACAAATGCTCAGCTACAAGAAGAAAGCGGAGAGTCGCAGCTCCACGGCCGTCATCACTTACACCTTTTATTGTGCTCAAAACGAGAAGGAGGTGACCAAGGCCCGACTGGTGGAGAACCCGCAGAAGCGACGGGCTCGTATGAAGATGGACCGTTTCCCGTGTAACGGGTACCTTCATGTTACCACCGATGCGAACAATTGCGACACCGTCCGACTCCGTATACAGCACCATCGCGCGCACTGCCATTACGTCGATATTTCCCTTCCCGAAGATATTGCAAAGCTGGTTGAGGAAATGAAGACCCAACCTGCCTCTAATGTTTGCTATTCCATCCTCATCCATGTTTGAAGTTAAACTAACCGAATAATCTGTTCCAGATTTGGACGCGCGTTCTTCAGGACCATCCTGGTACGGAGGTCACACAAAAGCAGGTATATGCGTTGTGGTCCACATTGAATGAAGGCGTGTGGAAACTCGACAACGATCAAGTAAAATCTGCGCAGATGTTACTGGACAAAATGCATGGTAAAGAGACGGAAGTGATCGCGATTCGTCAAGAAGACGGTGTCCACTGCATCGCATTCGCATTTAAAGAGGACCTCGACGAGTGGGCAGACAAAAATGAGGAGCTTGCTATGGATTCAACGTGTAAGTCCACCGTTTCACCTGCCGGAGAGAAGAGAAGTACTCACCATAATTTTAGGGCGGACCAATGAGGCCGGGTACGAATTGTACGGATTCGTCGGGGAAGCCAACGGCCAGGCTGTTCCCTTCGCCTTCTTGTTTACGACAACTACCAATGGCACGGCACCAGAAGGCGCAAAAATTCGAATGCTGTCCGACGTTCTCAAGTATTTGAATCGTCGGTGCCCTCTCCTTATGTTTACCCTTTCCGACAAGGAGCCCGCCGAGATAACCGCAAGTCGCTCAGAGATCCCGCACGCGAAGCACCAGCTTTGCTATTGGCACGGCATAAAATATGTCACTGAGCGGCTAGCGGAAAACAGACCCCCGGCGCACTATGATCCGCGGCGTGCTCATGCGGAATTCAGCTTCATCGACCCAACGTGGGCGCCCGGAATTTCATCGGGATGGAGTGAAGACGACGATGGAGACGGGCCGCCAGATCTCGATGGCTCGACACCACCTTCCACCTGTGTGCCACCCGTTTTCATCCTGAAGAACGGCGACGTGCGCCACCCTATCTACCCAAATCCTCCCAAGCTCACAGGAGCGACACGAGAGGAGTTCTGCCCTCCTGAATTTCGTTCCCATATCGTCGAGACATTTCGCACACACCTTCACGAGCATCCGTCTTTTCCGCGGAATGACCCTGACGAGCGCTTCATATCTGCAGAAGAAATACATCAGCGAGCCGTGCTGGAACTATATCAGTATTGCTTTAAAAACAACCTCGGGCAGGTGTGGGCGTACATGTGGAATCGCTGGTACTGTTCGAAGCAATGGAAACTCTGGGCCCGAGCAGCATGCGATGCGATTCCCCGTCTCAAAACGACAATGATCGTCGAGAGCATGTGGAAGCATATCAAACGGCGCGATCTCGCCCAGTTCAATCGCCCACGGCTGGACCTGGTTCTATACCTCATCATCATCGGCCTGCTCCCTCGAGTCCTGCAGACGCTCGCGTACATCAAGGGATTGCGTCGTGTCGGCCGCCCGAAGGCCCTCGCTGGGTGGCAGGAAGATTTGAAGGTCGCTTGGATGGACATGAGTCGCCCCGACGAACAGCGACTTATTGAAAAACAGTTGAAGTGGCTCAAGATGCCTCGAAATACCAAGGGCCGTGAGGAGCACTTGCGGCAGCTGGAGGAAGAAGAACATCGGGACCGTGGAACATACGTGACCGACATCGAGAATGGGTGTGCCCCTGCCCGGCATATCGAAAGAATCGGTTCTTAATTTGCAAGCACTTGGTCAGAGAAGCGAACAAGTTACTCGATGATCGTCCCCGTACCGATCTGCGCTTCTTTCTGGACATGCGTCGCAATCATTACCCACCCTACTATTCCATCGTGGGAGTCAACGCCCAGGAACCCGACAAGGAAGACGAGGGAGATATCAGCGTCCTCGTTCTTGGGCTGCGCGGTAGTAGCCCGGTCGCGAAAGCTGTTACTTCCACATCTTCTCAAGCCTCTGAAACACAGCGCGACGCGGCGGACTCTGGTGACGATGCTGATGACCGTGTTGCGAGGACCGGGGGCTTGGAGCAGATTTCCACTAGCGGGCCGACAAACTCTGAGTGCGGTATTGGTGGCGCAGGGGAGGAGTTTGATTCAGATGACGAGAATGGCGCCGACCGAGTATGTATATTGCGATTACCTCCACCAGCCCATTTTCTAACTTACCATTAGGTCCACTTTTCGGCGGCTCGGATAATTCACTTCAAAGAGTGCATCGGCGAAGTCATTGCGGCGATGGAGAATCCACGCGGTGTTCATCCCAAGATGGCGAAGATACTGGATGCACTGGCCAACGAGGTGGAAAATGTTGGAGGAGATATTGGCCGGGATCGGGGGCGACGAACGAATGCGCGTACTTGGAAAGATAATAACGCGAACACGATGTATTTAGATTGAGATGGTTAGGCGCGTGGCTAATACACGTGATGTGAAAGTGCACATGGCTGCTTTTTGCAGGGGTGCGTTTGCGGCTGATTCTTTCAAGCCATCAGCATGGCCTCGACCACCAATGATGGGAGTGGGCGAGTCCCACTCCCATCCTTCTAGTATATACTCTACCCTGTGTGAATGATATCTCTCTATCGAATACCAACAGGCACATCCCGCACATAGCAAACTCTGGCAACATAAGTTAAATAAAGTATGGCGACTGATGCCGACTGTGGACATATAATCGCAAATGACCCAACCATATTCGAGGGTGATGTTCTGCATTTTGTCGGCAAGGCGTCCTTTTGAGGCACTGGGGTGATACGGCAACAGAATTGCCGGCGGTCGCTCCATAGAATGATATGCAGGATGCTCTTGCGGATTTTCTTGGCAATAGAAATCAGTGGTGAGGAATCAAACAAGAAGTGAGGGATACATAGATTTATAAAATCTGTTGTCATCAAGCTCCGATACCATTGCAATGAGCACATAGTCTGAGCCATAAATTAAGTAATAGATCACTTGAAGGAGGGTGATACATACTGGGAGACTTGCGCTTAGCAGAAACCATAGGCGAAAAGTAAGGTCTGACGGATGTACCCTTGGGCCTCAGCGATGGCCGCACAGGAGAGGATGAAGAGGAATCGGATAAAAAAGAGGATGAAGGAAGAGTAGACGGCGAAGACATTGAGCCCTCGATAGAATTCAATGATGATGTTCGGGAAGAGTTGTTCAAGTATGTTCCAACCCGCTCCTCTGAAGACCCCCGAGGGGGTGTGCGCCATTCAGCTTGAATATAAATCAGGTTAAATACGATAGAGAGCATACATGCCAACTCACAGGTGCCGACGACAGCTTCAAGATAAAAATCTTCATTGTCCGTGTCCTCAGCATCACCATCTAGTTTGATGGCAGAAGATTCAGATATGCATAGACGTGATGATAGACGTGGACTTACCAATGTAGTCTGGAGTGTTAAGATAATCTGTGAGCTCTTCCGCCATCAAAAGAACCTGGGACGAAGTAATAGGAGGGATTTTGGCTTGAAGAAAGCTAATGAGTTTGAGCAAGAGGAACAACACAAGAGTACGCACTCGTAAATTCACAGTCATGGAAAGGGCAACCGAAGACCCAGCGGTTACTCACTCTCTTGCAGACCTGTGTGGTTTCTTCAATGGTCCAAAGCCGTTTGCGGCATGGGGGCAGCGAGGTAGCGTGATCCCAGGAGTGAACTGAAATCAGGAGGCTGCGAGGAGCCGCAACGACCCCTGCTTGCACTGCTCAACGGGCCTGGCAAACTGCTAAGAACAATTTGGCACATAAGAAAGAAACTGATAGTACCTGTACCAGTCTTTCAACCCGCTGACGCCCGTGGCATCTGCAGACCAGGTTAAAATCTTGCTGACCTGCCTGGCAGCCGCAATTTCATCTCGACAAAGCTGGAGGACAGTGGGAGAAGGATCATGAGCCCGGAGCTCATTTTCCTGTTGACGAATGGGCACAGCAGATGGGCGCGAAGGCGTATAAGGACTATATCGTCGGTGGGTCTGAGAATAGTGAGAGAAATGGAAGCGGCCGGTGTTGGGGTTGATGTTCATAGGCATCGTGAATAACTTGAAGTAAGTCTAACATCTCCGCCTCTTATAAAGACTAGCCTATGACCCCAGAAATTTTCTCGAAGTCATCTTTGGTGTCTGTGTTGCTAGGTGCCAAGACCAATGGGCGGCGGCGAACAGTGCGTGAGAAGAACATCCCGCCCTATGCGAACAGTGGTGGTGAAGGTCCGAGTAAGAAGCGGGAAGTCAGCCTTCTATTTTTATAGTCACAGGTAACGTGGGATTTCATTATTTCGTCGTATCAAGTGAGAGGCGGCAGAGCGCAAGGAGATGGTGTGAGGCGCGGGATAGTCTTGCCTAAAGCAGCGGTGCGCATCACTTTTATGGCGTCGGCCATCTTTTTGATGCCATCGAGTCCTACCCATCTACTCTGGACTCACAAGCACTTTAGTCAATGCAGGGCCATCACTCTCCGAGAGCTGACTGCCGAACCTGCCGAAAATTATTCCCCAATTCGGAACGCACGTGGAGGCGGAATTGAAACTTCGCCATACAAGTGGGATCGGCACATTCCGTCTTCGAAAATCTTGAAACCTGGTCACTTTTCTCTCTGGAACTGCGGAGCTATCTGGTTTTCTATGATGTCTTCTCCTTGTGCTCATCATTTGTGTCTGACCCCTTCAGTCCCGTATTTAGTTTGCCTTTGACACGCCCTCTTCATTCACATTTCCTCAGCTTACCCTTGCGCATCTTGTTAGCCATAAAAGGCTCGCTTCGGATTTGACCTGCTTTCCACGTTGGCTCACTTTGTCCCTTCAATTCTCGATCCAATGCTCCATAGCTTCGATCTCTGTTGCACGGCCGTTCTGATTGTGATTCTGTTCTATCGTCTGGATTATTTCCTCCAGCTGCCCCTAGCTTTTTCTGTCTCGGAAATTCTAACAGTTGAGGGCCAACTCGCCCATCGTTCATCCCGCAAGCACAGGAACAAAAATTGGCGCAAGAAACGTAGTCGGCAAGGTTGGGACGACGCAGACGCCAAGTCGCGACATCCGGCGAAATCGTGAAGCTCAAAATCACTGCACCCACTGTCATGCCGTTCGTTCGGCCACACAAGCTCTTGTCTTGCGCTTGTACTTAAAGTTTCTGGGTCGCGCATAGGAAGGAAGCGCGGCTCTGGACTCGGACCTGCACAGAACAGACCAAAGGGGCTCATTCACATGGTTGAATATCAGCCGTACAACGGTAATCCACGGCAAATCGCCTCGGTTCTCCTTTGGCGCCCGCGCCCAATTAAAGCCCATGCGCAGAGTTGGCGGACATTTGTGTGCGTGCGCAATCGCAATTCCGCACACTGTGGATGTGGAATTCCCAAAATCAAAATTGTTACCGATGTTTGCGCTGAACGTCGATCCAAATCTTGCCGGTGTATATTGTGAGTGGTGAACATGGTTCAATTATATATTTCTGGATGGTTGAATACGCTGAGCGTCGTCCATGTAGAGATATTTCCGCTCAAATAATCATTTCACAAACATCAACATATATTTCTCAAAACACGTACGTACCTCAGGCAAGCGTCAGGCAACCGCGCCGGATTCAATGATGCTCTGCTTGATCTGTTTTGACAAGCAGCGAGTCAACGGCCGACGGTTGGTTTACCGTTTACGAGCATCTGTTGAACCCGTCGTTGAAACCGGCATTATATCCTTTGTTGAATGCCTCGCCATTACTGCCGGTGCAGCTCAAGGGGCGGGCTTCTCTGCTCGCATCAGCCGTTGCAGGTGTGAAGGAAGAGACCATCGTACTCATGCCCGCGCTTTCGGCGGCAAGAGGCGGCGTTACATCCGGCGGATTCGCCATCCTCGTAGCCCAAATTGAAGCAGTCGTCCCACACGGATCTAGCCGCACTACGGGAAAATTCAGGACGGCTGGGACGATGCACAAGCATGGAAATACTCACACAGCGCCCTCAGGAGATGTGAGTGGGGGTCTCTTTTTCGGTCTGCCTGTATTTTTTCCCGTCGTAATCGAGAATCTCAAATGCATGTCTCTCAACTCCCGACTTCCTTGTTTCCGAAATAACTTGTGTCTGACTTAAGTACTGCTGGGAGTCTGCCGTCGTACTCTCAGCCGCACCGTCCATCCTTCTCTCCTCCCTTGCGCGGCCCTCACTGTAATACGTGGAAGAGGTCTCGTCTTGCGGGATCACGAAATGCAGCATTCATCGCACACGCAATGAAGGACTGCACTCCCGGCTCTGTTCTCATTACCGTTCTCTCAAACGCGCCCGCCGGGTGTGGCGGACACAATGTCGCAGCGTCAGAACTTTGTTGCTATGCCGCAGCAGTCCCGCCCTGGCAGTGAGTGCTGGTAGAGGGAGAAATGGGGTTGCTTGCTCTGAGTGAATGTGCTTCATGACATCCACATTCACTCAGAAGAATTCGATCGATGGGTTGAACCGAAGATCCCTGAGACAGCGGAATCGGTCAACCCATCGCCCCTTGAGGTTGCAGCCGGCCTTTCCTCCTCGCGGAATTGCAAAAAGATGCTCAAGGCTCAAGGTGAATGAATTTGCGCCATTTGACGGTGCTGCTCACGGAAGGCTTGCTTGGAATCCGGCGACAAGAATTATGAACAATAGTGGTAACAACAAGGGGACGAGACGGATCGACATTTTTCAATTATAATAATTCGGCCCCCGCCCACTGGGACCGAACCACTGGGACCGAATTAATGAGTTTGTAGAAGAGAATGATAGAACTTGAAACTCACAAGAACCAGAAACCAAAGGAAGCAATGAACACTGTCTCTGAACCAGATCCAGGTGTTGTCGATCGTTGCTTGAACCGCCGGGATCCATGTGCTCTCCATCATTTCCATGCGCCGTCGCAGATCCTGGTGGTCCATCTGAAGTGCCTGGTGGTCCATCTGAAGTGCCTGGTGGTCCATCTGAAGTGCCTGGAGTGCTATCACAAGTGCTCGTTTAGTGGTCTGGCAAAAGAAAAGACCCGATATTGGGACAAGAGTCTACACACCAACTTGGACTTCCTCCAGGGTCGGAGCGGCAACGGTGGACCCGTCGGAGGGCGTCCGGGAATGGTCAATGACGGGACCGTCGGGGGAGTCTTTGACCAACATTTTACGCTGGAGGTGGGCAGTTGCGCGGCTCTGAAATAGATGGGGAGCAATCCCGGGAAGGAGCAACGGCTTTTGAGTTCTTGTGGGCTGGGCTGACATCGTAGGGGGAGCGAAAAAAGAAGTGTCGAGGAGTTTAATATATATACGAGATGTCTGATCGGCCGTGTGATCCGATCCTCAACTGGGCAGCTCCTATGCCTCAGAAATAATGTTGCCGTCGATGCGAGTTGACATCGCTTTGCGGCCATCGAGTTGGCCAACTCGCGAACAATCGAGTTGCACGTCGGTGCGATCCGAGTTGGCCTAATCAGGCCTGATCATTTTCCCATACGCCAAATATATGGCACGTGCAGATTGACACTACCCACAGCCACCGCCCAAAACGATCGCAATCTTCGCAAGCCCATGATTTCTGCAGTTGAAAGCCATCTCCCTCTTTTTTAAAAATCAAGGACCTCAGAAATATGAATAGTTTGGGTAATACCAACCATCTGCAATTTTCCCTGGTCATGGCCAGCCTGAGTAGAATTAAGAGCCATTTTTTCCCCTTGAAACACACCTCCTACGGGTCCCAATGTGTTCAAATATTCTTGAAAAGTGTCCATGCATACTTCAGGACCATTACCAACAAATGGTAATTGTCAAAGATACTGTTCAAGCTCCCTGGAAGCACTCATTAACACCCTCTCAAATGAGGAGCGTGGGAGCACAATCTAACACAACTCGACCCAATCCGGTGCACAACTCGTTACAACTCGACCCAACCGAATTGACACGAGTTGCCACACCACATCACCTCACATCAATCTGCGGCAACACTACTCAGAAACCCTATCGACATTGATGGCCGATGGGCGCTGGGGACGTGATTCTGGCCACAATGGGAATGTTAAACTCTAAAAGTTGAACTTGAATCTCTTGTTGCGGCAGAGGAAAGCAAAAGACAAAGATGCAGGAAGAGTGCTCAGGCTGGAACTGCAGTTCATGGTGTTTAACAGCGACCAAGAGTTGGTGACAAAGAAAAGTGCACCTGCGCCAGACTTCACCGGAACGGGATGAGTGAAAACATATTCAAATTGACTGGAGAACCCGAGTAATTTATCATTTTATCAACTATGAATTTGAGTCTCGAAGCTGTTCTGTGTTGACAGCTAATCCCACTGACTTTCTTGATGGAAGTCGCAAGAATCGTGTTTGTGGAGTTGTTACATGTACACATAAACGAAGCGCATACGGAATGCTTCATATACATCCTTGGATGTGCGCCTTGAATTGTGTGCATTTTGAATGTGGGCTCACGAAGGTCACAATAGTTTGAAAGCGAGCAATGCGGTCTGGGGCGGAACAATGTCGAACGAGCCATGTAATAGCATCAAACTGAGATATGCAGAGATGAATGTCGATTGTTTTCACACAGCTGATCAAGACAGCGAGATCCGAAAGATGGAAAAGATGTTGATTGAACAAACACTGCCCAGGAACACTTGTTCAGTGGGAGATGTACATTCTAGGTCTACTCCTGCTGGCACATTATCCTTGAGTCTGAGAAGGAGAGCCAAGGCAGCGGAAGCCCCAATAGGTTGCTACAATGTAACTTCCAGTGTGCAGTCTACTGTAGGTGAATCCCAAATGCGAGAACACAGCCCTTGCACCTTTGCGACATTCCAGGACGACACCATGAATTAGCTTGAACAAATAGTCATCAAACATGGACATGCCTCGCTAGAGCTCGTTGAGTGACCCTCTTGTATCTTCATTTGGCAAAGGAAGATGGTGAGTACAGAATATTGAAACAACTATGATCTGGCTGCTGAGTAAGACCTGAACCAAAGACACACATATTCTATCAGCAGTTGGAGGATAAATACAAGTGTGCAGAGCATGACCGGTCCTGCTTGGTTCTGTCAAATGGTGATCATTACCACATCGTTGCCAATGACCTTTCAAAATGGGCTCATTTGATTGTAAGCAGTTAGATACCTACATATTTCAGAGCTGACTGGTACGTTCTACAGAGTATACATCGGGCAACAATAGAAAATGTTCCCGCAGACCTCAACATCACTGACGCTGCTCCGAGACAGCATGCTGCCAGGAAAGCCCTGGCTCGGAGTGGAGCTGTTGCTTCTGACAAACCTCCTCAATGGGTTCAGGCCATGATGGGCATTGCGATGGGTAGAATGATGATGCGGAACAACATTGTCCCATATGAGACACCACAGCCAACCACTCCCCGACAACAGCCTGTAGCAGGCTCTTCCCATCAAGCAGCTCTATTCTCCCCTGGCGAGGATGGCCTCAGGCATCAGCCATCCAGTGGAACAAAGCGCACAGTTGCCACAGAGGCTCCCAACATCCGAATGTGGCTGAGCTCACTCGATGCAGATGCGACGTGTGGCCATCACAACCTCTTTTACTTTGGTTATGTGACCGAGTTTTAAAAGCACGGCATCTGGGACTTGACAGACATGGAAGGTGTGACTGCAGAACAGTTGGTCACCCTTACAGCTGCTCCCCTGGGGACAGCAAAGCAGATGGTCAAGTATGCCAAAGAAGATATGGTGAAACTTCTCAATTCAGCCAGTAAAAGGGTTTGCAATTCATATAACTGATTCTCAGTCATCTAAACTAGTATTACATCGTTTCTGTTGCTATTATACACCCTTATGTCACCGTGGGTCATCGCCCGCTTTGCCCCTGGAGTTCGAGCCGCAAATGTTCCCACATGACTGTCCCTTTCTTGCGATAGTCTTCGAGGACTCATTGGACAGTTCGTTTCTTGCATCCAGTGTAATGGCAGATAGCAGGCACATCCAGGTTCAGGCCATGTTGAGGATCGCTCCACGGAGGTCGTCAGATAATGCTTTACCACGAGTCATGGTGGAAGTACAAAAGGAACGCGGCGTGAAGTTGATGTACATGATCACATGCTAAGAAACAGATAGCTCATTCTCACCTGAATCTGTGCCTGGGGCGCGCTCAGTAGCATGGCAAAGAGTACATGTTCAAGAAGCCAACTCGATACATGCAGTATTTACGATGCTAGAGCCTGCCGATGTCGCAGTAACGAGTTCGTGTCTGGTAGACAGAATAATGGGGTCGGTCGTCCGGATACGGGGTGTAAGGGTGGAAGCGAAAATGGGCGAAAGGTCCCGAGGATGTCGTAGACGTGTAGAATAAAGATCAGTCTCGAAGCGGAGATATGCCGTGTGGGCGTGAAGTACGGGTGCAGCGCGTAGAGACTCAGGAGGGATGAGAATACAGAGCACAGGTGAAATCTGTTCACTGGCGACGTAGCCGCGGTGGGCTGCTCAGGTCACTGGTCGTGTCGATGGTGGTGGCTCGCGTGTAAGGAGGATATATTTGGCCATGTGTACGTACAAAACAAATACACGGTCCGAGGACCGATGTATCGTAAGATACCAACGGAGATGCAGAAAGGGGGGATAGTGACGAGCGGTCCATCCTCCCCTTCCACACCGACTCCATCTGAGGTGCCCAAAAAGGGCATTGTGGGACCTAAAAATCTCGGCCCAAGAAGCATGGGGCGCCCTAGCCCTCGACGAGCCTGTTACGGGCATATAAAAATTTCGTGAATCCGTCCAGTGGTCGTTGAGTTATGGCCCGCCGAAGATCTGACTCAAAACGCACAAAAAGTCACAAAAAGTCATGAGCACCAGCTTTTCTGAAAACGGCAATAAATCTCTGTCCAACATATTTGACATATTGATTCGCCCCTCTGACGCTTCCACAGAAAGTTCAGTTCGGACTCAATGATACCTGCAATAATTGCGCAAGGTGAGCATCAAATCCAGCTTCAAACACGGTCCTTAACTGACAGATGGTGCCATGACTATTACGGCCAATGGGTCTCGAAATCCACACTGGCTAAGGGTCTAAAATTCTTTTCCTCTCTTTTTTTCCCTGTACCTCCACTTCCCCAGTGTCAGAGGAATTTGTTGTCGTAGTACTTCTTAGTGTATTTGCCAAAGGACTAAGGGATCCATTAGGAGGAAATGATCGAGATGCAGTTGCCGGGCAGCTCAAACTCAATAATTTTGGTGTAATTTTCGTTGTTCTGGCTTCGTTCTGTCCTCAAATATTGTAAAGAGGCACTGGTTGAACATTTCAAGTTTTTTGGTGAAAAAACTAGTGAAAAATGTTTTGAATTTTACAGCAATTTTTCAGTGAAAAACCAAGTGAAAAACTTGTAACTTCTTCATGAATTTTTTGAACTTCAAAACTTTTTCAGCACTTTTTCAGAAATTTTTCACAAGGTTCAAAAAGGTCACCAAAATGTTTCAAGTTTTTCACCTACTTTTTTGGTGAAAAATTACTGTAAAATTCAAAACATTTTTCACCAAAATTTTCAGTGCAAAACTTGAAATGTTCAACCAGTGAGGCTCCAAAAAAATGAGTGAAGAATGATCTTAAATGAATTTTTCAGGTTGCAATTTTGTTTTCTAGGGTGATGTGCTGGTGTTCACGTCTGGTGGTATACAAGCGTGACATCATTTGACGAGACGCCCCAGATGTCATCCCTCTCCAGACCGCGGCAACGTCACAGGTAAGAAACTCTGGAGATTCAAAATTGCTTTAATTTTTTATTTATTTATGCTTTAAGCCTTCTGAATTTTTCTGGGGCCTTGATGTAGGATTGTAGCACAGAACACATAAAATTACACTAAAAACACCATGTTTGATGTTCGGAAATTACTTCTCAATCACTGTCCTGAGCGGATCCCTTAATTTATTTGAGAAAACATTTATAAGTGCTACTCACTGGTTGAGCATTTCAATTTTTTCACCTTCTTTTTCAGTGAAAAATGTTGTTTATTTTTCAGACATTTTTCACTGAAAAAGAAGGTGAAAATTTTTAAACTTTTTCAGCACTTTCTCAATTCAAGGTGAAAAATTCGAAATAAAATAAGAAAGTGATGAAAATGTTTTGAAATTTTCACCTGCTTTTTCAGTGAAAAATGTGTGAAAAATAAATGACATTTTTCACTGAAAAAGAAGGTGAAATTTTTGAAATGTTCAACCAGTGACTGAAACTATTCCCGGAAGATACCGGGGCCATAGAGGTACAGAGGAAAATGAGAAAAAAAGAAATCCCAACCCTTCCCCGACCCATTGTGCATTTCCAGATCTATTGGACACAATAGAGATCCTTGGCGGAGCTCTGAATCGGCTCCTGAAATTGACAAAATTTGCGGATGAGATTAGGGATACCGAGCATTGACTCGTCCACCGCAGTTATGGAACAAAGCAACTTTTAGCCTGAATCAGAGACCGTTAGATTTTTACTCATTCCCATGGTGCAGTTTTATTTGATATATTCTTACTTTCAAGATCAACGAGATTCTGACCATTTTTCCCATACTCCTTGGACGTTTGAACCCTGCGCACTTCAGTGCGACCTTTGGCACTGTTTGGTTCGTCGCACCCTGCGAGACGATCACGGGACTTCTTCCTTTTCTCCCTTTAGTTTCATCACTGACATCAGACGGTCCTATGTATAACATTTGTAGCGCGCTTTGCGGCAGAGCCCACTAACTGCCTCAGGGCACATCCACTACTGCAATTTTGGTTGTTCAATTTTGCAAGGATACTTATTTCATTCAGCACTGGAAATCAGGCTGAAGAAATAAACAGTATGCCCCTGCCGAACATCGTTGCAAGCTATAAAGTTGCTGATATTTGGAGAAGGTCAGCTGTTGCTCAAATGGTGCCAACAACATTCAGTAATTACACTGGTTGAACATTTCAAGTTTTTTGGTGAAAAAACTTGTGAAAAATGTTTTGAATTTTACAGCAATTTTTCAGTGAAAAACCAAGTGAAAAACTTGTAACTTCTTCATGAATTTTTTGAACTTCAAACCTTTTTCAGCACTTTTTCAGAAAATTTTCACAAGGTTCAAAAAGGTCACCAAAATGTTTCAAGTTTTTCACCTACTTTTTTGGCGAAAAATTACTGTAAAATTCAAAACATTTTTCACCAATATTTTCAGTGCAAAACTTGAAATGTTCAACCAGTGTTACTTTGAAACCTACTTTGAAACTTGCCAAACCGCACTGAATGATCAGTAATTCCTCGCCAATTCTTAGGTGGGAGTCAGGGGTTCATGTTGAGACTGCAGATTCAAGTTACTTTCTGACTTGCAAGAAAAGACAAAAATTGCGCCCAATTCTCGCTCGGTCAACATGTCGACCAGCTCGCATTGGGCTTGGGAACCCCGACGCAGTCGGGGTTCATTACACGCAGCAGAGAAATATAATAGACTCAGAGAATCAAGAAATTGGCCAGAGATGCAAATCAGAGACCTGGTCATCTCAGGACTCTGACCCCAGATGTTGCCACAGTTTATTTGACTCATGTTGAAATTGTATGTTACAACTGTTGAAAATTGGAACAGGTATGAGACAGGATTATAATGGTAAGGGTTGAAATTGCACATGGAGCAGACTTCTCCGCAGGGAAGGACTTCTTTTCACATCATAACAGAGGAGATAGACCGCTGTGAGTTGCTGGTGCCAATACTGTACATCGGATCTGAATTGTAATAAAAAATGTGGAGAGGATATTGCCCAATTGCAGATGAGAACACAAATTGAGATACCTCCCCAGGTTGGCAGGCCGAACAAAGAAATAACCACCAATCACACCTGACCTTTTAAAAAAGATTTTTGAAATGGGCGACATCCGAGGATCGAACCTATGACCTCCGCATATGCCCAAACAAGACCAAATTCTGCATTTACAGCCAAAAAATTAAGCGATCGCATCTCAGGACCCACTACCTAAAGTTAGTGGGCATACCAGGCCCCAAATTTGCGCGACCAAGGCCGTTTCCGTAAGAGGCCGCCGCTCCCGATCTGGCTAAGGTTCATTGCTGTTCACTGCCGCCAGAGCTGTGGTGCCTTCAGAGATCAGGGCTTTGTGTTCGCCTGACGGCCACCCGCCCTGGTAGAGGATCTCGACGACGTGTTTAGCCAGCCGCACTGAGTCCACTATGCCACCAAAGGATCCGCATGCAAGCGTGACGGACATGGCTAGTGGATGAAGTGCAGTCAAGATGGTGAACGTCGAAGACACGCCTCAAATCCCTGCACGGCGACATCATAAATCTCAGCCTCGCAGTGTCTGCGCTCAGGCATGATAATACTTTGGCCTCACAAGGCCTGGGGTATCTCGTCGTGCACAGGATCTACGCAGAGGTCAAAGCGTGCTGATCGCTCCTGACGAAGTTTCTCGCAAAGATCGGTGGGCCCAGGGCTGTCATCGGCACACTGTGGCTTGCGCTGTCGCTCCTTGCTGTCTGTTTGTCTATCTTACTTCGGGATGTCTCCATTAATCGCGCTATGGGTAGGGCTACTTTGCATGATGTTGGATACCAAGTCCAGCGTGTAGATGTCCAGGTCCGAGTGCTCGGCAATCAAGTGCACGGCGTCGGTGAACACCTCCAAGTCCTGCACGATCTCATTCAGGGCTAACACGTTCCACGTGGAGTTTCCGACGACATGTTCTATGTGACAGATCCGGCGGGAGCAACGATTCCGATCCCGTTCTATTTCTGTCACGCACTCAGTGTGGGTACCGTCTTATCCTTTCCAAGTATCTATCCTTAAACTCGAATTGGCAGGATTTGGATCGGATTGTGAAAGCGAATCTGAAGGACCGGCCAGAGGCAGGATTCAGATACGTGGAGCGTGGAGATTACAATATCGTGTCTCCGAACAGCGCCACCATCCACCCACGCGAATTCGCCGCGAAAGTGCGACCGGGCTCACGGTTTGACATGAGCATCGTGAAGTGCTGTCGGGGTTGATCCCCGTGGTGCCTGTTGACTGTCCTGGTTGCGACGAAAAACATACGTCCGCGGAACTGGGAACAGGCTGGAACTCGTGGTACGCGCTGTCCATCGCCTCGGATTTATATTCGGTTAATCAGAGAAATAGCTCTATGTGCGAAATGAAGTACCAGGTGTCTCAGCACGTGGTGGAGCCACAGAATTCAAAATCGTCTTTGTGTGCAACTCCTTTCGCGCTTGGATGCTTCCGACACTGATGAAGATCGCAGTGGCGTTGATGAACGAGCATGTGAACATGTACAGGAAGGGGACCCGTTTCGTCTTACACAGCTGGTTCACATCATTCCACCTGAACCCTTGATGAGGAACTATCGTACTTGGCGTGTGGTTATTGACTTATTTCTGTTGACCGCCAGATCCTGGATGATACGAATTTGGAACCGACGAAATACAAGTCAGTTTATGTAATGGCTATATATTACAAATATTCGTGAGGAAAAACGGTATGTGCACCCGGACGATTCGGTCTACCTTCGTGGCTGACGTTGAACAGTTGCCCTTTGAATGTTCTAGCTATTTCCGATATATAATATGTAAGATCAAATGTGTTGTTTCCCGTCCTTGTCTTGGATGTATTGGAGTCCGTATCGGAAATTCATATGCAGCATCTCAAGGCTTCTTTTTTTTCTCGGGTCATTGCACAAACTGACCTATTATCGCGCGTTTATAGATTTGCCACTCAGACACATCGTCGTAAGTCTGTATAATTGTTTCGTGATCGCCCGCTGGCTTTCTATCATACTAAATATGGGATCCGCTACAGGACTATGGTGATAGCACGATCTAAGCGCGACCAAAAGCGTAAGCGCGTGCAAAGGCCCAAGCGTAAAGTGGCAAGGTGAGGGTCTACACGTGAGATGTGACTGATGGTTGCATGCGACTTCTCTCTCTTTTATGCCACATTCTCCCTCATCGACCATGAGTACTTCGGCAGATAATCTCAAGCGAAGCAGGGAGGAAGATGATCCCGAGGACACATCGCTCGTTATCGGCCCACCTGCACAATGTCAGAGGGTTCGGGTCAATGACAACTCTGTGGTGGTCAACGATGTTCACCTCGTCCGAGACCCAGAATTCTACAGAGCCGACGGCGACTTTATTCCTCCATTCCGTCTCTGAAAGAAAGGCTACTTAGATTCATAAATATCACCTCATTCAGACTGACTCCGTCTTCGAAACGATGTTCAGCCTGCCCGCTGGGGTGGATGATGCGGAGGGCGGGAGTGATCAGACGCCCATTTAGCAGGTCCGCGCTATTTTGGGTCACAAATACGATCTGTGTATAGCATACTTCATCTTCTGGACCAACTCACTAAGATATCATCCCATTGCAGTGAATTCCACACCGCGTATAAAAACACCCCCCGCCAGTCGCATTGACAAGCTCATTGCCATCGCCCAATTCGCGAATAAATGCCAGCTTCAATTGACCGAGAAGTGGGCTCAAGAAGTGATCGTGCATGCTTGCCACAATAAAGGCAAGGGTGGCACAACAGCGATTGCATTTTTTTCGCTGGAAATCTGCATATCCCTCCTGCACTTGGATCTGTCATCCCGCATCCCTCACCTGCACGAGCTCGTGAGCGTTGTATGGACCGTCCGAAGTGAGCGAGGCCAGTTGCCACTTCTACCAGCCCTTGACGCAGCCGAACGAGGTTCCTTCCGCGCTCTCCTGCATGCTGGTCGACGTTTATTACCATCAGCTTGTGAATCTCAAGGTTCCCGATGACCGATGGCTGCGATTGCTGGGCTTCCCATCGAGCTCCACGAGCTTGACCCCCAGCACCAGAACCGGATTCTGAGGGGATTCTCCATCCTCTCCCCTGAATGGGAGAGCATCGCGAGGAATAGACCGGTCTTGGATGTGCGCAACCACCCGACTCATCGAACTGATTGCGTCCCATCTTGGGCGGTCGCTTGGCCGACGGCGACGGGCGCACCACATCGGTATTTTCACGCGGCTGGAGGTCCTTCAAACACGCTTTTCGCTGTCCGAAGACCCAAATTATATTGAAGGAAACATTACCCAGGATCACCCAGGAAGTGAAAGGATCAATGGCAGGGTATTTTCTCGGCCCCGAAGGAGGCGGTTCGAAATCCTCCCTTCTCTCTCAATCGTGACTCATGTTCCCTGCAGTCAATAAATCGCGAACGTGTCCAATCTGCGTCGGGAACTTTATGTTTTTTTATGTGCATTTATATAGATACCCTTTACTGAATGGTTGTGATATTCTGCGTTTGAAGACGTCACCTCTACTGGGTCAATTTGTTGCTTCCAGAGGAAATCAGTGTTGGCTTAAGGCTTAAGGCCTTAATTTCGTTGAGGGTTATTAAGGCCTTAACGCATAAGGCTTAATGGTCAGGCCCACAATGTTAAGGCTTAAGGGTCCGGGCCGCCTCTGGGCCGGGCCACCAGTGATCCCCTATGAGTCAATGAAATACATTTTGTGCTCGTCAACAGCGTCTATGTCCTCTGGAGGCTCCAACGGGCCTACTTCTACAACAGTGGAATAAAACAAAATAAGAGCCATTTCTTTAGCTGCTGCAATGGATGTCTCAAGCACCAGCACTGCCAGAAATTGCTTCAAGATGCGGGTACTTACAATGATGCGGATTGGAAGGCAAAGGGACCGTCGTTCGTGAACAGTGTGTCACCCCACAAAAAAAAACCGCACATACTTACATTCAAGCAGCTTGTGAGGCTTGTCTCATTCCAAATTGTTTGGAGAACAGAGCTGGCAAAGTGGAAATCAGATGCGCAAGTGGCGGCAGAACTTGAGAATGATGAAAACTCCGATTCGGACGATGAGGTAACTGAACCCACCCCTCGCCTCACTCGACCTAAGGTCAAGAAATGGGTAAAGGACATCCCTGGCTGTTCTTTTCGGGGGCGTGATAAAAAAAACCCGTCACTAAAATTCCGCAAGTGGACCTCGATCATGAGGCGGCGGAACTGATCATGATGGAGGCATTGGCAGAGGCGGAGGAGGATGTTAGGCCATATGACGGGGCAACCAAATGTTCTGAAGACGAGTATGAGCTGTAGAATTACTTGTTCTCACCCATGGAATGGTATATGATGCTCTACAGCGGCGAAATTGGGCATAAGAAATTATTTCCTAAAATGGATTTAAGGCCTTAATCCTGCCTTAAGATTAACCCTTAAACCTTAATAACCCTTAACGGCCAAGTTTTAACCCTTAATTGCCAACACTGGCTCAGCCTCAGCCTCAGGAAATACTGTCAAACTTGATTGAGCTGCTAGGTAATAGACAGACCCGAGTAGTACAGTCGGGTATCTTATGATAAATTCAGTTCCTCACCTCTAGTCGACTGGGGCGATTCGTTGAATTATGTTCAACCTTTGAACATCTTGGCCGATCGGCATCTTCGGCCGTCGTTAGCTAATCCAGTGGCTGTGCGTCTTAGCAACCGTGACCACATATCCCAAATGCTCCTTCCATCTCCGGGGCGGAGGTCGTCGGGATTTCTGAGATTCTTGAAGGTGAGGACACTTCAATGTAATGTTGCGATCGTCTTCCTACTCTGGCAGCTAGAAATCCCGCTCGTTTACTCTGGAAACAACGTCGTCTATTACACTCAGTGACTCAATCCTTCCGACTGAAATCTGGCTCGACATCTTTGCTTATAGTGTTGAAGAGGCCCTGGAACCTCTAACACGGGTCTGCAAGCGCCTTCGATGGATCGCGCTTCCCCTCTACTTTCGATCTCAGCAATTCTTTCCGTTTCTACAGACATTCGCATTCCGGCGCTTCAGTATGCGTCTCCAACTCCCAGGATACCAGGAACGCTCCATTGCGCGCTTGGAATTTCTCTCTACCGCCGAAATTTCCACGGCGGTGAGGGAAGTATTCATATCACCATATCCTCCTGGCTACAACCGACGTCATAAGGCAGAATATGAGCCGGTAGAGGACGTAATGCGGGAGCTAATCCTTGCGCTCCCCCGGTTTGTTAACCTTACGAAACTCACGCTCCATTTTCCTCCATGCGACGAAACTTTTCGATCTCTTTTGGATCCCTAGATGTAGAGCATCTTGAATTAGAGATGCATCCCTACGCACGCGGGGACGTCCCAATTCCAGCACGAAAGGTGTTGCTTCTGAATCTCAGCACGAGTCCGACTCAGATCTTCCCCTCTGCTGCTAAGACCCTGCTCAAACTCACGTTCGCAGACTCCATCGAACGAATAGTTGCGGGTGCCACGGGCACCGAGAGTATCACGCGGGCTATTCTACATGTTGCATCAGGACTTCACTCCCTCACGAGCCTCGATATCTCCCTCCGCTTCACCGCTTTGCCGGACTTTGTCGCAGCCCTTGCGCAATGTCCCAATGTCTCCTCCCTCCGCTTTCGTTCGGCCATCATAGACGGGCCCGTGCCCAAGATTCTCCCTCCATTGCCCACAGATATCCTGCGAAAACTCACCTCGTACCACGGGCCACCGCACCTCGCACCCACGTTTGCGCAAAGGCGCACTCTCCTCACAGTGCGCTTGTGGTCCTCCCACGGCGTCTCCGGTGTGTCCGCGCCCTTCGTACTCGAGCCGATCCTGCCCCAACTCGGGAACAGTGTAGAGCTGCTGGAAATCGGTGTAACCACGGCCTCCGCCTCGCTCCTCGAGACGATCCACCACTCCTTTCCTGCGCTCAAGTCGCTCGCGATCAACGCGCATCTGGACACGTTCCACCCGGGCACCGTCGCGCGGCACACACTGCACACCGCGGTCGTAGCGCGGCTCGCGCTGCCCCCGGAATTTGTACTCGATACGCTGCGGTTGGGTGCACAGATGTCGAGCGGGGCGCCCGAAGAGATGGTGGGACCCTCGCAGGAGACCATCGAGAACTTCCCGCTGACGTATGATCCCACGTCGTGGCGTCTGTGGACGGTGGAGAAACCCTGGATGTGTATCCGGTGGACGAGGATGGCGGAGGCTGACGTTGTGTTGCGGGGCGTGGTGAGCATTGAATATGGGGAGCATTATTTCCAGAGCTTTGAGCGTGGGGCACGGATATCGGATGAGGCGGTGTCCCGCCTGCAATGATGCTCGAGCGATTTCCTTGTCTTCTCGTTTTCTTTGCTGTTCTGCCAATGGTATTTATCAAGGACATCTTCGCTCTGATGATCGTGTGCTCCAGATGATGATTGCCTTCCCAGTTTTGCAGTATGATGTCGAGAAATAAGTTTTCTTGTGGACCTATGGGCTCGTACAGCTTGAGAATCGATATAGCATTGGAGTTGGAAAAGATAGATATATGACGGCCGCATGCAGACCTTTGCCGTAGAGTGGCATGTTGAAATGTTCGGTTTGAAAATTTGGGAAGCTCCAACCAACTCCTTACTTATTTGTGGAGTGCCAATCACAATCAAAAGAAATGCTCCCGTGTATGAATGAATCATGATAGCATGCTTGCAGCACCGCCACCAACTTCCGTCTTTTTTCCGCTTGCTCGCGTTTGCGTCCGAGCCTGGTAGGAGGTAGCAACATGCAGATACCTACCTCTGATGTCGGCCGATTCATCGGTCAACTTACTGGGGGTGCCTATCCGACCGATAAGACCACCGTGCCTTTGTTTTGCGGCGCCACACCCCAGGACGATTCTACGCCCCGCACGGAACAAGCTTACGACGGGTCGCTGTTTCCACCACACACACGCCCTGGAGCTCAAATGGGTGCGGTGTGCAGATTCATATGGGTGCCATTGCCGGGCGAGTGTGGCGCGGGGGTGAGGGCGGTGTCGTGAAATCCGTCGTCATCGCCCTGGAGGAGCAATATTTCACCCCCGAAATGAGATCGGAGTTGCAGTTTGGAGTGCATGTGTGCGGGTGCAAGCGAAGCGGGGTTGGCTGTGCAGTATGGTGGGTTTCATGCTCTGATCCATCTGCTCGATCAGGTGAGTTAGATTATCAACTGATGATTTTCCGTTCAGCGGCAACGCACTGGGAAGCGTGTTCGTGCGCTGCACTGCTCATACGGTCACACCCTCTGCGGCGTCTGCGGTCCATGGCGGCCAGCATCAGTGTGTCTTTCTCCCATCTGCGGTTTCCCCGCCCCTTCCTTCCGCGACAACCAGCGGTTGTTGAAGGTTTAGCGGTTGAAACTGTGTGCCTTTCTTCGATACTTATATGTTTCACTGTGTGCTCTACTGTTATCGCTGTCTGTTCTGGACCGGTATTATAATTTCCGATGCCTTCTGTTCCGTAACTGGCACGCGTGGTTTTAGCTTCGCAGCTGAACGCCGAATGGATAAACACCCACCCGGCATTCAGCGCTGAGAAATTGACTTGGGTAGTGACCAGAAATCTCCGGGTTGGTTTTTCGACGCTAGCTTTCTAGTTTGAGATCGGTCCCCGGCCAAATTGCCCGATTCAAGTTCGGTTGCACGGAGTTCCTCGTCCTCCAAGGGTGTCGACCAACTTACATGAAAGTTACATCCGCGGACTCGACACTTTTCCAAAGTTCTGACCCTTACTGGATATTCTCGCAACCTTCGTGCAACGGCATTTATTGCTGTTTGCGAAGTAGTTGGCGGTCACGTAGTCTCTCCTAGATAGACACCGTGGCCGAGATCTTCGGAAAGAGGATGACGGACCGCGAAGCGGTACGTCAGACGCTTGTGAGACTTTAGTGTTGCCGTCGATGCGAGTTGCCACCAATTTGTAACTCGACTCGGCCATCGAGTTGACCAACTCGAATGATCGAGTCGAGGAGTCGAGTTGCACACCAATGTCAGTCGAGTTGGCACAAAGTTGATAGCATCATTTTCCCATCCGCCACTTGGGTGGGAGGGCCGCGGCTGGCAAACCTCGTACTAAATTTAATCCCCCATATTCTGAAGTTGCATTAATTGCGTAGATTGTTCGTAGATGAAGTTTTTGCAACGGGATTTGAATTCGAGTGCTTTTGGACCAAAATGGAATTGCCGAGTGATTGCCGAGGCACACAGCCTCTCTTGCCAACCCCCTTGCCCCACTATCACCTTCCCAAAAAGGGAAGTGCTTACAAATAAGATAAGATAACGCTCGCTGTCATAGTGGGTGACTTTCCATAAGCATAAAATATTCCCAGGGAGTATCTGAGCAATTTCCGCCGCCATGCCGAGGCAGCTGTCAGGACCCCATCAACTGCATCACACGAGAACGTACAAGATTTATTGTGAATCTATTCGAATCTGTAAGAATCTGTACAGGGGGTACCCCCCCCCAACAGATTTGAATAATCGCGACATTTGCTTGAATAACGGATTAGGCCGTCACTCCTCCCCAATTGAGGTTCGTGTCACACTTGTCACATCGTGTCTTGATCGCCACTCCGCTACTTCCAGCCTCCAGGCTACTACTGTCTGTTCTTCCTGACGGTACGTACATATATCAAGTGCAACATATCAAACGACACCCTGGCGCCCACTGAGCTTGCTCGCTTCACATAAAGTAGGCACCACGGCCGACCTTACACAGCAATGGCAGTTGCTTGCTCGTCCAAAGAAGTCGATATGTTTTCAGGGTTGTACGGTAAATCTGTCCTCTATAGTGTCTTGTTGCCAACTCATTCTGGCAGTGTGAACCCGGTTGACCAGTAACCCTCTTGACGCAAGAGTTTACTTGAATCATTGCATCCGTGGCTTGCCGACTCTCCACCGCTCTCCAACACCCTCCAAATTATAAAGGCAGCTCCGTCTCATTTGTGGTTCGTTCGCTCGTTTACTCCCCGAGCAACTTACATTCCTTCGTCTCTATTCCTTCCTAATAATGTCAGATCCTAATCAGCCACCTTTCACTCAATCCCCGAACCCGCATCCACCCGGCATACACTACGACAACGACGGGAATGCATGGTACCTCAATAGCGACAGCATGTGGGTCCCATACACTGGGCCATTGCTTGTACGCATCTTCTACTCGTGGTTTAATGTGCTCATTTTGTATCGTAGCAGCCACTATCTCAGCGCACCATCGCCCAGCCTAATCCTAGGCCTCCCGTGAATCCTACCTCTCGTCAGGGCAACCAAGATAATGCCGCCCCGGTCCAGGTACGTTCCACAATGTTCGTTTCATTGAATTGGTATTAAATTGGATGAGGAGTACAATTTTTCTATGCGGCCTTTCTCAGCCACACCGGCTCCTCATCACCCTGCGTCGACCTCGCGGATCCCCAGCAGCACAATCGATCTCCGTCTCCCCCCCCTTCCGGATGACGACGATGACGACCTCAGCGATCCTGTTACTATTGCATGTGCTCGTGGCCTCCAACCTGCCAAGAAGGTCGCTGGTGCCCGACGTAAGATCAAGGACGCCAAGGGCAAGAAGCGACACCGTGATTCTGATTCCGACGATGCCAGCGAGGAGCCTGTATTGAGACGTGGTCGTCCCTCAGGATCCGGCAATTACTCCAAAGAGGATACCAAGTATTTGCTCGATATGGTCGAGTGGGAGCTTCCTCTGGGAGGGAAGGGCTGGAAGATCATTGCAAGGAAATACAAGAAATGGGTGCGCAACAACGGGCGACCAGAGCACAGGCTGAAGTCACTGGAAACGAAATACAAACAGGTACGTAACATCCCAGTCGCAGGAACACTCAACTCCTTGCCCTCACGCAGCAGCTCCGCGATGCTCAGGCGACTACAGAGTCCCTGCGTAGCCAAATATCGATCCTTCAGGGGCGTGTTCACGACATAGAGCGTGCTCGTGATCGAGCTGAGCTGCTGCTCGAGATGTCGCAGTTCAACAATGGTGGGAATCGTATCGGCTGTGTTGGAGATGGAGGTTCTCGTGGGCGTTCTCGTGGACGTTCTACTGTGCATGAGAGGAGGAACCCGAAGAAGATTTGTTGTGAGAAGATTTACCGTGATGGAGGTGCATGTACTTATTGGATATCAGGCTCATCCTCCAGCGACTCCGAGAAGGAAAACATGGATCCTAGTCCCCGTCATCCTGTCGCCTCGTCTTCTCGCCAGTTTTCCTCCAACATGTTCATCCACCCTCCTTCCCACTCTGCTGCTGCTGCCCACCGCCGATCCCCTTCATTGCATGATTATCAGCACTCGGTCTTTTATGGAGCACAACCATCTCGCCCAGTTACACCCATCAATGATCCCTCGACCATGGCTGAATCATCAGTAACTGGCAATGGGGTAGAGTTGACTGTGACTCCTCACCGCAGTGGCCAACCTGTCTCCTTCATCATCGCGCCTCAGAACCGTGCCGACAACAACTGAACATTTTATCAATACACTCTTTTCTCGTAATACATGTTCTAGTTTCTGCCATACCTTCCTACTCACATTCCTTTTAATTCTACGACCGTACTCTTCACTCATTTCTCATCAGCTCTCTTATATCTTAAACCTCTTTAATAGTGTGTACAATGTCAATCAACTATTGTGTTGGCTCGTAATCAGGGAATGTATGAAAGCGTGCGACACGATCTGAGTGGTGTTGATCTGAAAACATCATGTTTTCAAAGTTCTTCCAAACCTCCTCCTCGCCCGTGTTCTGCTGCCACAGCGGCATGTAAACTGTGCGTATCTGGTTAAGGCCTACGTGCCATGCCCGTAAGTTGTGTAAGCGAACACAAATCTCGAGCAAATCACCCCGTCGACTTTGGTGGCCAATCTCAAGTGGTATGCGGAGCCGCCCAAATGATCCTTGCAACCCACGATTACCCCACTCAGCTGTTTGACGATATGACAACAATTGCCGATCAAAGGCCAGCTGTTCTTTGATCTCCTCGGTTGTCCCTTGAATCTGCTGTCCGGTTTTGATTGGAGCCCGGATTTTACCCTCGATACGTTCTGAGCCACGGGGGAACGCAGTATCAGCCACCAGATAAAAGCCATCTGGTGTGCAGCTCAGAAGCTTGTCGTAAATTGGTTGCGCAAGCCGAGAATCATGCCAGCTACCCGGAGCATTAAGTTTCGCAGCAATGATAGTTCCTAAAGAGCAACATGAGACAGTGGAAAATGACCCAGGCACAACTTACCTTTCGGCGAGAACACCAAAACAGAGCTGACAAAATGTTCACACAGCCATCCATTATATGTTGCATTTTCTATCTCTTCATCGTCTGATGTCTGGCAAGCAAGATTGAGCCCATCAATGCTCGCAAAAGCGCCAGTTAAGCGTGGATGGCGTGTGACAATCAAGTCGTTGTATTCTTGGAAATCAGTGTAGTGCCGTGGCCACTGGATGGTAGCATCAGGCATCTGACGCAAAACTTCAAGAAGGATGTGGAGGCCAAATGTAATGTACCGGGAAATCGTGCTCGGTATCAGAGCAAAGATCTGCTGCAAGCTGATCTCGCGCATGGTCGAGTTTAGATAATGCAGAATTAGGCCTAGGGCTCCGGATTCATCAAGTGAGCGTCCAGCGGGACGAGGATTACTTGTGCTAGCAACACCTTCACGAGGGATGGGGATAGTATTCCACGATTCACCAAAACCAGTAGAGATGATAGCGTGAAAAGTTTCGACATCGAAGCCCATGGTGGTGATGTAGGCACGATCACTCTGGCTCATGTAGAGAACTTGCCATGGAGTGGTTCCACGAGGATTGCGAAGAAGTTGCGCGCGGCAAAGGTATAACCTGCTTGGTTTGCGCCTCTCCGCGCGCCGCCTGCGTGCCTCCTCCACCCCAAGTACAATGATAGTGCTTGCAGTCCCTGCAAGCATCTCTTCATCCTCCCTTGTGTCCTCCTCCATGTCATCCTCGTGTTGAAGCAGCAAAAGTGTGTCGAAATCCATGGTGTGGGCGTAGACACGTTGTTTGGCACGACCGAGAGCTCCAAATAGTCGACATATAACCGTAATAAACCTTTCTTTAAATGTCTGTGTCGTGTTTCCCACAAGAAAATCAAGACTAAATAGATTGATGCCATCACTGGCACTCTCAAGCAAGCTCAGATATTGTGTGGGATTATTCTATCGTTATGGAAAGTCACCCAGTGTCTACTGGAAGTCCCCTATTCAACTTTATTGTCTATTCATTTTCTTAGTTTAATTTCCTGAAAAAAAAGGGAATGTGTATTAAAGATCCATTTCAATCATTTCCTTTGTAATTTAAGTTACAAAGAGCCTTAAGAAAGGTCAGGTTGACAATGGGCATGTTCTAAATTAAGTCCTTTGCAGAGACAATTTACACATCTGCTGCATTAATTTCAAGCCCAATTTGTTGTCATTTTCTGCTCAGTAGTCTTATTTATGCAAGCTAGTAGAGTAAAGCAACATTGATGCTACTATAAAACCCTCAGATATATATTGGTGCCAGCTGATTTCTGTGGTGGGAGAGGAGAAAATGGAGGTAAAATAGAATAACATCTTACACATAAGCTAAATGGAAAGGGGGAAAATGGAATACAGGATGGTACAAATACAAAAGAAAAAGTAAAAACAGAACCGTACCGGGTTCGAACCCAAGGAACAGATGACACTTACACAATCAGATACGTCATCACTTAACTAATAGAGCATACACTGGTTGAACATTTCAAATTTTTCACCTTCTTTTTCAGTGAAAAATGTCGTTTATTTTTCACACATTTTTCACTGAAAAAGTAGGTGAAAATTACAAAACATTTTCATTACTTTCTTATTTTATTTCGAATTTTCACCTTGAATCGAGAAAGTGCTGAAAAAGTTTTAAAATTTTCACCTTCTTTTTCAGTGAAAAATGTCTGAAAAATAAACAACATTTTTCACTGAAAAAGAAGGTGAAAAATTGAAATGCTCAACCAGTGATAGTAACCATATTGGTTGGTAACAATATTGCACAAATATTGCATTATGACACGCTGGTTGACGCACGTGCTGATGAGATATGCCTTTTTAGGAAAGGTGATAGTGGGGGAGGCGTGCGCCAGCTTCTCTTGCCTCCCATGAATTTCGTCTCCGCGTCCTAACTTCTCTTAAGCCTTATAGTCATTGTACAACGGCCTATTCATTATCAACCCTTGCATATATGACCCCGGCTGCACGTCTGGTTACCCCACCCACGGTGCAACTATTGAGGAATGCAAGTGGGAGGGTGTGTGGCATCCCATCTGACACACAAACTGAGCCTGTCGCTATACCGTCATGATACCACACGGTTCCACTGGGGGCTTTATAACTCTGGATGTAAAATGGTTATCACCAGCGTAAATAACGCCACGCAGTGCGAACCTGTGGCGAGAATCGTCCTTTATCAAGTTCACAGCAGCATCCAAGAGGACAGTGTCGTCGCTGAGGGAAATATAAAAGCAGGGAGGTATTTCATTTAATTTTGATATATTCATCATCTTGATATTGCAATGGGGACAGGAATTTCTTGACCATTGAATCTTCTTTGCATTGTGCCAATGCGATAGATAGTAGCCTCGTTTGTGCTGGTTTTCAAGTTCTGGTTCATGCACAATGGTCTGGCACGTAGAAAAAGCAGAACCCGTTGACGCAAGGTACCCACACTTTCCACATTTCGTCTCAGTTTTCCCCCATGATTTACGTCCGAATACATTCGCAGACAGGTCATCGATTGCCGTAAATGCCGGTCCGTTCGGAAACATAATAGGATTGTCACCATGGAGAAGTTCCCGAACGCGATCCCTGGCCATCTCTAACGTGCCGGATTTTCTTTGGAAATCTTCAAACCCAGATGCGAGGCCACGGAGACAGATATTTTGAGCCGAAAACCGGTCAGTCCATTTTGGTGCATGACTCTGCCATATGTCATACAGCGGAGCAAATAACGCGTCAAAACCACAGCTATAATTGACACGGTCCCAGCGAGTAGCACAAGGGGCAGGCGGCGCAACAACAGTGGACCTTTTCTTCTGCGGAGACTTGGAAGTTGACGTGGACGTCCTCTTCTTTGAAGCGGCTTTTGGTTCCTTGTCTTTTACTTTAAATTTGTCTGTGCTCACTAGCCTCCAGGCACCATGCACAACATCTTCCGGAATTTTTGCAATATCCCCACGTCGCCAATTGAGAGCCGGATGTAGATCTACGAGGTCATATCCCAACCCTTTCAACGTCTGGTAGGACCTGAGGAGCTGATTGCGGTATGTTCCTTGCACGCATTCTGGCAACACATTTTCATATCTTAGCACAGTTATTTCGTTAAGAAGTTCCTGCTCTCTAGATTGACATTGAATATTTATTCCGGGCGAGAAGCAAGATCGCAGCAAAAAAAATCCCGGATGCCTGTTGCTCTGGGCGGCCAACAATATACAAAACAGAGGTGCGGATGTCAAGACGAATACCGTAACTATACAGCAGTTCCCGCATAGTCACCAAGGTTCAGGGAAGAGGGGGCCTCCTCATGTGTCAAATTGTACCGCGCAGCCTTCTGATCATCGTTTCGAGGTCTGTTTCCGCTGTTGCCTGGGGAGTGCCAAAGTCAATCCTACGCTCGTGGATTGTCAGGGCGGGCGTGCGTACCGTTTTCCAGATCCCAGTATTCTTACTCCGAGACCGCAGAGGGTCCCATGTATTGACCAGTCGGACCAAAGTCGGACCAAAGGAAGTGGCAGTGCTTTCAACCTAATTAACTGACACTCGCGGAGACTGTTGGCGCGTCAGTCAAAAAGGGTCAAAAACATTGACATTGACTTGACCCAATGACCCCGTTGACTGACCCGGTCAATGACAACACTGCATGTGGGTGTGAACATACAATTGGGTTTCTTGACGGAGAATACTGTTGATACCGTTGTTGATGTAGCGCTGTAAAATCCGAGCCAGCTCCCTCCTCTCCGCTGATGTTCCTCCTGCGCTTTTCGTACCCTGTCATTCTTCCATTCCCACTGCTGCTGCCTTTCCCATTCCTGGTAGGCACTCATGCTTTCCTCTGTTCCTCTTGCCCAGCATAATTTCCGACTGAGCGGAGTAAATCTGCCTCGCCTCGCATTTCACCTTGCCAGAATGTCTAGAGGCTAATAATAATACAAAATGCTCGGATTAAGAATTACCAACTACCATTGCTGATAGGATTACACAGCGCTATATCAATAACGAACAGGATTTCACTTGATTTCACATAGAGAACAAGACCTTGACAAGAAGGAATGTCTCATTCTGATAAAGCTCTCGCGCTGGAATCGAAGTGATGGGACAAAGAGAACAATTCTCGCACAGAAACTCAAGGCGAGTATCCAGGCCCGAAATTCGGGCATTGCAATTAAATGCACTGCTCGGAGAGGTAATGGTGGGGATTATAAATTATAATCACAATTCCTCCCGTCCTTCAAGTTGTTCGCCATCCTGTACATTCACATGGCCATGCGGTGCCCTACTAACTCAATGAGCGAACAATCCGGTGATAGATAGATATTCTCACCACCATGGCCAGCAGGCGCCATCGATATCCCCGCCATCCTCTGGCCGCCACTCGTCCTCTCGGTCCTCGGGCATGCGCCACTCGCCCTCCCCCCACGTGGATGGTCAGCAAATTCGCACTCGGCACGCCCAACGGGGAACACGCCGTCGAAGAAGGAATACCGGACATAATCGGGCGCGAGCGGAGGGCGTAGGTACACCGCGGGCGAGGCGGCGAGGCGCGTGAGCATGCTGGCGTATTGCGCGCTGGGGGCGCCGTAGAGCATGTGCATGGTATCGAATCCAGGCTGCACGATTATGGTGAGGCCAGGGATCGAGCTGAAAAGAAGGTGGAGGCAGGTCAGAGTAAGGAAAAGAAGGCAGGTGGATAGATAACGGTACTGACACGGGGGCTGGTGAGGACAGCTCGGCCGGTACGCATAGAGGGCGCCGGCGCCCGTCAGGCGGAGGTGCGTGAGGCGGGGTAGCTCTCGTACAGCGCCATGAGGCTGGGGATGAGCTCCCAGACAGCGTGCAGGTGCGAGAGGGCGGGGGCGCGCGGGGCCAATGCGAGCAGGGAAAAAGTGTCGTCCGAGGCCCTGTAAGCATTGTTGCGGAGGGTGAAGTGGCGCCAGTAACCCTAGGAGGATTGATCAATCAAGGCCCGTTGAGACGCTAATCCGTGTTTAAACACCGATTAATTAATCAGAGGTTCCTCACGGAAGGATACAGCGAAATCGTAGCCTGCGTGGCTTGAACAAAAGACAGGGTTCGCCGTCGAATTGGTTTGAAGTCGTAACCAACTGAGCCAAGAGGGCGTGAAGTCAATTTGCATTGGTCGTCGTCTACACTATATCGGCCACGCGAAATTGTTGGCGGCCGCCACTTACTGTCTGGCCTGAACCCAACGTCAACGACATTGCTTTTTGACTGAAGATCCACTCACCTGTGATGAAGTGGGCTTCCTGGGATGCCAAGTACGACACAGAAGAGGCAATGTCCTTAGTAAGTGCACCAGATAGATACCTCCTTTCTCTTCAAAAGCCTGATGGTTTGCCTCGCCAGCCCGGTTTCCCGATAGCACAGTAAACAAATTTAATCTTAATGAGGAGAATCCTACTGACTGACGACAAAAGGTTCCAGGTATTCCTCACTTAGTGGGAGCACACGCCCCTCCGGAAAATCGTGCGTAGTTGATGTTGACTCCTGCGTTGGAGTCACCTGCGCACAAGCATCGGGTGCGAGCGCGTCCTGGCGTCTGGTGTGCGGAAAGACCGAACGCATGGCGATGATGGCTTCGTTCGTCCTGTGTGAGGCGGGGCGCTGTCAGAACATGCATTTGGGCCGAGTGAGGCGTCATTAAACTCGAGCGTGGAGGGCGTGGGATCGGCCACCATGAAACATGCGAAATGCATACAGGTGTGGGCGGCTTCAACAGCGAGTTTGATTCACAACGTGCGGGCAGAGTCTGCTGCTCAGAAAGGTTCGAAGGTGTCCGAGACGGCGTGACGGGACATGCGCGCCGCCGTGATGGGGCGGGAAGTACAAATACAAATGTCCCTCATTTGACGCGGCACCTCATCGAAAGGTGCCGGGTTAGTCGTCGCAGAGTCCGACCACATACATTTTTGAGGGTACATTTCCGTCTCCCACAGCGAGAATCCAGAGGAGAGTATTAGCATGTGCAGGGTCACCCAATACGCAGGCTTCTAGGACCACAAAGACTCTGCGCGCCCATAAATATTAAAAGGTGCGGTGACGCGTCAGATTGCTGCGTTAGGCACCTAGAAAGCTCAAGGGTTGCGCCCTAAGCATTCAGTGTCTCGCAGAATTTGCGCGCCCACGCGTTGCATTACGGCGAATCAGATCTTCGAGAGCTCAGGAGCAGTTTTCCGTGCTCCGAGCCCGCCGAGCATCGCAGGATCCACACGACCACACGACGGGTCGAGACAACGCCGGTGAGCTGCTCAGATGAATCCAAGTGAGGATATGGACAAGATATTCGTCGGATTCACGCAGATTAGGAGGCCCGAGAGCAATGTGGCGGGGAGTATGCGCAGCGCACGCGACGATGGTGGTGGTTTGGTCTTGAGTTTGACGATGCAGGAGTTTGGCGATCACATCTTTGGCTGTGTTGTTTATTGCCCAGTCCCCACGGACCCCACCCAGTGTTGCGTTCCGCGTATCAAGATGTCATCCGACGACGTCATAGTAGTGAGGTACGATGGTCAAGTGACCGTGGAACGTAGCCATCAATTGCACGTGATGGACGCGTCGCGAGACGCATTCGGACGAAAATGATTTATTCTACGCGTTATCCTTGTGCAAAATATACTTGTTGGATACCTAAATTCATAGAATTCAAAGGGCTATCTCCCTATACGTTTTTTTGTCGATACAACACGAACTTGAACGCCATTTTGGCTATGTTTCAGAAATTCAAGCCTACGTCACCCAATAATGGTGCGCTTGGGCCCAGATTCAGATAGGATGTATACATATATATATTTACAGACCTAAGAATGTTTGTAGGGTCGGAAGGGGACGGGCAAGTTGTCATTTCGCGGACTTAATGGGTCCAATTTTTGGCAGGTTTTGCAACTCAGCAGGAAATAAGTGGTGTTTTCTCGACTTAGCCGTTTGAGACGAATACTCAGCCGATCGGGTTGACCCGGGGATCAATTTGTGTGTCGGATGAAGGGCTTCAAGGAGCCCTACGTTCTCCCTGGTGCCAAATGAAGTCCTAGGGTACTTAGTCCAAGTGTGCAATGATAGCTTGTGGGAGATGCGGAATAATGCTAGAATTATGGCGCAGGAAAACACTGTGGATCGCCCCCACCTTGCACCAGAGCGTGAGATTTATTCTCACATGTCTAAGGACGGTCGAGAGTGGAGACTGAAACTCTGATATTCCCAAATAACTATTATGTACATATACGGACAGCAACCCCCTGTTTTTTTTTTTTTCATCCTCTGCCCTTCAAGGCCGCGGCGTGCGACTGCATCACCGCATACACCGGATCCGTCGGGTAGATCGCAAACCCATCGTTAGACGTAGGCCCGTTCGTGAGCTGCGACCCAGCTTGCCTGTCTCAGAGGTCAGAGCGTGCGCGAAATGGTTTCTTCAATGGGTGAAAGCATACCAGATCAAGTCGCCAGTGAGGCCTGTGCTGATGACGGTTTGATACCAGGTGGAGTACGTGGACGGCCGGGTCGACGAGTTAGCTATGCCGAATTCCTCCAAGATGACAGGCCTGTTCGAGGATTTCATGGTCGTCGCGTGGTCCGTGATCCACTGGGTGCCCCACGGCACGGTGTTGGTTTCACCCCAGCCTTGCTATAGGGACGTGTTGGAAATCACAACATCGCACAGTAACATGGACATACCGGGTACATCTGACGAGGAACCAATTAGTTCGATATTTGACAAAGTATGAAACAGTTTCTCACATGGAAGGTGCCGAAGTCGATTGCGCCGATCTTCATGTTTGCCGCAAAGTCGATTCCCGAGATCCCTATTGTGGGAGTCTGGTCTTTACTCGAATATCAAAGATGTGGTATCGGTCCCACGTACTCGCGGTTGCAATACTTGCATACCTGAGCACAGCGACAGAAAAGCAACGAGTGGGAGGTAAAAAATTGGGGACCACACGATATAGCCTGGTGTTTGTTCAACCGACTTCTTATTCCAATGTAGAAGAGCTATACAAAGACGACCGACTTGACTGTACGTGCACCCACCTCAGTCATTGGCACCATCGAGCCAAGGGTCCTGCAATAACTCTTCGGCGGTGGCCCGGTCATTCGGACTGAGGCGCAAGCATCGGTGCATGAGCTTTGCCATTGCGGAGACATCAGTGGATGGTATAGCCGTGCCATGTCTGCCGATCACGTCCTCCAGAGGCCACTGGAACACGGTGGGCTCTTTCTTCAGCTGACCTACATGGATGTCAATCAAAAAACATCCGGGGACTGTTGCAAGTCAAGAACGTACATGCTGCGTTGAAATACTCGCCCGCCAGCGGGCAGACACTGAGCTGTGCCGCTCGGAAACTCTCTTCACCGGTTAATAAAATCATTTGATAGAGCATGTTTTCAACCTCTGTCAGGCTGTGCTTTTCATTGACACGGTACTTGAAGAGAGAACGAGAAACGGCTAGTTCGAAGACCTAGCAGCGACCGTCAGCATCATCAGGGCATCGCAGCATTGCGAGGCGAACCAGACATCCAAACGACCAGATGTCCGCTGGTGTGTCCCATTGTCCCCCAAGAAATGATTCTGGGGCTCGCAAAGGTAGCGTCGTTATTGGTCGATCATCATGAAGCTGGGAAGGTAAGGCTGCGTGAGATGATCATGAGTGTTACTTCCAGCAGGCTAAGAAAGGCAACAGCTCACCGCAGCCGAAGTCAGACAATACATAAGTGGCGCGGGGAGCGAGCTCGTTGGAGAGCATGGGCAATGGCTGAGATACAGCAGCTTGTACAATGCCGTCCTGCGACATTTCCGGTGGATGGCGTCGCGATGGATCCTCTTTCATCCAGCGCTCGATGTCCGTGGTCTCCAGATCCGTGGCAAAAAAAATGTTGTCGTGTTTAATATCGGTGTGCACGACGCCACGGCTATGCGCGTGAGCGATGCCACGTAGAAGATGAAGAATGATACGCTTGGCCGTCGGGAGGTCAAAAGGGGTTTTGCGGGAGTTACTGAGAGCTTTCACGTCACCCCCATAGATGGGCAACACGAAACAGAGATGAGAGCCAGCCGAGCCGCGGCCGGGAATGGTAAACTCGTCCAAGAGTCGTACGCAATGCGGTGACGGAGGGCCAGCAGACAAGAGCCTGAGAGCCTCAGCTTCCCAAGATACAGCCTTCTCATTCATCTCGGTCATATGGCCAGTCAGCACCTTGACTGCAACGAATCCATTGCCGCTATGTTTACACTGAGCGAACGTCCTTTCATGAAGCGGATTGACAGCGCTTACACTTCGTCGCGAGCCAGCCAGGTACTAGAGTGCATGCCCCAGCCCAGCTTCCGCAGGATCGTGTACCGCTGGTCATTTCCGACAGAGTCACCAAATTCAAATTGTGCCCAGCCGTAGCCTTGTGCGGCTGGCATCCCCAAAGCTTCTGAAGCGAAGGTCAAGTCAACAACAGTCCTGCCTTCGGGATCGACCGACAGACGCTGGTTCGTCGGCTCTGTGTATGTCGACATGTGGCGAAATCTAGCGCAAGTGCGAGCGATTAGGTGAGGTTGTCGGCAAAACGCTGCGCGTAGCATGGGGGCTTAATTGCTGAACCTTTAGGTTTGGCTATTGGGGAACTTGAATTTCGGCCAATTTTGCTACATGTACAAACAAGCATTACTCATGCAAAATTGGTCATCATGAAAATGAAAAGAAAATTGAGCAAAAGTTATTCTGTTAGGAATATTCAAATCTCCAGCTCTCAGATCTTTTTACCATATTCAAATGCGCATTGCCGTCCCATTAATCGGTGTAATATGGCAAATGCAAATATTTCTGGAGCAAGTTACAATTTTTGTGATTAGTCATTTCTGCTGCCAAATGGCCCGATTTGTCATTTCTGCTTTATGTATTAGCCCGAAATGGTTGCGGTTTGATTTTGTGTGAGCGAGCAATACTGTCTGAGGCATCTCGGGAACAATTTTTGTTGAAAGACAAGTTTCAGAGCCAGAAAGCTTGGCAAAACTGTTATTTATCCAGTAGAATATTGCAGAAGATCAATAATAATATTGCTCGGGCATCTTGGTTATTCTCGTTCAACTTGAAGCATTCCACCTCGCGAACAATGCCAGGTTTGAGCCAATGTAGAATCTCAGTGTCGTATTTGTTCTTGATTTTAAAAAACTGCCTGTATTCCTGTCAGCCAAAACCCTCTTGTTGGCCTTGATACCGTAGGCCTTATACTACTTGGGTCAGAAGATCAGAAAGAATGAGAAGATAAATGATTGCAGAGAATGAAAACTCATCTTTGAGTTGCCGCTGCTAGAAGACATAGCTAGACTGGTATTGTCCCTGATTGATGTCTGCATAAATTTCAACTCAAGAAAGGTCCAGTCTCAAGACATTCGTTTCTGTTCAATTCAGCAAGGAAATTGGGCACAGATGCAAAACATAACCTTCAGCAATATTAATAGGCAGCTGGCACCATTAATGAAGAGAAGATGATTCAAAGAGATACACCAAGGTGTCTGAGAAATATTATTGACAAGTCAATTTATTCTACTACACTGGTTGAACATTTCAAGTTTTGCACTGAAAATTTTGGTGAAAAATGTTTTGAATTTTACAGTAATTTTTCGCCAAAAAAGTAGGTGAAAAACTTGAAACATTTTGGTGACCTTTTTGAACCTTGTGAAAATTTTCTGAAAAAGTGCTGAAAAAGTTTTGAAGTTCAAAAAATTCATGAAGAAGTTACAAGTTTTTCACTTGGTTTTTCACTGAAAAATTGCTGTAAAATTCAAAACATTTTTCACTAGTTTTTTCACCAAAAAACTTGAAATGTTCAACCAGTGCTAGTTACACTGCATACATTGTCTCTAGATTGAGTGGGATATGATGAAATTTGGGCCTAGGTTTCATTCTTGCCGCACTGGTTGAGCATTTCAATTTTTTCGCCTTCTTTTTCAGTGAAAAATGTTGTTTATTTTTCAGACATTTTTCACTGAAAAAGAAGGTGAAAATTTTAAAACTTTTTCAGCACTTTCTCAATTCAAGGTGAAAAATTCGAAATAAAATAAGAAAGTGATGAAAATGTTTTGAAATTTTCACCTGCTTTTTCAGTGAAAAATGTGTGAAAAATAAACGACATTTTTCACTGAAAAAGAAGGTGAAAAATTTGAAATGTTCAACCAGTGCCGGCCCAAGATTCTCTGATGCATCTGTGGTAGAATAAAAGTCTTCTCAATGAACCGTTACAGGAAATGACATGTCAGATATTTCCTGACCAAGTCCAAGCTGCCTGGGGGAAATGCTGCAAAGTCAGCCACATTTTTTTTGCAAACTTATTGTGTCGTGTATAATTATCATTCTACTGAAAGGTTCAGCTCCTGCCTCGTAGAGGCCCAATCCCATGTCATAAAGCAAGGATCGGAAAACACCCACCTTGATCATTATGTAAACTTACATGACACCACACCACGTGTGAACCCAGCCATCATTTTATCCTTCGCTTCAAGTTCCCTGTGCCTCTCAGAATTCAGCCAGTCGAAACTCACAACTCGCCACGGTAGAACTTACAAGAACACTGAGAGGAACCGGTGTTACACTGCTAGGCCCCGGGAAGCTCCACCAAAGGCTTGTCCGGAAAATAAGCTTTTTGAGGGCGAAAATTTGTGATTTCCTTGTCCGAATATAAGCCTTTTGAGGCCAAATTTCATGAACCCTTGTCCGGAATAAGCTTTTTTAGGCAAGATTTTTTGGATTTTTGCACCTATACAGTGCAAAATTCTTACCACTTTCCAGGATCCTTGGCCGGCATCTCAGCATTCTGGGACCCTTGTGCGATATAAGCTGTTTGGGACCCAAAAGCTCCCAAAAGATAAGCTTTTTGAAGCCAAAATTCGGGTTTTTCCGGACAAGCCTTTGGTGGAGCTTGCTGGGGCCTACACTGCTATTTGCGGACTTTGATAAACACAAGTTACAATGTTGGTTTTCGCTGTGTTATGCTCAGTGAAGGTAGGTAGGTAGGTAGGTAGGATTACACGGCACGGTCCCACTCAGGAACGCAGTAACTCCGAGTTAGCACCTCATCAGAGTGTGCATGCGTTATTTTTACCTCTTTCATCTTTCCATCTTTCATCTATCTTTTCATCTGCCTTTTCATCTACCTTCTATTGGACACACTAGCTACACTTATGCCGAGACTCAACACACATGCCTCCTCAGTCTTTCTACCTCAACGGTGACTGAGGAGGTACATCGCTATTGATTCCTCATCTTACCAAGCACCTTGAGAAACCTGGCATACTCTCCGACGCATCCGACGACGAGTTGCTCATCACGGTCTCGAGCGCTGAAGCATCCCCAGCAACACGCCTGGAGGGCATCATGTCCCAGCTCTCCCAAAAATCGATCAGGGATATTCTTCGGACCTGGCCCATCTTCAGCGGCAAAGACAAGCGCGTGAGAGAAGAGGGGACGGAGACGGTGGGTAGCAAGGCAGCAAAGAGAATCAGAGAGGAGATTGTCCTGCAGTCCGGTATGAGCCTGCCCGTATCCTTTCACTCCCTCCTCTTTGATATGCGCTCGCTCAATGTTCATATGCCTTTATCCCTCTTCACCTCCCAGAACCTTGAACTGATCACCTCCTCCTCCGCGACGCTCACCACGAGGAAACTCAATGTGCTGGCCCCAGGCCTGAAGCAGCCACTCGTGCTTGACACGGAGGCCTTCGAGCAGAAGTACCTCAGGGAGCTCAACCTCGACCGTGCACAGTGGATTGAGGTGTCGAGGAACTATGTCTCGTTCATCGTGGAGGCATCTGGCTTTGACTCAGCGGAGAGCGCATGCTGGAACGTGCACTTTGGCCACTTCGAGCACATAGAGAAGGCACAGGAGAACTACCACGCCATCCTCGCCACCGACGTGCACCTGCGCAAGAAGTACATCTCCCTTCCCTTCTGCTTCAACACTAGCTTCTATGCACATGAACTCGACCAGGCTGTGGGTGAGCTGCATATGCAGCAGCTGGAGGAGCGTCTCGGTGCCGCTTCGTCTTCCCACAACGCCGGGGGCCGTGGAGGCGCCTCGGGTGGGGGAACGGCGGTGCACGGGGTGGTCACGGCGGCGGTCGTGGTGGCAGCGGGGGTGGTCGCAGCGGCGGCCCTCCCCCCTTTCAGCAAGGCAACAGTGTGCAATTTCGTGATGGCCTTCAAGAATCGCCCCTGCCAAATACGCGATGTCGACAAGCTCCACAGGTCCCTCTGCCATATCACCTTCGTCATTCCCCTTGGCCGCTCCCATCTCCCCACCCTTTCCACATTCTCGGCCTCCTAGGGGGACAACTTCACAAGACACCATGCCCCACCCTCAGTCTGGACAGCCCTCAAATGGTGGGACGATACACTCGTGCGTACAGACACCTCACGGTCCATCATCGCCTGCAGGCCCCTCTCCGACCGCCACATCTTTGTTGATGCCTCAACCGATTGGGGAATAGGCATCTCCTTAATGGCCGCTGGGACGCATGGCATGGAGTCAGTGACTGGAACTCGGGCACCCGGCACATCAGCTGGCTCGGGGCCATCGCTCTCGAGCTTGTCATCTACACGATCGAGGAGGCTGGATTCCACGACTCCTACTTACTGGTGCATTCTGACAACCAGGGAGTTATCAGCACTTTCGACAAAGGCCGGAGCAGAAATTTTGAGATGAATCTCTTGATTCGGTGCTCACACTATGTGCTTGCCACGTGCAACATCACGCTAAAACTCTCTTACATACCTTCTGCGGATAATCCCATAGACCCTTTATCGCGCGGCGCACTAGGCGTCACGGCATCACACTTACTTTCCGCCTTCAAGCTTCCACTTGACCTTACTCCATACTTCCTCCATGTATAAGTCCGTACTGCCTTAAACTTACTTTCTTGCCCTTGGTCTCTCTGCTGAATCTATGCAGATTCAACTACCCCTTGGCACCGGCGAGACCCATGCCTCAAGCGGCAACCACGGACTCCCGCATGGCCCACGTGCCGGCGTCAACTCTTCCCTCCTTGACCATGTCGGTGCAACCCACAGCACACACACGCACCACACCTTTACCAACACCCACCACCGAAAAAATTGCTGTTAGAACTGACTTTGGCGCGACTCACCAGGGGCTTTGCCAGGCCGCTGGAAGTGCCCCCTGCGCCACATCGAGTTCCCCCAGCACAGCCCTCTAGCACAGCTCCCACTCCCACCACCAGCGCTCCAGCCCCTCGTCTGCCACGAAACCTAATCCACGTAAGCCATGTGCAGGATGCGAAATCCAAAACAACGAGCTCTGTCCGCACATCCTCACTGAAGATCGCCTATGCGCTTGGAAATCCCCCTTTGGTTTGGAGCGCAACACTGCCTTCCGCCGAGACCTTCCACCGGAGGTCGTGGAGAAGACTTATGCCGCCCTCTTCGCATTTTACGCAGGACCTACACAGTCAAACTATGCGGCAGGCTTGCTCAGATTCCACCAGTTTTGCGACACACACAACCTCTCGGAGCGCGCGCAGATGCCTGCGTCCCATTTCCTCCTCGCTGCATTCATTGCAAACCATGTCGGCACCATCAGTGGTGACACAGTCAAACCCTGGATGTCAGGCATCAAAGCCTGGCACGATCTCAATGGCACACCCTGGGAAGGGGACGATCGCTGGGTCGAGCTGGCGAGATGCACCGGCCAACAAGGAGGGCATGGCCTTCCAAACGTGTTCAACGAGGCCCAGTTATGGTGGAACACATGATCGCACTGCGACTCACCATCCCTTCCCCGGATAAGTACGACCCCAAACTCCACGTATCACATGGCGTGCTCATCAAACACATCTGCCCTGGCTCCTCCACACCCGCCACGGCTGTCCCACTCCCTTGGACCAAGTCCACGCGCGAATGCGGCACCACTGTCATGCTCACCGACCGCGACGACGATCTCTGCCCGTCCAAAGCCCTCAATAACCACACAAATGTCAACAAACATGTTCCCCACAACGCCCCCCTCTTCGCTTTCGAGGCCAGCAGTGGGAACTGGTCCCCAATGACAAAGGACTGGTTCCTGCGCCGTTGCTTACCAATCTGGAAGGCGGCAAACCTGCTTGCCATTTTCGGCCACAGTTTCCCCATTGGCGGCTCCACCGAGCTCCTACCTGTACATCAACTCTGATGCCCATAGGCAGTCCAAACGATGTTGTCTCAGTGATCAACTTCATCTATGGCATTGTTTATAAGGTAACTTCCCTTTCAGCTCCATAATTTCAACCCGATAACTCCTTAATGACATTTCAGATGAAAGAGAATCACCAGGAGGTTCTGCATCTCACCGCTTGACTGGAGCATATGATAATCTCGCTGGAAGATAGTAGGAGTCGCAACTTGACATCCACAGACGATTACAATGATGCATTGACAACAATTATTGAGTTCAGGAGTACTTTAATCAGTGTTCAATTCTCCTGATAAGATATCAGATTGGTGGAACGGTCTCAGAAAATTACACAGAGGCTTCTAAAACACTCTTTGGGCAATCACACATGGAATTGGAACGAAATTGCTGCAGAAATCCAACGCATCAACCAAGATGTACAAAGTTACTTGAGCATTCACACGGCTGTTTCAAGTTCATCCTTCCCTCGCTCATATACTCATATACATCTAGATACAATCATTAGATATATCCCATGCATGAGTAATTACCAAGCTCCCTGAGTCCTACTTCTTCAGTGCATGGTACAGGGAGAATCATCAACATCTGACCACTCTGTCATCCGATGTTCGTGAGATTATGGATAAGGTAAGTGGCTATCTCGAGCCGAGATGGATAGGGAAAAGAGGAAGACCACGAAACAGGATCCACGTCGGAATCTCTGTTTTGTGGGGTGGGGGGAAGAGCTGTAGGCTTGTCCACTTGTCCGCCTGTGGAAGGCTGCATGGAAGCAACTGGGGGAGTTGCGCTGTGTGCCACCGTGAGGGGAATATGATCGAGGGCGAGACACGGGCTCTGAGTGCCCGGAGAGGCTCTCGGGGGAGACAGCGGAATGCGCCTTCAGCACAGAGCCAACTCTACCAAGCACTGGGAAGGAACGAAAGAGGGAAGAGGAGGGCAGGCAAGAAAAAGGGCGTGTGAATCGCGCGTAGTGGTACAAGATCAGGAAAAGGTGTGACACGGTCACCATGTCGCACTTGTGTTGTACTCTACTCTGATTCACACCTACACTTTCCTTATCCTCTGACAACCTCAAGCCGCTCGTGCCTCGCGTCGAGGTTGTCTCGGAATAAGGTAAGCGGCTATCTCGAGCCGAGATGGATAGGGAAAAGAGGAAGACCACGAAACAAGATCCACATCGGAATCTCTGTTTTGTGGGGTGGGGGGAAGAGCCATAGGCTTGTCTGCTCGTTCGCCTGTGGTGGGCTGCGTGGAGGCAACCGGCGGGGTCACGCTGCATGCCACCGCGAGGGGAATACAATTGAGGGTGAGACATGGGCTCTGAGTGCCCGGAGAGGCTCCCAGGGGAGATGGCAGAACGCACCTTCAGTGCAGAGCCAACTCTACCACCCAGAGCGTACGCTCACAACAGTTGGTGATGCACCTGCAGTGCGCCGCCGGCTTACCCCACAGGAGCTGGAGCACAGGATTGGTAAAGTAGTAGTAAGGGGGGTGTATTAGTGGTAAGTTTGACAAGAAAATGTAAGGAAGGGTGAGGTAGCTGTATGGTGACATAGCTAGAGTTGTTCGTCGGCACTAAAGACGGCGATGCCATTGGCGACGCAGAAAGCCTCGAAGGCTTGGGCAACGTCCGTCAACTTCTGCTGGTTGTAGGCCTTGCCAATGTTCATCGGGATGATGTGTTCAATTTTTCGCCAGTACAACAGGAAGGCAAGAGAGGCCCAGCCGCCAAGCACCGCTACAATGTCACAAGGGACGCCCGCGAGTAAGGCTCTGAATGCAAGTGATATATTCAGAGGAGTGGTGAGATTGGAGTTTATAGCAGCGGGAAGAAAGCTGTTAAGTTGTCACCACACTCAAGCGCCCACGCCAAGGCTGTCCTGGTTACAATCCAAATGTCAGTGATGCACGCAGTGGGGCGCCACAAGGCTGGTTCATTGACATGGCTCAGATGCAGTGAGAAGTCAGATAAGATTGGATTTTTGGCACCCAGTTTCCGAACTTTCAGTCGAACTATGAAAGTAAGCATCAGAGTTGATGTACAGGTAAGGCTCAGAATGCAAGTGATATATTCAGAGGAGTGGTGGGATTAGAGTTTATAGCAGCGGGAACAAAGCTGTTAAGTTGTCGTTACACTCAAGTGCCCGTGCCAAGGCTGTGTGCACTGGTTACAATCCAAATGTCAGTGATGTGCGCAGTGCGGTGCCACAAGGCTGGTTCATTGGCGTGGGTCAGATGCAGTGAGAAGACGGATAAGATTGGATTTTCGGCACCCAGTTTCCGAATTTTCAGTCCATGTCAAGGTCGAACTATGAAAGTAGGCATCAGAGTTGATCATCATAGTATGGGGAGAGTCAATTGGTCTGATTCGATCCCATCAAACGATCGATCATGCAGCGGCTGACATGATGAGATCAGCCGAAGGCGACGTCGAAGTCCTAGGCTCGCTAAGCCCCTGCCCATCCCCTATTCCTCACCACCTGTGCTAGTATCAACTTAGGCTGAATTGATTTTGCTTTCAACAACAAGATGGCTATTAATAAGTGTGTACATAGTCTTCTTTATGTGCATATGCCCTTCCATTGAAGGCCATCTCCTTCCATTCTGTTATCCATTCTGTCTCGACCCTTCCCTCACATTTGTTGCACTGACGCTCCCTCCCTCCAGGATGCCCACAACCGGAGACCCCCTCGCTGTGCACAGCACTCGTGGATGTGCTCCTGACAAGCCCCTCGGACATGCCGGGGCCAGGCCACACCAAGAGTCAAGCTGACAACATGGACACAGTGCGGGACAACACTAGTTGATGCAGGGCCCGTGCGCATGTGGCCGCTTCACCATGCATACCGGTAATGCTCATCTGAGTTGCTGCCTGCATCCCTGGGCTTGGAGACAAACTGCGCAGCACGTACAAGTGCGTGATGGCAGTCCGACGGTCACAAAGAGGCGCTGAAGCTGGCTGAGCATAACAAGGGCGAGTTGCATGGTCAGCTCAATGCACTTCTCAATCCAGTGGCTGACCTGCCACTTGAAATCTCATCTGAGATCTTCATTCACTGCCTTGCCGCTGTTCCTTTGCTCAAAGGAAACTGCCCTCCTAAGATATTCATGCAGTACCCTCCTGCTGTTCTATCACCTGCAGCTAGTCATGCTCCGATGATCCTTCTAAATATCTGCAGTGCATGGACGAAAATCGCACTTTCAGCCCCAGCACTTTGGGCAAATACTGTCCAGTTTCTGTGACCCAAGGGATTCAATGAACTCGTTGCATGGAAGCTTTCATTGTGACATTGCCACTGCCATTGAGCAATGGGTAAACCAGCTGCAGAGTTTAGAGCTATACCTCCAATCTGAGGAGGATCTCGAAACTTTGTTTGAAGCAGCAGGACCATTCCCCTCCCTTAAATCATTGACAATTGGCAATAAACCTCTTAAGCAGATTATTCTTCATGTTGATGAAGTCATGAAGATGCTGTGTCTGGCTCCCATCTTATGGAATGCAATTTTGATAACATCTACTATGAATTCAAGTCAGAAGATGACTCTCAGGGTGGACTGCAGTGCAGTATCTGAACATTGGCAGATATCAAAACCTGGATCATGGTGTGGCACTCAACCAAATTGAAATACGAATGTGAACTGCCTAGAAGTGTTAAGGGAAGAAAAGGGCACATCTTGAAAATGTGATCATACAGCCTGTGGGTGAATTACAGCTGTGCATATGATTCCTTATTCACCCCATATACAATGTGTGGCAAGAGAACACACCTAAATGGTCAGAGATCCTGATGTCATATAGTTCCTGCCTTGGTATCCATTCAAATGGTTTTGTAAACTTCAGAGAGAGAAGTGCAACATTGGAAACAGCAGTGCATGTGTAACGGTACGCTACTCTATGCTGCTACCCGATACCCATATACCCCTTATTTCCCTATCTGTCTCTAACTCGTTCGACCTCCATCACTCTCCCTAATTAGTCGTCCTCGCGATGCGATCGCCACCCTCATTTGGACTTTAATTCGATCACTTAGTTACTATATAAAGCCTTGTTTGTACGTAGCTAGTTCTTCGGTCAAACTACAACTTATCCCACTGAACTTGTCTGACCAACAAATCGAATAACCCGTGTGCCGAGACTAGCAAGCGACCGCATCACTTGCTCCTCGTCACATCTTTTTTCAGTGTCCTATACTCGTCGCCGCTTATCTGGTTTCCCCTTGGTCTGATCCACCACGCCTACCACCTTGTCAGCGACCCCCCCCCCGAACCAAGGACCGAAGATCTATCACCATGGATCACAACGTCTACCATACCCGCGCCCGGACTCGCTCTGGTGCGCTCCCAGCTCCGCCGCCCCTATTCAACAACCCCGAGGTTACGCACTTTGGGTCTGTCAGCACTGGGGACTACGGCGCACCTGCTATCGCTTCGGCGATGAAACCGTGCTCCGCTTCGGCGGCCGGTTATTCCAGCGCCTCTGGCGTTGAAGACTCCTCGGAGTACCCCTTGCTCCCGAGCAAGGGTGACCTGAGCGCGGCTGGTCTCGTACCGGCGTTCTTCGACGACGACGACGGTGGAGATTGGACCCCCGTCACTCGTAAGACATCGCATTCTCATCGTGAGCGTAGCACTTCCAGTAGGGGAAACTATACCCGTAATAATTCTCCTGCGAACATTTCCGAGACAGAATCGACCATTGAGTTGGCCACGAGCCACTTGAGCTACGACGAGCTCACCAGTCTTGCCCGTCGACATGAGGTCTTTGCGGCGCAGCTGCAGCTGCGTGCGCAAGGGGCACTCCGAAACAGCACCGATCACGGAGTGACCTCAGGGGCTGAAGGTGCCAGAATTGATCCAAGCCCCACTCAGGCCCGGAGCCTGACCCCTGAGAGCGCCGTCGGGCTCGAAGCCCCCCAGCCGCAATCCTCGAAGTTGTATCGCGCTACGATGGAGGAAGTGGAAGATGAGGGGGATCTCATCTCCTTTGAGCCCCGAGCGGGGCCTTCCCGTGACAAGGGAAAGGGCCCCGATCCTCGAAACTGGGGAGGCGTCAGCTCCTTCGGTCAGTTTACCGAGGCAGACATGAAGGAGCAGTTGGATATGCTCCAGAATTTCGCTGAAATTAATCGTGTCCTGAAGGAGGAGGTGGAAACCACCCCTCCTAACTTCTTCTCGATCGGGCGTGAAACACGATCGCCAGCGTTGAAGACACGCAAAAAGCGCTCTAAGAGCCCTAAGAAGAACAAGAGCAAGCCAGGGCAGGGGAAGAATCTTCCTCTGACTGAACCGCTGGCTAAACCGTCAGAGAGGGTTCACTTTCCCACGGTTGAGTCTGGGAAGTCAGGCGACTTCCCGGTTGCCCGAGACCGTGAGCCGAGCGTCGGCCATGATTCGAAGTCCGGGCTCACCATCGAACAGATGTATGCTCGTCTGAATGAGAAAATCAGCGAGTTAGACGAGCGGCAGCGTGCCGGTGTGAGACCGACCACGAAAAAGCCAGTTCCCCGGGTTGCTGCAGCCGCGGCGCTCGGCTTGAACGCACGCGAAACGTCAGCTCCGCTGGGCACTACACCAGGCAGGCTGGCCGCTGAAGGTTTTTTCGAGCGGGCACTCCGGGGTACCCCAGCAGATCCTCCTAAACGAGCGGCGCCACCTTCCGGGCCGTCCGATGGTCCCAGCTCTAGCTCCAGCTCTAGCTCCGAGGGCGACTCAGGGATTTCGCGGCGCACATCCAGCCCGCGCTTGTCTTCAAAGCGCCGGCGTGGCCGAACTCGCAAGCAGAAGATGCTGTTAAAGCCTATCCCACCGTCCCGCTACAACGGCGAACCCAACGCGAATGCGATCCAACGCTTCGCTAGGGAGTCCAGGACTTACGTCAAAATGGGTCGCGTACCTGAGGAGGACCAAGTCTACTTTGTCTCTTACTATCTGGATGGCAAAGCGTTGGACTTCTACAATCAGGTCGTCATTCCAGATGAAGTAAGCTGGGATTTGAAGCGTTTCTTCATTGAATTATTTGAATTCTGTTTCCCAGTTGACTTCCGCAATAACCAGCGAAAGCGACTTCATCGGTGCTACCAGGGAACGAACAGCGTCACTGCACACGTAGCAGAATGGTCTGAAATATATAACACGATCGGGTTAGATGACAACCAGGAGAAGGTTGTCAAGCTGTTTAACAGCTTCGCTTACCCTATCCAGACTGAGATCTACCGCAAGGGCCTCGACCCAGAAAGCTCAAGCTGGGAGGAGATAGTGAGATCGGCTGAGCAAGCCGAGATTTTGCTCAAGCTTGACGCCAGGAATCGCGAATCTGGAGGAGGATCGTCGAAACGACCAGCCCCACAGACTCCAAAGGCGAACGGGACCTCTAATTCCCAGCCGTCGCGCGGGGGTTTCCGTGGCCGGGGGCGTAGCCGCGGAGGGCGTTCGAACTCCTCGCGTCCGCGTGAAGAGGTCATGCGCGCTTCTTCCGCTAGCGTTCCTGCCAAAAGCGAACGTAAGTATGAGTCTATGACTCCTCAACGGAAGAATGAAATGCTTGCGAAAGGGCTTTGTTTTAATTGCTCTGAACCCGGGCATTTGTCTCGGAACTGCCCCCAGAACCAGACGGTGCAGTCAAAAAAGAAGGGGAAACCCCCAGGATTCGCAACTCATGCGATCCACATGCGCACCGACTCAGAGCGCGACGCATTGTATGAGAGTACCGAGGTACTCGAGACTATGCACGTCGGCGCTATTCACGAAGAAATTTTGGAGTCGTGGAGGGCGGGGAACCCATTCAAACACTCGATTTTGAACTAGTTTCGGAACCAGACTCGAGCAACAACTCCGAAATTTTGGTGGAACTTCCAGTGTCAAACCCGCCACTACTCATCGGGGACCCGTACGCGTTCCAGATGGAATTAATTTTGCAATTGGCTCAGCCGTACCCAGGCGACTCACGGACTTGCGAGGACAACTTTTCTGAGAAACGATTCTTGATTTACCTTACCTCGGACACGAACTATGTTATCATGGATTCGGAGAGGAATTTAGACCTCACCATCGAGTCCGATTGTCTGCGTAACCCGGTGTTCATGCCGGCTCTCTGGTATGCCCAGAAGCGTGCCGCTGAACTCGACTAGACACTGATGCGCTCCTGGCAAAGGAGCGATATCTGACCGTAATTGGCGATGCCCAAGCCGACGGGGTTAAGACCTTGCTTGAGCACCGGAGTTCAGAGCCCAGGATATTACAAACGGAGGGCCGGCTTACGAGAAATTCCTAGTGCAACCTGAAGGCGATATCTTGCGCATTGTGGACCTAGAAAACATCAGGAGCTATCAGTTGCCTCGGGGGTTGTTAGAAACCCCGATGTTCGATCTCGGGTTCTGGTATGACCAGGCGTGGCAGGACATTCTGAGCTCGACTCAGACTCGGGCTTCTGAACCCCTGGGACTCTAGCGAGAGCTGGTCGTCCTGGGACTCAGATGAGCTTGGGAGCGACGGCTCAATGCCTTCGTTACAGCCTGTCGACCGATCGGAGTCGTCAGACTATAGCGCTATGCCATCACTTAGATCGATCAGCGACTCGTGAAAGCCAGCTCCTCGGATGAATCTACCTGGATATTATTCCGAAGATGAGAAGCGCAGATATGGGGACCCAGCGGAGACCATTGAAGACCGGTTCCAGACCTGGGCTCACGCGACGGAGGAGCTTGGCCGCGATCGCAGCCAGGCTGCAGCAGTCCCTAGGCCTCACCGACTGGGTGACGTACTCGGGGACACAGTGACAGCGTTGTTGGAATTCTTCCAACCATACCCAGGGGACGAGCAAATCCCCTGGAGCGATGAGCGCCGCGATGCTCCGCGGTTTCATCTATCCCGAACCAGCAGGTCCTGCTATACAATTCAAGACTCATACTCAGAGGAATCGAAGGAAATACCCTTGGAATGCTTGCGTGTTCCAGGGTTCAACTTGTTAAACTGGTATGCGCAGTGGTGTTCGGCACGCATTGGGCTCCAGCGCCACGAAACCTTGGCTATACACCGATTCCCCATCGAAGAGTTGCTTGGAGATGCAGTTCAGCAATATTTCCGGGACGTAGGGTACGACTTACCCTTGTTCAGCAAGGTGGAAATATCCAGAGTGTCTCTAGAGAACAAGGACCTTCGCGACGAGCCAGACACTTACCTCGTCTCTATTCCCATGGGCGAGCGCGTCTTGCATGAACCAATATCGGAAGAGATGCTCCTCAACCCCAAGTTGAACTTGGTAGGATGGGTGTTGAAGCGTAGGTTCAAGTTTCTCGCCCACCAGAACGAACGCCGAGAGCCCCGAAGGGTGTTCTATCTCGGCCATATATTCAACGTGCCAGACGACTGTCCGGAGGGCGTGCCTATACTGTGTTGCGGAGGCGTCCAGATCCCCGCAGACAGTATGAAGGGCATTTCTCGCACCTCTTCTACACCCCGCGTCGCGAACCGAGTGGTCGCGAGACCTCTCGTGATCGTGGTACGCGTGAACGGCGAGCCTGTGCGAGCACTCGTGGACTCCGGGTCTCTGGGAGACTTGCTGTCAACTTCACTCGCTGATCAGTTGCGGTTGAAGCGGCAGGAGCTCCATGACCCCATCACCTTACAATTGGCAGTCCAAGGATCGCGATCCAAGATCAATCATTCTGCGAAGGTCAGCTTCGCCTACCAGGATATTGATGAGGAACGCACCTTCTTTATCGCTAACTTGAGCGGATACGACATGATCCTAGGTACCGCGTGGCTGTTCCAACACAAGGTGAACATTGGTTTAAACCCTGCTCGCGTCTGCATTGGAAGCGCTAATGCCTTACCTCTTGAAGGTGTCGCTACTGCTCGGGTCCTCTCCGGAGCGGTCGGATTGGTGGAATCCGCGCTTCAGGCAGCACGGGACGAATTAATGGAGTATGCCCGGCCGATCTGTAAAACGGCGGGCGAGACCGGCTTGCCGCCGTTTCGAGACATTAATCATACTATCCCGCTCATAGACGAGAATAAAATCTTACCTTGGAGACCGGCGAAATGCCCCGAAGCCTTGAGAGATCAATGGGACTCGAAGCGCCAGACGTACCTGAAGGCAGGACGCTGGGAAGTCACGAACACGGGTAACACCTCACCCATGTTGCTCATCCCGAAGGTCAAGACCAGCCCGCCGAAGTTGCGGGTGGTGGTCGACTTGAGAGCACGCAACGCCAACACGCGGAAGATGACCTCTCCGCTGCCGGACATGGAGGGGATTTTGCGGCGCGTTGCGCGCTGTGAGTTCCGCACTCTAATCGATGGGCAGGACACTTACGAGCAGATCCGTGTCGTGCCAGAACATGTATCGCGGACTGCTATGAGCACGCCAGATGGCAACATGGTCAGCCATGTCCTTCAACAAGGCGATTGCAACGTGCCTGCGACGTACCAATCGTTGATGAACCACCTGTTCGGCCAGTATATTGGACGATTCATGGACGTTTACCTAGACGATATCATCATATATTCGGACTCGCTCGAGGATCATATCAAGCATGTCAAGTTAGTAATTACATACTTGAACGCGAAAAACTCTACCTGAGCGCAAATAAGATCCAGTTGCTCCAGAAGGAGTTGAACGTGCTGGGGCGCGTGGTTGATGACCAGGGGATCCGAATGGACCCGCACAAAGTTGACACAGTGGTCAATTGGAAGACACCAACGAACCACGACTTACTGCGCGGATTCATCGGGTCCGTAACATACCTTGGAGGGGATGTTGCGGGCGTGCAAATTCCAATGGGAATACTGCACGAGTTAACGAGCGATTCGGTGCCTTTCCGCTGGGGGTTCACTCACCAACGCGCCTTCGAGGACGTGAAGGAATTAGTGTCCCGCTACCGGGATCATCACCGCAAGCCGCTGAATTATAAGGCTGCCGCACCTCAGATCTGGCTCGTCACCGACGGCTGCAACTCTGGCGTGTCCGGAGTGGTTTGCCAAGGAGACGATTGGAAGAGCGCCAAAGTTGCGGCGTTCTTCTCAGCAAAATTGAACTCGGCACAACAGAACTATCCGGTGCACGAGATCGAGATGCTAGCTGGCGTAGAGTCCATGCTCCGCCATGCGGACATCCTGCAAGGGTGTCAGTTCATCTGGGTGACCGACCACAAGGGGCTTATTCACCTGGTGAATCAAAAGAACCTCTCCGGCCGCCAAGCGCGCTGGATTGAGAAGACGTCGAGCTTCAACTTCGAGGTAAAGTACATACCTGGAACGGAGAATGTCCTAGCGGACGCCTTGTCTCGGATCTACTCGAACGAGGCGGCTGGGACAGTTCGAGCTCGGTCCGAGTACACGTACCATGATGTAGTGGACAACGATGTACTTGATATCGCCTCCATTTCTATGCCGGTATTTGCTGGAATGGAAGCGATGGCCATGTCGAGCGACCGAGTAACGCGGTCGATGGCTCGAGCAACGAAGGAGGCTGACACGAAGTCACACCTTAAAGCCACAGCCGAGCCAGGCGCAGCCGACGCAGAGTCAAGCACGGCCGGCGCAAAGCCAGGCGGAGACGCGTTTGGATCCGAACCCCGTACGTTACCAAAGGAGGGCGGGGGTACAACGAAAAATTCAAGCGAGAGAACGAAGCGAGCTAAGAAGCGCACCACACTGCCACCTGTCAATCAGGGTGATTCGGGACAACGTGCCGCGGAATCGAACCCGATCGCCGCTAATCACGAAGATCACATCACGGATCAGGAAGATCGCCCCGCAACCGGGGGATCGACGGACGAACTCGAACAAGAGATCGAAGATCTTGATGGTTCCCTGCTGAATGTCGTCAACTCCGGTTGGCAGGGCTTGGACTTGAAGAAGCTAATCACCAACAACTATGGCGGTGACCCCTTCTTCAAGCACATCTTGGAAAATCCTAAGTCATTCCGCAACTTCGAGCTAGAAGACGGATTGATATACCTTCGAGATGCCGACCATCGTGTTCTTTGCGTTCCCAGATTACCTATCGCGATCGAAACCTCCGCGAGATCGTCATCTCGGAGGCTCATTCTCTGTTGGCTCATCTTGGACTCCGCAAGACGCTGGATTATCTCCGAGACCACTTCTGGTGGAAGGAGATCGTAGACGACACAAGGAGCTTTTGTGAGTCGTGTGCGACTTGCAAACGAAGCAAGCCCAGCAATCAGAAGCCGTATGGCCTCCTGAATTCCCTGAACCCCCCGCTGGAGCCTTGGGACTCCGTAGGAGTAGACTTCGTTGGACCGCTGCCCGAATCTAAGAACCGGGACAGCGTATTCAATCTCTGGTCGTCGTAATTGACTTGCTAACAGGCATGGTGCACCTTATCCCTTCCCGCATCAATTACACCGCTCGCCAGATGGCTGAGCTGATGTTCGAACACATCTACAAGCTACATGGGTTGCCTAAATCCATAGTGAGCGACCGGGACTCCCTTTTTACAAGCGTGTTCTGGAAGCGCTTGCACGAGCTGATTGGAGTAAAGCTCCATATGTCTAGTGCGTACCACCCAGATCTGATGGTGGAACGGAACGCGCTAATCGCACGGTTACCCAAATGCTGAGGCATGCATCGGGCCCAAGCAGAAGGATTGGGTTGCAAAGCTACCGGCTATAGAATTTGCCATGAACTCGGCAAGATCTGAGTCAACGGGTACACACCATTCTTCTTAAACACTGGCCGAATGCCCAGGACCTTACTCTGGAATTCCGACCGTACTCGTGAATATCCCGGCGTGCGAACTTCGCACTGCAGCGCCGGTTGCTATCATGGATGCCCACGACAGCATGATCGCAGTGCGGGTAAAGCAGACGCGCTACGCTAATCGCAAGCGTCAGGCAGCCCCGTTCGGGCAAGGCGACTCGTGTACCTATCGTCTAAGAACCTCAAATTCGAGAAGGGACTGGCGCGTAAACTGATACCCAAGTTTATTGGTCCATACACTATCACTAGGGACTTTGGCAACACCTCCTTCCAGCTGGATCTGCCCGCGAGCATGAAACAGCGCGGAGTGCACGATGTATTCCACGCATCGCTCCTGAGGATCCATGTGCCGAATGACGATCGCCGCTTCCCAGGAAGACTGGAGTCCCAACTCGGGATCTCCTTGGACGCTGAGACTAACGAGTGGGCGTGGACAAGATAATCAACCACTACGGCCGTCGTTCTAAGTCTCTGTTTGAAGTCTTGTGGAAATCAGGCGACAAGTCATGGATGCCTTATGAACAGGCCAAGCGCTGCATGCGCTCACGGATTATCTCGAATCCCTCGATATTCCTGACATCAAAGATCTCCCTTACGGATCGGGCCGACCTCCTGTCGATGGAGAGGAGCTTCACGTCGGATCCGCGATGTCGCACATCTGGGCGTATAAAGGGGACGAGCCCCTTGGGGAGTTTCTTCCTTCCCTTTCACCCATCACTATGCCTGAGCCCCTATTTTCGATATCAACTACGCTTCTGGCGAGCTCAGCGACCGATTCCGGGCGTTCAACCGTATTCACGATACTTTACAACGCGTGAACAAGCGGACCTTCCGCTACTGCGGCGTGGATCTCGAGCCCGTCTTATTCGACTCTCGCACCATCCGACTATAGCCGACTACAACGTCGCCCTCTGCTCTGGCGATGACATCCCTGAGGTCGTCCCCGCATTCTACGTTTATTTCGCGAAGGAGATGAACGCGCACGACGACTGCGGCTATGGATGGGCCTACCTCGAGGACGGCGTCATCGTCTGGAACGAGAAACGCTCCATCGCCGACCCGGATTCCTACTGCGTCCTCGACACCGAGACCACCGACCGCGTTATGGGTGTCGGCCAGGTCGCGGTTACCGAGGCGTACCTTGCCAACGCCGAGCGCCTCATTCTTCGCGCGAGCATGCAGGACAA